>JALAZF010000011.1:2637500-3837500 GCA_022829125.1 Lathyrus tuberosus | reverse complement strand
ACTTATCGTAAAATAAAACACGTTACAGTAAGTTTAAGCAGGTCAAACAAGTCAATTTTATAGTTTATCATGAAAATCATTGAAAAATGACATCAACCAAACTCGGTGCAGTAAGCTCTGTTTCTTTAAGCATTGCAGGTTATACTTTTCAATGTTTATTTTGCAACAACAACAATCTTAATTGTAACTCCACAACTGCAACGGAGAATTACCACCCTTAAGTGGTATGATATTTATAACCTGCAAAGAGAAGCAAATAAAAAGTAGGAAAACCTGTTTGCAGAAATCAAAAAATTGAAAGAAAATAATAGCACAATCAACAACAATCCACAAGATAGTAGAGAATAGAGGAATTCAGATGAACAAACATAAAATGAACTTACAAGTTAGATGGATTAATATTTTCAAATGCATATGCATCATCTCGTCCTGAATATGAATAACCTGCATGTCTAACACAACAATCCAGTGCAGCACAAACACATCAGCATTATTTATCTCAAATCATAAAATCATTGAAAAAAAACAAAGTGAACTTCTCTAAAACTTGATGTCCAAAACGTATTTGAAAAATAAACCTTAATTTTTCAATCAAGGGTTACATCATAAGTCTAATGCATTCACTTACAGTGCTATTACTCCTCGTACATCAGAAGATTTGGTCAAAACACTTGAATTTAGCCACCCTTCTAGTTTGTAAAACATGGAAATTATAGTATTCTACGGTAAAAGTATCAAACCTTTCATTGATGCGACCGGCAATTTCATGAACCTGCTTCACAATCCCCTCAACCTATTTCCACAACAATCTTCACCAAATAGAAATAATCATCAAACAAAAATAAGAAAATTATGATTAAAGATAGAAGCGAACAAAACCTCGAGAGAAACATTTTTGTGTTTCTCACAGTTTGTCGTCGAGGTTACGGAGCATGCCATCCAGCATCACGATCGCGAGAATCAGTGGGAAACAAAAATTTCAACCAAACAGAAAACCGAAAAGAACCCAAACACATTTTTTAGTTAGGGTTGGCCAAAAAAAGGCTCAGATGCACCTTTTCTCAAACAATAGAGGAAGTTTACAAAGGCTGCGTCAACAATATCTGTGCAATGAACCCATAAGATTTCACACAGACATTGAGGCACCATGCCTAGATACAAATTTTCACCCATGTTTGATTTAATTGTTGAAAACATCATTGCCTTTCATTGAGATCTATCATCGACTACCACAACAACAGAGAGACAACAACTCTCAAAACAGATCCATATCTTGATAGAAAAAAAGAGAAAGACGAGGAGAAAGTGATAGAGAAGATGATAATATCATTTGAATTTGGAGAGAGAGAGAGAGAGAGAGAGAGAGAGAGAGAGAGAGAGAGAGAGAGAGAGAGAGAGAAAGATGAGCAAAAGTGATAGAGAAGAGGATAAGAAAATGATTTCAGCTTTTCATTTAGGAGAGAGAAATGAGTGAGTTCCAGTTTCACTTTTTGCATTGGAACCCGATATTAATTGAAATGGTACAATCAGCTAGTTTGTTTGAAACAAATGTGTGTTGACATCATACATTTTGTTCACATTTTCAAAGTAATTGGATTGGACTATATTTCAAAATCATTACAAAAAGTAATTTGGTTACAAAAAGTAATATTTAGACACAAAAAGTCCCTAATTTGATGTTGTGGAATTTTTTAAGATAAGGGTAGTTTGGGTTTTTCCAGAGCCCTTAATTTTCTTATATTATAGATTCACCAAATTCAATCTAAAAAAAATTGTCGCTCTTCACACTGAAGAACAACAACACCAAAACCCTAAAGTTTCCGTCATTTCTAAAAGGGCACGGGAAAATGAGAAGGATTACGAAAGGCTAGGATCAAAAACATAAAGGGCAAGAAGGAATTAAAAAAATGGTGAATCTCACTATTTAATCGGAGACAATCTCCTTCCCGTAGGTCGGTTTCTCTTACACCCTCACTTATAATTGTTTGATATTTTTGTCTCTTATTTAATGTCTTATATTTACTTAGGAAATCGATATGCTTTTGTTTTATGGTGAATCATGTGTGATCTCTTTATGCATTGTCTTAATTTTATATTAGTTATATTTAAAATAATTTCATTTAGTTCATTTCTGATCTACACGATTGAATTTGCTTTGTTTCTTATTATGTTTTAACAACCAATTTTTTATTACGTGGAAAATAACTACCTGATCAATTTTTTTAATTTACAAACTATTCATAACAATGTCACTAACTAAGTAGTAGCCCATGTTGAACCGTGCGAAGTTAATAATAAATCAACAATACCAAATAGTACCAAATTACAAGTAGACTATTACCCATAAACAACTTCTTAAAAAATATGTAAAGTTTCTTTTTCAAAACAATTACACTCACATTATGCGAATTTTTTTACCTAAATAACCCATTTTTTCAAAAAAAATCGCAAAATACTCCACTTTTCAAAAATATTCCCAAAGTACCCCAGTTAGGGTTTGTGTTTCCCAAAGTATCCCAGTTAAGGGCTAAAGGGTGTCGCCAATTAGATTGGAAACACCTCATGCAGTCTCCAATCCAATTGGCAACTTGGTTCAAAAGTTAAAAGGAGTCGCCAATTCATCTGGAGACTCCTTAGAAACTGACATTTTTTCCAATAAATAGAGGTGTTCTGATTATTTAGTTCTACATCTCATCTCATATCTTTGTTCTACTGATAACATGTATCGTCGCCGGTGGGGAAAAGTCGTCTATTCAAGAGAGAAGCCTCTGATGGACATGCTATTTTGGAACATACAGTTTCAATCAACTTAAGAGGGAGGTGAATCGGTGGTTAGAAGGAGACATTGGTGAAGGGGGAAAAATCCGAAGTATCGAGAGACTTGATCGACTGCGTGGATAGGTTCGTGTTAAGACTGACAAAGATGCGAGGGAAGTCATGTTTGGACCGAATGAAATTAGTTTGATTGTTGTAATCAGTTAGGAATGTTTTATGTTTCTTTTCCGTTAGTTGTTAAGTGTCATATGTGTTGTGTGTTGTTAGTGTTGTTTGTTGTTAGTGTTGTTGTAACAAAGACTCATCAATATATAAAAAAAATTGGTTACAACAAATGAAACGATAAGTTAAATCATGATGCAGATGCTCCTCCGACATTGGGACAACTTTTTCGGTTGTGTCCGGGCTGACGACATATACTGCATAATCTTATCATTTTATCAGCGATATCCATTTCGTTTCTTATACACTTGCTGTTTGGGCGTCTCTTTTTCTTTCTTCTCATCTCATCGTTGTGCCAAACTATGCCACCTTGGTATGAAGGCTAATAATCCTCCATTGGTAGCAATGGGAAGCCTTCGTTTTATACATTCATAACATTAATCACCTTGTAAACATCAGACAGATAGCCATAAGCATCCTGGCGAGCATGTGCACATGCCGCAATGGCATGTGAGCAAGGTACACGGAAGACCTGATACTTGCCACAGTCACATCAACATCTGTTTAGTCTGACATCATAGGATAAATTGGGTCTCCCCTCATTATGGTCAATTGTTTCTTGTACACTAAATGTTTGTCTATGATGGTCAAAGATTGTAACTGCATGTGTGTTGGCTCTGATAGTATCCTCTTTCATCAATTTCATTATCCTTTCACTGAATACTTGACCCAACGTTAACACTTCACTCCATCTTTCACCTCTTGTTGCGAAAAGTGATGCCAGCCTATAATAGGTTGATCTCACCAAAGCGGTGATTGGAAGGTTTCTAATTCCTTTGAATACCCCGTTCATAGACTCCACAAGGTTTGTCGTCATGTGGCCCCAACGACATCTACCATCAAAATCCCTTGTCCACTTTTCCAGTGGAATGTTATCCAACCAGCTTCCTGCATCTGCATTTGACATCCTAATTTCGTTAAGGTAGTATTGAAATGTTGGTTGAGTTAGAGCATACCCGGCATTCACAATTTTTTTGCGAAGGTTCTTGTCTTTGATTGCACGCATGAAGTTTTGTGCAATATGTCTAATGCAATATACATGGGTAGAAGGAGGATTATGCCACCCGTTATCATGGTTATTGTAGGAACTCTCTATAGCAGCATGCTTGTCTGAAATCAAACAGAGATTGGCTTGTGGAGCGACATGTGTTCTGAGATTCTTAAGGAAGAAACTCCAAGCAGAAGCGGTCTCACCCTCAACCAGAGCAAAGGCTATGAGAAAGACATTATTGTTGCCGTCTTGTGCAACATCCATTAGCAAGGTGCCCTTGTATTTTCCATAGAGCCATGTTCCATCAATTTGAATAACGGGTTTGCAGAATGCAAAACCTCTTATGCACGGTTGAAATGACCAAAAGAGATGGTGAAAGATGACATTTCCATCAACAATAGTTCCATCTGGCCTACATGCCGACACTGTCTGCATGGGCTACCAAAAATTGCGGTAATTCCTTGTACGAATCCTCCCAATTGTCAAATACCTGTTCAACAGCCTTTGTCCTTGCAATCCACGCCTTCTTGTACGAGGGAGTATAATTATACCGCATCGCGATATGAGAGATTATTATACTCACCTTGACTAAAGGATCCTTGTTAACAAGCGGCAAAATGTCTTGACATATCAATTCTGCGCTTAGCTTTCGATGATCCTGAATAATATTTGTGGCAGTGCAACTGTGAGGTGGCTCTATGGAAGCTATATTCCAAGAACCGCTTCTCTTTCTGTAAGACGCAGCAAACCGAAACTTGCAAAGTGGATTACGACAAATAATGACATACCTTCTCAAATCCGTTCGGTGTACACTATAATCAATAGAGTTATCCATGTGATATTTTTTTATGGCTCGTACACAATCTTCTTTGGTATGAAACTTGTCTCCTTCTTTTAATTCATTCCCTGAACGCATATACGGGTTGTGAAACATATCTGCGGATAGATCATCGTCTTGCAAGTCCAAGTCTGTCATATGTTGAGGTGGATAGTATACATGACCTAGAGGTATTGGCACTTGTTCGTCATCCTCAACGTTGTCGTTCCACATCTGATCGACCAGCGTCTCGCTTCCTTCTTCTTCTTCATCAATGACGTTGACCTCCGGTTTAGTTTTATCTAAATATTTTGTTTCTGTTTCATCTGAGTCTACACCTGTTGATTGATTTATGATCTGAGACTGTTGAGATGGAATATTTTGTTGGAGGAACGTATACAACTAAATATAGTTGAAACCAAAATGTTCGTGACCAACGAACATATTTTCAACATCTTCGTCATCTCGCAATTTAAGTGGATAAAATTTAACGTGGTTGGTTTAAAAAAAACTGGGTTTTGATATATTATTTGTGCTATAGGACCAAGCCCTAATTTCGATTCCAATCTTTCTTTATTGACTTTGTTAATTTTTATTGACTTTGTTAATTTTTATTGACTTTTTATTGACAATTATGTAGGATGTCTCTAGATTTTGCCCTCGTTCCCATATATATGTTGCACCCGACGAACTGTAACACCCCAATTCCCATCGCGAATAAATAATACATAATTAAATCAGAGTAAATAAAAATTTATTTTTCCGACAAAAACAAGGATGCCACAATTAAGGAAAGAAAACACAATCCCTGCTCAATTATTTGATACATAACACAAAATGGAATAAATGTATAAGGGAAACTTTTTCCATATAAAAGGAAAGGTCAATTATGGAATAAAGCGGAAGATCCATAACTGAATTGTTTTACAAAATAAATTGTTTTATAACATTAAAATATACATATAAAGGTAATACAAAATATATTCAACAAAAATATACATATAACAAAAGCGTTCCCCGACTCCCGTGTTACGTATCAGAGCAGACAGACCGACAAAGGACGGAGGACTAATCTTCACAAAAGCCTCCAAGATACTAATCTGCAATTGCCTCATAGAGCAACAAACCACAGCAGAAGGGTGAGAAATAACAACTAAATCAAGATTGCATAATAATATGCCAACACATATAAATTCACATGCATAGCTATTCTCACCACACGCATCACATACCAATACATATAGCAAGCCACAGATACATAACATATTTCTAACAATCCAACAACATAGCATATATCAATTATACCGACATAATCACCTATTCACACATAAGGCATACCACAGTTATAACATATGGAAACACACCACCACATCACATAGCATATGTCTATACATAAAACATATCACCCATAACCACTGCATTTATCACGTGCACATCAATTCACCAATCCAATCATAAATCTCAACATATACTCCATCAATTCACAATTTCTCACACATAATCAATCCATTCATGATTTTCCACACATAATCAATCCATTCATGATTTTCCACACATAATCAATCCATTCATGATTTTCCACACATAATCAATCCATTCATGATTTATGCAAATGCAAAGAGACCAACATAACGACTCTATGCAAATGCAATGCGGTGCAATCCATCCATCAATCTCATCATCAGTTCACTCAGGAACTATTGGAATCATCGCTTGTTACTTAGTGTAACTCCCCGTCGGGCAAACGATGTTCCCCGTCGCTTTAGGTCCTCTTGGTATAAGGCTCACGACGTTTATGGATCGCTTTAGGTCCTCTCGATATAAGGCTCATGATCCGATCGCTTTAGGTCCTCTTGGTATAAGGCTCACGATCGTCTATAACGTCGCTTTAGGTCCTCTCGGTATAAGGCTCACGACCGTTATAGCCGATTCCCTCTGGAATCGTTTCGTCGCTCACACCCACTAGGGCACACGACATCACAAGAATGCATATCATGATGCCTGGCATACAATGACTCATGACATTCAAATGCACACATATACACATCCATAATCATGCATATACAATCAAACACAACACAATGCATTTCATCATAATCCACAAACCACAACAATTAACATTTTAGCATATACACTCATATCAATTCACATCAAGAATTACTCACCATCAACCACAACAATTACAACAACTTATCACATGCTTCAACATCATATAAACCACAACAATCCCACAAAACATCATAACAACATACATTAATATTCAATCAAACAATGTATTTTACCACACAACAACATCATATAACAGCACACAAGTCATACAATATATATCAAAAGCATATTGCATGATAACACATCAAATACACACAGTTAAGACGGTAAAAGTCGACAAAACGACACATTCCCAAATTCCCGACACAATTAAATCGGTCACAAATCTCAAAACTATTTTTATAAGAAAGAACATTTTATTAGCTTTCTAACTATACCAAGAACGCCTCAATCTGAGTTACGGATCAAAAGTTATGAATTTTCAAAGAAAAGAATTTATTGAGAAACAGCCAGATTCGCCTGGCGACTTAGGATTTCGCCTGGCGGATCCCCCTTCGCCAGCACTTCGCCTGGCGAACTAGTGGCGAACCACAAATTTAGAAAAACCCCAAGAGTTATAGAAGCTAGCCCATTTCTGTCTCTCTGTTTTCGCCTGGCGACTTACGATTTCGCCTGGCAAATCCCCCTTCGCCAGCACTTCGCCTGGCGAACTAGTGGCGAGACCTAATTCGCCTGGCGAATTTCCAATTCGCCTGGCGAATCGCACCAGAACCAGAATTTTCTGCCATGGGTTACATGGTTCCAAAACCCCCAAAAATCCCATTTTCCACCCCAAATCAATTCCAAAGGCAAAACAAGTATCAACGATTGTTCATAAACACAGTGTGATCATACAACGCAATTTATATCGAATTCCGACCGTGAAAACATCGATTTCTATCAATTGTTCGTCAATTTATCAATGAGAAAAAGTTGTGAAACAACCAAAACAATTACAACAAACAACACATATACATACACAAACAAGATATAATTGAAACTTCTCACCCTTACCCGATTAATCGTGATTGAAACGGAGGTTTCCTCGATTTTTCCTCTTTCTCCTCTTCTCTCTTTCTTTCTTCTCCTTTTCTTTCTCTTCTTTTTCCTTTCTTTCTATTTATCTCTAATCTCTATTTATATAAAAAATCTAAACCCCTAAAAGACTATTTTACCCCTCAGCTCAAATATCTCGCAAACGCTCTCAAAACCCGATAAAATATAATAACGATGAAAAATAATATATTGTCAAATAAAAGTCAAGAATAAAATGATATAAAAATGAAAATAATTAAATCGACTCGATTAAATAAATAAGACAAAACAGGGCGTTACACTTCTCCACCACTTAGACATTTTCATCCTCAAAAATATACCCGATACGAATAACTCCGGATACGACTCTCGTATCCAACTAACCAACCAACATGCCAACCGAAGGCACATCATGAATAACACAAACTGACAAACCACCTTGCTAACAGCAGCTACAACAACGACACGACAACGACGACAAGATGCAAAGCCCATACAATGCACTTGACGACCAACTCACAACTCAAAGAATACCCAAGTTACGAACACATATGTTCACTCTTGAACCGAAACATAACAAGATCGTTACCATCACCGTAGGTAACACTCCTCTAATTCACCACAAGGAATTACCTACTCGCACTCGACCCAACACAATAGGAACGAAGCAACAGCACAAACAAGAACACCAGTTCCACGACCCAACATCGTTTCAACAACCTCTACATAACCACAATACCAACATCCTTGTCACACAACAATATTACAACAATGCTACGATTCGCCAATCGAACATATAACCAAAACATCCATCTACATAGTAGCCCATGAATAATATTTAAACCTTTCACCTAACACTTCCATTCTGAAACGTCCAATGGTCTCATCACTCCTATATGTTCCCAATGTTCACCCTATAAACTCTTACAAGTCCCACACACATATACAAAATGTGCCACATCACGCTTCCGCTGCGCACTCTAATTACTCGTAACCATCAAAACTACCAATCTCACGTCCAAAGTCTAACTCTTTCTCATATTCGCCAAAAATCACTGTTCACTGTTAATATACCCAACCTCACACTCGACTATGTTATCTCACACACCAGACACAAGTCTCTGAACTGCTCAAATAATTTTAATTCTTTGACCATCAAAACAACCATATGCAAAGACTATCGACTTAACTCTTCAGGCACAACATTAGCTTTTCCCCGAAGGATAATCCAAGCCAAATTCATAACTCGTCACGAATTCTAACCCTCCTCGTTGTCTCATACTCTATTCCTTCAAACCAAACAAGTACTCAATATTCTTGGGATTACTAAACACTTCGAACCTAGAACCACAAAGATAATACCTCCAAATCTTCCAACACAATAAAACCGCAACCAATACTAAATCCGGAATAGTATAGATCCTTTTATGAATCCTCAAATGTCGTAAAGCATAAGCCACGACTTTACCCTCTTGCATTAACACACAGACTAAACTCATCAAAGACACATCCCAATACCTCACAACCGGTTTATTAGGATCACACAGAATCAAAACTGGAGCCATAGACAACTTCTACTTTAGCTCTCTGAAACTTTCCTTACAACGAACATCCCAAACAAACGACTCACCCTCTGCAAGTCAACTGAGATAACAGAAGTACGAACTTAGCAAAGTCTTCCCTAGCCTGCAGTAACAACCAACTAAGCCCAAAAATTTCTAATCTCCTTAACCAACTTCGGAGCCTCTCATTGTAGAACTACATCTACTTCCGATGGATCTATTAACCATACTCTCATCTGAAATAACATATCCAAGAAAAATAACCCTTTTCAACCCAAATTCTCACTTGAATAACTTAGCATAAAACTTCGTCTCTTTTCAACACTTGTAATTCAAATCTCAAACACTCTACCTGTTCTTCCTCTGAGTTTATAACGGATTCGAATATCCTCAGTCAAAGCCATTACGAACTTATCCAAATAAATATGGAAGATACGACTCCTCTACTCCACAAACATTACAGACGCATTACTAACACCAAATAACATCACTGTACGTTGTAATGCCTAACCAAATTCCAAAAGATATAAATTCTTAAAGCTTCTGCAAAAATTTTCACTGGGTAACTGGCTACTCACATACAAGCTTAACCGAGTAAATAACAGCCTATTCCGATGATAACAAACATAACCAGTCACATGAAATTGATCAAAGCCTCAACTCACACAAATTCACCACTCTTATCAAACGTTCCAAACAATTATAATTTCAATCAAACTCAACCAAATCATTTCGGTCATCTATTCTTGAAAGTGGACACTTATTCTCAATCGTCACCTTATTCAACTGTCAGTAATCCATACACAATTTCTTCTCTTGACCGTCCAATTCCACAAATTCCAACATGTAGCAACAACCAACCCAAAAGAACTCTCAAATATTACATCCACACCTAGGGTTTTCTCAAGATTTCCATTAATGCCCTAAAACTTTAAAAACTCACAAAAACTCTAAGTTTTACTTTCCATAGTCTCAATACCATTATACACATCATGCTTGTTATTCTGTTCAATCATCCTTCCTTTTTGTTACTAATAATACTGGAGCTCTCCAAGACGACACAGCCTCATAATTCTCCTTTCCAGTAAATCTTCCAACCGCTCTTTCAATCTGAGTAATTCTAACGCTAACATCCAATATTCCATCCGAAAACACATTTGGAATCACGCACAACTGGCAGCCCAACACTGTGGCCTTTCTGCCAATTTCGAGAACACTATCATCACAAACATAACAAACATCTTAGTTTCACTTCCTAAAAGTTCTTCTACTTACTTAGCAGATCCAAACCTCAAATCTTCCCCTTTGTCAAATTTGAGTTCACACTCTACTCTCTGAGAACAACCTTTAACAATACCCAATCGTTCTCTCTCAATAACTTCCCAACTTGACCAACATACCAAAACCTTTAATCCGCCTCATCTCCCGATATTAGAATCTTCATCGACTCAACAAAACAATTTGTAATCATTTTCTCAATTCCAACCAATTCATTGCACACACTATCAAAGCCGAAAAGACACGTCTATTCCATCCAACATATTTCCGTCTACTATCAACAAGAGATTAAGGGTGATCAGTTCCTCAATTTGTCAATAAACAACCGACAATCATGATGGGGCATAAACTGTCTTTACCAAACTATAATAGCATTCCTTGCATCTTGTGCACAAAACTACCGAAGGCACAAATCCTTAGTTAACATAAACCTTACCTCCGCATTCCCTCCGGAACCGGGAACAACACTGTCCAAACAACACTTACACTCTTGCAACCAACGACACACAAACGAAGCAACTTGGAGAAGCACAAGCTTCTCCCCCACTTATCTCATTCTCAATCCTGAAGACAAAAGATTAGAAAACCAGAAAGCACTGACAGTGTTTCACACACATATCACATACTACAGAACAAACAACATTGACAGTATTCAACTGTCACACCAACTGACTCAACAACTTGGCCGGACAGACCAACTTGCTCTGATACCACTATTGTAACACCCCAATTCCCATCGTGAATAAATAATACATCATTAAATCAGAGTAAATAAAAATTTATTTTTCCGACAGAAACAAGGATGCCACAATTAAGGAAAGAAAACACAATCCCTGCTCAATTATTTGATACATAACACAAAATGGAATAAATGTAGAAGGGAAACTTTTTCCATATAAAAGGAAAGGTCAATTATGAAATAAAGCGGAAGATCCATAACTGAATTGTTTTACAAAATAAATTGTTTTATAACATTAAAATATACATATAAAGGTAATACAAAATATATTCAACAAAAATATACATATAACAAAAGCGTTCCCCGACTCCCGTATTACGTATCAGAGCAGACAGACCGAAAAAAGACGGAGGACTAATCTTCACAAAAGCCTCCAAGATACTAATCTGCAATTGCCTCATAGAGCAACAAACCACAGCAGAAGGGTGAGAAATAACAATTAAATCAAGATTGCATAATAATATGCCAACACATATAAATTCACATGAATAGCTATTCACACCACACACATCACATACCAATACATATAGCAAGCCACAGATACATAACATATTTCTAACAATCCAACAACATAGCATATATCAATTATACCAACATAATCGCCTATTCACACATAACGCATACCACAGTTATAACATATGGAAACACACCACCACATCACATAGCATATGTCTATACATAAAACATATCACCCATAACCACTGCATTTATCACGTATGCACATCAATTCACCAATCCAATCATAAATCTCAACACATACTCCATCAATTCATAATTTTCCACACATAATCAATCCATTCATGATTTTCCACACATAATCAATCCATTCATGATTTTCCACACATAATCAATCCATTCATGATTTTCCACACATAATCAATCCATTCATGGTTTATGCAAATGCAAAGAGACCGACACAACGACTCTATGCAAATGCAATGCGGTACCATCCATCCATTAATCTCATCATTAATTCACTCAGGAACTATTGGAATCATCACTTGTTAATTAGTGTAACTCCCCGTCGGGCAAACGATGTTCCCCGTCGCTTTAGGTCCTCTTGGTATAAGGCTCACGACGTTTATGGATCGCTTTAGGTCCTCTCGGGATAAGGCTCACGTTCTGATCGCTTTAGGTCCTCTTGGTATAAGGCTCACGATCGTCTATAATGTCGCTTTAGGTCCTCTCGGTATAAGGCTCACGGTCGTTATAGCAGATTCCCTCTGGAATCGTTTCGTCGCTCACACCCACTAGGGCACACGACATCACAAGAATGCATATCATGATACTTGGCATACAATGACTCATGACATTCAAATGCACACATATACAAATCCATAATTGTCGTACCTCGAAAAATACAATCCTCGCGATGGACGCGAAAAAAACTGTTAGAAACAGCGTCGCCACCGAACTTTATTTATCCCAAGAGAGGGAAAGGAAAATATCGAGAAAACCTTTGAAAGGGATAAGAAAATGGTCATCGCAACCAAATTCGGGTTCGGGAGTCGGTTACGCAAGAGGGAAGGTATTAGCACCCTCTGCGTCCGTTGTACTCAATGGGAACCTCTTGATTCGATTCGTGAGAAAGTTAGCTAGGTTTGTTTGTTTTCTTCTAAGGTAAAATTGCTTTCTAAGGGGAAAAAAGGGTGGTGTTTTATTAGTGTGCTCGGCAAGGATTAGAACCCTTGTGCCTACGTATTCCCTCGTGCAATGGGAAAGTCAGAGCATTCGTAGTTCGTGGGACTACGGTTGTTTGGTTATTGTTTTTTATGTAGGCGCCAATTGTCCACACACGAGTAAGAGAACTCGCACCCAAACAATTGGGGAGAAAGGTCAAAAACTTGGCCCCCTTCACATCACCTTTTAGAAAGTTGTTTGAATATATGATTAAGTGTATTAAAGAGTTTGATTAAGAAAATAATTTGATTTGCGCATGTTTTAGGGGAACGAGAGTTTAGGTTGCATTCTAACTGCTAAACGTTGGCTTGTCTGCTCGCTAGGGGAGGCTGAAGCACTAGTTCATATGCGCGGAAAAAGGGACTAAACAATGCTCTTTTGAAAAGGTGTTTGAGTTGTGGATCGCACGGAGGTGATGGCTTAGTGTTTTGGGAAGGTTTTGATCGCACGGGGGCGAGGAAAGAGAGTTTAACGTGTTGGATGTTTTAAAGGCGACAGTTGGTCACACACGAGTAAGAGAACTCGCACCCAAACAATCGACAGGTTAAAGTTTATGTCTTTTAGAAGCGACAATTGTTCACACACGAGTAAGAGAACTCGCGCCTAAACAATCGACAGGTTTATGTCTTTTAGAGGTGACAATTGTTCACACACGAGTAAGAGAACTCGCACCCAAATAATTGAGGAGAAGGGCCAAAGACTCGACCACCCTCACTTCACCTTTAGTAAAATGTGTTTAAATAGGGATTATGTGTTTTAATAATTGCTTGGAAAAAGGTTTGAATGTTGTCGAGTTTCGCGTGTTTTAGAGGCGTCAATTGTCCACACACGAGTAAGAGAACTCGCACCCAAACAATTGAGGAGAAAGACCAAAGACTTGATCCCCATCTTTTCCACCTTTTAAGAAATGATATTTAGTATAATTAAATGTATTAATTTGATTTAAGAAAAATACTCGACGTTGGATCGAGGTTTGGATTTGCGTGCGAAATGGTTTGAGAACTAATGGAAAAGAGGTCCTATGGTTTAAGGTAAGGTCGATTGCGAGGCAAAAGCGCTCGACTTACAAGAGGTAAAGGGACTTGATATGTGGATCAAGTGAAAGTTGGAGATTAATTGAATTTGATTTGGAAAATACTTGACGTTGGATCAAGCTTGTTTATTGTTGTAAAAAAAAAGGTTGATTTTAATCTTATGGGAAAGGGGTGTAATTAATCAAGTGGGAATAATCGAGCCATGATTAAAGTGAGCCAATCACATACACGCATACAAACCAAAGTGAAATGTGCAACAATTATCATTGTATAAAGCCCAAGAAGAGGCCTTGTGAGGTCGATTGCGATCATGAAAACGATCGACTTACAAGGTATTAAAAGGGCTTGACATTAAGTCAAGATATTAGTTTGAAAAGAATTTTTGCTTTAGACGAGCATAATATGAATAGCATAAACATAATCAAGGCATGGAATAAATCCACAAGAGAAAATTATACACCTCACATAAAGATCATAAATAAAATGGGGAGAGAAATAATCAAGCATATTAGCATCCTAAATCTAAGGTTAGTCTAAAAGAGAAAATTCTAAACTAATTGTTTTTAGGTTTTTTTAGAGAAAATGTGAAGATCAATTAATTAATCGAATTAAACTAAAATATTTAATAAAATTAACTATTAAAGTTAATTAGTATTAAATAAAGTGGTTTAATAAAATTAATTATCAATTTAATTTATTAGCAAGGTTTAGAGAAGCATTTTGGATTTTTAGGGTTAGAGAAATTGGACTAATACCATTAATTAAGTTAAAATCAAATATTTAATAAAACTAATTGTAAAAATAATTAATTAGTATTAAATAAATAATTTTAATGAAATTAATTAATTAGTAAACAAATCTCTAGGTTTTTTCTAAAATTAGTATTTTGGTTTTTTTTTTAAGAAAAGTTACTAAAATATTTTTAGATTTTCTTATTATTAAAAGAGAAATAAAAAAAAGTTCTAAAAAAAGAAACTAAATGGGCCAGATTAAAGTTGGAAAAAAAGGGGGGCGAATAGAAATTTTTTCAGGCCCAAGTCAGTAGAGCCCAACGAAGGGAGGGGGTTCATGGTGGACCCTCAACACATCTGGGGCGTTAAGCTGATCCAAGAGTCAAATTGACTCTCGATCTGAGGGCGTTCACTGAAGTTACACCATAAGACCTGTGGGCGCACACTTGTACGATTAAGGGAGGAGCCACTCTACCGGTGACAAGTGTCCACAGTGGAGACACTTGTCACCACCTCATCCGGCCACCACTAAAGCCAATGAATTAAAAAAGGAAACAGGTTATGGAAACCCTTCATTCTGACTTCAATCTCTCTCTCTCTCTCTCTCTCTCTCTCTCTCTCTCTCTATTTCCTCTCTCTCTCTCAACGTTACTCTCTCAATTTACGTCGCCGGAAACCTGAGCCACGGCCAGAGAAGCGGCGGCGCGCGGCGGCCGCCACCGTCTTCTCCGGCGACACCACCTTAAACCAGGAAAAACCTACACGAACCCCCCCTCAAATTTCTCCCTCTATCTAAATCCGAAAATAAATCAACCTAACTTTTAGCCAATACTCCCAATCGAGATGATTCCAAATCTAAACCCTAAACCCAAAGTATATCAAGAACACACGAAACAAGCAAGGTCAAGTTTCTCAAGCAGCAATAAACAAAAACATCAAGTTTAAAGGTCAAGAAAATTTTCGATGACTAACCCTTGAAGATCCGGTCAACGAAAATGCTCAGGTATTCTGCTTCGAATCTTTTCTCCTGCTCGTTTCTCTTTTCTCTTAATCTTCTTCCGTTTGATGTTGTTGTAGTGTTGAAGCTCGTATGATTCAAAGGTTGTTTTTTATGTGTGGCGAAGGTTGAAGGTGATGACGCGTTGTTCTCGGAGTCGTTGAAGACGTGTCCTATCATCGAAGAAATTGCAAGTTGCGTCTGCTATGGAGCGAAAATAGATTTGGTTGTGAGATTTACGAAGCGGTTGTGCGTATGGATGGAACGAAAAGTGGCAACGGGGAAGGCAACGCTGCAAGTTGTTGTCGTTGGTCCGATTGAGAGGTTTTGTTAATGTTGTTGCTTGTTGTTTAAGTTGGCTTTCTAGTGAGATTGAGTGGTTGTTATGGAGGATTAATGCAGGTGGAGTATGTCGTTGTGGTGAGGTTAACACAGTGACAAAGGTTTGTTCAAGGATTGCAGGGAGTTAGTGGTGATTATTGCAGTTACAAAGGTGATGGTGAGATGGTAGTTTGTTGATGAAAAATGGTGCTGCGATGTTCTTTGAAGGTGACCTTGGTGTTGCGGTCGTTGTTGTCACGGCTGGTTTGCGGAGGAGTGACTTAAATAGTGGAACAAATAAAAGATCCGCGTATGGTTTTGGCGAGAAGTCGTAGCAGCCGTTGTTGTTTTTGCGCAGCGGTGACGGTGTTTGTTGGTCAGTGATGGTTGTATGTGAAAGAGAGTTGTTGTTGCTTATGTTTCAAAGCGGCAGGGATGATGGCTTATGATTGTTTGGAAGGTTGGTGCAAGGTGGAGTGGTTTCTGAATTGAAGGAGGTTTATGGAAGTATCGTCGTTTGGTGTTTGTGAGTGTCCCCCTCTGATCTTTTTTCTCTCCTCTTTTAAAATTCATTCAAGCTTATTTTGGTCAGCTTTCAGTACAACATATTTGTCTTGTAATGTTGATAAGTCACTCTCATGGCAGGTTTTGTTGGTTGGTCAATGGCACAGGTTTATGATGCAAGTTGTAGCAGTATTGGTATTTGGAAAATGATTTTGAAGTGTGATAGCAGGTTTCTCGGTTTTGTGTGGTTTGATGCAGAAGCAGGTTTAATGCAGTGACATGTCGCGCATGGCTTATGTTTGGAGCCTTGCTGCAGTCTCTTTTTTTTTTGCTCTTGGAGTGTGGTAGCGTGTTCAATGTTGTTCTTACGTCGCTTATTGGAGTGTTGTGGCGCACTGGTTGCAGGGTGTACGGTTTTGATGCAGGAAAGGTGTGGTAGAGTATTGGTTCATGTGGGCCATGGTTTAGCAAGGCTTGTAGTGACGTAGGAAAAGCTTATTTGTTGTTTTGGCTTTTTTCAGGTGGAATTGGTTCATAACTTGTAAACTGGTTCAAGAGATTTTTTGTTAAAGTGTGTATCAACTTGTTCCTCATTATTATTATATTTTGTTTTTGTTGTATTGGTTTGGAAAAAAGAATGTAATGGGCTCAATGGGTTGTGGACTTTGACTTTTGAATTGAATTCTTTTGTGAAGTATGGTAATAAAAATGAACAATTGTTTGTTGAACTAAATGGACTTTAAACATGGGTATTTGAATTGAATAATGGACAAAAAAGTGGATATGGAATTAAAAACGGTTAGAAATGGATATTAAAGGATAATTAAAAAGAAATGGATTTTGGAAAAAGATTTTGTGGATAAGTCGAATTGGATAAAGATTTAGGTTTAAAGAAATGAATAAATAGATTTGGAAAATAATTAAAAATGGATGGACATGACAATGGATAGTCGAATGAAAAATTGGATTGAAAAATAACAAAATGGTTACGGGAATGGATATGGATAACGGTAATGTGCCTCCACCTTTGTTTGATCAACACTCAAAACCTCTGACAAACAAAACTTGCATACCACAATTCTTGAATTAAGTCAAAGAAGAGCCTCCTTGAATCAACTTCCAATTAATGACACCGCAATCTCGAATTCGTTCTTAACATGGTCTTGATTGAACTACAAATCTGACGAATCCTGGATCAATAACAAAGAACCTGAACCACACAATCAGTACTTGCACACACCTTGATAACTTGATCCACACACAGATAATCTGAACTAGCACCAAAAAACCAATGACTGAAACTTCAGACACACACTTGAATCAATCACACCCAGGCCTTGATCTTGAAACAAACTTTGTCTAACTGACCCTTAAACACTACAACGACCAGAAGCGAAATATTTCTTGAATTTTCTGAATAATGGTTAATGGATGAATGTACAGATGAAAAGTAATACACAGGTAGGACAAATTTGGGGTATGACAGATGCCCCTATCTAATTGTCTTAAACCCGAGAGAATGAACTACTGCATAGCGTTTATTTTAAGGGTAGAAGTTAATTAGATACAAAAAGACCCCAACATTTGTCCGACAAAAGGTAAAGTGCCATGGAGTAAGAGTTGACAGAATGAAGTAGCGGGATTCAAACTGAACAGAATAACTTGAGATCCTTTGGGTAGTCGAACGGGCACCTTATTCATTAAGGTTCCTCGATGATACCAAAGCAGTATCTCTGAAGGCAGACGATTCTCTGGGTCGTCGAAGCAGTCCCTTATCCATTAAGGTTCTCCGATGATACCAAAGCAGTATCTCTGAAGTAAATTTGCTGAGGGATAGTTGAGCAAGATTCCCATCGGAGGAAATATGCTGGCTCTGCAGGGGAAAGCTCACAAGAAACTTTCTAGGATATCCTCTGCTTGGGGAGTAAGAATAGCAACAGCTGCTCGGGATTGTCATTCTCAATTACATGGTTGAAGAATGACTTGTTGGGGAATAGAATTCCTTGAGTACGTGCGGGGTATACTGCCGACTTTGATGGAGGACTGGCCCAGAGGCTGTGAACTAATCCTGGATCCTGTTATGCTATGTTGCTGGGGATGGGTATGCCATGCATTGCATGATGCACTGAAACACAAGCTAAGATGCAACTGCTGGAGAATCTAATGCACGTATGATATGATAGTGCTTGACATGATTATGTTATGCTTGCATGTCATGCACATGATGATGCAAATGATCGGACGCGCTGGGGATAAGTTTCCTTGTCGAGGGTATCACCAGGGATTGAATTTGGGAATTGCCAAGTGAAATTGGACTTTGGTTTAATTTTGGTGTTATGAGGATGCCAACGACGGTGGACTTTTACTGGTTGTCAATGAAGACTGGACTCTGGATAAAACTTTTAGACTAAAACTGGATTGGAGGTTAGGTTACCAGACGAGAACTGGTGTGAAGAGGGTATTCGCCAGATGAGAACTAGGCCTTAAAATAATTTGTCAGACGGGAACTGGACCTTTTAATAATTCGCCAGACGGGAACTGGACCTTTTAATAATTTACCAGACGAGAACTGGGCCTTAAAATAATTTGCCAGACGAGAATTGGACCTTAAAAAGATTTGCCAAACAAAATTGGACCTTAAAAATATTTACCAGATGAGAACTGAGCTTTAAAAAGATTTGCCAGACGAGAACTAGGCCTTAAAAATGATTTGCCAGACGAGAACTGGACCTTGCAAAGCTTTTCCAGACGGGAATTGGACTTTTGGATTGCCAAGCTAAGTTGGACTTTGGATTGCCAAGTCTAAGTTGGACTTTGGATTGCCAAGCTGAGTTGGACTTTAAAATGGATTGCCAAGCTAAGTTGGACTTTGGTGTCAAATCTTGCAGTATCAGGCCTTGAGACGTCAAATCTTGTTGGAAGGTTAGGCTTGAGGTATGATACACATGTTTATGCAATGAGCGAAGCGACATGACTAATGCATATGAGCGATTTATGCAATGATATGAAGGTTTCCAAAGATGCCCCAGTAGAGGATAAGGTATGGGTAGGTTCCTTTGCAACAAGTTTTCTTGTCAGAAGGAAGGTAAAAGGTTATCTGTGGGGTGATAACATGATTCCTCGACACTCATCTTGAACTCAAAGGTCACTTGACGGTGTTCGCTTGAGCAGATTAAAAGCAACAGAGAGATTTGCCCCTGTGTAGCTCATTTTGCCCCAGTCTGGGTCTATGGAGAATTTCTCCTTGACAGGAAATTTGAAACAACTGTACCATGAGATGATCTCGAGATGGCTTGCCCCAGAATTCCAAGTCGTGAAAGGCTTTGTCCCTGAAAGGAAGTTGGAAGCAGTTGTACCATGAGATAAACTCGAGATGGCTTGCCCCAGAACTCCGAGTCATGAAAGGATTCTTCCTTCATTGAATGACTCTTGAAGTATTTGGCTTCAAAGTACCCTTGAGGTAGCTTGCCCCAGAATAAGCGTTGGAGCGACTTAACTTGTGTTGATTGAATATTTGAGGGATTTTCCTTTAGTCAAAAGAACCTCTGGGTGGCCTGCCCCTGGTTGGTAGAGTCTTCGGATGATTCACCATGATCAACCTGTCCTTGAATGATTTTCCCCATAATCAACTAATGCTTCGAGGACTTGTTTTATATCGACTGATTCCATATTCATTGGATGTCAATGCCCCTGTTCCATAGGGTTATGAGGTGTTGTCAATTCCAGCCAACATTGTTGAATGACCCAGCTTTCCTTGATGTCAAACGCTGACTTGCAGTTAAAATTGTTTGTTCACAAATGGTATTTTTAATGCGATGCTCATGCAAGTTTTGAAAAAAATCAATCATTATTAGAATGATGTGACGATGTTGATTTAGCTCATGTATAGCAAGAATATGACACCAAAACAAGTTATTAGCAAATTTGTAGGAGTCAGTTTACGCAACCTTGCTGTAGTATGCTTTCAGAATAAACCCCGCCTCAATTAGGTCTTTCGAGGGTTATAATGTGGTCTGGTTCACGGTTTATGAAACAAAGGATATAAGGCTCAAAACTTGATTTGTACCCACCCCTTCTTCGTGATGATCTCCAGTCCTACGTTCAGTTAATTCTGCACATGTTTGTCTTCCAAAAGGGTTGACGGTGTAAGAGTGATGATGCTCGAAATGGCAGTCACCTTATTTTGCTTTTGTCCTGATGTCAGTGACCTTTTGGTTTTGATTGTGGTGGCCACTGGACCTTATTTTGTTTTTTGTTGAGGATTCGAGGACCTCTTTTGTTTTTTATTTGATCCCTAATTTTTGCATGGACTGATTTCGCTTTTCGAGTCCATCGGGATTGCCTTGATTTTTTGCCTAAGTCTCCTTTGACTTAGCAGGCTTTTGTTTTTTTATTTTTTTTTGTCAGAGGATTGTGACAGCCAAGTCATGGGTAATTGATGAACAACCATCATGTTTTTGGATTTTGCTTTTGTGAACTGAGTGCGTAATCAGGTTAACTGAACACTACCCTGCCCTAGGTTGAGTGTAAGGGTTTTTATATTCGAAGGAAACTGCTACTTCTAGGCTCGAAGTGGTTTACTAGGGATTAACTCCTTGTCTCTCCAGTGTTTGGGGATTTGAAACAATGCATGTACATCCTTGGCAGGATTTTATCCGAAAGCATACCATCAGCAATTATGGGTATCTTGTTTTCATCATCCTCCCTCTAATCTTTGCTAAACAAAAGTTTGATAAAGAGAATGGACAAGAAGTATATGGAAGAAATTTGTTGTTTTTGTTTTTTGTATTTTTATATTTTTTATATATAAGTAAAGAAAAATGAGCGAATGCGACATGATTAATTCAGAAAATGCATGATCACATCATTAATATTACCATTTAAAACAACAATGTTCAAAAACAAGTAGCACTTAACATAAAGAAATTACAAATGCAGATGATAAATGTCCAATGGTTGCCAGTATCTGAGGAAATCTTCTTGTCTGAACCACTGGCTTTAGGGGATGCCTTTTGAAGTCTTGGAACTCATTTGGTCGAGAAGCTGACGTGCACAACCAAGTTTCCTTCTGGAAATGATATGTACTTTTTGTCAATCAACTGTTGCACCTTGGCTTGAAAAGCTTTGCAATCTTCAGTTGAATGCCCCATTGATCAAGCATGATATCCACAATGTGCATTGGGGTCGTATCCAGGCGGGTATGGTTTTGGCAATGGCTTGATAGCTTTGGGCTCTACCAGTGAGTTTCGGACCAGATGCAGCAGAAGTTAACTGTACGGCATAGGAACTAGGTGAAAAGGAGCAGTCCTTCTTTCCAAGTTGTTTCGAGGCCTATGCTGATTCTGATATCCTTGACCACGAGCTCGTTGATTTGCACGAGGAGAAATCATGGGTTTCTGGTATGACGCCCTAGGCTTGACAGGTTGCCCATAAGGATGATATGGCACTGACAATGATAACTGTCGAAAAGTTGAAGGGCCGTAAAGTCTTGCTGGTGTACCCTGAGAATACTCAACATTTGCTATGACTGCATCAATTTCATTATCCTCTTCCTCTTGGGAATTGCTGAAGGATTCAGTCTCACTAGCTTGATTACTCGAGGCGTCTCGGACTCGTTTAGCCTTGAGGTAACTCTCGATGCGTTCTCCTACTATTATAAGGTCAGAGAAGCTTGAGAATGAACTTCCAGTCATTCTTTCAAGGTAGGTGGCAAGCAAACTGTCCAAGAACACGTCAATCAATTCCTAGTCCAAGAGTGGTGGTTGGACCCTGGCTGCCAACTCTCTCCATCGTTGTGCATAATCCCTAATGGATTCACCGCTCTTCTGAGATAGGATTTGCAGCTGCGTGCGACTGGGAGCCATGTCCAAATTGTACTCATACTGCTTTATGAAAGCATTGGATAAGTCTTTCCATGATTGGATACAACTTCTTTCTAAACCCATGTACCAATTCAAAGATGCACCACTCAAACTGTCTTGAAAGCAGTAAATCATCAACTTGTCTTCGCAGACATGAGAAGTCATCTTTCGGCAGAACATCACCAAATGATGCTTTGCGCAACTGAGACCAGCGTACTTCTCAAAGTTGGGTACTTTGAATTTTGGAGGAATTACCAGGTCTGGCACTAGGCACATATCAACAGCATCGAGCCCAAAAATATCGCGCGCTTTCATAGCTTGAACTTTCTCTTCGAGGGCACAAAACCTTTTCTCCATGGAATCAGTCAGCGACATCATCTGAGACTGAGCAGGGATGTTCACTTGTGGAGGATGATCACCAGGTAGACAATCATACAGTGGGTTAGTCGACACAGTAAAACCTGATGGGGGGTCAAAATCCTTCATCCCAACATGTTGAAAGCTATCCTCTGACATAGCCATCACAACTTTCAAATTGTCTATGCTCCTCTTGTCTCTGCTTGAACTTGCTTTAAATGCTTTGCGGCTACCACATGTTCAGTATGAGCGTCGGGAAATCAGCTGGCAGGAAATGGACAGAGGATCGGATAAGTTGTTAGAAAATGATATGCTAATGTCATGAGTATGCAATGCAGGGTTCCAGGATCAAAACAACATCTGATTCTGAGGAAGGAGTTAGACCCAAGATATCTCTGATCATAGGACCCCCATAGGTAGGCTCTAAACGGGTAGGTGCCTAGAGTTACGGATATCTTTCAAAGACATTATAGCCATGACGAAGGAACATCAAACGATAATATCCTTGAAAGGATCTCGTCTAGGTGAGGTCTTCGTTTCTTACCCACGAGAAAGACTCCTCGAAGGCGCCCACTACACAACCATTGATAACACAAAAATGTATCGTATTTTGGCCTTGATTTACATTCAATTATTATATCGTTTTCGTCTAATATCCGATTTTCTCGAGAATATTTAAGTGTTTTTGCAGGTATTTCTATTTCCAAGTTAAAAGTATGCAAAGTGGAGAAAAGAAGCAAAACAAGGAAGAAAAGATGCAGAAAAGAGAAGAAAACAGCAGAATCCAAATTTTGCTGGTGTGACGATCGTGGCAGGTCCACCACGACCGTGACAGACTTAAAATGCATCACGAGCGTCACAGAAGCTTCACGATCGTCATGGATCCATAACAGATTTATTACGTTGAGCGCAGACGTGGTCACGAAGCTTTAGATGTTCAGTTTTCACACGTTCAACATTTTCTCCTACATTCTCTCCACGACTTCTCCAACTTCCCACTACTCCCACTATCTCCATGAGGCCACTGCTCCTAAATTTGCTCCAACGGAAGTTACAAGGGACTCTATAAAAGGGAAGCAGTCATCACAGAAAACTCTCTCTCTTCTCTCGGCCATTTTTCCTTGTTTAGTATTTAGGCAGAAATTTTACCATGTAAAAGTGGTAGTTTCTCACATCGAGGAACTACCACACCATTAGTCTTAGGATTTGTTTCATTTGTTTCAAATTCAGTTCCAGTTATTGTACGCTAAGATTATTCTGCATTATTTCATAAGTAATACCAGTTTTCCTTTTTGCATTATTAACAGGTTTCATTTTATTGCTTTATTATTATTTTCATTTATCGTTGTTAATTTAATTACCATGTTATCTTTAATTGCAACCGTTATGTTTAATTCGTTTTTACTTAATTCCATGTTCGGCTAAATAGTTTAGAGTCCGGCGTATGAGGACCGTCGTTACCGACGGGTCCCGGTAGATAATAATAGGTGCGAATTTATGATTAAAATTCTGTTTTGGTTTTAAATTTCAATTCTAATTTAAATAACTTTGTCACGAGAGTGAGAGGTTATTTAACACGATTTTGTCACGAGAGTGAGAAATTAATTAAGGTTAGAGCTGACACTGCGAGAGCGTGGGGGTTGAACCAGATAGTGGAAATTAGGCAACAAATCTAAATACAGTGAGAGCGCTTTAGATACGTTTAGGATATTATTGGCTTTCAAAATATATTTCCTAGTTACCGGGCGAGCGAGAGAAAAATCTTGGGATTAGGGAACATGACTTTAGTTAATACCGCGAGAGCGTGAGGCGAAGTCTTTAAGTTGGTATATTCTACGAAACTAAGTTATAGTTATAATTAGTAACCGAATTCTACAAAGTCCTTTAGGAATGCGGAATCCATATTCCGGCCTCTCTCTATTATCATATTTTCTTAGTTTTATTTTAGTTCTAGTCTTAGTTTCCCGTTTATCAATTATCATTAGCCTTAGCTTTACAAAGTAACGATAGATTACGGTAGGTTGACATTGGTCTCTGTGGGTTCGACAATCTTTTATATTACTTTGATATTTCCATGCACTTGCAGAAGCATCAAGTTTTTGGCGCCGTTGTCGGGGACCAACAGTAAATATTGTTTTTTCCGTTGTTGCACCGTATAGACTAAGGCACTCTCATAAAAAAAAAATTAAAAAATTAAAAAAATAAAAAAATAAAAAAAAATATGTATCACCCAAATTTTCTCTATAATAACCACTTACACCCAAATTTTCTCTACAACTACCAACCGCAATACTCCCAATATTTTGAGGAACCGCAACCAAATTTTTTCTATGATTACCATTCCCAAAATTTTGAGAAACCGCAAGAATCACATAATTCCAATCTCGAAATACTAATGGAGGATTTCAACGCGACACTAACTCATTTCCACCCAAATTACCACTCCCTATATTTTGAGGAACCACAAGAATCCATCAATTCCAACCTTGAAGCATTAATGGAGGATTTCATTGAAACAACAACTAATTCGAGGTTAGAATCTATGATGGAGCACTTTGTGGAGACCCAAACTCTCCACAATGAAGAGCTTAGAAGACAACATCTCGATACTCATGAAACCCTTAGGTAGATGAACACTATGGTCGAGTCCCTCGTGACTCACACCAAGGCATTGGAGACCCAAATCTTACTACTTGGACTGACACCTATAGAACCCTCCCCTGAGGAGAATGCATATGTTATAACAACTAGTAGTGAAAAAAAACTCAAAAATCCTACGGAGATTGATAATGAGGTTGAGGAGAGTGATAATGAGAATGATGAGAGTTCTGGTGAGGAAAGTGTAGAGAAAAATCCACCGACACCATCCGAAAGGGAGGTTCTCATAGACGTAGAGAATGAAGCAACTATTGTTGTTCTTCCTCCATATACCCCACCAATTATTTTCCCGCAAAGGTTTGTAGAGGCTAAAGTAGAATCCTAATCCAAAACGAATGTGGAGATATTGGAAAATATCCACACTAACACACCTTTGTCTGAGGTCCCGCATAAAAAGAGAAAAATAGAGGACCGCGAAACTAGGGAAAACATTACTGCTAAGAGGGTAAGGTTAAACTTTGAGGTGATGGATGAAATAACTAAACCCAAACTTGAAAAGCTAATACTTAGCATAGATCCAGAACCACCACCACAAGTTCAAAAGAATGAACTACCCCACAGAAGGAAGAAAAGAAAAGGTGAGGGATATGTGAGATGGCTTGATAAATGGCCATGGAAACCGAAAATTAACACTTCCATCCATCGAGCTATCGACGTTAAACAAAGCTCTGCGTGGGAGGAAACCCACAAGTTTTTAATTTAAATGTTTTCCTTTCATTGTTTGTATTTGCAGAAAATAAAGAATTGTATCGCTTGTCACGTCTCAGCTACATTTAGGCGAACGATCTCTTGATGACAATCCCTTAAGATGAGTTGGTGCCCACGTACATTCCTATGAATGTCGCTGCTGGTGGTGACACCGATGATGAGTATGATAGGAGAAAGCATATCTCTCCCATTCGTACTTCCTTCGGAAACAAGCCATATAATGAGCGACTTCAAGAAAGTGAAGTTTCAGCAAATTCAGATATCTCATAGTACAAGACGCCGGAGTAGAAGTGGTCAGCAAAGACAAGGACAGTAAGGGAAGAATCAGAGTGAATTTGGCTATGGTAGCACGCATTGGCAGTCATACAGGTTCTATCTTTCCTTTACCACCTTTTATCAAAACATTGAGGACAATGTTTGGTTTAAGTGTGGGGGAGGAACTCTACCGCTTTCATTTTAACGCATTTTAGTTAGATTTATTGCTTTCTAGCATAATTTTAATTTTTTTTCTATTTTCGTTGCGTCTTTGCATGTGCTGTCAAGTCTTTATATGCGATTTTATGTTTATCGATTTCCCACTCCCTTGAGCCACACCAAATTTTTGAAAATTTTTGCGTTAAAAATAGGGTTTCTTTTGAAAATCTTAGGTTACAGACGAAATTAAGGTTAGATTGTGAGTCGTGGGAAAAATTCCACAAAATCGATATCGTCTTAACACCGTGAGCCTCCCTATTATGGAAATCGATTTGAGTACTTGTTATGTCGTAGCCTTAAGTTCTCACCCCTTTAGTAGTCCCTAATTAGTTTATTTAGCCGTCAACACCATCCTAAGCACGCACTAAGTAGGAAGCCGATGCAAATAAGTGTATGATCTCATGTTTAAATGGTAAACTGAAAAGAGAAAAAAAATGAATGAAAAGAAATGCTCCTTCTAAGTTAGGTGATCCTCACCCGATCATTTAGCCCAACGGTGTAAACTTCTTTATTTTATTGATATTTAAGCCAATGTGCAAAAGAAAAAAAATTGATAATAATAATGAGATCATAGTCACTAACAGGTTATCCTACCATGAGTGTGAAAGGATAACGGGCTTAATGTGATTGCACCAGAATGAAAAGGGATGAAAGAAGGATGAGTTAGTTAGGTTTAGGTATAATGACATGATTCAGATTGGTTTGTATAGGAGGGAGGTTGATGACCGCAAAAGCGGAATTGTGTTGTTACGATATCCTTAGTGTGTAAGCTAGTACCTGTGACACGAACTCAACCAAAGTAGAGTTGGTAGCCTAGGATGAGTATCCGTATGCACTATTTTTCTTCCGAGTCATGGTTTGCTTGAGGACAAGCAAAGGTTTAAGTGTGGGGGTGTTTGATAACACAAAAATGTATCATATTTTGGCCTTGATTTACATTCAATTATTATATCGTTTTCGTCTAATATCTAATTTTATCGAGAATATTTAAGTGTTTTTACAGGTATTTCTATTTCCAAGTTAAAAGTATGCAAAGTGGAGAAAAGAAGCAAAACAAGGAAGAAAAGATGCAGAAAACAACAGAAAATAGCAGAATCCAAATTCTGATGGTGTGACGACCGTGGCAGGTCCACCACGACCGTGACAGACTTAAAATGCATCACGAGCGTCACAGAAGCTTCACGATCGTCATGGATCCATAACAGATTTATTACGTTGAGCGCAGACGTGGTCACGAAGCTTTAGATGTTCAGTTTTCACACGTTCAACATTTTCTCCTACATTCTCTCCACTACTTCTCCAACTTCCCACTACTCCCACTCTCTCCATGAGGCCACTGCTCCTAAATTCGCTCCAACGGAAGTTACAAGGGACTCTATAAAAGGGAAGCAGTCATCACAGAAAACTCTCTCTCTTCTCTCGGCCATTTTTCCTTGTTTAGTATTTAGGCAGAAATTTTACCATGTAAAAGTGGTAGTTCTCACATCAAGGAACTACCACACCATTAGTCTTAGGATTTGTTTCATTTGTTTCAAATTCAGTTCCAGTTATTGTACGCCAAGATTATTCTGCATTATTTCTGAAGTAATACCAGTTTTCCTTTTTGCATTATTAACAGGTTTCATTTTATTGCTTTATTATTATTTTCATTTATCGTTGTTAATTTAATTGCCATGTTATCTTTAATTGCAACCGTTATGTTTAATTCGTTTTTACTTAATTCCATGTTCGGCTAAATAGTTTAGAGTCCGGCGTATGAGGACTGTCGTTACCGACGGGTCCCGGTAGATAATAATAGGTGCGAATTTATGATTAAAATTCCGTTTTGGTTTTAATTTTCAATTCTAATTTAAATAACTTTGTCACGAGAGTGAGAGGTTATTTAACACGGTTTTGTCACGAGAGTGAGAAATTAATTAAGGTTAGAGCCGGCTCTGCGAGAGCGTGGGGGTCGAACCAGATAGTGAAAATTAGGCAACAAATCTAAATACAGCGTGGGCGCTTTAGATACATTTAGGATATTATTGGCTTTCAAAATATATTTCCTAGTTACTGGGCGAGCGAGAGCAAAATATTGGGATTAGGGAATATGACTTTAGTTAATACCGCGAGAGCGTGAGGCGAAGTCTTTAAGTTGGTATATTCTACGAAACTAAGTTATAGTTATAATTAGTACCCGAATTCTACAAAGTCCTTTAGGAACGCGGAATCCATATTCCGGCCTCTCTATTATCATATTTTCTTAGTTTTATTTTAGTTCTAGTCTTAGTTTCCCGTTTATCAATTATCATTAGCCTTAGCTTTACAAAGTAACGATAGATTACGGTAGGTTGACATTGGTCTCTGTGGGTTCGACAATCTTTTATATTACTTCGATATTTCCGTGCACTTGCGGAAGCATCAACCATCGACACACGGGTTTTAAGCAGGGTTCTCAGAATCCTAGATCGAGGTCGAAAATATTACTGTCAAGAAGTAATACGTTCGAGGGATCTCATCTGATTGTGGCGTTCGCATTAACTCACATAGAATTAACACTACTAACCACCATGGATAAATGGGTTAATGGTCCTTAGGATCAACGATTCAGGCTCGAAAACCTTATCATCGTGACGAAGTAACGTCAAAACGATAACATTTCCAAGGGAATCTACTCCAAATGGGGTCTTTGCTTTGGCTCACGCGGAAGAGACCACACAAGCCTCCACTACACAACCACTATCCTAATCCTAGGGTTATACTCGGACTCGGGTATAGAGCCATCTCACAGAGCACCAATGATCAGAGAACCCCCACAATGTCATAAGAGATGATAATAGGATATAATAAAAATGAGCATGCGAGTAGATAATAGATAATCAAACAAGCAAGCAAACAAGCAAAAGAAGATAAACAAATAAGCGGATCTAACACTCACAAATCGAGTCAAGTTAGGCTTGACTCTCTCTAGCATAGGGCAATGCATCTCCCCAGCAGAGTCGCCATCTGTCGTACCTCGAAAAATACGATCCTCGCGATGGACGCGGAAAAAACTGTTCAAAACAGAGTCGCCACCGAACTTTATTTATCCCAAGAGAGGGAAAGGAAAATATCGAGAAAACCTTTGAAAGGGATAAGAAAATGGTCATCGCAACCAAATTCGGGTTCGGGAGTCGGTTACGCAAGAGGGAAGGTATTAGCAACCTCTGCGTCCGTTGTACTCAACGGGAACCTCTTGATTCGATTCGTGAGAAAGTTAGCTAGGTTTGTTTGTTTTCTTCTAAGGTAAAATTGCTTTCTAAGGGGAAAAAAAGGTGGTGTTTTATTAGTGTGCTTGGCAAGGATTAGAACCCTTGTGCCTATGTATTCCCTCGTGCAATGGGAAAGTCAGAGCATTCGTAGTTCGTGGGACTACGGTTGTTTGGTTAGTGTTTTTTATGTAGGCGCCAATTGTCCATACACGAGTAAGAGAACTCGCACCCAAACAATTGGGGAGAAAGGTCAAAAACTTGGCCCCCTTCACATCACCTTTTAGAAAGTTGTTTGAATATATGATTAAGTGTATTAAAGAGTTTGATTAAGAAAATAATTTGATTTGCGCGTGTTTTAGGTGAATGAGAGTTTAGGTTGCATTCTAACTGCTAAACATTGGCTTGTCTGCTCGCTAGGGGAGGCTGAAGCACTAGTTCATATGCGCGGAAGAAGGGACTAAACAATGCTCTTTTGAAAAGGTGTTTGAGTTGTGGATCGCACGGAGGTGATGGCTTAGTGTTTTGGGAAGGTTTTGATCGCACGAGGGCGAGGAAAAAGAGTTTAACGTGTTGGATGTTTTAAAGGCGACAGTTGTTCACACACGAGTAAGAGAACTCGCACCCAAACAATCGAGAGGTTAAAGTTTATGTCTTTTAGAAGCGATAATTGTTCACACACGAGTAAGAGAACTCACACCTAAACAATCGACAGGTTTATGTCTATTAGAGGTGACAATTGTTCACACACGAGTAAGAGAACTCGCACCCAAATAATTGAGGAGAAGGGCCAAAGACTCGACCACCCTCACTTCACCTTTAGTAAAATGTGTTTAAATAGGGATTATGTGTTTTAATAATTGCTTGGAAAAATGTTTGAATGTTGTCGAGTTTCGCGTGTTTTAGAGGCGTCAATTGTCCACACACGAGTAAGAGAACTCGCACCCAAACAATTGAGGAGAAAGACCAAAGACTTGATCCCCCTCTTTTCCACCTTTTAAGAAATGATATTTAGTATAATTAAATGTATTAATTTGATTTAAGAAAAATACTCGACGTTGGATCGAGGTTTGGATTTGCGTGCGAAATGGTTTGAGAACTAATGGAAAAGAGGTCCTATGGTTTAAGGTAAGGTCGATTGCGAGGCAAAAGCGCTCGACTTACAAGAGGTAAAGGGACTTGATATGTGGATCAAGTGAAAGTTGGAGATTAATTGAATTTGATTTGGAAAATACTTGACGTTGGATCGAGCTTATTTATTGTTGTAAAAAAAAGGTTGATTTTAATCTTATGGGAAAGGGGTGTAATTAATCAAGTGGGAATAATCGAGCCATGATTAAAGTGAGCCAATCACTTACACGCATACAAACCAAAGTGAAATGTGCAACAATTATCATTGTATAAAGCCCAAGAGGAGGCATTGTGAGGTCGATTGCGATCGTGAAAACGATCGACTTACAAGGTATTAAAAGGGCTTGACATTAAGTCAAGATATTAGTTTGAAAAGAATTTTTGGTTTAGACGAGCATAATATGAATAGCATAAACATAATCAATGCATGAAATAAATCCACAAGAGAAAATTATACACCTCACATAAAGATCATAAATAAAATGGGGAGAGAAATAATCAAGCATATTAGCATAATTAGCATAATTAGCATCCTAAATCTAAGGTTAGTCTAAAAGAGAAAATTCTAAACTAATTGTTTTTAGGTTTTTTTAGAGAAAAGGTGAAGATCAATTAATTAATCGAATTAAACTAAAATATTTAATAAAATTAACTATTAAAGTTTATTAGTATTAAATAAAGTGGTTTAATAAAATTAATTATCAATTTAATTTATTAGCAAGGTTTAGAGAAGCATTTTGGATTTTTAGGGTTAGATAAATTGGACTAATACCATTAATTAAGTTAAAATCAAATATTCAATAAAACTAATTGTAAAAATAATTAATTAGTATTAAATAAATAATTTTAATGAAATTAATTAATTAGTAAACAAATGTCTAGGTTTTTTCTAAAATTAGTATTTTGATTTTTTTTTTAAGAAAAGTTAATAAAATATTTTTAGATTTTCTTATTATTAAAAGAGAAATAAAAAAAAGTTCTAAAAAAAGAAACTAAATGGGCCAGATTAAAGTTGGAAAAAAAGGGAGGCGAATAGAAATTTTTTCACGCCCAAGTCAGTACAGCCCAACGAAGGGAGGGGGTTCATGCTGGACCCTCAACACATCTGGGGCATTGAGCTGATACAAGAGTCAAATTGAGGTTTTGGCTTCTCACATAACAAAGAAATAGGTTACGGGTTCTCACATAACCATGAAATAACTCCGGGTTCTCACAGAGTACAGAAAAAAGGTTCCAGCTTCTCACAGAACAAAGAAATAGGTTACGGGTTCTCACATAACCATGAAATGACTCCGGGTTCTCACAGAGTACAGAAAAAAGGTTCCGGATTCTCACAGAACAAAGAAATAGGTTACGGGTTCTCACATAACCATGAAATGACTCCGGGTTCTCATAGAGTACAGAAAAAAGGTTTCGGCTTCTCACAGAACAAAGAAATAGGTCACGGGTTCTCACATAACCATGAAATGACTCTGGGCTGTCACAGAGTATAGAAAAGGGTTCCGGCTTCTCACAGAACAAAGGTATAGGTTACGGGTTCTCACATAACCATGAAATGACTACGGGTTCTCACAGAGTACAGAAAAAAGGTTCCGGCTTCTCACAGAACAAAGAAATAGGTTACGTGTTCTCACATAACCATGAAATGACTCCAGGTTCTCACAGAGTACAGAAAAAAGGGTTCCGGCTTCTCACAGAACAAAGATATAGGTTACGGGTTCTCTCATAACCATGAAATGACTCCAGGTTCTCACAGAGTACAGAAAAAGGTTTCGGTTTCTCAAAGAACAAAGAAATAGGTTACAGGTTCTCACATAACCATGAAATGACTCCGGGTTCTCACAGATTACATAAAAAGGGTTTCGGCTTCTCACAGAAGAAATATATGGGTTACAGGTTCTCACATAACCATGAAATGAGTCCGGGTTTTCACAGAGTACAGAAAAAAGGTTCCTGCTTCTCACAGAATAAAGAAATAGGTTGCAGGTTCTCACATAACCATGAAATGACTCTGGGTTCTCACAGAGTACAAAAAAAGGGTTTCGGCTTCTCACAGAACAAAGAAATATGTTACAGGTTCTCACATAACCATGAAATGACTCCGGTTTCTATCAGAGTACAAAAAAAGTTTCTGGCTTTTCACAGAACAAAGAAATAGGTTATGGGTTCTCACATAACCATGAAATGACTCCTTTTTCTCACAGAGTACAAAAAAAAGGTTCCGGCTTCTCACAGAAAAAAGAAATAGGTTACAGGTTCTCACATAACCATGATATGACTCCAGGTTCTTACAGAGTACAGAAAAAAGGTTCTGGCTTCTCACAGAACAAAGAAATAGGTTACGGGTTCTCACATAACCATGAAATGACTCCGGTTTCTGACAGAGTACAAAAAAAAGTTTCTGGCTTCTCACATAACAAAGAAATAGGTTACGGGTTCTCACATAACCATGAAATAACTCCGGGTTCTCACAGAATACAGAAAAAAGGTTTCGGCTTCTCACAGAACAAAGAAATAGGTTACGGGTTCTCACATAACCATGACATGACTTCGGGTTCTCACAGAGTACAGAAAAAAGGTTCTGGCTTCTCACAGAACAAAGAAATAGGTTACGGGTTCTCACATAACCATGAAATGACTCCGAGTTCTCACAGAGTACAGAAAAAGGTTTCGGCTTCTCACAGAACAAATAAATAGGTTACGGGTTCTCACATAACCATGAAATACTACGGGTTCTCAAAGAGTACAGAAAAATGGTGCCGGCTTCTCACAGAACAAAGAAATAGGGTTCTCACATAATCATGAAATGACTCCGGGTTCTAACAGAGTACAGAAAAAGGGTTCCGGCTTCTCACAGAACAAAGGTATAGGTTACGGGTTCTCACAGAGTACAGAAAAAAGGTTACGGCTTCTCACAGAACAAAGAAATAGGTTACCGGTTCTCACATAACCATTAAATAACTCCAGGTTCTCACAGAGTACAGAAAAAAGGGTTCCGGCTTCTCAGAGAACAAAGATATAGGTTACGGGTTCTCTCATAACCATGAAATGACTCAGGGTTCTCACAGATTACAGAAAAAGGTTTCGGCTTCTCACAAAACAAAGAAATAGGTTACGGGTTCTCACATAACCATGAAATGACTCCGGGTTCTCACAGAGTACAGAAAAAGGGTTACGGCTTCTCACAAAACAAAGATATGGGTTATGGGTTCTCACATAACCATGAAATGACTCCGGGTTTTCACAGAGTACAGAAAAAAGGTCCCGGTTTCTCACAGAACAAAGAAATAGGTTACGGGTTCTCACATAACCATGATATGACTCCGGGTGTTCACAGAGTATAGAAAAAAGGTTTCGGCTTCTCACAGAACAAAGGTATAGGTTACGGGTTCTCACATAACCATGAAATGACTCCGGGTTCTCACAGAGTACAGAAAAAAGGTTCCAGTTTCTCACAGAATAAAGAAATAGGTTACGGGTTCTCATATAACCATTATATGACTCCGGGTTCTTACAGAGTACAGAAAAAAGGTTTCGGCTTCTCACAGAACAAAGGTATAGGTTACGGGTTCTCACATAACCATGAAATGACTCCGGGTTCTCACAGAGTACAAAAAAAAGGTTCCGGTTTCTCACAGAAGAAAGAAATATGTTACGGGTTCTCACAAAACCATGAAATGACTCCGGTTTCTCACAGAGTACAGAAAAAAGGTTTTGGCTTCTCACAGAACAAAGAAATAGGTTACGGGTTCTCACATACCATGAAATGACTCCAGGTTCTCACAGAGTACAGAAAAAAGGGTTCTGGCTTCTCAAAGAACAAAGATATAGGTTATGGGTTCTCTCATAACCATGAAATGACTCCGGGTTCTCACAGAGTACAGAAAAAGGTTCCGGTTTCTCACAGAACAAAGAAATAGGTTACAGGTTCTCACATAACCATGAAATGACTTCGGGTTCTCACAGAGTACATAAAAAGGGTTCCGGCTTCTCACAGAAGAAAGATATGGGTTACGGGTTCTCACATAACCCTGAAATGACTCCGGGTTTTCACAGAGTACAGAAAAAAGGTTCCTGCTTCTCACAGAATAAAGAAATAGGTTGCAGGTTCTCACATAACCAAGAAATGACTCTAGGTTCTCACAGAGTACAGAAAAAGGGTTTCGGCTTCTCACATAACAAAGAAATATGTTACGGGTTCTCACATAACCATGAAATGACTCCGGTTTCTGACAGATTACAAAAAAAAGTTTCTGGCTTCTCACATAATAAAGAAATAGGTTACGGGTTCTCACATAACCATGAAATAACTCCGGGTTCTCACAGAATACAGAAAAAAGGTTCCGGCTTCTCACAGAACAAAGAAATAGGTTACGGGTTCTCACATAACCATGATATGACTCCGGGTTCTCACAGAGTACAGAAAAAAGGTTCTGGCTTCTCAAAGAATAAAGAAATAGGTTACGGGTTCTCACATAACCGTGAAATGACTCCGGGTTCTCACAGAGTACAGAAAAAAGGTTTCGGCTTCTCACAGAACAAATAAATAGGTTACGGGTTCTCACATAAGCATGAAATGACTTCGGGTTTTCAAAGAGTACAGAAAAATGGTTCTGGCTCCTCACAGAACAAAGAAATAGGGTTCTCACATAACCATGAAATGACTCCGGGTTCTCACAGAGTATAGAAAAGGGTTCCGGCTTCTCACAGAACAAAGGTATAGGTTACGGGTTCTCATAGAGTATAGCAAAAAGGTTCCGGCTTCTCACAGAACAAAAAAATAGGTTACTGGTTCTCACATAACCATTAAATAACTCCGGGTTCTCACAGAGTACAGAAAAAAGGGTTCGGGCTTCTCACAGAACAAAGATATAGGTTACGGGTTCTCTCATGACCATGAAATGACTCAGGGTTCTCACAGATTACAGAAAAAGGTTTCGGCTTCTCACAGAACAAAGAAATAGGGTACGGGTTCTCACATAACCATGAAATGACTACGGGTTCTCACAGAGTACAGAAAAAGGGTTCCGGCTTCTCACAGAACAAAGATATGGGTTACGGGTTCTCACATAACCATGAAATGACTCCGGGTTTTCACAGAATACAGAAAATAGGTTTTGACTTCTCACAGAACAAAGAAATAGGTTACGGGTTCTCACATAACCATGAAATGACTCTGGGTTCTCACAGAGTACAAAAAAAGGGTTTCGGCTTCTCACAAAACAAAGAAATAGGTTACGGGTTCTCACATAACCATGAAATGACCCCGGTTTCTCACGGAGTACAGAAAAAAGGTTCCGGCTTCTCACAGAACAAAGAAATAGGTTATGGGGTCTCACATAACTATAAAATGACTCCGGGTTCTCACAGAGTACAGAAAAAAGGTTCCGGCTTCTCACAGAACAAAGAAATAGGTTACGGGTTCTCACATAACCATGAAATGACTCCGGGTTATCATAGAGTATAGAAAAAAGGTTTCGGCTTCTCACAGAACAAAGAAATAGGTCACGGGTTCTCACATAACCATGAAATGACTCTGGGTTCTCACAGAGTATAGAAAAGGGTTCCGGCTTCTCACAGAACAAAGGTATAGGTTACGGGTTCTCACCTAACCTTGAAATGACTACGGGTTCTCACAGAGTACAGAAAAAAGGTTCCTGCTTCTCACAGGACAAAGAAATAGGTTACGGGTTCTCACATAACCATGACATGACTCCAGGTTCTCACAGAGTACAGAAAAAAGGGTTCCGGCTTCTCACAAAGATATAGGTTACGGGTTCTCCCATAACCATGAAATGACTCCGGGTTCTCACAGAGTACAGAAAAAGGTTCCGGTTTCTCACAGAACAAATAAATAGGTTACAGGTTCTCACATTACCATGAAATGACTCCGGGTTCTCATAGAGTACATAAAAAGGGTTCCGGCTTCTCACAGAAGAAAGATATAGGTTACGGGTTCTCACATAACCATGAAATGACTCCGGGTTCTCACAGAGTACAAAAAAAAGGTTCCGGTTTCTCACAGAATAAAGAAATAGGTTACGGGTTCTCATATAACCATGAAATGACTTCGGGTTCTCACAGAGTACATAAAAAGGTTCTGGTTTCTCACAGAACAAAGAAATAGGTTACAGGTTCTCACATTACCATGAAATGACTCCGGGTTCTCATAGAGTACATAAAAAGGGTTCCGGCTTCTCACAGAACAAAGGTATAGGTTACGGGTTCTCACATAACCATGAAATGACCCCGGGTTCTCACAGAGTACAGAAAAAAGGTTCCGGTTTCTCACAGAATAAAGAAATAGGTTAAGGGTTCTCATATAACCATGATATGAAGCCGGGTTCTCACAGAGTACAGAAAAAAGGTTTCGGCTTCTCATAGAACAAAGGTATAGGTTACCGGTTCTCACATAACCATGAAATGACTCCAGGTTCTCACAGAGTACAGAAAAAAGGGTTCCGGCTTCTCACAGAACAAAGATATAGGTTACGGGTTCTCTCATAACCATGAAATGACTCAGGGTTCTCACAGATTACAGAAAAAGGTTTCGGCTTCTCACAGAACCAAGAAATAGGATACGGGTTCTCACATAACCATGAAATGACTCCGGGTTCTCACAGAGTACAGAAAAAGGGTTCCGACTTCTCACAAAACAAAGATATGGGTTACGGGTTCTCACATAACCATGAAATGACTTCGGGTTTTCACAAAGTACAGAAAAAAGGTTCCGACTTCTCACAGAACAAAGAAATAGGTTACGGGTTCTCACATAACCATGATATGACTCCGAGTTTTCACAGAGTACAGAAAAAAGGTTTCGGCTTCTTACAGAACAAAGGTATAGGTTACGGGTTCTCACATAACCAGGAAATGACTCCGGGTTCTCACAGAGTACAGAAAAAAGGTTCCGGTTTCCCATAGAATAAATAAATAGGTTACGGGTTCTCACATAACCATGATATGACTCCGGGTTCTCATAAAGTACAGAAAAAAGGTTTCGGATTCTCACAGAACCAAGGTATAGGTTACGGGTTCTCACATAACCATGAAATGACTCCGGGTTCTCACAGAGTACACAAAAAAGGTTCTGGTTTCTCACAGAACAAAGAAATATGTTACGGGTTCTCACAAAACCATGAAATGACTCCGGGTTCTCACAGAGTACAGAAAAAAGGTTTCGGCTTCTCACAGAACAAAGAAATAGGTTACGGGTTCTCTCATAACCCTGAAATGACTCCAGGTTCTCACAGAGTACAGAAAAAAGGGTTCCGGCTTCTCACAGAACAAAGATATAGGTTACGGGTTCTCTCATAACCATGAAATGACTCCGGGTTCTCACAGAGTATAGAAAAAGGTTCCGGTTTCTCACAGAACAAAGAAATAGGTTACAGGTTCTCACATAACCATGAAATAACTTCGGGTTCTCACAGAGTACATAAAAAGGGTTCCGGCTTCTCACAGAAGAAAGATATGGGTTACGGGTTCTCACATAACCATGAAATGACTCCGGGTTTTCACATAGTACAGAAAAAAGGTTCCTGCTTCTCACAGAATAAAGAAATTGGTTGCAGGTTCTCACATAACCAAGAAATGACTCTAGGTTCTCACAGAGTACAGAAAAAGGGTTTCGGCTTCTCACATAACAAAGAAATATGTTACGGGTTCTCACATAACCATGAAATGACTCCGGTTTCTGATAGATTACAAAAAAAAGTTTCTGGCTTCTCACATAACAAAGAAATAGGTTACGGGTTCTCACATAACCATGAAATAACTCCGGGTTCTCACAGAATACAGAAAAAAGGTTCCGGCTTCTCACAGAACAAAGAAATAGGTTACGGGTTCTCACATAACCATGATATGACTCCGGGTTCTCACAGAGTACAGAAAAAAGGTTCTTGCTTCTCAAAGAATAAAGAAATAGGTTACGGGTTCTCACATAACCGTGAAATGACTCCGGGTTCTCATAGAGTACAGAAAAAAGGTTTCGGCTTCTCACAGAACAAATAAATAGGTTACGGGTTCTCACATAAGCATGAAATGACTTCGGGTTTTCAAAGAGTACAGAAAAATGGTTATGGCCCTTCACAGAACAAAGAAATAGGGTTCTCACATAACCATGAAATGACTCCGGGTTCTCACAAAGTATAGAAAAGGGTTCCGGCTTCTCACAGAACAAAGGTATAGGTTACGGGTTCTCATAGAGTATAGCAAAAAGGTTCCGGCTTCTCACAGAACAAAAAAATAGGTTACTGGTTCTCACATAACCATTAAATAACTCCGGGTTCTCACAGAGTACAGAAAAAAGGGTTCGGGCTTCTCACAGAACAAAGATATAGGTTACGGGTTCTCTCATGACCATGAAATGACTCAGGGTTCTCACAGATTACAGAAAAAGGTTTCGGCTTCTCACAGAACAAAGAAATAGGGTACGGGTTCTCACATAACCATGAAATGACTACGGGTTCTCACAGAGTACAGAAAAAGGGTTCCGGCTTCTCACAGAACAAAGATATGGGTTACGGGTTCTCACATAACCATGAAATGACTCCGGGTTTTCACAGAATACAGAAAAAAGGTTTTGACTTCTCACAGAACAAAGAAATAGGTTACGGGATCTCACATAACCATGAAATGACTCTGGGTTCTCACAGAGTACAAAAAAAGGGTTTCGGCTTCTCACAAAACAAAGAAATAGGTTACGGGTTCTCACATTACCATGAAATGACCCCGGTTTCTCACGGAGTACAGAAAAAAGGTTCCGGCTTCTCACAGAACAAAGAAATAGGTTATGGGGTCTCACATAACTATAAAATGACTCCGGGTTCTCACAGAGTACAGAAAAAAGGTTCCGGCTTCTCACAGAACAAAGAAATAGGTTACGGGTTCTCACATAACCATGAAATGACTCCGGGTTATCATAGAGTATAGAAAAAAGGTTTCGGCTTCTCACAGAACAAAGAAATAAGTCACGGGTTCTCACATAACCATGAAATGACTCTGGGTTCTCACAGAGTATAGAAAAGGGTTCCGGCTTCTCACAGAACAAAGGTATAGGTTACGGGTTTTCACCTAACCTTGAAATGACTACAGGTTCTCACAGAGTACAGAAAAAAGGTTCCTGCTTCTCACAGGACAAAGAAATAGGTTACGGGTTCTCACATAACCATGACATGACTCCAGGTTCTCACAGAGTACAGAAAAAAGGGTTCCGGCTTCTCACAAAGATATAGGTTACGGGTTCTCCCATAACCATGAAATGACTCCGGGTTCTCACAGAGTACAGAAAAAGGTTCCGGTTTCTCACAGAACAAATAAATAGGTTACAGGTTCTCACATTACCATGAAATGACTCCGGGTTATCATAGAGTACATAAAAAGGGTTCCGGCTTCTCACAGAAGAAAGATATAGGTTACGGGTTCTCACATAACCATGAAATGACTCCGGGTTCTCACAGAGTACAAAAAAAAGGTTCCGGTTTCTCACAGAATAAAGAAATAGGTTACGGGTTCTCATATAACCATGAAATGACTTCGGGTTCTCACAGAGTACATAAAAAGGTTCTGGTTTCTCACAGAACAAAGAAATAGGTTACAGGTTCTCACATTACCATGAAATGACTCCGGGTTCTCATAGAGTACATAAAAAGGGTTCCGGCTTCTCACAGAACAAAGGTATAGGTTACGGGTTCTCACATAACCATGAAATGACCCCGGGTTCTCACAGAGTACAGAAAAAAGGTTCCGGTTTCTCACAGAATAAAGAAATAGGTTAAGGGTTCTCATATAACCATGATATGAAGCCGGATTCTCACAGAGTACAGAAAAAAGGTTTCGGCTTCTCATAGAACAAAGGTATAGGTTACCGGTTCTCACATAACCATGAAATGACTCCAGGTTCTCACAGAGTACAGAAAAAAGGGTTCCGGCTTCTCACAGAACAAAGATATAGGTTACGGGTTCTCTCATAACCATGAAATGACTCAGGGTTCTCACAGATTACAGAAAAAGGTTTCGTCTTCTCACAGAACCAAGAAATAGGATACGGGTTCTCACATAACCATGAAATGACTTCGGGTTCTCACAGAGTACAGAAAAAGGGTTCCGACTTCTCACAAAACAAAGATATGGGTTACGGGTTCTCACATAACCATGAAATGACTTCGGGTTTTCACAGAGTACAGAAAAAAGGTTCCGACTTCTCACAGAACAAAGAAATAGGTTACGGGTTCTCACATAACCATGATATGACTCCGAGTTTTCACAGAGTACAGAAAAAAGGTTTCGGCTTCTTACAGAACAAAGGTATAGGTTACGGGTTCTCACATAACCATGAAATGACTCTGGGTTCTCACAGAGTATAGAAAAAAGGTTCCGCTTTCCCATAGAATAAATAAATAGGTTACGGGTTCTCACATAACCATGATATGACTCCGGGTTCTCACAGAGTACAGAAAAAAGGTTTCGGATTCTCACAGAACCAAGGTATAGGTTACGGGTTCTCACATAACCATGAAATGACTCCGGGTTCTCACAGAGTACACAAAAAAGGTTCTGGTTTCTCACAGAACAAAGAAATATGTTACGGGTTCTCACAAAATAATGAAATGACTCCGGGTTCTCACAGAGTACAGAAAAAAGGTTTCGGCTTCTCACAGAACAAAGAAATAGGTTACGGGTTCTCTCATAACCCTGAAATGACTCCAGGTTCTCACAGAGTACAGAAAAAAGGGTTCCGGCTTCTCACAGAACAAAGATATAGGTTACGGGTTCTCTCATAACCATGAAATGACTCCGGGTTCTCACAGAGTATAGAAAAAGGTTCCGGTTTCTCACAGAACAAAGAAATAGGTTACAGGTTCTCACATAACCATGAAATAACTTCGGGTTCTCACAGAGTACATAAAAAGGGTTCCGGCTTCTCACAGAAGAGAGATATGGGTTACGGGTTCTCACACAACCATGAAATGACTCCGGGTTTTCACATAGTACAGAAAAAAGGTTCCTGCTTCTCACAGAATAAAGAAATTGGCTGCAGGTTCTCACATAACCAAGAAATGACTCTAGGTTCTCACAGAGTACAGAAAAAGGGTTTCGGCTTCTCACATAACAAAGAAATATGTTATGGGTTCTCACATAACCATGAAATGACTCCGGTTTCTGACAGATTACAAAAAAACGTTTCTGGCTTCTCACATAACAAAGAAATAGGTTACGGGTTCTCACATAACCATGAAATAACTCCGGGTTCTCACAGAATACAGAAAAAAGGTTCCGGCTTCTCACAGAACAAAGAAATAGGTTACGGGTTCTCACATAACCATGATATGACTCCGGGTTCTCACAGAGTACAGAAAAAAGGTTCTGGCTTCTCAAAGAATAAAGAAATAGGTTACGGGTTCTCACATAACCGTGAAATGACTCCGGGTTCTCACAGAGTACAGAAAAAAGGTTTCGGCTTCTCACAGAACAAATAAATAGGTTACGGGTTCTCACATAAGCATGAAATGACTTCGGGTTTTCAAAGAGTACAGAAAAATGGTTCTGGCCCCTCACAGAACAAAGAAATAGGGTTCTCACATAACCATTAAATGACTCCGGGTTCTCACAGAGTATAGAAAAGGGTTCCGGCTTCTCACAGAACAAAGGTATAGGTTACGGGTTCTCATAGAGTATAGCAAAAAGGTTCCGGCTTCTCACAGAACAAAAAAATAGGTTACTGGTTCTCACATAACCATTAAATAACTCCGGGTTCTCACAGAGTACAGAAAAAAGGGTTCGGGCTTCTCACAGAACAAAGATATAGGTTACGGGTTCTCTCATGACCATGAAATGACTCAGGGTTCTCACAAATTACAGAAAAAGGTTTCGGCTTCTCACAGAACAAAGAAATAGGGTACGGGTTCTCACATAACCATGAAATGACTACGGGTTCTCACAGAGTACAGAAAAAGGGTTCCGGCTTCTCACAGAACAAAGATATGGGTTACGGGTTCTCACATAACCATGAAATGACTCCGGGTTTTCACAGAATACAGAAAAAAGGTTTTGACTTCTCACAGAACAAAGAAATAGGTTACGGGTTCTCACATAACCATGAAATGACTCTGGGTTCTCACAGAGTACAAAAAAAGGGTTTCGGCTTCTCACAAAACAAAGAAATAGGTTACGGGTTCTCACATAATCATGAAATGACCCCGGTTTCTCACGGAGTACAGAAAAAAGGTTCCGGCTTCTCACAGAACAAAGAAATAGGTTATGGGGTCTCACATAACTATAAAATGACTCCGGGTTCTCACAGAGTACAGAAAAAAGGTTCCGGCTTCTCACAGAACAAAGAAATAGGTTACGGGTTCTCACATAACCATGAAATGACTCCGGGTTATCATAGAGTATAGAAAAAAGGTTTCGGCTTCTCACAGAACAAAGAAATAGGTCACGGGTTCTCACATAACCATGAAATGACTCTGGGTTCTCACAGAGTATAGAAAAGGGTTCCGGCTTCTCACAGAACAAAGGTATAGGTTACGGGTTCTCACCTAACCTTGAAATGACTACGGGTTCTCACAGAGTACAGAAAAAAGGTTCCTGCTTCTCACAGGACAAAGAAATAGGTTACGGGTTCTCAAATAACCATGACATGACTCCAGGTTCTCACAGAGTACAGAAAAAAGGGTTCCGGCTTCTCACAAAGATATAGGTTACGGGTTCTCCCATAACCATGAAATGACTCCGGGTTCTCACAGAGTACAGAAAAAGGTTCCGGTTTCTCACAGAACAAAGAAATAGGTTACAGGTTCTCACATTACCATGAAATGACTCCGGGTTCTCATAGAGAACATAAATAGGGTTCCGGCTTCTCACAGAAGAAAGATATAGGTTACGGGTTCTCACATAACCATGAAATGACTCCGGGTTCTCACAGAGTACAAAAAAAAGGTTCCGGTTTCTCACAGAATAAAGAAATAGGTTACGGGTTCTCATATAACCATGAAATGACTCCGGGTTCTCACAGAGTACATAAAAAGGTTCTGGTTTCTCACAGAACAAAGAAATAGGTTACAGGTTCTCACATTACCATGAAATGACTCCGAGTTCTCATAGAGTACATAAAAAGGGTTCCGGCTTCTCACAGAACAAAGGTATAGGTTACGGGTTCTCACATAACCATGAAATGACCCCGGGTTCTCACAGAGTACAGAAAAAAGGTTCCGGTTTCTCACAAAATAAAGAAATAGGTTAAGGGTTCTCATATAACCATGATATGAAGCCGGGTTCTCACAGAGTACAGAAAAAAGGTTTCGGCTTCTCATAGAACAAAGGTATAGGTTACCGGTTCTCACATAACCATGAAATGACTCCAGGTTCTCACAGAGTACAGAAAAAAGGGTTCCGGCTTCTCACAGAACAAAGATATAGGTTACGGGTTCTCTCATAACCATGAAATGACTCAGGGTTCTCACAGATTACAGAAAAAGGTTTCGGCTTCTCACAGAACCAAGAAATAGGATACGGGTTCTCACATAACCATGAAATGACTCCGGGTTCTCACAGAGTACAGAAAAAGGGTTCCGACTTCTCACAAAACAAAGATATGGGTTACGGGTTCTCACATAACCATGAAATGACTTCGGGTTTTCACAGAGTACAGAAAAAAGGTTCCGACTTCTCACAGAACAAAGAAATAGGTTACGGGTTCTCACATAACCATGATATGACTCCGAGTTTTCACAGAGTACAGAAAAAAGGTTTCGGCTTCTTACAGAACAAAGGTATAGGTTACGGGTTCTCACATAACCATGAAATGACTCCGGGTTCTCACAGAGTACAGAAAAAAGGTTCCGGTTTCCCATAGAATAAATAAATAGGTTACGGGTTCTCACATAACCATGATATGACTCCGGGTTCTCACAGAGTACAGAAAAAAGGTTTCGGATTCTCACAGAACCAAGGTATAGGTTACGGGTTCTCACATAACCATGAAATGACTCCGGGTTCTCACAGAGTACACAAAAAAGGTTCTGGTTTCTCACAGAACAAAGAAATATGTTACGGGTTCTCACAAAACCATGAAATGACTCCGGGTTCTCACAGAGTACAGAAAAAAGGTTTCGGCTTCTCACAGAACAAAGAAATAGGTTACGGGTTCTCTCATAACCCTGAAATGACTCCAGGTTCTCACAGAGTACAGAAAAAAGGGTTCCGGCTTCTCACAGAACAAAGATATAGGTTACGGGTTCTCTCATAACCATGAAATGACTCCGGGTTCTCACAGAGTATAGAAAAAGGTTCCGGTTTCTCACAGAACAAAGAAATAGGTTACAGGTTCTCACATAACCATGAAATAACTTCGGGTTCTCACAGAGTACATAAAAAGGGTTCCGGCTTCTCACAGAAGAAAGATATGGGTTACGGGTTCTCACATAACCATGAAATGACTCCGGGTTTTCACATAGTACAGAAAAAAGGTTCCTGCTTCTCACAGAATAAAGAAATTGGCTGCAGATTCTCACATAACCAAGAAATGACTCTGGGTTCTCACAGAGTACAGAAAAAGGGTTTCGGCTTCTCACAGAACAAAGAAATAGGTTACGGGTTCTCACATAACCATGAAATGACTCCGGTTTCTCACAGAGTACAAAAAAAAGTTTCTGGCTTCTCACAGAATAAAGAAATAGGTTATGGGTTCTCACATAACCATGAAATGACTCCTTTTTCTCACAGAGTACAGAAAAAAGGTTCCGGCTTCTCACAGAAAAAAGAAATAGGTTACGGGTTCTCACATAACCATGATATGACTTCAGGTTCTCACAGAATACAGAAAAAAGGTTCTGGCTTCTCACAGAACAAAGAAATAGGTTACGGGTTCTCACATAACCATGAAATGACTCCGGGTTCTCACAGAGTACATAAAAAAGGTTTCGGCTTCTCACAGAACAAATAAATAGGTTACGAGTTCTCACATAACCATGAAATGACTCCGGGTTCTCAAAGAGTACAGAAAAATGGTTTTGGCTCCTCACAGAACTAAGAAATAGGGTTCTCACATAACCATGAAATGACTCCGGGTTCTCACAGAGTACAGAAAAAGGGTTTCGGCTTCTCATAGAACAATGGTATAGGTTACGGGTTCTCACAGAGTACAGAAAAAAGGTTCTGGCTTCTCACAGAACAAAGAAATAGGTTATCGGTTCTCACATAACCATTAAATAACTCAGGGTTCTCACAGAGTACAGAAAAATGGGTTCCGGCTTCTCACAGAACAAAGATATAGGTTACGGGTTCTTTCATAACCATGAAATGACTCAGGGTTCTCACAGATTACAGAAAAAGGTTCCGGCTTCTCTCAGAACAAAGATATAGGTTACGGGTTCTCACATAACCATGAAATGACTTCGGGTTCTCACAGAGTACAGAAAAAGGGTTCCGGCTTCTCACAAAACAAAGATATGGGTTACGGGTTCTCACATAACCATGAAATGACTCCGGGTTTTCACAGAATACAGAAAAAAGGTTCCGACTTCTCACAGAACAAAGAAATAGGTTACGGGTTCTCACATAACCATAAAATTACTCTGGGTTCTCACAGAGTACAAAAAAAGGGTTTCGGGTTCTCACAAAACAAAGAAATAGGTTACGGGTTCTCATATAACCATGAAATGACTCCGGTTTCTCACAGAGTACAGAAAAAAGGTTCCGGCTACTCACAGAACAAAGAAATAGGTTATGGGTTCTCACATAACCATGAAATAACTCCGGGTTCTCACAGAGTACAGAAAAAAGGTTCCGGTTTCTCACAGAATAAAGAAATAGGTTACGGGTTCTCACATAACCATGATATGACTCCAGGTTCTCACAGAATACAGAAAAAAGGTTTCGGCTTCTCACAGAATAAAGGTATAGGTTACAGGTTCTCACATAACCATGAAATGACTCCGGGTTCTCACAGAGTACACAAAAAAGGTTCCGGTTTCTCACAGAACAAAGAAATATGTTACGGGTTCTTACATAACCATGAAATGACTCCAGGTTCTCACAGAGTACAGAAAAAAGGTTCCGGCTTCTCACAGATCAAAGAAATAGGTTACGGGTTCTCACATAACCATGAAATGACTCCAGGTTCTCACAGAGTACAGAAAAAAGACTATAAGTAGAAGGAAAGACTTCGAATTCGCACAAAGTATTAAAAAGAAAGGCTCTGGATTCGCACAGAGCAAAAGAAAAGACTCTGGATTTGCACAAAGTACAAAATAACAGGTTCTAGATTCGCACAGAACCGAAATGAAAGTAAAACTTAACAACATGACATCCGGAGGAAAATCTGGAAATTTTATCAGACAAGAAGGTAATTAAAACTATGACTTATCTGGTATAGGATCTGGAAAATCCTCAGATCGACAAAATAGATAAACTTTGACAAGTATCTGTTTGAGTAAGTGATAATAAGGTTGGGCTTTAAATATGTCTGTGATCACTGGACTATGATTTCAGGATACACAAGACAGACTGTATGAACTGATCTTGGATGATAGACTACCCGGACGAAATTGGTGTTTAAGACTGGCTGGATTTCAAATGGTTTGCCAGACGAAAAGTGGTTTTGAAGTTGTTCTTTCAGGCAATGGGAATATGCTCGATGATATGCATGGCTTAACGCTAGAGCGAAGTGACTTGATATATGCATGAGAATGATTTATGCAATGATTTTCAGGTTCCCCGGACGTGGGTAACGGATTGAAAGGTCTTTTACAGCAAAGCTTCTTGTCTGTTGGAAGACAAATGGTTATTTGAAGGGGGGTGATAGCATGATTCCCCGATAGTCGTCTTGAACTCAGAAGTTGCTGACGTATGGCTTGTTTGCTTGAATAGCTTGAAGGTATGAAGAAGGATTTTCCCCTCTGTAGCACACTTTGCCCCAGTATGTGACTCATCTTGCTTTAGTCTACTAGATATCTGAAAGCGTTATTCTTAAAAGGAAATTGGAAACAGCTTGCCATGCCAATGGTCTTAGGTGACTTTCCCCAATATCTTGAACTTTGAAATAATCTACCTCTGATTATCCAATTCTTGGGATGATAGACTTATGATTGACCGCCCTTTGGGGGATTGGACTCTATCTTCCCCAGTCAGAGTCTTGAATCAATTTCCCTCGGTTACTCGACTTTTGGAGCGATTGGCTTTTGTGCACTCTTAAGGTAGCTTGCCCCATAATGAGCGTTGAAGCGACTTAACTTGTGCTGATTGAGTGCTGGAGAGATTCACCCTTAATCAAAAGAGCCTCTGGGTGGCATGCCTCTGGTTAGTAAAGTCTTGAAATGACTGACCCTGATCAACCTATTCTTGAAGACTTGACTGATTCATAATCATTGGATGACATGCCCATGATCTATGGGGTGATCTTGAATCTGGTCAAATGATCAGGTTCTTTTCGATTGCTTCGTGTTGGTATTTCCTTGATGTCAAGTACTGACTTGCAGTCAAAATTGTTCATTCACAAATGGTAATTTTAATGCGATGCTCATGCAAGTTTTGAAAAAATCAATCATTATTGGAATGATGTGATAGTGTGTGACGAATGGACCATTAGTCCAAATGCAATGCTGATTTAGCTGGTGTAACAGAGACAACAAGAAGATTAGCAAATCTTGTAGGAGTCAGTTTACGCAACCTTGCTGTAGTATGATTTTAGAATAAACCATGCCTCAATTAGGTCTTTTGTGGGTTGTATCGTGGTCTGGTTCATGGTTATAGAAACAAAAGATATAAGGCTCAAAATTTGATTTTAACCCACCCCTTCTTCGTGATGTTCTCCAGTTCTACGTTCAGTTAATTCTACACACATTTATCTTCAAAGAGATTTCAACGGTGTGAGAGTGTGAAGATGATGATTCATGATTTACTTGAAATGACAGTCACCTCATTTTTGCCTTTGTCATGGATGTCAGCGACCCTTTGATTTTTGAATGGTGGTCACTGAGTCTTATTTTGTTTTTTCTGAGGATTTAAAGACCTATTTTTTTTTTTTATTTTTGATCCCTATCTTTTGCATGGACTGATTTCGCATTTCGAGTCCATTGGGATTGCCTTGATTTTTTCCTAAGTCTCCTTTTGAGGTGTTTGACTTAGCAGGCTTTTGATTTTTTGTTTTGTTTTTTATTTTGTTGGAGGATTGTGACTGCCAAGTCATTGGTCATTGAGGAACTACCGCCCTAACCTTTTATTTTGAATTATTCTTTCGACACTTCAAGGCGTGTGCAAAGAATATCTTGTGGTTGATCCTCAAACAGGACGTTTCATCTTGTAATTCGAATGTGTAGTCAGATTAACTGAACACTACCCAAGCCCTAGGTTAAGCGTAAGGGTTTAGAAATTTGAAGGAAACTCCCACTTCTAGGCTCGAAATGGTTAACTAGGGACTAACTCCTTATCTCTCCAGTGTTTGGGGATTTGAAATAATGCCTATATATCATCAACAGGGTTTTATCTGAGAGCATACCATTTAGCAACTATGGGTATTCAGTTTTCGTCATCCTCTCTCCAATCTTTGCTAAAACAACAGTTTGATAAAGAAAGTGGATGTATTTTTTTTTCTCTTGATGTTAGTGAAGAAAAATGAGCGAATGCGACATGATTAATTCAGAAAAAAGCATGATCACTTCATTAATATTACCATTACAAGAAAATAACAATGTTTAAAAGCAAACAACACCTAACATGCAAAGAAATTCTAATGAAGTGCTGAAACAACCAAATGATTTCCAGATTTAGGGAATTGAATTTCATGGTCTGATCTTCAGACTTTAGGGAAGACTTTTGAAACTTGATTCATGCTTCACGCTCTAAGCACCGGACGAACAACATGCAAGATATTATCAGGGAAGGACAAAATCTTCAGATCAATCAACTCTCGCACCCTATGCTTCACAGCATGACAACCTTCCAAATCATGTCCGGGAGCACCCTCATGAAAAAGACAGTGCTCATTTGGATTAAACCCCAGAGGTATACAATCAGGAGCAGGTCTTAGAGGCCTTGGAACCACTAGTCCTTTTTCCAATAAAGAAGGATAGAGCTCAACGTATGTCATTGGAATCAGATAAAAAGGGAGGTCTACCCCCTTGTCTCCTATTCTGGTTGACAGCACTTTGCGAACGAAGAGCCTGAGTTCTTAGCTATTGATAAGCTGGCACGACAGACGCTTGTTGATGCTGACGGGGAAACTTAGCCCTTTGGTCCAGACTCTGATGCTCTTGGGGGAAGACATCCACTGGAGGTTGATATGGTGATCTGGCAGTCAAAGGTTGAAGATTACATCTTGAAGGAGGGTCATGAGTTAGCAAATGAGGAGCTTCCCTACGGAATGGCTCTTAATTTGGAGTAACACCAAATGCATGTAGAGAATGATCTCCCTTTACTGTAGCAATTGGCACAGAGTGACCCTCTTTTCTCAACAGTGCCTGGAGATTTTCTAAGACCCAATTCATTTGGTTCTTCAATAGATTGATTTCCCCCTTCAAAGCTTCTTGTTCTCTAACTAGCTTTTCCATTTCTTAAGACATGGTTCTTCGTTCTAAACGAGTGTCAGGAATCACCTTGCTAGTCATGGACAAAGGATGGAATGAGTTTATGGTTTTCTTTGGAAATGCAATGCATATGAGATGCAGATGCAATGCATATGCAATGATGTGAAAATGGATGCAAAATTCACAATCTTCCAGATACAGGATCTCAAAAGTTCGAAGTACAGGTGAAGGATAAGGCTTATTGCTTTCCACGGGACAAGGTTCTCACCGGGTGGGATCTAAGATTTAAGAGGGACCTTAGAGTCATGGATTCATATGAATGTTTGTTATCATCGACGGCTACATGTCGGACTTCAACTCCATCACATGAACCTTTTCTGAGTGAGATCTTTGTACCGACCATTGAGATCTACCTCTCGGGGCCCCGCACTACGTGACCATCGACTATGGTTCTAGACGTGGTTCTCAGAGTCATTAATTCACACGAATGTTTGTTGCCATCGGCAACTACATGCCGGGTGTTGTACCCCAAATTTTACCCTCAGATATTCTGATCTCTTACATATCATTTTAAGTCGACTTCTGTTTCCGCATTTTTTTTAGTTGGACATCTCATTATTCATGCATTTTTTAATTCCATTGTTATTCTTGATTTTAATTATTATTATTTTTTATAAACGATTATCTTAAACATGTTTAAAATTGATTTAGTTTAATCTCAATATAGTACTTTTTAAAATTGATTCTTTTTTCAGTTAGTTTTTTTTGCAATATAGTATATTTTACCTTATCTTAAATTCAATTTAAATTATTTGTAATTTTTAATGTTTTTATAACTTAATGTAATTTCTAATTTTAATTTAGCTTTTAGTCTTAATTAGATTAATTTTAATATAGTTTATTTTTAATTTTAGTTAAATTTTAGTTTAAGTTTAGTTTATTTAATTAGTTAATTTTATTTCTTTTTTAATTAAATATTTTTATTAATTTATTTATTTAATCAGAATTTTATTTTATTTTAGATTATTGGATTGGTTTATTTTATTTAAAACTTATTTTGTTTTTTAATATTTAAATTTTGACTTTTAGCAAGACGTGTAAGTTAAGTGTAAAAAAAAGTTTAGTTGTTTCTGTATTTTATTTGGTGAAAGTGATTGACATGCCTGCTAGAACAGATACCAACACAGCTCCCTTTCTTTTTCGCTGCACTTGACTACATCCTCCCTTTTTCGTTTGAATTTTGAAAACCAAAACCGTACGACTCTACACACTCATGATCCTTTCCGCCAAAACTTTCGGCAACAACTGAAAAAAAACGGCTACACGCATACTTCCTGCAACAGGCGCCACCCTTTTCCACACGTTATCTCCCTCTCTTTTTAATTTATGAAGAAAAAGAAAAAAAGACAATTCGAAACCAGCCTGCTAAGTGCTAACCCAAAAAGCCGCTGAACCATACGACCAACTCTCACCTTTCCAGCTGGCTTCTCTTCATCAGTGACTAACCTTTCATCTTGATGCCCTTTCATTCTCTTATATCTTAACATCTTAACCATTCATCTGAACCAACAACAACACATCGAAGTCTCCTCACCACCATAAAGCTTTCCAACATCCTGCAACTTCACCTTTCAACTCAGCTGAATACTCCTTCCTCTCACGGTTTCATACAACAATTCTCCAAGCTTCCATCCATACATAACCATCATTCACATTTTTGTTTAAGAAACAAGAACCATACAATATATCACCATGTCTATTAACTGCATATTCATCACTCACCATTAAATCTCCTTCCATCACCTTTGCTTGTCCTCTACTCGCACCACACCTCTATTCACTTCACCATCCTGATCATACACGGTCTTCACTCTTCATACTTTTTCCGCCGTTCCGTTTCGAAGCCAACGACAATAACTTAGGAACGAAAGCTCCGAGCTGCTTCGACGATTCAAACAGTAACATCGCCTACAACAAGCATTCATTGTAAGTGTCATTTCCATGTTGTGATCCTACTTTATCATTTCTAATTTGTGGTCTGCTTGTGGTTTTGTCGGTTGTTGCTCTATGTTATTTTGCTTGTTGTTATTCTAACTGATATTTAATTGCTTATGCTTGTATAGTTGATTGAATCACTGGCATTTTGTTGTTGTTGTCCTTGTGAATAAGGAGTGTAACACTTCATGTTTTATATTTCATATGCTTGAACAAGTGTGAGTTACCGGCTGTGTTAACGTGTGCGTATGGGTAATTTGCTTATTTTATAATTTCATTAGTTTATTATAGTTGCTTAGAAATAAAGTGTATGAAGTTTTGAGTAATATTTTTTCACTATTTCTGCAAATCATGGCTGTTACAGAAATATATATATAAGTTAATATTTCATTAGTATTTCTTATATACAGTAATTATGAGTTAATATTTCATATATAAAAGTTTTATATTTTAGTTTTATATAGTTTTATATAGTTTTATACATAGTCTATATTATTGGGTTTTAGTTGTATATAAATATAGTTTATAGACAATTTTATACATAGTTTATATTTTTTAACTTTAATTTTGTATAGGTATTTCATTCCAATAGCTGTTTAGTTCTGTTTACGTTTTTGGTGTGTGTTTGTTAAATTAGTTTCATTTTTATCATTTATTGGTTTAGCATGAGAGTTTATTTCTAGTAAATTTTTTTATAAAATATTTAGTTTTCTTTTGTTTTAACTCTTATATTATTTATGTTAAATTTCAACTTTAGTAACTTTTGTTCAACATGTATAGTAATATAGAAATGTGTTTAGTTGTGTCAAGAGATTTAGAATTAAAAAGTCATGGATTTTTGTATAGGTAGCATTTGATTCAATTGAATAGATTTGTGTCTTGATGTTAATAATATTTTGATTTCGGTTCCTGTGAATGATTGAGAAGCATTTGGAATTATGAATCACGTTGTGTACAGTGTGTTTGCTTTTTTCCATGTTATCATTTTGATGTGCGGAGTTTCTGTAGCATGGGCGTACTGAGTTGATGCTGTGAATTTTCTACATACTAAGTTATATTCAGCCTGTGTTAGAAGGTTTAGAATTAGAACTTGTATAATATTTGTTTCAATAAAAATATCATATGGATAATATTAGTATTTAAGTTATTAATTATTATTTAAATCCTTTTTTATTAGTTAATCACTTCTAATTAGAATTAATAGTACTTTGGTTTAGACTAATTAATTTACTTGTTTCTTCAATTAAATATTAAAACTCAAAAACAATTTTTCTTTATTAATCTTTTCATTTTGATTTAATTTAATTTATTTAGATTTTTAATTAAAGTTTAGTTTTTAGTTAGATTGTTATTTAATTTATTAACTGGCTTCTAAATAGTTTTTTTAATTAGTTTAGTTATTTAGTTAATTAGAAATTAGCTTAAATTTAGATTAGAAACTACTTTAATAGATTAATTAAGTTAGGAGTTAGTTTAGTCCTTTAATCCCTTTAGAACTAGAATTAGTTTTTTTTTTAAAATTAGTTATTTAGTTTTTATTTAGGTAGAATTAGTTAACTATTTAATTAACTTTTTAAGTGGTTCTTTGGTTTAACTTAATTATATTCTATTTTATTTAATTCTTAATTTCATCTTGTTTTATCATCATATTTTCATTTTGGTCAATTCCCGATGTTGAATCTGTGAATTTAATTCTAATTGCATTCACTGTATATATTGCTGTACATATTTACCTTACGCTTGACACTCGAGGTTTTTATTTTGGTCCCTCGTTTCTCTGTTTACCTCATTCCAAAGGAAATGATTCTCCCCGTTGACTGCCATGTCATTTAGGATAATCTTGTCCATCATTCCTTTATCTCACGCCGCTGCGCGATCGAGACTTGTCTTCCCTTTCATATAGCCTTAGGTTTGGAGTCGCCGCACTCCACGTAGGTGTCTTGCTTTCAGACCCTACTTTCCCGTGAACACTTCATTCCCTTTTAACCCATCCCTTCCCAAGAGATAGCCATTAATCTCTTATAACTCTTAAACCTTTTCTTAACACAAACAAGAGATAGCCATTAATCTCTTATCCTTCACGATGGTCTAACCCTTCACAATCCTTTCATAAGAGATAGCCATTAATCTATTCTCCTAAACAATCAATCCTCAAAGCTTTGCTTTCAAGCTTTCCACCCTGCTTTCCCTTGGAACCTTGACCACAGTCAAGAGTTCCTCACCCCCGTTGAGGGGAACTACGATTGCTCTGATTTCTCAAGTTCACCTTGAGAATACGTAGGCATCGGATTGCGAGATCCTAGCGAGCGACCTTTTTCTTTTTCCACCTTTTTCCTTTACATCCAATGCCTTCTTGGATTCCACATTTTCCTTTAAATCCAATGCATTTTTGGATTCCACCTTTTTCCTTTACATCCAATGGCTTCTTGGATTCCACCTTTTCCATTTTATACCCTTTACCTCGTTGTGAGGGGAACTACGATTGCTCTGATTTCTTAAGTTCATCTTGAGAATACGTAGGCATAGAATTGCGAGATCTTAGCGAGCTACCTTTTCTTTTTTCTACCTTTATCTTTTTCACCTTTTTTCGTTACATCTAATGCCTTCTTGGATTTCACCTTTTCTTTTCTACCTTTTTATTTTTCACATTTTCCTTTACATCCAATGCCTTCTTGGATTCCACCCTTTTTGACCTTCACATCCGATGCCTTCTCGGATTTCACCTTTTCTTTCTCACCTTTTAACCCATTGAGGTGAACTACGGTTGCTCTAATTATTTAGTCAGATACGTAGGCACAAGATGCGACGTCTTGACGAGCATACTTAGTGTACATACCCTTAGGTTTTTACCTTTACCCTTAGCAGATCACTTTAGTAAGCAAACATAACATAACACAAACTAAACAAGAGGTTCCTGTAGAGTACTACATATACTTAGTGTGCTAATACCTTTCCTAAGTATAACCAACCCCCGAATCTAGATTCTCTTTTTTAGGGTTTTCGTTCTTTACCCTTTCCTTTGGATAAATCAAAGCTCGATGGTGAATTTCAAAGTTTTGCGATGCAAGTTAATTAATAGCTTGTTATCCGATTCTCACCGCAACACCAGGCTTCAATTCCATCGAGAGAATCTATTCTGAGTGAGATCCTTGTACCGACCCTCGAGATCTACCTCTCGTGGGCCCGCACTACGCGACCATCGTTTCTAATAGGCCAAGGGTTAAAGGTTCTACAAAGGTCCTTAGAGTAATTAATCCTTATGCAAATATCAAGGCCTAGGACAACTACATGTCGGCCGCCAATATTCTTAAAGGATCTACTCTAAGAGAGGTTCTCATGTCGACCCCACAAGATCTACCTCTCGCGGGCCCACACTACTCAACCATCATCCTATCTCATGTTTTCTCTCTAGGCTTGGGTATTGAGCCTTTCCCACAAGGTTTTTGCAATCAGAGTAACAATCCAGTACCACAACAGTAATGGAACAATAGATCATATAACAATGAAGAAAAAGAGATAACAACAATTGGATAAAGAAAATCCATACAAGTAAGGCAAACATAAGCACACAAACGAAACCTAACTAGGCTTGACTCACTTAGGGATGGGAAATCCCCAGCAGAGTCGCCAGCTGTCGCACCTCGAAAAATGGCTTATTCGAAGACACGACCCTCGCGCGAAAGGCGTATAATGGTTTGACAGAGACTCCACCGAACTTTATTTATCCCAAAAGAGCGAAAGGAAAATATCGAGAAAACCTTTAGGGGTGATAAGAACATGGTTGTCGCAACCACATTTTCACAATGTATCACGATTAATATCCAAACACGACGAAATCGAAACATAACTGACAACCGAATTAAACACATCAATGCGAACATAATCCACGCAAGTGATTACTGCAATCTAGAACATTTACCAAAAAAAAAAATCAATTAGATCGAAATTGACACGGTCGAACTACATAAGTGCAACTTATATACTTAGACTGAAAATGATACAAACAACAAAACTCATTTACACCTCCATGAAAAATGAATCATAAACAGTAAGAGCACTGGTATTTCCATGAAATGTAAGAAACCAAGTCACTGCAGTGAAATCAAATCGAAAGACAACATAATACCAAAGTAACAAAAGTAATTACTGCCATTACCACGATGTCGAAGGTTGCTGCTGTGGAAGGTTTGTCGGCGATTCATCGTAGTGGAGATTTTTTTGAATGTTCTCTGTCAGCTCTTTGCCAAGAACTCTTTTTTGAACTTCAGGTTGAGTTGATGTTACTCAAGTCGATGCTGAGGGATGTGTGATACTCGTTTCCGTTGAGGCTTGAATGCGCGCCACTGAGAGCTGCGGCTGTGGAAGGTTTGCCATCGACAGAATCGAAGTTGAAGTTGTTGCTTAATCACGAGTGTGGCTGGAGTTGTGGAAGGTTTGTCGGCGATTCGTTGGACTATGAAACGGATGGGGCGGTGGTCGGTTTGTGAAGGAGACGGTGGTGTGTGTTCTTCGAGAGGAAAAGAGAAAATGTGTTTTTACTTTCTTGTCATTGCCAACCAGAGAGAGATGTGGGGAGGCGCTCATTTTTATGAGTTGGTCTCCTATGCACCAACCTATATATATCAATTTGGTAGGGTTTTTCATCAAAACAAAAATTCCAACAATACCCTTGAAGAAACTTAGTGAACAAGAATGTATTTTTGTACTATTTTTTTTATGCAAAAATTTGTGTAGAAAAGGTATTGAATTTTTTGATGGACTTTGACATATATTTTTTGAATGGGATTTGGAATTTTGGCTTTGAAATGTAACTTTGAATTAAATTTGGGATGAGAATGAATTTGACAAGAAATTAAATTTGTGATTTGAATTGAAGGAGAATGAATTGAATTGTTTATGATCTTAATGACTTGAAATGAATTTTGAAAGGTAGTTGAAATTTCGAAATTGAAGGGAATTTGAAAATTGGATCTTAAATTGAAATATGAAATTGAATGATCTTAAATGAAAAATGTGGCTTGAATTATGAAATGAAACAAATTTGAAAATTGAAAAGAAATTGGAAATTAAAAGACATTGAACTTGAATGAATTTGAATTTAGAATGAACTTTAAACTTGAATGGGATAGAATTTGAAAATTGAAATGGAATTTAATTGGATGAAAATGGAATTGAAACTTGAATTGGATTGAAATTTAAAGTGGAACTGAATTTAAATCTTGAATTTGTGATTATGAACTTGAGCTTGGGTCTTGCATTTGGAAAGGCATGATATTTAAAAACCTTGAATCAATTCCATAAGAAATTAAACCCCACACCCTGATTCCATCTTGCAACGGTCTTGAATTGAAAGCCTGAATCCTGCTATGCAAAGAGCATGAACCACATAATCAATGCTTGTGAATGACTTGATATACTGACCAAATGTCTTGACTTTTGGTGGCTCTGTAACTAGATTTCATCAGATAACTTGAATCTTCGCACAAAACCCTAATCTCGATCGCTTGGTGGTTTTCAGACATAAACTTCTTGAAGCTGTCACTTTCTTGCCTCTGACACAAATGTCTTCGCCATAACCTGATAACTTGATACTAAAGCAAACCACTTCTTTGACAAAGATTAGGTTAAATTTTCATTGAATTTCAAACAACACCGCACACACAATTGTCTTGATAACTTTGCCTGAATCTTGATTCGAACTTGTAAGATTTGAGCTCAGATAACCTGAAAATTATAGGTACATAATCTGTATGCACGATGGATGATGGAAATGCTATGATATGTATGATGGCAATTCAGGGTCAAAATTGGGGTGTAACACTGGGCAATGATTCGAAGTAAAACAAGCTTGAATCAAGCAAATGGATTTCTGGTTTTCAAGAAGTATCGGGCTCAAGTGTTTCAGAGTTTCTTTGGCTTTTCAAGCTTGGAAATTAAGGCAAAATGATCATCTATTTATAGGAAATCAAATGATGAGCTCACTCATGTGAATTAGATCTAAAATTCGTGTGAGCTATGGTTGAACTTTGTGATTTGCAATTCGTGTGAGGTGAGTGATGAAAATCATGATTCAATGATGTGGCAAGGTCGTTTAGCACTTGTTTGCACGCGTTTTAGGTTCATAAACAATTTGCACATGGTTGGTGGCCCCAAATTGAGATTGGAGCGAATTTGGTGACCTGAAACTTGCACAAGAAGCAGAGTCCATGGTGCCATGTTTTAAGTTAGGCCAAATGAAATTCCCTCGTACATTTTTTATTCTTTTTTGTGTCAAATGTTCCTTTTATTGCAAAGAATTCAATGCAAAAAGAATCACATCAAAAGGATGCTTGGATTTAAAATGGCATTGATTGGCCTGGTTTCTAGGTCATGCATTAGGTCAAACCAAGTTTTGGCCTGCCTGGCCAGTTTGACATCTCATGTTTATGACATTACAACTTTTAATTCCCTCGTGATAATTGAGCCAAACTTGTGCCAAATGATCATTTCCATGAGCTTAATAAAAGGTACAAAGAAGCTTGTCAATTGGATACTTGAGCTAGAAATGACATGGGTGGAAAGTAGGGGTCATGACAAGGTTTTTGGCACTTTTCGCAACTTGGATACTTCGAAGATTGAAGTCCTTAGAGGTTGAATTGATGTTTGAGCCTTGAAGCAAAGTTATAGAGGAGTTCATTTATGACATTTGGCTCAAAGTAGCTTGTCCATTGGATGAAAACTAAGAGATTTATGGTGTTTGGACCAAATGGTATGCCATACTTGGACATTAGGCCACACAACCATGCACCAACTTGTGGTTTTTGCTATGATTTTGAATCCAAAGGCTCAAAGATGATCATAGGAACCTTTTCTTGTCCCTTGTAACCTCAAATATTCATGTGATGACGGTAATTAGCTTACCACTCAAATATCCGTCAATCACCTAAAAAAATCAAACTCATTTAAACCATTGTTCCCTTTAGCTTTTAAATTTCAAATTATTTTTCAAATGACAGATATTTCGTCTCGAAACAATGCAAGGTAACGATGTTTTCCTGCGAATGTTGATTTATAAAAAAAACCCTTAATCTTAACCATGGGCAGGGTAGATTTCAATTAATTAATTGACGCATTCTAATCTCAAGAGAACCAGTTCATCTAATCACCCTGATAAGAGGTTTAAGCACATCCTCTTCCTCACACACATCATCCAACGTCGAGGGAGCAGAGGAAAGATAAATCTCACAATAGTTAAACCTTACAGTCACAACCTTTTTGAATCAAAAGTAAAATCTCACAATAATTGTTCCAAATATAAAAGAGCCTGCTAAGTAAAAAAACCTAAAAAAATGTTGACTTAGGAAAAAGTTAAGGCACCCTAATGGGCCGCAAAATCAAAAGAATCGTTCTATGCAAAAAAAGGGATTAAAAGATGAAAAAAATGGAAACAAGGTTGTCAACAAAAGTAGGTGACTGCCACCTCTAGAATCTCATCAGTGCTTCAACCACTACATCTACCTCCATCATCATGACCACCAAAATTCTCTCGCCGATGTAATGCATATCATCATGACCACCAAAATTCTCTCGCCGATGTAATGCATCCTTTGGATTAATTGGATTTAGAAATAGAGAACATCAAAGGAGTAAGGGTGGGTTAAATAAACTTTTGAGCCTTATATCTTTTTTTCATAAACCGTGAACCAAGTCATGTTACAACCCTTAAAAGACCTAATTGAAGTTAGGTTCACTATGAAAGCATACTCAGCAAAATCGTTGTTAAAATGACCCTAAATGTTTGTTAAATCATCACTAACCATGGTGTTTCATCACATTTTCAATACTTCTTTCATGCCAACCTCATGGCTAAACATCATCCACCGTACACATCATATATATTTTCCGTAACAATTTTTTGATTTCAAAACTTGCATGAGCATTGCGTCAGAATTACTTTTCAAAAGGAACGATTTTAGTCGCAAATCAATACTTAGCATCAAGAAAATTTCAACAATGGTCAGATCAAAGGCATACTGCTTCAGAATATTTTTTCAACTAAGGGAAAATCACCTAGCAACCTTTATAATCATTGGCAAATCATCTAAATATTCTATTGATTAGGGGCAAACCTTCCAAGATTCAAATACTAGGGCAGTCCAAATCGAGATCATATCACAACCTGGTGGGATCCAAATTCCTTTTAAGGAAACTCCTTCAAAATGTCCTACCAACAGGGGCAAATCATTTGAAGACACTGTTGATCAATCAAATACTGGGGCATATCGCTGCATAGTTTGAACAAAAGAAGTCATTCCAAGAGTCAGTCAGTCGAGGGAAAATCTCTTCAAGGCCTATGCTGAGGCAAGCCATCTTAAAACTACAGTAAAACTAACCCTTCAAAGATCGGTCAAGTTGTGATAAATCGTTTCAACAATGGTCTAATTATGGGCATAACGCTTCAAGGATCAAATATTAGGGAGAGTCATCTCAAAGTCATCTTGTGGTAAGACTACTTAAAAAATTAATACTGACACTAATTTCATCAAAGACTCAGTAGACTGGAGAAAGATAGGCTACGGAGGGGAAAATACTATCCATACTTTCAATCTGCAAACTCTATTGTACCTCAGCAACCATCAAGTTCGACATGAGTGTCAGGAGGTCATGCTAGCACAACACACTGCCACCTTTTGAAAAATAACCTTGTTATATGAAAAATCCCTCTAAGATGTAACCGTCCACGACCCTCCCCAAGGGCACTCGATGAAACATTCAAGTCAACACATAAATCATTATCATGCATTGATCACGACCATTCGCAATAGCATCTAATTATGCATATCGTCTCATTCATATCGCATATTCCCATAGCAAGAAACATGAAAAGTCTTAAAAGCCCAATCTTACTTGGCCCATCACAAAAAGCTTAATCTTACTTGGCACCTCACAAAAGCCCAATCATACATGACCCCTCACAAAACCCCAATGTTACCTGGCCCCTCAGAAAAAGATCAAATGTTACTTGGCCCCTCACAAAAATTCCAACCTTGGTTGGCATCTCAGAAAGCCCAATTTTGTTTGGAACCCAATACCTTTCAAAAAAGACCAATTTTGCTTGGCATCCAACATTTAGAATCAAAGATCCCAACCTCACTCGGAGCCTCAAAAGCTAAGAGTCCCACCTCGCTTGATACATCTAAAAAAAACCAAAACCCAACCTCATTTGGCACCTCTCAAAATCCCAACTTTACAAAAGTCCCAATCTTGCTTGGGACCTTACAAAAGACCTATCCTACTTAACACTTACCCTGAAACCCGATCCTCATTGACAACACTTCAGGAATCATACCTCATGCTTTATTAGTCATCATACTTCATGCATTTGTAACACATACCAGCATTGATTGGTCATCACACTTCATGCATTTCTAACACATACTTGCATTGATTAATAATCACACTTTATGCATTTCTAATACATACATGCATTGATCAGTCATTACACTTCATGCATCATTTCATGATACTACCCAATGAATCTTCTCCATCAACCTTTTGATGAAGATATTCCCCAGCGAATCCGCTAAAATTTTCTACCCAAGCAGAGGTTACCCTAAAAAGTCTCTTTTAGAACTTTTCCTTTGAAGAACTTTCCCCAATAAATACTTTATTGAAGAAGTCCTTTCTGGGATGTTTCCATAACCAGTTATCACCCCCCGAGTTGTTATGTTCTTAACCCCCCAGTTGATATGTTCTCGATCCCCGAGTCGATTTCGTCTTTATTTTCTCAACCCCCGAGTTGATATGTTGTCTCGATCCCCTGAATCAATGTCATCTTTATTTTCTAAACCCCCAAGTTGATTGGTTGTCTCGGCCCTCGAGTTGATATTGTCCTTGTGTTCTCAACCCCCGAGTTGATATGTTCTCGACCCCTGAGTCGATATTGTTGTCTTTACATTTTCTCAACCCTGAGTTGATTTGTTCTCAACCCCCGAGTCGATGTTGTTGTCTATACCTTTTCTCACTCCCTAAGTTGGTATGTTCTTGACCCCCGATTCGATGTTATTGCCTTTATGTTCTCAACCTTCGAGTCGATATGTTCTCGACCCCAAGTCGATGTTGTTGTCTTTCCAACCCTCGAGTTAAATTATTCTCGACCCCCGAGTCGATGTTATCCTTATTTTCTCAACCCTTGAGTTGATTTGTTGTCGACCCGCGAGTCAATATTATCTATATTTTCTTGACCCCTGAGTCGATATTGTTCTTATTTTTAGCCCCCGAGTCAACACCAATCATTATTTCCACATATAGCCACTCTACGTATTTCAAAGTGAACCTTGGCAGTAGATTCTATGGTTAAATCTCAGCAGAAGATCTCCAATAAACCTTGCCTGGAAACCTATTCTCTAGTAGACAATCATCTTATGTGATGACAGTCATCCCTAGTAAAGACATCAAGTTCTTTAACTAATCTCTTATAGTCCGTTCTTCTCGGAGAACTCCCCAACAAAAGTTTTGTTCTGGCACCACCCATGATATCTCTTTTTCTCTGGCACTATCCATGATACCCCTTCTGCTCTGGAACTGTCCATGATACCTTTAATACTCTGGCACTGCCCATGTCTTTTTTCTTGCTTTGGTGTCATCCATGATATCTTTTGTTCCAGCACTCTCCATGATACATTTATTGCTCTGGCTCCATCCAGGGTACCTCACTCTCTTGTACCTACCATGAAATTCTCTGGTACTATCCAATATATTCTTTGGTCCAATCCATGAAAATTATTTGGTCACATCATACCCCCTGCACGTCGCTTTCCTCAAACATGTCTCTTTAGTGGATTTCTCTAGTGGTCAAGCTTTCTCATTGACCAAGAGTATATTAGGTTCTTACACCAATACGTTTTTACCTATGGTTTGTCGTTTCTTACACCGATTAGGGGTTTTAATACAAGTTCCATCTTGACGTAGGTTTTTTGTTTCTTACACTGATGAGGGTTTCAACACGGGTTCCATCTTGACGTGAGTTTTTTTCCGGTTGTTACACTAATAAGGGATTCAAAATAGGTTCCATCTTGATGTGAGTTTTTTGGTTCTTACACCGATAAGGGTTTCATTTTAGGTTCCATGTTAGTGAGAGTTTTATTTCAGGGTCCATACGAGTTTCATTTTGAGTTCCATGTTAGTGAAATTTTGATTTCAGGTTCCACAACGGGTTCCATTTAGGTTTGAATGAGGATTTTAAAACGAGTTCCATCTTGAAGTAAGCCTTTTTGGTTCTTACACCGACACAAGTTCTATTTTGGGTTTTATTGCATGTTCCATACGGGTTTTATTTCGGGTTCCATATGGATTTCATTTCGGGTTCCATGTTAATGCGGGTTTCATTTCGGGTTCCATGATAGTAAACGTTTAATTTCGGGTTCCATATGGGTTTCATTTCAGGTTCCATGTTAATGTGAGATTTACTTCAGGTTCCATTATAGGTTTCTTTCCGGTTCCAATACGAGGTTCATTCTGGTTCCATACGGGTTTCATTTCTGGTTCCATGTTAATGCGGGTTTTATTTTGGGTTTTATCACCGATGCGGGTTTATCTCGGTTCATATACCGATGATTTTTTATTTGGTTCATATACCAATGAATTTTTATTCAGTTCATACACCATCGGTATTTTGGTTCTCTGCCATTGGTATTTTATTTCGGTCCTTACACCGCTGTTATTTTATTTTGGTTTTTACACCAATAACAATTAAGTTTCTCATATCTCTAGCATAGTCAGGATTTCGTATAGGCCTGAAAACTTTCTCAACCTTTTCCAACGGACAAAATTTTGGGTATTCTTGTATTTAATTGCCTCCCACCACAATTACAAGAAGACTGTTGTCACTAATGCTCTCAGGTTGAAGGTGATTAAATAGGGGCAGTTGTCATACCCTAAATTTAGCCCAGTTCCCTTTTATAACTTTTAAGAGCTTTATTATTTCGAAAGATTCAAATAGCTCAGTTGGTAGTGTAGTGAGATTGTTAAGCGTGAGGTCCCAGGTTCGAATCCTTTAGAGCCTTTTATTTGTTTTTTTATTCTTTTTCTCTTTTTAGATTTTTTTTTCATTTTTAATGATCTATTATTATTATTATTATTATTATTATTATTATTATTATTAGCATGGTTATTAATATATTTTATTATTGTTATCACATTATTAATAATTATTATTAAAAACCAAAAACCTTGTATTTATTATTATTTGTTTATTATTAAGAAAAAATAAAATAAAATAAAATAATATATATATATATATATATATTATTGTTATTATTAGAATAATAAATGAGATTCAAAAGTCCAACAAAAAAAAAAGCAAGGTTCATTCCTTATTCATATCATTCCAATTAAGACCAAAATCTAACCTTTAATTTCTTCCCAAATTAAAACAGAAAGAAATCATTTGCCTTAAAGTAAAAAATCAACCTTAATTACATGGTTTCCTAAACTTTATTATAAATAGGGAGCAAAAATTCACAACCCAGAGTACACCACACACACACACACACCAATTTACACACCATATACCATATCCTCGCATGACCTTCCTTTGTAATAAAGAAAGAAAACGAGAATATAGGAAGAGGTATCATACGTAGGTTCAGTTGAGGGTGGTACCTCACACCACACTACTTTTCCTTCATAACATAGAGATACAAACCATCTCTTAATCTTCACACAATACCACCCCACTTCATCTTCCTCTCACTTCATTTTCCTATCACACTCCACCAAATAAACAACAAAACTCCCTCATTACACAACTTACAAAACGAAGGGTGGACCTGTAAACCCGCTGACCCAAACTGAACTAACCTGTCATACCCTAAATTTTAACCACAAGACTTTACATCATTGTGCAAATCACCATCACAATATGGATGTATTTTCATGCCTCATCAATCCTTTCAAAGATTGTTGAGTATTTACCTCAACCAAGGATTAGGGTTTTTGAGCCCTCTCAAAGCATTCAGGAAAATGATCAATCAAATTAACATAATCTTAAACTTGCCAAGCCTCTCAAACATCTATAAAGGATTAAGAGGTTTTCCACATCAAGAATCAAGCACAAGATTACAACATTTCAAGTTGATCAAACCTCAAGATCACCAGTGTCACCAAATTAGGGTTTTGGTCGACCAAGGCCTCGAGAGAGAAATTTTCATCTAGGCATGAGCCAATACTTCAACGTATGATTCAAGAAGCTCAAAAGAACCTCATGAGTCCATTCATAGTTTCAACATAACCTTAGGGGATGCCTTTAGCGAAAAATCAGGAATTAGGGTTTTGACCTAATTCAACCCTCAGTTGACTTTTGGAGCAATCCACGAGCCAAGACCTCAAGAGATTCTTTAAGGACTTCAAATACATCATAGTGATTCTCTCACAAGATTGAATTGATTCAAAGAACTTGGTTCATAAGTAATGTAAGGATTCAAATTCATCTGGACCACAAACTAGGGTTTCTGAGAAAAAGTTAACCATATATTTGACTTTTGACCAAGACATAATCTCAAAGCTTGGGACATGATTCAAGACACTAAAAAAAACCTATAGAATCCATCCATTAGGTTCAATTTAGCCCAAGGATTTGATTTCATAAAAGATCACAAAGTTCAAAATTCATCTGATACAAAAAGTCAACTGTGATCAAAACCAAGTTTGACTTTTGGATTTTTTTTGACAAACATGGATTCTTTCAGCCAAGAACAATGTTAAATTGTGATTTGGATCATCATCCATCAAGAAAAATCAAGAAAAGTGAGGTTACTTGCAAAAGGGGCAATCTTAAGAAACTTAAAATTTTACTAAGTTATGGAAAAAATGATTTTTACCCAACTTTGCAAGATCATAACTTGTGATCCAAGTAACCATTTTCTCTCATCCAAAGCTCAAATGAAAGCTCCCACTACATACTACAAGATTGTCAACTACACCCCATTCAAAATCTTCATGGATTTTAAGTTATGGATTGATCAAAATCACAAAAATTAAGAAATGAACTTATTTTTGACACTTAGAAAATTTTTAGGTAGAATCTGTCTCATGATTTGCCCAACTTTGGAGGGATTTTTCATTATGATCCAAGATGAATCAAGACCAAATGCAAACATCAATGATGTAGTATCTAATGTGGGCATTTTAAAAAGTACAAGAGCCTCCCATGATTCAATTTGAGCAAGAAGTTATGGATCTTACAAGATGGCAATTTTCATTATGGTTTTCCAAGGCATGTTTAGCAACAACACACGATTTTTTCATTTTGACAACTTGGCAATCCTTGTCACCATGCAAGACAAGTTTCTAAGATGCAATGCACCTGTTATCTGCAAATCTACAACACCATAGAGCCTTGCAAGTCAAGACACTATCTCTTAGGCATGTGACATTCAATTTTCAAATCCAAAAAAATCAAAGTTTGTCATGAAGCATTGAAAGGATGCATAGAGGTGGCATGTATCAGTCCATGACAGTCCAATTGAGTCAAGATTTGTTCAAAAATCAGAAGACCTAAAGCTACAAAGATCAGCTCAAGTCAATGGCTAGAGGAGACTTGGTACCTTAGCATTCAAGTCATGCTACATGAGCATATCCATTGGATAATAGCATGCTCTCTCATCCATTCACTATTCTTCCAAAAACAAATTTGTTTTCCTATAAATAGAGGCCATTTCTGATGTTTCAAAAGACACCAAAACAATACCAAAGCCTTGTTTTGTCACTTTCCTTCTCTTGCTCCAAATTCAAGGTTTCAAGGATCAAACTTGAAATTCTCAAAACCAGAGCTTGAACCACTCAAGCAACCATTCAAACACATCACAAATAATCCATTGGAGGTGTTCAAACCTTCATCTTCAATTCACAACTCCAAAATCTGAAAATCAACCATCAAAATCTCAAAATTTGAATTTTTTGTATTTTTCAAGCCATGTCTTGATACAATCATTTTCAATGCCAAATAACACCTTAAACACTCTCCAAATATCACCCCTAAGCTGTTCCAATAAGTGTCCCTCAACTCTAACACCAATTGAGGGAGTTACCATTTTGGTCACTTTTGCCACTTTTGCAAGAAAGAGCCAGTTTATGTTCCAAAGGTTTCCAGTTGATTTTGATCATCCTAAAAGCTTCTAAGGGGTCTATTAAGAGTGTCCAAAGCATTGGATTACTTCTGGCACAAGCATCTTGAAAGTTAGCAAGTGGAGCTTCAAGAGGTAAGTACATAACAACTTGAACTTTGTGAAATATGCATTACTTTGATGTACATTTATCATGAACATGTCATACATATCATATGTGTTGTATTTGAACCAATTTACCATGCTATTATTGCTTGTATGAAGTTGTAGCATAGAACTTGCAAATTTTGACCTATTTTGAAACCACTATCGGGTTTTAAAATGTAGGCATTTTTAGAAAATTCCAAGATCACCATTGGATTCCTCATGAAATTCTAGGTAGGATCTATTTTTGTTTCATCCATTTTCATGGAGAAATGAAGAAGTTATGGCCTTCTTGCAAATGCCCCAAAATCTGGTTTTTGCCTTAGCCTGACCTAAAAATCATGCTACCCATATGTATTCATGGGGTGGTTTTGATACACTGATGTATCACCACCATAGTAGTAACAACGTGTGTTTTCAAGTGTGTTTGGCTGGAGGGCATGGGTCAAGCACCCACCCATGCCATTTTGCCCAATTTCCACTATTTTTCATATTTTTATCATTTTTTGATATTTTTCTATTTTTATTTTAAATAATTATTTTCTAAATCAATTTTAATTATTTAAAAATGGTTTTTTGCACAAAAATCACTCACACATAAAAATATTTTATTCACCCAAAAAAACACAAAAATTTTATTTGACATATTTTTAAATATTTTTAAGAATTTTATTTTAATTTGTGTTTAAACATTTTAAATAATTTATTTTTCTTGATTTTTCAAAACCAATTTGATTTTAAATCATCATGTGAATAAAACCTTATTTTTCAAACCCTAAACATAATTCATAACATGTTTATTAAATTTTTGTTGATATTTTCTCATTTTTAAATTGATATTTTCTTTTAAAAATACAAAAAAAAAAAATAGGAATTAGGGTTTCCTATAAATTCAATCTTTCAAACTTCATTTCAACACTCATGGGCCTCTAATAGAGTGTAAGACCCAACCCCTTTGTAAATAAATAATTTTTGGGCCTCTGTTATTGTATAAGTCCTAGTGCGATTTTCAAAATAACGGTGCGTCCACTGTTTTAACTTGGGTCTCTCCTTGAGTATAAGCCCCACTTTTCTTCATTTCAATAATCACTTAGGCCTCTAAATAGAGTGTAAGATCCACCCCCTATGTACATAAATAATCTTGGGCCTCTACTATAGTATAAGTGCCACAACACATTTCGGTATCCCAGTACGATCAGTGGTTTCAAATAAATCATCTGGGCCTCTCCTTGAGTATAAGCCCCAATATTTTGTACATAAACTTTGTTTTAGACAATAAGCAACCTCCATGGGCCTCTCCTTGAGTTGTAAGCTCCATACCTCTGTTTTCAAAATCATATGTCTGTTTTAAACTAGTACTAAGAGGAGTTGTCATACCTCAAATTTTGACCACTAAGATTTCCCATCATTGTGCAAATCATCATCACAATATGGATGGACCATCATACCTCATTAGTCTCCCCAAAGATGGGTGAGCATCCACTACAATCAAACTTAGAGTTTCAAGCCCTCTCAGAGCTCTTAGACAAAGGATCAAACAAGGAATGACATGGTCTTCAACTTGTCTAAACCTCTCAAACATCCACAATGGATCAAGAGGACTCCCACATTAAGAATCAATCACAAGGCTGCAACATTCCAAGTGGATTAAGCCTCAAGATCGCCAGTGTCACCAAATTAGGGTTTTGGTCGACCAGGGCCTCCAGATGGAATGTTTCCTCTGGGCATGATCCAATGCTTCAAAGAATAACCCAAAATACTCTAAGGGACCTCATAAACCCAATTATCAAGTCTATTTAGTCTCAGGGGACGCATTCATAAAAAATCAGGAATTAGGTTTCTTGACCTAATTCACCCCTAAGTTAACTTTTGGGACAAAACATGAGCCAAGACCTCAAGACATGATTTGAGGGTCCCTAATACACTACATTGATCCATTTGCAATAATGGATTGATCTAAGAAGCTTGATTCACAAGTTTCAAGTTCATCAGAGGCACAGTTAGGGTTTCGTAGAAAAAGTCAACTGTGCCTTTGACTTTTGACCAGGACATGCTCCCAAACCTTGGGACATGATTCAATACACCCTATAACACCTATGAAATCAATCCATAAAGTTTGATTTAGGTCAAGGACTTGATTTCATAGAGGATTGCACAGTTTGGAATTCATCTGATAAAAAGTCAATTGTGCCAAAAAGTCAAAGTTTGACTTTTTGATTTTTTGATCAATTATGGTTCCCTAACCCTAAAATGATGTTAATGTGTGATTGGGATCATCATTCATTAAGAAAAATCAAGAAAAGTGGGATAACTTGTAAAAGGGTAACCATAAAAAATTTAGAAATTTTCTAAGTTATGGAACAAAGTGGCTAGGGTACCAACTTCCAAGGATCATAACTTGAGATCCAAGCAATCATTTTGGCTGGTCCAAAGATGGATTTGTAGCTCTCATGACATACTTTAAAAGTGTCAACTACACCTCATTCCAATTCATCATGGATTTTGAGTTATGGTTGGATCAAAATGGCTGAAAACCTGAAATGTCACTTTTTCCAACACTTAGTGAAATTTTCACCAAGTCAGAATCTGTTTCACTTTTTTCAAAATGCAGGGGCATTTTTCACTTGGATAAAAAAAGTGTCAAGACAAACTATAATCACACATGTGTTGTATCATATGAGAGCTTTCCAAAATGTCCAAGAACCCCATCAAATCCCATCTGAGCTAAGAGTTATGACAGTGGCAATATGCCCTGCTGCAACTGTCATAACAAGGCAGATTTGTGCATCTTGCTCGATTTGAGCAATTTGTGCATATGACAAACAAATTTATCCTTCTGAACACCTCAAGGAGAGACCAAGGAGGGACAAACACTGATCCATAAGCCTCCCAAGTCTTTGGAACTAAAAATAGCATGCCAAACCTAAAAAACCCTAAAGAGGGGACAAGACTCCAATTTTGTTTTGGAGCATTCAATGGATGCACCAAGGTGGCATGAATTGAGCCATTTCCAACTGAATGAGTCAAGGATGATCTCTGAACTAGGGAACCAAAGACCTGTGCTCTAACCTCTAGTCAATGGCTAGAGGAGACTTGAGATTCCAAAATGCTCCAATTGGCCAAAGGTCTGAAGCAACCTCCATTCACTATTGCTTGCAAAACAAACTTGCTTTACTATAAATAAAGCTCATTTATGCTCAGTTTGAGTAGACAAAGCACTACAACACTTGCTTTCCTCAAAATCTCTCTCTCTCTCTAGGCAAAAATGCCTTTTTTAGCAAGGTAACTCTGAGTTGTTGAGTTAGAGAGCAATTCCATCACAGCTCATGATCCAAACATATCCAATATGTCATATCTAAACTGTCCAAACTCTCACAAATGACCTGTAACACCAAAATCTCAAAGTCCCTTCTCAAAACCTCAAAATAGGATTTTTTTGCATTTTTCAAGCCATGTCTTGATTCAGTCACTTTCAAAACCAGATAAAGCCTCAAACATACTCCAAATATCATCCTTGAACTGTCCCATATGGTTCCCCACATCTGGAACACCATTTGAGAGAGTTGCTATTTTGGTTACTTTTGTCCCTTTTGCAAGATAGGGCCAATTTCCATTCCTGAGGTTTTCAGCTGTTTCCAATCATCCTAAAAGCTTCCAAGAGATCATTTGAGGGTGTCCAAAACATCAAATTGTTTCTGGAACAAAGCACTTGACAGATTGCCCAAAAAAACTCCTAAAGAGGTAAGCATCACAACTTGAACTCTTAGAAATATGCATTGCTTTGAAGTCCACTGATCATGCACATCTCATACATGTTATATATGTTTTTGTTTGGACCAATTCATCATGTAATTCATTCCTGCAACAAGAGGTAGCACAGAAAATGCAAACTATGGCCTATTTCAAAATCACTATCGAATTTTGAGGAGGATTTATTTTCTGACAAAACCACCACCACCATTGGATTCCTTGTGAAATTGTAGGCAGGATATACCTAAATTTTGTCCCAATCCATGGAGAAATGAGAAAGTTACAAGCTTCACGTTTTTGGCCAAAACTTTGCCTTGCCTTGCCTTGGCCAGGCCAAAAACACACCATGCCTTATGTACTTCTAGGGTGGTTTTGATACACGGATGTATCACCACCCCAGTGGTAGGAGGCGTGCACTGCACACAAGAGGTCTGGGGTTCGAATCCCCCTCGCCCCAGACCCCTTTTTAATGTTTTTTTTCCATTTTTCTATTATTTTTCTTATTATTTTTAATGATTTGAAAAATTAATAACTCCCTCAATTTTAATTATTTTTGATTGGTTCTTTTTGCAAAAAATCACAAAAATGTTGAAATATTTTATTCCACAAAAAAATTAAATTAATATTATTTATTTAATATAGTTGGTATTTTTATGAATAAATTCATTTTTAATTGTTTTTAAACATTTTAAAAGTGAATATTCATCTTGAAAAATCAAAACCAAATGAGTTTTAATTCATCTTATGATTAAAACCTCATTTTTCAATCCTTAACCAAAAATCACAAGTTGTTTATTCAAGCTTATTTGGTGTTTTATCATTTTTTATTGATTTTCTTTAAGAATTCACTTAGGGTTTTGATCGATTCCACCCTCATCAATCATTTTCAAACACTCATGGGTCTCTATTAGAGTGTAAGACCCATCCCCTTTGTAAATACACCACTTTTTGGGCCTCAGTCATTGTATAAGTCTCACTGTATTTTCAAAAACAACGGCGCGATCGTCGCCTTTTTAACAAAACCAATTGGGCCTCTCCTCGAGCTATAAGTCCCATTCCTTTTCAAAAACAAAAACATTTTGGGCCTCTAATAGAGTGTAAAACCCAACCCCTTTTTGAAACCAAAATGATTTGGGCCTCAGATGTTGTATAAGACCCACTGTGTTTTCAAAAACCTCGGCGCGATCGCCGTTTTCAAACAAAAAGCCCTGGGTTTCTCCTTGAGTTGTAAGTCATATCTCTTGTACAAAAATAAATCTTTGGGTCTCTAATAGAGTGTAAGACCCATCCCCTTGTACATAAAAACTTTTTGGGCCTCACATATTGTATAAGTCCCTCTGTACCGTTTTCAAGACAACGGTGTGATCATCGTCAAAACTTGGGCCTTTCCTTGAGCTGTAAGCCCCAACAATCTTTTCAAAGTACTCTCTCCTTTGATTTTTAATTCAAATATATGTTGTTATCAAAACTTTCTTTGTTGAAAAACTAACCAAACAACATGGAAGCTCTACAAAGGGTAAGTGTTTATCCGCTTTCATTTACCGCCTTCATATGTATATAACTGTATTGTGGGGCTGTTTCACTGTAAGTCTTCTTTCACATCCTTTTATATACTTGTCACGTATCCACTGTGTAATACTAGTATAGTTATTTAAAGTTTTCCCCGGCAACTACGTCTAGCACTAGGTAAAGCCTTGTTGGTCACTCTTAAATACAAACAAAACTAGATCCCCATAGGATTTCCAGATACAGTCTTCCCTTCTCTTGGGGTTAAACAATCTGGAACAAAGAGAAAGCCAGTATTCTCGGTGAATCTTTTCTTAGACTGTCACCCTTAGAAATTGTCAAAGAAACTCTAACTCCCCAGAGATGATCTTTTCTCCGTGAATGGCATCTCTTGAGTTTCTTCCAAATTCTCGAACTTTCCTGGAATGATCTCTTATATGTGAATTGCATTTCTTGAACTTCTCTTGGTTTGGGGACCCACAGGCTTCCTAAAAGCATCACCGCCTCCTCTTGGGCGTTGTACAGGGACCCTTTGGCTTCTTAGAAGTTCTCATGCCTTCTCTTGGGCTTAATACAAGGACCCTGACGACCTCTTAAAGGTATAAGACAGAACCTAGTCATCCTTTGCTAGATCAGTCTTTCCCGCGTCAAAACTCCGACCATTTTAGGGTTGATAGTCATCCCTTAATGCCCACGCCTCCTCTTGGGCATTGTACAAAAGACAAAACTCTAGACTTGGACAATCTAAACCTCTTGAGTCTCAAAGACATTCTCAAGTTCCTTTCAAACATAGGAAAAAACACCGATCACTCTGGATCAATCTCCAGCAGAAACCCGGTCTCTCTCATGAGAGTTCCCCACACTTGGACACGCTTCAGGATCTCAATAATCCTCAGCAGTAAGACAACCTCCTCTTGGGCTTTGTACAAATGATTCTCCCTAGCGGAGCTAACCTTTTCTGACTCTCTTGTTGAGTTAACCGCTTTCAGCCTCCGTCTTGGGCTTCGTACAAGACATATAAAAAACAATCTCTTGTTGAGTATAAAAGATTCTCTTGTTGAATTAACTTTCAGCCTCCGTCTTGGGCTTTGTACAAGACATATAAAAACACTCTCTTGTTGAGTATAAAAGACTCTCTTATTGAGTCAATCTCTTTTTAGTCTCAATCTCGGGCTTTGTACGAGATAGAAAAAACACTCTCTTGTTGAGTATAAAAGACTCTCTTGTTGAGTCAATCTCCTTTTAGCCACAATCTCAGGCTTCGTACGAGACAACTAATCACTCTCTTGTTGAGTATAAAAGACTCTCTTGTTGAGTCAATCAACCTTCAGACTCTCTTGTTGAGTCAATCACCTGTTCAAGACTTTCTTCTTGAGTCAACCTTTTTTAGCCTCCGTCTTGGGCTTTATACAGGACAGATAAAAGTACTCTCTTGTTGAGTCAAATCATTTTAGCCTCCATCTTGGGCTTTATACAAGATACATTCTCCCCAACTGAGTCAAAATCCCTTTTAGCCTCAATCTTGGGCTTTGTACGAGATAGAAAAAACACTCTCTTGTTGAGTATAAAAGACTCTCTTGTTGAGTCAATCTCCTTTTAGCCACAATCTCAGGCTTCGTACGAGACAACTAATCACTCTCTTGTTGAGTATAAAAGACTCTCTTGTTGAGTCAATCAACCTTCAGACTCTCTTGTTGAGTCAATCACCTGTTCAAGACTTTCTTCTTGAGTCAACCTTTTTTAGCCTCCGTCTTGGGCTTTATACAGGACAGATAAAAGTACTCTCTTGTTGAGTCAAATCATTTTAGCCTCCATCTTGGGCTTTATACAAGATACATTCTCCCCAACTGAGTCAAAATCCCTTTTAGCCTCAATCTTGGGCTTTGTACAAGACAAAAAGAACATTTTCCCCGGAAAAGTCAAACTTCTAGCCTTCTCTTAGGCTTTGAATAAAGAAAACCCCGGTTGAGTCAATAAACCTTTTAGCATCAAATTTGTGCCTTGCTCACAACATACAAACATTAACAATTCCTCTTTAGAGATGACAAATTCTCTCTCAGTCAAACCTTTAGCTTCATATCTTGGGCTCTAAACAAGATACAAACCACCTTTAGCTTCATATCTTGGGCTTTGAACAAGACACCAAAACAATCTCTTTCCATGTTCTATAAGAGGAACTACGATCGCTCTAATTTCCATGTTTCTTTAAATGGGAATACGTAGGCATAAGGTTGCAAAATCTTAGCGAGCATACTAATCAAAAACCCAAAATCCCATACTTTCATACATCCATCAAAAGCATCAGACCTAACACCTTACCAAAAACCTAGCAAATAGTCTAGACACTATTTTTAAGCAAATAACCTAAGACAGCCCCCCCTTTTGATAGCATCTGTAAACCAACAGTTTTGACTGTTTAATTTCAGTATGCAAACAGAGTTAATTGGAGACATCTATTTCCCTTCCTTAATAAGCTCAACAGGATAAAAAATGAATTGAACTGTAGTACAAAAGCGATAGTGATTCGAAACCACAAAAATCGCGCTACAGAAAAATGGCGACCACAGTGGGAGGCATTTCGCTCTCACAGTCTTAGGTAGAAAACTTTAAATTCACAAAGTGTCACAGAAATGGCGACTCTGATGGGAAGTCATTGTCTGTATAAGATCATAGGACTAGAGGTCTAGGATGTTAGAACAAATATATATACTGCTTTTCCTAATTGATATCTGTGTTTACTTTTCTGCTAATGAGAATGCGTGTGATGCCGCATCTGGAAAGATTGAGTATACACCTAAGATAAGTGATGACATTATACGGGTAATCTTACGGGGAGTGAATCCCAGATAAGAGGTCCTGGTCGACCATCAAATCAGTGGAGATGCCCTTTGCGGATTCAATGCCTATACGAATTCGGTTGTTGAAAGCAGATTGTTCCATTGTGTTATCTAAGAAGCTGAGGATTTTAGTAGACTGAAACCATTTTGTAGTGCGGAAGCTATCGGAAATAGTTGTCACACGATACTACCCTCATTTGAGACTACTCTAAGATACTACAGCTCGCTGGCGATCCGCTTGCTGTCGTTATCCTAAGAGGGGTCAGTGATTTTGAGGATATGTATAAAAAAATCACCTGTATAAACCTTTGGGGATGGGTAGAGCCTTGACTTCATGACACCGACCCTTTGACCCCATGTTTTTTCTATGTTTTTGTGTGCTGCATTCATGCATTCATTTAAAAAAACATTAAAACAAAGAAAATCTTCTCTTCTATTCTCTCTTTTTCAAATTAAACTAAGGCAATGATTGCAAATATCAGAGATAAAAAGATTGCTAATGGATTTCAGTAGATGGAAGACTCACAAGTACACCTTCAAGGTTCCAAAACTAGAGGATTTAAGAGGGTTGGCGAGGATGATAACCAACCCTAAGGCTTTCAGAGCTAAGTACGGAGGACTGCTGTCTCTGTTAAGGGTCCATGTAATCGAAGGAATCCTGTCCACACTAATCCAGTTCTACGATCCGGTCTATCACTGTTTCACATTCCCGGATTATCAACTAGCACCAACACTGGAGGAGTACTCTCACCTGACTAATTTACATATTACTGACCAAGCTCCCTTTTCTGGACTAGAAGATATTCCAAAGGATCAAACCATTGCAAGAGCAATCTATTTGGATGAGTCAGAAGTCAGGACTCACATGATCATTAAGGGTGGAATTCAGGGTTTTCCAGCCCAGTTCTTAATCAAGAAAGCTCTGTACTTTGCTAGTATAGGGAACGTGGCCGCTTTCGAAAACATCTTTGTTTTGCTTACCTACGGGTTATTTTTGTTTCCCAACATTGATAACTTCGTTGATATGAACACCATTAAGATTTTTCTGATTGGAAACCCTGTACCAACCTTGCTCGCAGATGCTTATCATTCTGCACACCTAAGGGGGTGTTTGTTTCATGGATTCTAAATTTATTCCCAGGAATATGATTTGAATTTTTTACATTCCCATGTTTGTTTCAAGTATTTATAAATTATGCCTTGGAACATTTTATTCCTGGGAGTTTTTTTTACACTTGGATTTTTCATTTTCCATTCCCATGTAATAGGATGGGAATCTTTTATTCCCATGGAAATAAGTGGTAACCACCAATAACTTCCCACATCTATTTATTTAAGTCTTTTATTTTTTATTTTAAAATTTTAAGTAAAATATTTTTTATAAATATTCCTAGGAACTTATATTAATTACCAAACATAAATGTAGGAATAAAGTTCCTTGGAATAATATTCCCAAGATTATAATTTTAATCTTTGAAACAAACACACCCTAAGGAATTTGTATAGCGGAGGAATGATCAAATGTTGTGTACCCCTGCTGTATAAATGGTTAATTTCTCATTTGCCAAAGTCTGCTGCATTTTGGGATCAAAAGAATACTTTACGTTGGTCGCAAAGAATCATGTCTCTTACCAACTCTGACATCGATTGGTACAATCGAATCTATGACGGGATTAGAATCATTGACCATTGTGGAAATTTCCCAAATGTACCCCTCATAGGAATTAAATGAGGAATCAACTATCATCCATTTTTGGTTCGTCGTCAATTTGGATATCCGATGAGGCATGTCCCGTGTAATGCTCATCTGGAAGGTCTTTTGTTCAAGGAAGGAGAAAATGACAGGGCACTAAAGACAGAAATAGTGCATGTCTGGAAACACGTTCATAGGAAAGGAAGAGAGTCTCTAGGAAAACCAGACTGTGTCTCAGTGGAACCTTATCTCCACTGGGTACAAAATAGAGCTCTCAAGCTGAGGATGCCTTACCCTCGTCAGGAAGTTTTTCCATTAAGGGACCTTGTCCTTTATTTTATGTCTGATACGGAAAAACTTCAGGTTACTCTCAACAAAGTTCAACAGGAGAAGAGGTCTTGGAAGAATAAGTACTGTATTCTCAATGTGGAGTGCAAGAAAGTACAACAACTGTTAAAAGAAAAAGATGCTCTGATTGAGATTTTAGAGCAACATGCTGTAGAAAATCAAGAGGACCAGAGGAATTTGCTCGCTCCTTTCACTTGGCAAAGGAGTGACAATCCGACAACGACTCAAGAGCCCCGGTCAAAGAAAAAGAAAGTACCAGAACCAGCACCTGAGCTCTCCTCAGAGAGGACTCGGGACCCATAAGTTTAGATTTCCTTTTACAACACTATGTAAATTACTGTATTTCCATTCCGCAATCTTTGAATTCAATAAAATGGGGTTTCCCCACTGTTTGATATTTGCAATCCAATTGTTGAAGTTTATTTTGATTAAACAAAAAAATTTAATTAAAGTATAATTATTGCATTCATCATTCTCACATAATGCATTCTTCTTACCTACGAATCTCACGTTTGCTTCTCAATTCTAAAGTCAAACTATCTTATTCGTACAATACTCGGGCCTATCGATAGAAAAAGATGGATGATCTCGAGGAAGAGAACAGAGAGTTGAGGGAAGAGATCGACACTCTGAAAGAGGATCTGAGAAAGCTTCATAACGACATGCAAGCTCCAGCAGAAGCTCAGATGCAACAACAAAGGACTATGATCTCAGAGATCACATCGACGTCCATAGTGGAAAAATATGATCCTAGGTACAAAATTCTGAAAGATCGTCCATGGGGCATGCCTATTAACTATATCCCGGAAGGATATGTTCCGCCGATCACTGAAGATCAGGGAACCGCAGCAGGAGCCGCCGGGCCTGAAGGTTACAAACTTCGGGAAAGCGAAGATGCTAGGGGTATGACAGCAACTCCTGAAGGTTACAAACTTCGGGAGAGGGAAGTACCTAGAGTCACTGCCATGATGACTATACCACCACCCGTGGTACACACTGTCCCGGAAGGACAGATTTCACAGATACCTTCTGGTGGAAACGAAAGTATGTTCGACAGAATGAATGAGTTCCAGGAACAGTTCCTGGAAATGCAGAAAGAGCTGCAAGCCCTTCGCGGTCAGGATTTATTTGAAAAGGACGCCGCAGACCTTTGTTTGGTCCCCAATGTGAAATTCCGCACAAGTTCAAAGTGCCCGAATTTGAAAAGTACAAGGGTAACTCTTGCCCTCAAAGTCATTTGGTGATGTACGCTCGGCGAATGTCAACTCAGACAAAGAACCAAGAGCTAATGATTCACTATTTTCAGGATAGTTTAACCGGTGCCGCACTCAAGTGGTACATGGGTTTAAATCGCACTAAGATCGGCACTTTCAGAGATCTTGGCGCTGCCTTCGTTCAACAATATAAGTATTACCTGGATATGGCACCGGACATAGATCAACTCAGAGCCATGTCACAGAAGGACAAGGAAACCTTCAAGGAATACGCTCAGAGGTGGCGTGGAATTGCCGCCCATATTTGTCCACCTCTTGAGGAAAAAGAGATGACAAAGATCTTCTTAAAGACCTTGAACTCATTCTACTACGACCGAATGGTCGCCAGTGCGCCCAATGACTTTACTGAAATGGTAGGCATGGGAGTTCGTCTCGAGGAAGCAATCCGAGAAGGACGTTTAGTTAAAGACACAAGATCGTCAAGTAGTACAAAACAATACGGTAGTGCTCTCCTTAAGAAAAAAGAGCAAGATATTGGTAATATCTCTCTCAGAAAGAAAAGGCGACGGTACCAACCAGTAGCAGTTGTAACTCCTGCTATCAACCCTGCGCCTGTTCCTACGTATCAACCTCAGGTTGCTCAAAGCCAATCGAATCAACAACAATATCAACAAAGGACACAACAACCTCTTCAGCAGGCTCGTCCTCCTTACAACAACAACCGTACAACGCGACCTCCAGGGTTCGACCCTAAACCAATGTTGTGCGCAGAACTGTTTCCGTTACTACTGGCCAAGGGACACGTCCAAACCAAGTCTCCTCTTACAGTACCGGAAAATCCGCCTTTTTAGTTCAAAGCGGACCAGACTTGCCCTTACCATCAAGAAGGACCAGGGCATCACATAGAAAACTATCTCAGTTTCAAATCCGATGTGCAAAAGCTTGTTAGGAGTGGGGTCTTATCTTTCAAAGATACGAATCCAAATGTTCTCATGAACCCGCTGCCTCAACACGAGAAAGCTGCGGTAAATTTGATAGAAGAAGAGTCTAACAACAACTATCAAATTCATGATGTACTCTCGCTGAGGACCAATCTGGTCAAGATGCATCGCAGACAGAGCGGGTATGGCCATATACCACCTCAAAATTATCACCAGTGTGATATCTACTCTAAAAACAATCAAGGATGATCTGTGGTGCAATCAGCTCTACAGGAACAATTGGATCTCGAATGGATCCAAGAGCACCGAATTCGTGGAGTTAACATGACTTATGCAAATTCCAACATCATTCAGAACCACGACATCCGTGCGATGAATGTCAACTTAGTGGCAATGCACTCAAGGCAAAGCCAGTATCATAATCTGCCGCAGCACGATTACAATTCCTGTCTGACTTGCTCGGTAAACAAACAGGGATGCTCTTTTATACAAGAGGCCCTCAAGCGTCAGATGGATCTTGGATGGATCCAGGACTACCATGATAAAAATCCTTATCAGATCAACATGATTCAGATCTTTGATATTCGTTTGATGAATACCAGCTTGGTGGAGTTACACGCCAAGCAAGTCTAACTCGGTTTTCTTACTTCACATAATTATCAGAGCTATAAAGTATGTTGTGAGAGTAACCAAGGGTGCGCTCTCGTTCAAAGAACTTTACAACACTTGTTAAACCATTGGTGGCTTCCGATCTATTTAGACGAAGACACACAACAAATCAGTGTGACAAACGGGAACCCTACTAGACATCAAAGTCAGGATGTCCGATCTATGGAAATAGACCTAGTAAGGTTGGACTTCATTCAAAGCGGACGTGGCCAGGTGCCACCACACAACTACGAGCGCTGTAGAGTCTGCTCGGAAGATAATCAAGGATGTTACCTCATGCGAGCAGCCCTTCAAAGTCAGTTGAACCATAAAGAGATTCGACCGTGTCCAAGTTCTGGATCAATCAACTAGACGCCCGACTATTTCACTGACCAGATCAAAGATGTTGTTGTAATCTCTAATCCTGAGAGGACCAAGGATGTTTGTACCATCATCCCTTTACTTGACAAATCAAAGGTTCTTAACCAGGAATTGATTGAAGTTACTTACGACAGTTAGAGAAATCAGAAGGCTCCTGTAGTTATCTATCTGTCGGGACCACTACCGTATGAATCAACTAAGGCTATCCCTTACAAATACGGTGCGACAACAATTGAGAATGGAAAAGAAATTCCATTACCCTCCGTCGTGAATATTGCAGACATCAGTCGAGTAACACGGAGCGGTCGAATCTTCAACCGAGGAGTTGGAGAACCTAAACAAGAAAAGGTACCTCAAACAGAAGTTCCTGATCAACCGGTCGGTCAATCCAGTGATCCCGACCTTTCATAAAACAATGATGAGATGCTAAAGCTCATCCAGAGGAGTGAATACAACATTGTTGATCACCTATTACAAACTCTTTCAAAGATCTCCGTGTTATCACTTTTACTCAGTTCCGAAGCCCACAGAGAGGCTCTACAGAAAGTCTTAGAGCAGGCCTTTGTGGAATAGGATGTGTTGATAAGACAATTCGATAGTATCGTCTCTAACATCACCTCTTACAAAAACTTGGGGTTTAGCGATGAGTAATTGCCAGAAGAAGGCAAAAGTCACAACATGGCGCTCAATATCACAGTTAACTGCCAAGACGATGCCTTAGCCAGCGTACTGGTAGATACCGGATCAGCTCTCAACTTTATGCCGAAGTCTACTCTAATGCGACTATCATTCAAAGGATCTCCGATGAGAGGCAGTGAGGTCGTCGTCAAAGCATTTAACGGATCCCGAAAAATGGTTATCGGCGAAGTCGACCTCCCCATAACTATCGGTCCTCACACTTTCCAAGTCACTTTCCAGGTCATGGACATCCGAGCAACCTATAGCTGTTTGTTGGGAAGACCTTGGATACACCAGGCAGGGGCAGTCACTTCGACACTTTACCAGAAGCTGAAATTCATCAAGAATGACCAACTCGTCACTGTTTGTGGAGAACAAGCCTTGATCGTGAGTAACCTATCATTGTCCACTTGCGTAAAACTCGAGGAGGTTGTTGGAACTCAGTTCCAGGCACTTTCGGTGAGCAATAACAATCAATTAGAGAAGGGAACATCAATATCCTCGTACAAAGATTCTCTCGAGGTGATCAAAAGTAACAATGCAAAGGGATGGGGACAGCTTGTCATTCCTACTGACAATAAAACAAAGAAGGGTCTTAGTTTTTCTTCAACCTGCGCCCGGACTGCTGACAACGATAAAATTTTTCATCCCATTCAGAACTTCTTCCACAGTAGAGGTTTCCTTCACCCAGTGTCTCAAGAAGTACATACCATCAACGAGGGAGATTCCTCTAATACAGATGAAGAGTGGAAGTCCTATCTTAATGAGGACTGTTATATGTCTCAGGAAGAGGTGCCTATGCCATTTTGCTATCCCGCACAGAGTCCGAGATTTATACCAAGGTCAGACGTCAAAATGATATACGAAGAGTGTGATCCGGAAGGATGTCGTGCTCCACCAAACTCATTAGAGGAAGACACTCTGATGAAAGACAACTTTGACCATGACTATTATGGCCCGATGGATGGTATGCCTATCTGGCAGCCGTACCCAGGAGACTTGGGGCAAGAAAACCAGCCGAACAATGAAAATCAGTCGAGCATCATTAAAAAGAATACCTGCGTCCCCACCATGTCATGAGATCAACACTCAGGTCATTCAGAAAATATCCAGTGCGACGATGAATTTGCAAAGTTTGCAGGACTAGAATTCATCAACTATGCCTTTCCCGAGGTCAACGTCATCGAGAGAGATGACTCCTCCAGCTCCAAAGAAGTATGGGACACCCTGGGACAACCGAGTGACAAATACGACTTCTTGGTCAAGTACACTGCTCCTGAAAGCTCTCGTATCAGGCTCAAGGACATCCAGCTAACTGGATGGGGGGATATGCCTGAAAGCATAAATACTATGCAAAATACAACAGAGGAATCCTCCTATGACAACTCTTCCTGGGAGACAGATTCCAATGATCCCGCTCCACTAGAAATCAGCGTTATTTTTGAAGACAAATCAAGGAAGGTACCAAACTTTGTGATTCACCGAGGAGTTCGCCGCCAATGGGTTGCAGTCAACGTTCCGTAGATTGTTCATAAGTCAAAGTAATGTCCATATTTGTTTTAACCTTTCACCCTGCCCAGGTGAAACAGACGTTTTGATAGGGCTCACTTTCTGTAAATATCCCTCTTCGCTTCACCCAAAGCGACAAAATTTTGTTTTATAGGGTTGTAGTTTCAAGAATCGACAAGATCATAAATAAATAAACGTCGTTCTGTAATTTCCGCATTAATTGCCGTTTTCTCTTTTCGCTTTTTCAAAAAATGGTAATCCTAAAAACAAACTCAAATAATAAAAACAAGCAGTAAAAAAAAATACACTGCACGCACTCTAGCATTTTTCTCTATCTCTTCAAAAACCAATCATCACGTCATGCAGATTGTAACGCCTGTTTATTTAATTAATTATTTAATTAAATATATTCGTCTATTTGGTGTTGATTTGTGTTGATTATCGGAATTGTGTGGTGTTGAGTTGCTAAGTTGGTTTTAGCCGAATTAATTTGATTAAGTTGATTTGAGTCGTGTTGTGGTTAGTTGAACTGATTAAGCTGATTTGGGTTGTATGTTGTTATTATATTAGAATTATAAGAGAAAGCATGTGGGCTTAGTTGGTAGTAGCAATGTTGGGGGTGTAGTAAGTTGGCCCAATAGAAATATGAGAATAAGTGGAGTTAGTGGGAAAAGGAAGTTACAGGAAAATAAAAGAATTAGATTATCAGTAAGAGAGAAAAAAAGGTTTTGGAGAATACGAGAAGTTGCAGAGAAAGTGGAGCAAGAGGTTCTGGAGAATTACGTGGGAATTGCAGAACCGAAAATCCAATCGAAGAGTAGAGCGACCTTCAATCCAAGGTAAGGGTGGGGTTCTGACTCTATATTTGGGTTTATGATAAATAGTACGTGGGATTGGATTTATAGAATTGCTTCTGTCCATGTGCGTGTTGATTCGTTAAAGTTGATTGCCTAAATTGGTTGATGTGGTTAAATTAATCATAGAATCATTTAATCGGTGTTATTTTGTGTGATTTTGTGGTATTGTGGTGGTACTGTGATGGTATGAGAATTGATACCAAAAATGGGAGGAATTGGTAGATGTCGTCAAATTAATCCGAGGATAATTAATTCACGTTGTTTGAGTAGAATTATCCATGTTGCTGTAGTATGATGTATTGGAAGAATTAGTTGAGGATGAGTATAAGAGAAAGAGAGAACAGAGGAGAGGGATGAGAGAACACAGAGAACACAGGTTTTGAGGTTGAACGCAGTTTTGGGAGCCACGACGACCGTCATGGAAGTGTGACGAGCGTCACACGGGTCACGACCGTCATGGAGCGTGACGACCGTCACAAATACCCTTTTTAGCTTCAATCTTGGGCTTTAAACAAGTCACCAAACTTTTTTCCTCCCATAGAATAGGAGGAACTACGATTGCTCTGATATCCCAGAATCTCTTTACGGGAATACGTAGGCATAAGATTGTGAAATCTTAGCGAGCACATTAATAAAAAACTTTAGGTGCAGTACCTTCCCAAAAACAATAGAAAACCCAAAACAACAAAAATCAATCCCTTAGCCTTCACAAGATAAAAACTTTCACTATTCAACATTAATTATATTCAAGCAAATAAGCAATACAATAGCAAAACATATGCAAATAAAAAGCTCCTATAGATTACTATAGATACATTGGGTGTTAATAGCTTCCCATTGTATAACCAACCTCCGATTCCATATCTCTTTGCATTTGTAAGGGAAAGTACTTGCGTGCAGGGTTAGTTTGAGATATCTTCCCCTTCCTTTTAAGCTTCATAGGATAAATATTAGAAATCAGAAAGTAGCACCAAAAGCAGTAGTGGTGGCGTCACAAAAACCGAGCTACAGAAAAATGACGACTCTGTTGGGGACACTCCCATCCCCTAAGAGGGTTAATCCTTACGTTGCATTTTTTGTTTGCTTTATCATTTGATGTCATTTACTATTTTTCGTCATACTATTTGCTTATCTGCCATACTTGTTTAAATTGCCGTTATCTGAGAATGTGATTAATACACATGTGGTGAGTCAAAAAGTCGTCAGTGGGCTTAAGAGCATATTTTAAGATATGAGGTGGCAGATTCAAGAAGGCTTATAGGGAGTGAATCCCTACCAAGCTAACTGAAATTCTGGTATCAGATGTGTAATGTTAAGTGTGATGTCACAACAACACAATCTGCTATATGAACAAGGTAAAATCAACAGTAAATAACACAATGAATTGTTCACCCAGTTCGGTCTAACTACCTACGTCTAGGGGCTACCAAGCCAGGGAGGAAATTCACTATTAGTAGTATTAAATTACAGACTCAACAATCCCAGTTGACATCTACTAATTTTAATCACTACCCAATGACATTTCTACCAAAGAAACCACTTAGGTATGAGAAACCACTCACTCCCTAATTCACCACAATGATACAATCCAATGATTACAAATTAACCACCCAACTTGATTCTGCTTAATTGATTTGATCAAGAACAATTAACAACTCACCAATTCACACACAAATGGTTTACAAAACACACACGAAGACACAAATGACACTCAGTCTTTAGCTTACTTTCTTCATTTTCTACCAACAAGGGTTGAGGCAGCTTTTATAGAATTCTGACTTGGGCTTGGACCTCCTCCAAAAATATCTGCTTTGATTTGTTTTAAAACCAGAATTTAAAACAGATTTGATCTTCAAATCTTTTTAAATCTCTTCAAATCAGCCCTAATGTTAGTTACATGATTTGCTCCATGATCTGCAAAATCATATGATTGGAAATCTCTTCTCCAAGATATTCGCATCCAATCTCTCTAACAGATCTCCTCAAAACTCACTAACACGCGCAACCCTAAAACATCACAATCTGATGTTCTGATGTTCTGATATAGTGATGTCAAGACATCACTTATAACATCAGCATATAAAACTTCAACCTTGCAACAGCTAATGTTAGGACCCAATGTTATGACATCAGACATATGACATCAACATTTTTCAACTTTGTTTTACCAAAATTCCAGCCAATACAAGAACTAACAATCTCCCCCTTTGACTAATTTTGGCTAAAACAAACTCTGCCATCATCAGAGGTACCTACAGCGGAAAAACTTCATACCAGCAGCAATCACAAAACAAACTGCACAAAGCTAAACTCCCCCTCAAAACAAGAACCAGCATACCAGCTGCACACTCCCCCTCAAGCCTAGAGCCACAACAGACAACTAGGCAACACATAGGCTAACCTCTCCCCTTTTTTAGCCATAATTTGCCAACTATCAACAAGTTAAACCCTAACACTCTACAACAGTTAGTCCTACTAGCTCTCCTTATCAGTCTAAAGTCAGTACCACAAGACAAGACAAATCATAGAACAAAACCAAGATAAGCATAAAAGTACTATTATCCAAGTTACACACCATGCACACAATGTGCAGAAACAAAAACTATAAACTACAAAAGCAATAAACAGCAAAAGAAGCACTTTAATCTTCATTAGCATTAGAACCATCTGCATCATTCTCCTCACCTTCCTCTGAACCTGAATCTTCAGTATTGACATTCACATCATCTTCACCCTGTTCCAAGGATTTGATCATCTGCTCAATTTTCAACTTCCTAGCAGTGCTAGTACTGATAACCATATCAAGATCCTTGCAGGTTGCCTTCAATTCTTCAATCAACTCAGTTTTAGTGCTGGCCTTCTTAACACCAGAACTTGATGTTACAACAATGTCTGGAACATGATTCCCAACAAACAGCTTGGGATGCAAGGATAAAGCCGACTCCCTCGTACATGCTACATCTGAACTGGTTAGAATTCCAGGATGTTGATCTAAGATCATTCCACAAACAAGGGAAGGGAATGCTATAGGCATCTTGATAGCATTAGGGGCACCATGCTTCACAACTTGATCAAATATGTAATTTCCATAATTGAACTTGACCTTTTTCCCAACAGCATAAATAAACCTTCCTAATCCCACAACTATGGTGGTTTTGTGATTAGTAGGTACCCAGTTAGCAGCTCCAATTCTGTGCAAAATAGCATACTTGATACTGAGTTTGCTAGCTGTCAATTTACCTTTCAGTGGCCAGACCTTCACCTGAGTGGCTGTGATCTCTTTACACACATCAGTATCAGTCACTTCCAGTTCATAACCCTCTTGATTATCTCTTCCCAGATACTTATTGATGGTACTAGGAGAGAAATTAATGCACTTACCCTTAACAAACACCTTCATGAAGTCCACACTTCTTTTATCAGGGATGTCTAAAGGAATGTTAACAACAAAGTCCTTGACAAGTCCACCATTACAGTTAGAGAATTTTGTCACAGTCTTCAACAGGCCAGCAGCATAAATGAGCTCCATAATTTCTTTCATCTCCAATGTATCTTTGCCCAGCTCTCTTTCCAGAGCTAATCTCCTTTGACACACAAATTTCCACAGTGGAGCACTGCTAGCATAATGAAAGGATATATTGTCCACTGGCACTTCAGGAACCTTATCATAAATTCTCTTTAAAATGGACTTTCTGACAGGGATGATGTCTTGAACATCTTCCTCAACATCATACTCAGATTTAGATTCTTCTACAACCTTTCTCTTTTTGGAGGTCACAGCAACCTTGCTCCAAGATTTAGTTGGACCAACAACAGATGTCTTTTTCTTCTTGCCTTCAGCTGTCATCTTAGGAGAAGATTCCACAGTCTTTCCTTTTCTAGTCTTCAATCTATTGGCAATCCCAGGAACACCATTACCAATTACTTCATTATCAGATAAGTCAACAACATCCACCACATCAGAATTCTTCTTCCCTCTGGGACTAGGAGTAACATCCCTAGCAAGTGATGTTTTAACATCATGTTCAACATCAACCTCATCTTCAACATGAGTATCCCTTTCTCTTTCAGCTTCAGCTTCAACTTCATCTTCAATCTCAGCATCTTCAATGACTGAAACAACTAATCTATGAAGATTTGTTTCAGAAGTTTCAATGTCACCCTTTTCCCTAACAGATTGATCAGCAGGCCTTTGACTCAGAGGTCTAGATATTCCCTTCACAGGAATCCCTTTCTCAAATATTTTTGTGACTATCTGATCAATGCTTTTGTCCACATCTACCCTTTCTTCAACAGCTTGAGGAAGAGGGGTGGTAGTCCTAGGAGTAGGTTTGTCTCCAAACAACACACTAGTGACAAAGGCTCTACTTTCGCTATCATCAAATTTACTACTCGCAGATTGATTAGAAGTATTACCTTTTGAAGGTCTCTTGGGTTGATACTTCTCAGGTCTTGTCTTTACTGAAGCTGGAATCATAGAGATAGGAGCAATGTCCATAGCTTCATCCACAGATACCTCTTCTGTCGAAACCCTAGAATTTGCATGAGTGGAACTTTTGGACGCAACCTTCTTGGATGGAGATGACTCTTGTTTAGACATCGTTTCTGTGCAACAACTGATGAACAAAGGTATTTTGTAATTTTTGTTCTTGGTGGGGAAGATGAATGGACTTGGAGTGTGGAGAGTGAAGTAGCGTGAGAGAGCAATAATAGGGAATGATAGCCTAAGGTAAGGGGACTGCTTTTGTTGGCCACTTAAAGGCCAATAAATGTATTTTCCCCACCAAAACAAATTTCCTTTTAAATTTTTGAAATTTAATAAATGCACACCATAATTCACTAACCTTTGAATCCTTTTCCAATTGCCCAAATTTCTACTTAACACTTCACAAATTTTAGTACACATATCTTTAGATAAATCATCATTACCTTCATACCTGAATGATCAACCTCTACTACCTTGGTTTCTTCAATATTTCCTCTGAATAGTTGCATAACACTAGGTTGTTTGGTGATCCTTCTAATGTCACATTCAGATGTCATAACACCAGCCTTGACATTACATGATGAGCTGAACTCTTGAGGAACCCATACATAACAGTTATCTATGGATCTAACTCCCCTTATAACGACTTCACTCTTCTCATTAGTCACTAAACATTCATCTTTAGTGTAGCTAACCTTGAATCCTTCATCACATAACTGACTGATGCTAATCAAATTAGCAGTCAATCCTTTGACCAGAAGTACACTTTCAAGATTAGGTCCAACCTCATAATTCAATTTTCCAATTCCTTTAACTTCCCCTTTTTCTCCATTACCAAAAGTTACATCCTTTGTGGAGTAAGTCCTGATATCCACCAACTGATTCTTGAACCCAGTCATATGCATTGAGCAACCACTGTCAAAATACCAACCATCCATAGCTGGGGTTCTAACAAATGAGTGAGCTAATAGACATGTGATTGCAGCTTTAGGAACCCATTGTTTAACAGTCTGAGGCCTGTCCTGCTTCTGTCTAGGTTGAGGAACAGGCTTGGGATAACCATGTAGTTTAAAGCAAGAAGATTGTATATGGCCAAATCTTCGACAATAGTAACATCTTACTCTTTGAATCTCTTCTCTGAAGTGATTGAAATGTCTCCCACTTTGATGATGATTTCTGTCATAATGCTGAGGCTGCCATCTGTCCAAATATTGATGCTGTCTTCTCCCATAATTAGGCTGTCTTCTGTAGTGCTTAGGCTGTCTTTTACCATGATAATGTGGCCTTCTTCTGCCATAACCATGAGGCACAACATTATTAGGTCCAAACCCATACATTTTCCCTTGATGTTGAGACATTGGATGGAACATGTTATGTTTGAAATTATAAGCATGCATGCTCCTATGATATTGGGGAGGCATATACTGTCTAGCTCCAGGAAACTGAGGCTTTCCTTGAGGTTGAGACACAAACTTCTTAGGAACATGACCATAGCCCTTTCCATTATTTTGTGTCCCAAGGTGAGGGACACCCTTCTTAATTCCAGAACCATGTCATTTTTCATGCTGATGAGGAATGTTTTGTTTAACCCCAAAAGAACTAGCTTCTGCAGATATCTTCTTTTCTCCCTCATATCCTAGACTAGTCTTATCACTTGCCCATTTTCCAGCTTCAAGTATTTTATCCAGAGTGTCAGTTCGACTATTCAACATTCTGATGGATTTTGACATTTGATCAAGCTGGGATTTTAACAACAAAACTTCATTCTTAAGTTCATCTTTCTCAGTCTCAAGCTGTACAATAATCTTCTTCTACTTCTCCCCTTCTTGGAGTACCTCTTCACTTTTCAGACACAGCTCTTGATAAGAGGATGCCAACTCTTCAAAGGTCAATTCACCTTCACTAGACTCTCCATCAGAGGCACATAGTCTAGTCAATGCCTTAACATGCTTGGCATTCTCTTCTTCACTTTCACTATCTGTATCAGACCAGGAAATAGATAACCCCTTTTTCTGCTTTTTGAGGTATGTAGGGCATTCTTTCTTGACATGACCATAACCTTCACACTCATAGCATTGAACTCCTTTGTCATGATTGGACTTTTCTTCACTTGATCACTAGACCTGTTGTTGTCAGAAGTGATGTTCTTAACATTAGGTCTATAGTTTCTGTCCATTCTCTTTAACACTTTATTAAACTGTCTCTCAAGCATCACAACAGCATTTGACAGTTCCTCCTGAGTTTCAAAATTACACTCCTTCTTACCATCTTCAGTATTGGACACCAAAGCTATGCTTTTGGTCTTCTTTTCAGGCTCCTCATTCATTCCCAACTCAAAGGTTTGAAGAGAACCAATCAACTCATCAACCCTCATCTTGATGATGTCTTGGGCTTCTTCTATAGCTGTCACCTTCATTTTATATCTCTTGGGAAGAGATCTAAGAATTTTCCTCACTAGATTCTCTTCAGTCATCCTCTCTCCTAGGGCACTAGAAACATTTGACAGCTCAAGGATGTTCATGTGGAAATCATGGATAGTCTCATCATCCTTCATCTTCAGATTTTCAAACTTTGTTGTCAAAAGTTGAAGTCTTGACATCTTGACTTTGGAGGTTCCTTCATGAGTAGTCTTCAAGATATCCCATGCTTCCTTAGCTACTTCACAAGTGTTGACCAACCTGAAGATGTTCTTGTCAACACCATTGAATATGGCATTCAAGGCTTTAGAATTCCCAAGGGCAAGCTCATCTTCTTCCTTGGTCCATTCTTCTTCAGGTTTCAGTTTTGAGCTACCCTCTACTTCCTTTCCATTCTCATCCTTTTCAACAATAACATGATGTTTCCATTCTTTCACAATAGCCTTCCAGGCTCTGTTGTCTAATGACTTCAAGAATGTAACCATACGAGGTTTCCAATAGTCATAATTTGAGCCATCTAGAATAGGGGGTCTATTCACAAATCCACCAGTCTCCTTGTCCATTTCACCAGAAAGTATCAGCCCTAGATCTCACCCAGATGCAGAGCAGGATGCCTGCTCTGATACCAATTGAAATTCGGGTATCAGATGTGTGATGTTAAGTGTGATGTCACAACAACACAATCTGCTATATGAACAAGGTAAAATCAACAGTAAATAACACAATGAATTGTTCACCCAGTTCGGTCTGACTACCTACGTCAGGGGGCTACCAAGCCAGGGAGGAAATTCACTATTAGTAGTATTAAATTACAGACTCAACAGTCCCAGTTGACATCTACTAATCATAATCACTACCCAATGACATTTTTACCTAAGAAACCACTTAGGTATGAGAAACCACTCACTCCCTAATTCACCACAGTGATACAATCCAATGATTTCAAATTAACCACCCAACTTGATTCTGCTTAATAGCTTTGATCAAGAACAATTAACAACTAACCAATTCACACACGAATGGTTTACAAAACACACACGAAGACACAAATGACACTCAGTCTTTAGCTCACTTTCTTCGTTTTCTACCAACAAGGGTTGAGGCAGCTTTTATAGAATTCTGACTTGGGCTTGGACCTCCTCCAAAAATATCTGCTTTGATTTGTTTTAAAACCAGAATTTAAAACAGATTTGATCTTCAAATCTTTTTAAATCTCTTCAAATCAGCCCTAATGTTAGTTACATGATTTGCTCCATGATCTGCAAAATTATCTGATTGGAAATCTCTTCTCCAAGATATTCGCATCCAATCTCTCTAGCAGATCTCCTCAAAACTCACTAACACGCGCAAACCTAAAACATCACAATCTGATGTTCTGATGTTCTGATATAGTGATGTCAAGACATCACTTATAACATCAACATATAAAACTTCAACCCTGCAACAGCTAATGTTAGGACCCAATGTTATGACATCAGACATATGACATCAACATTGTTCAACTTTGTTTTACCAAAATTCCAACAAATACATGAACTAACACTAACTTGAAAGTCCACCAAATCAGTGGAGGTACCTGTTGCACCCCAAAATTTGTCCTCCTTACTTTATTACTAACTGGCTTATGTTGCATTGCATTTTGCATTATCATGTGTGCATATCATTGGTTCCTAGCATGGGGTCAAGGTGCCTGAGGCAGTACTTCAGAGGGTCAAGCAAGAGTCCTGGTATTGTCCAAGAAAGCTCAGGTGGATCATCCTCTCCTAACTAGTGCATAGATTAGGGTTTTGAGATTCTTGGGTTTATTGCTTCAATGGGCAAGCTCCTTGGGTTTTTATCATCGTCAAATGACATATCTTATCTTTGTTGGAGACATCATATTCAGGGGAATTTGGATTTGGAGACTATGCTATTTCCTCCTAGACTGAGGATACCGCAACTAGGGTTTGCTATAAAGTCAGTTTATTTCTGATTTTTTGGGCAAGACTTGATTCTATGGTATTCCTTGGGTCCCTAAGCACCTAGGGATGGGAGGTTGTCCATCAGTTTGGTTCAGGAGAAGTTCAATTGGCCAATGGATTGGAAATCAGTTTAATTAGGATAAAGTCAACAGTGAGAAGAGAAGTCAACTGTGGAATTTTGAGGTTCTCTCCAAGGTTTTCAAGGTCTCACATCATCATATGGTCCTCAAAAGTCAAGTTTCATGCCATTCATCAAAAATCAGGAGTTGGTGCAAAAGTTACTAAATTTGGAAATGACCTATAATTTGAAAGTTTCCTTTTTGGGCAAGTTCCTACACTGCATTCAACTTGACTTTTCATCATCAAAAAAGCTTCAAATGAATTTTTCTCCAACCTGAAAGTTGAAGATCTTTTTCTCCTCTTTCCAACAAGTACTAGTGGGTCACCATATCATTTGTGAAACTCCAGTTATGATCAAAAGGAGGCAAAGTGGTTTTTAGGGTTTTTCATGATCTCATTTTCACAACTTTGGGCATAATGACCTATAATCAAATTCCATTGCTTCATGCCACATTCTAATATCAAAAGACATTCTTTGAGGATTATTTTGGGCCCAAGAATTAAGAAATTCCATGGTTTATTCTTCACTTATTTCCCATTATTCAAAAAAGGCAAGTCATCAAAAAACTCATGAATCATTTGTTTTCAAGGCCCAAGTTCAATTGTGGTGTAATTAGCAATTCTCATATGGGTGATCCATCATAGATTTCTTAAGTATACATGCATGGAGAGAGGTGTAATTCACATTATGTGATTTTCCAAAATTATTCAAAAAATCATTAAACAAGTAATTACCCAAGCCCTAGTCTATATAAGCTCATTCATGCACTGGTTAGGGTTGATTCATGTGCATTTGGAGGAGAACAACAACTTGAACCCTAATTCTTGAATTCATTGGATCTCTCAATCTACAAGGTGTTTCTTCAAAGTTCTTCCACAAACCTTCTCCTGGTGATCTCTAGAGTGCAACCCAACCACCATTTGCAGCCAAAAGCAAGTACACGTGTGGAACCATCTCAGGTTAGTGTTAATTTTGATGATCGTGAAACTCATTTTTTAAGTATGCATATGGTTGTGTGATTGTCACTGATCATGCTGATGTAATTTTTGTGGTGTTTGGACGTGTATATTGCTTGCTATGTGTGTTTAAAGTTTTATGCCCTAACCTTGTTTCGTTCGTTTTTGATTATTCACTTGTTGTTTGCAAATTTTGATGCCATATTCGAATTCCTGACAAAAATCTGGGTGGGATAGTGTATTCGCGCGTGTGTTTTGGTGTCTTTTTTGTCGCAGGTGGCCGGAGAAGGGAGCGGAGCCCTAACTCCGGCGGTGGCGATGGAACCAGTCCGGCGAGGGTGGCTGGACGGAGAAGACACAATCCTGGCCCTTCATTCTCTTCATCCAACGACTCAGATCGCGCCATGTGTTTCGTTTATTTTTTTTTTCGGAATTTAATTTAATGATCCTGTGTATATTACCCCACGCTGTTACCATGTACCGTCCAATCAGTTTTTTTCCTTTTATTTACTTTTCTATTCAGTTGACTTCATTATATGCGTTGGATGAATCAAACGAACAACAAGCTGCCAGCACATTAAAATTACCACGTTCCTGGCACATGGTACGTACATGGTGGTCCTTTTTTTTTTTTGTTTTTTTTTTCTGATTAATCATTGGGCTGGGATGCTATTCACACCCCTCATCTTCAGCCCATGTCTCCATTCCAACGTGTTTTCTTTACTCGTTGCACCCCCAGCACCTTTTATGTCATTTTATTTTTATTTTAATTATTATATTTCATTATTAATTATTAAAATTACATAATTGCATTAAAAAATTACTAAAAAATTTCATGCATCATATTTATCATTTTAATACATTTTCCAAATTTTATTTTTTATTTTTATTTTATTTTTATCATTTAAATTAATTATTTAGTCTATTTTCTTTTTGAATTATCCATATAATGCATACTAATTTTGCTTATTTTATTTCTCTGCAACCATAAAATATTTTTTATCCGTTCTTTTTGCATTTGTTCACTAACATTCTAAAATGCATTAAAATATTTTTCTTTCATTTTTAAAATTATTGCATATTGCATTTTGGTCCCTCCCTTTGGCACATTGAACCCTACTTCTCACCTGAACTTTGCCTAATTGTTTGAATGACTAACACTTTGAATTTTTGCAGGAATTTTTGATGTGTTGTTTGTCTCTGGTTGAGGAACCTTGATATTTAATTTGGGAATTTTGGGAGTTATTTCTCTAATTGTTTGATTTGTTTTCACTTGAGATCTGCTTATATGTGTATTTCTGATCATGCCTAAGTCCTGGTTTGAAAGACACTTGTGCCATTTGCTTTGGGGTTGTTGCTTTGACTTCTTTATGCATGTTTGGATTGTTATCACTATAGTATGTCTTTACTTGGGTTCCATCTACCTCATTTCATTTATTTATGTCTATTCTGTACTAATCTTTTATGCAGGGACTAAGGTAAGTTATTTGAGGGTATGGATAAACATCCATATTCACCTTCACCCTTATTCTTTCCTCATCTCATCTTCTTCCTTTAGGATTTAGGTTGTTGTCAAACCTCACTAACCACAGGACACCCATGCATGCTAACTTTAGGGCTCATAGTCCCCCTTTAGAGTTACCCTTGTGTCTTCTCTCTTCTCATCTCAAATTTCTTTAGAGTTGGTTTGTCTCTTCTCCTCTCATCTTTCTAGAGTGCTTAGCGAGCGTCCTGTCTTGGGACGATGCGTTAAGTATTCGCCCCTGTGCCCCAGACTTTGGTGCAATGCAACTTAGGAACTAACTTAAGTCACTTCTGTCCTAAAAAATACAAACCAACTTCAAACCTTTTTGTCCTTCGGGATTGTCAAACTAAAGGCTATTTTCAAAAAGGGCACGTTATTTTCCGTCTGAGACGCAAACAGGCATCGACCCTAACTGCCGGACGCGAACTTAACGTCGCTCATAAAAAACACAAAAAGAACTTGGTCCGAACTACGTTGACTCTGAATTCCCCATTGCACAAAGGGGGTACGTAGGCCTAGGACGTCAACGTCCTACCGAGTCGGTCTTTGTCTTCCCTCTCCGTCTTAGTACAACCCTAGATGATAGTATAACTCACCCTTAGATTAGACAACAAGCGTGGATCCCGACGAGTACGATGGACGCATGGGGTGCTAGCACCTTCCCCTCGCGTAACCGACTCCCGAACCCAGGTTATGGTTGCGATGACCATTCCTATCCCTCTTCCTAAGGTTTATGCGGTGTTCCCTTTCCCTCTTTTGGGATAAATTTACACGGCTGGCGACTCTGTTTTTCCGCGCCACTCTTGCGTTTGTACCTGGATGAAAATCCTGGGAGCGACAGCTGGCGATTCTGCTGGGGACCTGGTTGACCTATGCTGGTCCATCCCTAAGCGAGTCAATCCTAGCGCTTGCTTGTCTTTGTTCTCTTTGGGTGTTTTGTTTTTGTTTTGCTTTATGTGTTGTATTTTATTTTTATTTTTACCGCATTTTCTGCATTTCATTTTTTATTACTGTCATGCTGCTGTGCTGTGCTGGCTGTCTTTGTTTTGCAGGTTGGGTGGGTCAGAGAGAGAAGCCCAATGCCCAGGCTTGAGTATACCCTAAGACTAGAGTGGAAAGTAGTGGGACCTACGTGCCCGCTTGGTACGTTTGTGTGTTCACGAAATTCACAACCAGACGAGGCTATCTTGGGACGCATTCCAACGTGTGTGTCTTGCGCATGTTGGGGTGTTGATCTAGAGAGTTGTCGACTCTGGTGACCGATCATTGAGGACCTTAGTGGAAACATCCCTCTTTAGTGGTGACAGTGGCAGACCACATCCTGTGGCAAACCCATTCGCACCCGAGGGCCCTCTTTGGAACTCGCATAGGATGACCCCTACGTTTTGAAGAGAATCAGTGGAGGCACTCCTCGATTGACGATAGTACTGTACCCCGAGGGATGAATGTACTATTGTTTCTCGACCTCAGTGCCAAAGCTGAGGACCTTCCACTTTGGAGAATTGGTTGAGGCCTCCTCGATTGATGATGATGCCAAACCAGAAATGGTGAACGTATCATTATTTCTCGACCTGAGAGCCCGGGATACTGAACATCCTAGTACACACATGTGAGAATGGGCGTTTGTAGGTTTGCAGGTAACCGAAACCTTCAACCTACCCTATTTTCCGGATTTCTCATCAATGTCTGATTATTTGGGTTCCTCAGTGGTTTAGAATTCCGGTTTTATGGGTTGTGGTTCTCGTCCAGCTAATAGCACAGCACATCCAGCAGTGTGCCTTGACCCCATGTTTGCATAAGCATATCATTTTTTTTGCATTCTGACATGTTTGACATTTTTCAGGGCTCGCATCTTACTCTTGATTCCGGTTTTCTGAGGTTACCTTAGCATGGATGTCCAGAGAAAGAAGACTGTTGCCTATTCATTCCCAGAGCCGACTTTGACACTGATTCACAAACTGATTAATATGGCTGGTCCTGGAGTTCGTACAGAGTTCAGTGGAAGGTATGGGAGACTTCTGAAATTTGTCTACAACATCTCCAAGTATGAGAAGGATGCCATTCATACACTTCTTCAGTTTTACGACCCGTCTTTGCGCTGCTTCACTTTCCCGGACTACATCTTGGCTCTAACGTTGGAGGAGTTCTCATTTATTTTGGGAATCCCCATCGGGCATGATATAGTTTTCTTTTCTGAAGAACACCCCGGGGTAAAAGAAATGGCTGTTGCTCTTCATATTAATGAATCCGTTCTTAACAGTAATATTAAAGAAAAACAAGGAGTTAAGGGTTTCTTATTGAAGTTCTTGTTTGACCAAGCTTGCATACGTGTTAAAGAGAAGAATTGGACTGCTTTCCAAGCTATCCTAGCTATGTGCATCTATGGGATTGTCTTGTTTCTGAATATTCCTGATCTGGTGGATATGCATGCCGTCAGAATCTTTATGCCGAAAAATCCTATACCTACCTTGCTAGGTGATGTGTATCACTTAGTTCACTACAAGAATGAGAATAGGCGTGGGAAAACTGTAAGTTGCTGTGCACCACTCTTAGCTACTTGGTTTCTGAGTCATCTCCCTGAATCTGGCGCTTTCGTTGATACGAAAGATTCTCTGAAGTGGTCTAAGAGGGTAATGGGCTTGACTGCTGACAATATTGTTTGGTTTAATCGTGACTTGCTAGGAATGGAGATTATTTGCAAATGCGGAGAATTCCCTAATGTACCCTTGATAGGGAGGAAAAGTGGAATTAACTATAATCCCTCCCTAGCTATCAGACAGTTTGGCTATCCTTTGAAAAATCCACCCGAAGAGCAAGATGTCCGAGAGTCCTTATTCTTCAATGGTATTAAGGATCAAGGGTTGATAAGGAAAGTTGTGAATGCTTGGAAACAGGTGACCAAGAAGGGTAAAATTCCATTCGGAAAAAGTAACAATCGGGCTTTCCCTTCCTATAAAGAGTGGATTAAGAAGAGAGCAGAAGAGGAGCTTCTTCCATTCCCGGTGGAACCACCTTTGTATCCTCTGGTGATCGAGCCTCCTACCACCGTTGAGTTGGAGAAGTATAACAAATTATGGGCTGAAAAGGAAAGGTTGCGGGAAGAAAATAGTGAGCTAAAGAGAGAGATCTATCAGTGGAAGCATGAGCGGGGTGAAGCTGTTCATACCGCCAAGTTGAAGACAGAGCTCCTTGCTAAAGCAGAAAAAGAGCTAGCGGACATGGTCACATCCAGACAAAAGATGAAGGAAGCTTTGGATGGTGTCAGTAAGGTTCTCGAATCTAAGAAAGAGGAATTAGACAAGGCTTTGCTGAAAATCCACATGTTTAATGATCACCAAGAAACTGCCATGGCCGAGAATAAAAGAAAGGAAGACGACTACCTAGCTAAGATTGATCAGTTGAAGTCGACGCTCAAGAAGAAAGACGCCGAGATCTTATCAGGGATACTCAAGAGACAAGTAGTCGAGGGTCGACTCAATGAAGCCATAGCCTCCATGGAAGAACTGAAAGTCCAAGCTGAAGTGAAGAAACCTAGACATGGGGGTCCTAGCATGGATGGTGCTACTGGAGAAGACGCTTGGGAGTTACATTGCCGATACTTGGATGGGATCATACACAGGAGAGACCTTCTCATTCAAGGGCTAATTCAGAGGCCGAAGCATCCCGACACCAGAAAGCTGTTCAAGGAGATTTAAGACTGGTGCAGAAAGCATAATGGATGGGGAGGATTGACACTTGTGAATTTTGATGATATGCGTAGTTTCCTTTTCTCTTTTATTGTATTGGGATCACCACCAGGCTTGTTGGTTGGGACCTCTATGATTCATGTGTTCAAATTTGTTATCTTGGATTCGTGACTGTTGACATTTGGTTTTCCTCTGGTTTTCTTAATATATGAGCAGAAGTTCCGTTCTATCTTGTTATTAAACTGGAATCAAGGGGTGGATCACCCTGCTAATATTCAAACATGTTCATTTGCATTTGCATATTCATAATCATCTTGCATAATCATTTTGCATGACAGGTGTTTATATCCGGTATTCTTATCTTGTTCTCATCTCAGAATTGCAGATCAGCACGTTCACCGGTATCCTACTAGACAGAATCAGAAGAGACTCATGGATCAGCTACAGAATGAGATCATTGAGATGCGGACTCGCATGAACCAATTCATGGAATTAATTCAAGGGGTTGCTCAGGGACAAGAACAGTTGAGGACTCTCGTTCAGCCACTGATTGCGAGGGTTGATGATGACGGTGTCCTTCATGGAGGACTTCAGACTGGTGTCACTGGTAATAATGGTCAGAATGGTCCTACTGGCGGAGGTGTTCCTGTTTCTGGTGTTGTGATTCCTCCGGGCGGAGCTGAAAATGCTGGGGGAGGTGGTACTGGTGCTGGCGCAGTGCATGACCATCAGTATGATGATGTTCAAGATGATGCGTTTTCTCTGCTAGGTGGGGATGCTGGTCCCCAGATTGACAATGACCAGAGAATCAGGCTGATTGAAGAACAGCTAAGGGGTGTTGTGAATCAGGATTCTGTGGGAATGGATCTAGAGGATTTGGGGCTGGTTCCAGGCGTCGTTATTCCACACAAGTTTCAGACTCCCACTTTCGAGAAGTATAATGGTATGACTTGTCAAAGGACACATGTGAGAGCATACGCAAGTAAGATGGCTGCGCATGCGAAGAATGAAAATCTGATGATGCATTGCTTCCAGGATAGCCTATCTGGGGCATCCCTGGAGTGGTACATGCAACTGGAAAGGAAGGATGTGCGTAGTTGGAGAGATCTGGCAGGGGCATTTATCAGACATTACCAATATAACACTGATATGGCTCCTAACAGAACACAGCTACAGAATCTGTCACATAAGAACAATGAGAGTTTCAAGGAGTACGCTCAAAGGTGGCATGATCTGGCAGCTAGGGTTCAGCCTCCCATGTAGGAACGGGAAATGATAACTATGTTTATGGCCACCTTGCAGGGTCATTACTATGAAAAGCTGGTACCATGTATGACTGGAATGTTTGCTGACTTGATCTTAGTAGGAGAGATGATGGAAAGCGGAATTAAGGCGGGTAAGATATCAGGCGGTGATGGGTCCTCATCTGGAGGAAGTAAGAAGCCTTATGCTGGTGGTTATAAGAAGAAGGAGGGAGATACAAACTCTGTGTCATCATATCGTGGTAGAGATGGACCTCGTCAGAACTACAATCAGCAGGTGGCTTCTGTAACCATCCCAGCAGCACCTCAACAGCCAGCAGCGTCTCAACAACAAAATCAGACTCCTTACCGATCACAGCCTCAGAATAGGCGGGATAGGCATTTTGACACTCCACCTATGTCCTATTCTCAATTATTCCAGCACTTGTTAAAACTGCAGTTAATTCAGACGAGAACATTGGCTCCACCTACTGGTAATCCACCTCCCGGCTATGACGCCAACGCCCACTGTGAGTTTCATTCTGGGGCACCCGAACATCATACTGAGAACTGTAAAGCTTTTAAGCATAAGGTTCAAGATTTGGTGGATTCCAAAGCCATCAATTTATCCAATGACGTTCCAAATGTGAATCAGAATCCGATGCCGAATCACGGTGGGCCGAAGGTCAATGCTATTAGTAAAGACTGTGAAGGCTTGAGTTTGATTTCAGATGTGAACGAAGTCCAAACACCCTTGGGTGTAGTGAAGGAAAGACTGTTGAAGGGAGGGGTATTTCCCGGTTGTGATGAAGGTTGTGTAGGATGCGTGTCGCAGCCAGGCGCTTGTGAGTCATTAAAAGAAGGTATTCAGAAACTGATCAACAAAGGGGTATTACAGTTTGACAGAGGTTGCAAGCAAAGTAATGTTACTGACAGAGAGATTGATGTTGCCACGATAACAATTCCATTCAAGACAATAACTATATCAGCGCCGGCGAGACCAGTGCCGGTCACTATCACTGTTCCTGGACCAGTCCCGTATGAGACTACCAAGGCCATCCTATGGAACTATGGGGCCGAGGTGTTTGTTAATGGTAAGAAGCAGGAATTAGAAGACACATCAGCCGTGAATACAGGGGTCGGAAATCTTGTTGAAGTAGGGGCTATCACTAGGAGTGGTAGGGTCTTTATTCCGTCCGAGAATCAAGCTGGCAGTTCAAGACAAGACAAGGGTAAACAGATGATGGATGAGTCCGTACAGAGGCAGGAAGCTAATAACTCCATGACGAAGCCAGGAGGGGATACTTTCTCAGAAGATGTAGAAGAATTTATGAGGTTGATCAGAAAAAGTGATTACAAGATAGTTGACCAACTTCACCAAACTCCATCGAAGATTTCCATTCTATCCTTACTGTTGTGCTCCAAGGAACACCGAAATGCATTGCTGAAGGTTCTGAATATGGCTTATGTACCGATGGAAATATCCATCAATCAGTTAGAAGGGGTTGTGGCTCATGTGAATGCTGGTAATGGTTTGGGTTTCACCGATTTAGATCTGACTCTGGTTGGGAGGAATCATAATAACGCTCTGCATATTTCAGTGGAATGCCGTGGCTCCTTAATGTCACATGTGTTAGTCGATACTGGGTCGTCTTTGAATGTGTTACCAAAGAAGGCTTTGATGAAGTTGGATACTCGTGGGTTGATTTGTACACCAAGTGACTTGGTGGTACGTGCTTTTGATGGCTCCAAGAGGTCAATTTTTGGAGAGTTAGTTTTGCCGATCAAGGTGGGTCCTGAGATTTTCAACACCACCTTCTACATAATGGATATTCAGCCTGGCTATAGTTGTTTGTTGGGCCGCCCATGGATCCATGGTGCTGGGGCAGTAACTTCTACGCTGCACCATAAGTTGAAGTATATGGTGGATGGCCACGTTGTGACTGTTTGTGGTGAAGAAGATATCATGGTGAGTCACCTATCGACCTTCAAGTATGTAGAGGTAGATGGTGAGATACAGGAAACTTTGTGCCAAGCCTTTGAAGCGGTGAAGATTCCCGAGGAACCCCCAAAGGCAGTCAGTCAGCCTGAGGTGGTTGCTCAACCTGAAGTCGTCATACAACCAGAAGTTCCAATGTCCTCTTTCAAAGAGGCGCGTGCTATAGTTGAAGCTGGTGGTTCTCAGAAGTGGGGCAGTGTTATTGATGATCAAAGGAAGCAAGATACTCATGGACTGGGATACAACCCACCTAGGTGTTCTGAAGAGCCTCCCAAGTTCTATGGTCCAGTCCGTTTCACCAGTGCCAGTGTTTTCTTCGACAGAGTCAATGCTATGAGGATGAAGGAGATAGTGATTGTGACATGGATGAATGGATCCGTCCCTGCATTCCTGGTTAGAGTCTAGGCAACTGGTCCTCCGAGAAAGTTATCCAAGTGACGCGCCCGGAGTAATTTACTTTTGTTTTCTGTTATGTTGAGTCCTACGTTCTGCCCAAGACGTAGTGATATTTATTTGTAGGGCTTGGATGTTTATTTACTATTTTTATCATCAATAAAGGACGTTTTTCCATTCAAATATTTTGATCCCTGTCTTTCTATTTTTTACTTTTTGCATTAACCCACATCAAAATGGCAATGTGTTTTCTTGTTTGTTGCACTCATAATAAACATAAAACATCCATCATGCATGTTCCTTTGTCCAAATTCCACCCATGACTTAATTATGGCTCGATATGACTTCGACAGTCCCATCTATCAGGCCAAAGAAGAGACTAACGAAGACTGCGACTTGCCAGAAGAATTAGCCAGGCTACTGAAACAAGAGGAGAGGGTTATTCTGCCTCATCAGGAGGAAGTTGAGACTGTTAATCTGGGAACCGAGGATGTTAAGCGAGAAGTAAAGGTTGGGGCTGCCCTGGAAGACACTGTTAAGGGGAGATTGATTGAGTTACTTCGAGAGTATGTGGATATCTTCGCCTGGTCTTACCAAGACATGCCTGAGCTTGACACTAACATTGTCTCACACCGGCTGCCGGTTAAAGAGGGTTGTACTCCAGTCAAGCAGAAGTTGAGAAGGACGAAACCAGATATGGCTGTCAAGATCAAGGAAGAGGTTCAGAAACAGTTGGACGCCAAATTTCTTGCCGTGACAAATTATCCTCCGTGGGTTGCTAATATTGTACCTCTACCTAAGAAGGATGGGAAGGTCAGGATGTGTGTTGATTACCGAGATTTAAATAGGGCGAGCCCGAAGGATGATTTCCCGCTCCCCCACATTGACGTGGTAGTGGACAATACTGCTCAATATTCTGTGTTTTCCTTCATGGATGGCTTCTCTGGGTATAACCAAATCAAAATGGACCCAGAGGACATGGAGAAAACTACGTTCATAACACCGTGGGGAACATTTTGCTACAAGGTAATGCCCTTTGGATTAAAGAATGCTGGGGCAACCTATCAGCGGGCAACGGTGACTCTCTTTCATGATATGATTCACAAGGAGATTGAAGTCTATGTTGATGACTTGATTGCGAAGTCACAGACAGAGGAAGAACACTTGATAAACCTCCAGAAGCTGTTTGAAAGGTTGAGGAAGTTTAGGCTGAGATTGAATCCGAACAAGTGCACTTTCGGTGTGAGGTCTGGTAAACTGCTGGGATTCATTGTTAGCGAAAGAGGTATCGAGGTTGATCCTGCAAAGATAAGAGCCATACAGGAGATGCCTGAGCCGAGGACAGAGAAAGAGGTTCGTGGGTTCCTGGGGAGGTTGAATTACATTGCCAGGTTTATCTCTCATCTGACAGCCACATGTGAACCAATTTTCAAGTTGTTAAGAAAGGATCAAGAGGTCAGGTGGAATGAAAATTGTCGAGAGGCGTTCGAAAGGATAAAGGCGTATTTGCAGGAACCTCCAGTTCTTATGCCACCAGTGCCTGGGAGACCGTTGATTATGTACCTTACGGTTCTTGAGAATTCGATGGGTTGTGTGCTCGGTCAACACGACGAGACAGGTAAAAAATAGCACGCCATTTACTACCTGAGTAAGAAGTTCACTGATTGCGAATCAAGATACTCTATGCTGGAAAAGACATGTTGTGCACTCGTTTGGGCAGCCAAATGCCTAAGGCAGTATATGTTAAATCACACAACCTTGTTGATTTCGAAGATGGATCCGATTAAGTACGTGTTTGAGAAGCAAGCACTTTCTGGAAGGATAGCCCGTTGGCAGATGGTTTTGACAGAGTACGATATTCAGTATGTTTCTCAGAAGGCCATTAAGGGAAGTGTTCTGTCAGAATATCTCGCTGAACAGCCAGTCGAGGATTATTAGCCTATGAAGTTTGAGTTTCCGGACGAGCATGTTATGTTTATGAAAATGAAGGATTGTGAAGAGCCTCTGCCTGACGAAGGACCAGAGATTAGGTCTCAGTGGAAGATGATTTTTGATGGGGCTGTCAACTCATATGGTAATGGAATTGGGGCAATCATTACAACCCCAAAGGGTTCTCATATACCTTTCACTGCCCGGTTAGCGTTCGTATGTACCAACAACGAGGCGGAGTATGAAGCATGCATCATGGGGTTAGAAGAAGCAATTGATTTAAGAATTAAGAACCTCGATGTCTATGGTGATTCCGCGTTGGTAGTTAATCAGATTACAGGAGAATGGGAGACTCGTCAGGCGAACCTGGTGCGTTACAACAACTATGCCAGAAGGTTGTTACCTTTCTTTGATAGGGTGGATTTTCATCATGTGCCCCGAGCTGAGAATCAGATGGCTGATGCGTTGGCGACATTGGCATCCATGTATAAGGTGAACCGTTGGAATGAAACTCCGTCGATTAGAATCATGCGTCTGGACATACCAGCTTTTGTGTTTGCAATTGAAGATGTGTCAGATGGCAAGCCGTGGTATCATGATATTAAGGTTTTTCTGAAGAGACAAGAGTATCCAAAGGGTGCCTCCACCAAGGATAAGAAGACTCTGAGAAGGTTGGCAGGGAACTTCTTTCTGAACAAGGATGATGTGTTATATAAGAGGAACTTCGATATGGTCTTGCTACGTTGTGTTGATGAACACGAGGCAGGCTTGTTGATGGAGGAAGTTCGCGAGGGTTCTTTTGGTACTCATTCTAGTGGACACACCATGGCTAGAAAGTTGTTGAGAGCAGGATATTACTGGATGACTATGGAGTCTGATTGTTTCAAGTACGTCCGAAAGTGCCATAAATGCCAGATTTATGCGGATAAGATGCATGTACCACCTACGCCTCTAAATGTCTTGTCATCTCCTTGGCCTTTTGCAATGTGGGGTATAGATATGATCGAAAAGATTGAGCCTACTGCTTCCAATGGGCATCATTTCATTTTGGTTGCCATTGACTATTTCACAAAGTGGGTGGAGGCAGCCTCGTACGCCAACGTCACAAAGCAAGTGGTAGCCCGGTTTATAAAGAAGGACATCATCTGTCGTTATGGGGTCCCGGAGAGAATCATTACTGATAATGGCTCGAATTTGAATAATAAGATGATAAAGGAACTATGTCAGAGTTTCAAGATCGAGCATCACAATTCTTCTCCGTATCGTCCGAAGATGAATGGTGCTGTTGAGGTGGCAAATAAGAATATCAAGAAGATTGTGCAGAAGATGGTGGTAACATATAAGGATTGGCGTGAGATGTTACCTTACGCCCTACATGGTTACCGTACTTCGGTGCGTACGTCAACTGGGGCAACCCCTTTCTCATTGGTATATGGTATGGAAGCAGTTTTACCCTTAGAGGTCGAGATTCCGTCTTTGAGAGTTCTGGCAGATGTGAAGCTTGATGAAGCTGAGTGGGTGCGTTCCAGATTGGATCAGTTGAACCTTATTGAAGAAAAAAGATTGGCAGCCATCGCACATGGTCGCTTGTATCAGAGTAGGATGAAGCACGCCTTTGACCAGAAAGTGTGTCCTTGGAATTTTCAGACAGGTGAATTGGTTTTGAAAAGGATCCTTCCTCCTCAGACAGATCACAGGGGCAAATGGACTCCAAACTACGAAGGGCCGTATGTGGTTAGAAAGGTTTTCTCTGGTGGAGCCTTACTACTTTCAACTATGGATGGCGAAGATTTTACCTCCCCTGTGAACGCAGACGTAGTCAAAAAATACTTCGCATAAAAGAGACCCGCTGGACATAAAAAGAAAGTCCAGGTAAAAAGGGGCATCCCGGCGAACCATAAAAAGGAAAAGGTCCGGGCAAAAGTTAGGGATAAAATGTAAAAAGAAACGTGTAAACCCGCAAAGTCGAAAACCTGAAAAGGCAACTTTGGCAAAAATGGGTATCCCGATGGATTGAAAACCCGAAAAGGGCGATCCAGGCAAAAGTTAGGGATTTATAAGCGAAAGGCTATGGTTTGCGTTCAATCTGTGAACATTCTCGATACCTGGAAGTTCTGAAAGAAAGGAATCAGTACAGTTAGTCTCTTCAAAGGTCAAGACATTTGTGGATAAGCAAGACGTATGGGTCATAGCTGAGTCGAATCATGGTGGATATCTGTTCCCACATTGCCGACATGTGTATTTTCTTTCTTGTTTTTTTTGCGCAATTACCTCTTTCTAGGAATTGCTTCCAAATGTAAATGCCTATTTACAGGCCACTCTTCTCAATAAAATATTCATTTCACTCAAAGAGCTTTCCATTGTTTGTTTTACTATTACTTTGACTGTTTGTTTGCAAAAACGTCCGATATTTTTGATAAACATTGCATATAAAATTTCGAGCTTTGCGGAGCATAACGAAAAGCAGTAGAAGTTACTTAGGCGTTAACGGGGATATCCAGGTTGTGGCATATTCTTTTGTTGTTATTTGACTTGCAGGGCAACAGGATTGTACTTCCCAGCAGGTTGCTTTCCCCAGCATTGAGATTGCTCCTTCCCCAGTAGGACAAACTTTCCTCAACAGAGCAGACTTTCCCCAGCAGAAGACTTGGAAAGTATTTTCTCCGGGTCAAGGCGTTATTTCCCCATAGAATCAAGGTGTTCACCTTCCCCATCCAGTCAGGAAGCGTGCTCTCACCGACGATGTCATATTCTAATCCCCAGCAAGGTGGGAGTAAAGTCATTCTCCCCAGCAGGCTAAGATCAGCAGTATCCCCAAGCAGGATGGTATTATGGACTATTTTCCCCAGCAGGTTCTGAGCCAATTGTTATTGGCAATCTTCAGTAACAAACTTCCGGTTCCGTTATTGGCACTCTTTCTCAACTCCCCCGGCAGAGGAGAAATCTCAGGTTTTCGATGTTACTTTCAGTGAAAGACAGGTGTGGCCCCCGGTAGTTCTTTCGGGATTTCATCCCCAACAGATGTTGTTGATTCGAAGAGTCGACACTTCTCAGCAGAGTTCCTAGATTCAGAGGACAATTTATTTTTGTCATCCCCAGATGAATTGATTTTTTCTCTCCGGCATTTATTTTGTTGGAAAGACCCTTTTTGCATATCATAAGCATTCGCATTGCATCCTCAAATGCGTAGCACTTCCATGTCGTATGGAGCATTACGCCATTATTCAAATGTTTGCATTCGGAGCATAAGCCAGGTTTGATACTTTCTTTGCCAGTTCTCTTTCTCAGCAGAGATGGTTTAACTCAGGAGATTTTGGAGGGATGTGTTCCTCATACTTGTGCTCCCCAGCATAGTCTTTTATTTAGACTTCTCCTTTCCCCAGCGGAGCCATCTTATCTGTGGATCATGGGTCCGTTAGAAGTTAGTCTGGCCTTTCTCTTTTGTGAAATCCCGTTCTTACCTGACATATTTTGTTTGCCAGAGGTGATTTAAACCAGAAGTTTTGTCTCACGTTATCCCCAATGAAGTCGGCATTTATTTTGCTAGTTTCTCTTTATCAGCAGAGATAGCAATCTTTCGGATATTTTCTTCATCAGGTTCCCTTTATCAGCAGGGATGGCATTGGTACTGCTAGTTTCTCTTTATCAGTAGAGATAGCAATCTTTCAGATATTTCTTTTGTCAGTTTCCCTTTATCAGCAGGGATGGCATTGGTATTGCTAGTTTCTCTTTATCAGCAGAGATAGCAATCTTTCGGATATTTCTTTTGTCAGTTTCCCTTTATCAGCAGGGATGGCATTGGTATTGCTAGTTTCTATTTATCAGCAGAGATAGCAATCTTTCGGATATTTCTTTTGTCAGTTTCCCTTTATCAGCAGGGATGGCATTGGTATTGCTAGTTTCTCTTTATTAGCCGAGATAACAATCTGTCGGATATTTTCTTCGTCAGTTTCCCTTTATCAGCAGGGATGACATTTATTTTGCTAGTTTCTCTTTATCAGCAGGGATAGCAATCTTTTGGAGGTTTTCTTTCGTCAGTTTCCCTTTATCAGCAGGGATGGCATTTTGCTAGTTCTCTTTATCAGCAGAGATAGCAATCTTTCGGATATGTTCTTCGTCAGTTTCCCTTTATCACCAGGGATGACATTTATTTTGCTAGTTTCTCTTTATCAGCAGGGATAGCAATCTTTTGGAGATTTCTTTCGTCAGTTCCCTTTATCAGCAGGGATGGCATATTTCAAGATTCCTTTGTCAGTTCTCTTTATCAGCAGAGATGACGTAACTTGGGAGAGTTTGTTTCACTTTATACTCAGCATAGCTAGCACTCGTCCGTATTGTGACAGTACAACGTTTATGGCTAATTCTCCGGCAGAGGATTGCAAATTTACGGGTTCTTTGGTATTCAATCTCCGTGCATCCTGATTGTCTGAAATCCGTTGCTATCATACCTTCAGGACCAAGTTGATTGAATAGGGGCAGCTGTTGCACCCCAAAATTTGCCCTCCTTACTTTATTACTAACTGGCTTATGTTGCATTGCATTTTGCATTATCATGTGTGCATATCATTGGTTCCTAGCATGGGGTCAAGGTGCCTGAGGCAGTGCTTCAGAGGGTCAAGCAAGAGTCCTGGTATTGTCCAAGAGAGCTCAGGTGGACCATCCTCTCCTAACTAGTGCATAGATTAGGGTTTTGAGATTCTTGGGTTTATTGCTTCAATGGGCAAGCTCCTTGGGTTTTTATCATCATCAAATGGCATATCTTATCTTTGTTGGAGAGGATACACATCATATTCAGGGGAATTTGGATTTGGAGACTGTGCTATTTCCTCCTAGACTGAGGATACCACAACTAGGGTTTGCTATAAAGTCAGTTTATTTCTGATTTTTTGGGCAAGACTTGATTCTATGGTATTCCTTGGGTCCCTAAGCACCTAGGGATGGGAGGTTGTCCATCAGTTTGGTTCAGGAGAAGTTCAATTGGCCAATGGATTGGAAATCAGTTGAATTAGGATAAAGTCAACAGTGAGAAGAGAAGTCAACTGTGGGATTTTGAGGTTCTCTCCAAGGTTTTCAAGGTCTCACATCATCATATGGTCCTCAAAAGTCAAGTTTCATGCCATTCATCAAAAATCAGGAGTTGGTGCAAAAGTTACTAAATTTGGAAATGACCTATAATTTGAAAGTTTCCTTTTTGGGCAAGTTCCTGCACTGCATTCAACTTGACTTTTCATCATCAAGAAGGCTTAAAATGAAATTTTCTCCAACATGAAAGTTGAAGATCTTTTTCTCCTATTTCCAACAAGTACTAGTGGGTCACCATATCATTTGTGAAACTCCAGTTATGATCAAAATAAGACAAAGTGGTTTTTAGGGTTTTTCATGATCTCATTTTCACAACTTTGGGCATAATGACCTATAATCAAATTCCATTGCTTCATGTCACATTCTAATATCAAAAGACATTCCTTGAGGATTATTTTGGGCCCAAGAATTAAGAAATTCCATGGTTTATTCTTCACTTATTTTCCATTATTCAAAAAAGCCAAGTCATCAAAAAACTCATGAATCATTTGTTTTCAAGGCCCAAGTTCAATTGTGGTGTAATTAGCAATTCTCATATGGGTGATCCATCATGGATTTCTTAAGTATACATGCATGGAGAGAGGTGTGATTCACATTATGTGATTTTCCAAAATTATTCAAACAATCATTAAACAAGTAATTACCCAAGCCCAATTCATTATCAGTGACAAATCATAGTCTATATAAGCTCATTCATGCACTGGTTAGGGTTGATTCACGTGCATTTGGAGGAGAACAACAACTTGAACCCTAATTCTTGAATTTATTGGATCTCTCAATCTACAAGGAGTTTCTTCAAAGTTCTTCCACAAACCTTCTCCTGGTGATCTCTTGAGTGCAACCCAACCACCATTTGCAGCCAAAAGCAAGTACACGTGTGGAACCATCTCAGGTTAGTGTTGATTTTGATGATCGTGAAACTCATTTTTTAAGTATGCATATGGTTGTGTGATTGTCACTGATCATGCTGATGTAATTTTTGTGGTGTTTGGACGTGTATATTACTTGCTATGTGTGTTTAAAGTTTTATGCCGTAACCTTGTTTCGTTCGTTTTTGATTATTCACTTGTTGTTTACAAATTTTGATGCCATATTCGAATTCCTGACGAAAATCTGGGTGGGATAGTGTATTCGCGCGTGTGTTTTGGTGTCTTTTTTGTCGCAGGTGGCCGGAGAAGGGAGCGGAGCCCTAACTCCGGCGGTGGCGATGGAACCAGTCCGGCGAGGGTGGCTGGACGGAGAAGACACAATCCTGGCCCTTCATTCTCTTCATCCAACGGCTCAGATCGCGCTATGTGTTTCGTTTATTTATTTTTTTCTGAATTTAATTTAATGATCCTGTGTATATTACCCCACGCTGTTACCATGTACCGTCCAATCAGTTTTTTTTCCTTTTATTTACTTTTCTATTCAGTTGACTTCATTATATGCGTTGGATGAATCAAACGAACAACAAGCTGCCAGCACATTAAAATTACCACGTGCCTGGCACATGGTACGTACATGGTGGTCCTTTTTTATTTTTGTTTTTTTTCTGATTAATCATTGGGCTGGGCTGCTATTCGCACCCCCCATCTTCAGCCCATGTCTCCATTCCAACATGTTTTCTTTACTCGTTGCACCCCCAGCACCTTTTATGTCATTTTATTTTTATTTTAATTATTATATTTCATTATTAATTATTAAAATTACATAATTGCATTAAAAAATTACTAAAAAATTTCATGCATCATATTTATCATTTTAATACATTTTCCAAATTTTATTTTTTATTTTTATTTTATTTTTATCATTTAAATTAATTATTTAGTCTATTTTCTTTTTGAATTATCCATATAATGCATACTAATTTTGCTTATTTTATTTCTCTGCAACCATAAAATATTTTTTATCCGTTCATTTTGCATTTGTTCACTAACATTCTAAAATGAATTAAAATATTTTTCTTTCATTTTTAAAATTATTGCATATTGCATTTTGGTCCCTCCCTTTGGCACATTGAACCCTACTTCTCACCTGAACTTTGCCTAATTGTTTGAATGACTAACACTTTGAATTTTTGCAGGAATTTTTGATGTGTTGTTTGTCTCTGGTTGAGGAACCTTGATATTTAATTTGGGAATTTTGGGAGTTATTTCTCTAATTGTTTGATTTGTTTTCACTTGAGATCTGCTTATATGTGTATTTCTGATCATGCCTAAGTCCTGGTTTGAAAGGCACTTGTGCCATTTGCTTTGGGGTTGTTGCTTTGACTTCTTTATGCATGTTTGGATTGTTATCACTATAGTATGTCTTTACTTGGGTTCCATCTACCTCATTTCATTTACTTATGTCTATTCTGTACTAATCTTTTATGCAGGGACTAAGGTAAGTTATTTGAGGGTATGGATAAGCATCCATATTCACCTTCACCCTTATTCTTTCCTCATCTCATCTTCTTCCTTTAGGATTTAGGTTGTCGTCAAACCTCACTAACCACAGGTCACCCATGCATGCTAACTTTAGGGCTCATAGTCCCCCTTTAGAGTTACCCTTGTGTCTTCTCTCTTCTCATCTCAAATTTCTTTAAAACACTTAATAAGAATAAAGTGTATTGCGCACGAGCCTTAAGTATGGGGAATGAGAAATGAGGCGCTTCCTCTCATCTTTCTAGAGTGCTTAGCGAGCGTCCTGTCTTGGGACGATGCGTTAAGTATTCGCCCCTGTGCCCCAGACTTTGGCGCAATGCAACTTAGGAACTAACTTAAGTCACTTCTGTCCTAAAAAATACAAACCAACTTCAAACCTTTTTGTCCTTCGGGATTGTCAAACTAAAGGCTATTTTCAAAAAGGGCACGTTAGTTTCCGTCTGAGACGCAAACAGGCATCGACCCTAACTGCCGGACACGAACTTAACGTCGCTCATAAAAAACACAAAAAGAACTTGGTCCGAACTACGTTGACTCTGAATTCCCCATTGCACAAAGGGGGTACGTAGGCCTAGGACGTCGACGTCCTACCGAGTCGGTCTTTGTCTTCCCTCTCCGTCTTAGTACAACCCTAGATGATAGTATAACTCACCCTTAGATTAGACAACAAGCGTGGATCCCATCGAGTACGATGGACGCGTGGGGTGCTAGCACCTTCCCCTCGCGTAACCGACTCCCGAACCCAGGTTATGGTTGCGATGACCATTCCTATCCCTCTTCCTAAGGTTTATGCGGTGTTCCCTTTCCCTCTCTTGGGATAAATTTACACGGCTGACGACTCTGTTTTTCCGCGCCACTCTCGCGTTTGTACCTGGATGAAAATCCTGGGAGCCACAATACCCTTTTGGAATTACTGATGTTGAACGAGCCAGTCGTGAAAATATTACTTTTTCCATTGGGCACCCACGAAGCTGAGGATTAGTAAATATTCAACCTTAAACATTTTTTTAGGATGTAGTGCGGTAACTATCGGGAATAGTTGATACGCGATACTACGCTCGAATGAGATTCATCTAAAGGATATTACAGCTCTCATGAGCCAATCGGTTTGCTGGTAATATTTTTTAGAGGGGTTAATGATTTTGAGAACCTTGTTAGAACCCGTTCTACAGGTACAAAAACAAAACCCTTAGCACATACTCTTTTGGGGGATTGGGTAGATCCATGGCTCCATCCACGCTCGATGAACCCTTAAACCCAGGTTTTCATATACTTGTGTTTGCTGCATTCATGCATTCATAAAAAAATCTCTTCTTTCAAATTTTTTCAAAAGAACTAAAATAAGAGGATGTTACAAATATCAGAAACCGCGTTATGGATTTTGGTAGAAGAAAAACCCAGAAGTACGCCTTCAAGGGTCTAAGACTTGAGAACCTGAGGAAATTAAGAAGGTTGATTACTAACCCGGAAGCTTTCAGAGCTAAGTACGGAAGACTTTTGTCTCTTTTGAAAGTTAACATGGTGGAAGGAGTCCTATCTACATTGGTTCAGTTTTATGATCTGGTGTACCACTGCTTCACATTTCCCGACTATCAGCTCACACCAACATTGGAAGAGTACTCTCATCTGATTGATTTACCTATCAATAACCAAGATCCATTTTATGGATTGGAAGAAATTCCTAAAGATCAGGTCATTGCAAGGGTAACCTCTCTAGAAGTATCCGATATCAAAGCTCACATGACCACCAAAGGAGGAATACAAGGTTTACCAGCTAGGTTTCTATTGGAGAAAGCCTTATACTTCTCCAGCGTAGGAAACAAATGGCTTTTGAGGATAACTTTGTTCTACTCACTTATAGACTATTCCTTTTCCCTAACATTGACAATTTCGCCGATATAAATGCTATCAAGATTTTCTTAATTGGGAACCCAGTCCCAACTTTGCTGGCAGATGCTTACCACTCAGTACATTTAAGGAACTTGTACAGCAGAGGGATGATTACCTGCTGTGTACCATTACTCTACAGATGGTTTATTTCCCATTTACCCAAATCTTCTGCTTTTTGGGATCCCAAAAGTAGTATTCGATGGTCGCAGAAGATTATGTCTCTCACCCACTCCGACATAGATTGGTACAACCGAGTCTATGACAGAATAAAAATCATTGAGAAATGTGGAAATTTCCCCAATTGGTACCAAGGGAGGGATCAACTATCACCCAGTTTTATCCCGTCGGCAACTTGGATACCCGATGAAGAATGTACCTTATAATGTTCATCTGGAAGGTCTTTTCTTCAATGAAGGAGAAAATGACAAGGCACTCAAGGAGATTGTGCATGCCTGACATCATGTTCACAAGAAAGAAAATGAATCTTTGGGAAAACTAAACTGCATCTCTACAGAGCCTTACCTCCAATGGGTACAAACTAAGGCCATCAAGTTAAGGATGCCTTACCCTCGCCAAGAGGTGTTTCCCTTAAAAGAATATGTCCTCTATTTCACGAGTGACACTGAGAAACTGCAGGTCGCTTTTAACAAAACTCAACGCAAAAAGAACTCTTGGAAGAACAAGTAACAGACTATCAACTTGGAATGCACCAAGATTCAAGTGTTACTAAGGGACAAAGATGCTCTGATTGAAATACTATAGCAATATGTTGCGGAAAGTCAAGAGGAACAGAAAAGTTTACTCTCTCCTTTCACATGGCAAAGGATCATTGACCCGACGACGGTTGAGGAAACCCGGTCAAAAAAGAGGAAAGTGAACCAACAACCAGCACCTGGATCTTTGTCGGAGGTTCCTTAGGATTCATAAACCTAGTTTTCCTTCCTGTACTTTATAAAATAATGTATTTTTCCCTGTACGATACTATGACCCTTTTGAATTCAATAAAAGGTTTTCCACTGCTGTTTGATATTTGCAATATAATTGTTAAAAGTTCATTTGAAAAATAAAAAAGATCATTCTCCTCCTTTGCATATCATTCATCATTCTTGCATTACAAATCTTTGTCATAAAGTCTCACACATGTGTCGTACTAGAAAGTCAAACTGTCTCATCGCGAAAAGAAAATGGACGATCTTGAAGAGAAAAACAAAGATCTAAGAGAGGAAGTCAACTCTCTGAAGGAAAGTCTGGAAAAACTCAACAGCATGATTGAATCCCTGGCAGCAGCTCAGGATCAACCACCACAAAAGACTGCGATCTCGGAAATTGTGTCTACACCAACATTTGAGATACCTGTCAATCTTCTGCAGTACAACATGCCTAAAGGTTTTCCCTGGGGCATGCCTTTCAATTTCATACTAGAAGGTTATATCCCACCAGTCACTGAAGACCTGGGAGCCACAATTGGAACCTCCAAAACCGAGGGTTACAAACTTCAGGTAAACGAAGATGCGAGGGCTACGACAGAAACTCCTGAAGGTTACAAACTTCAAGGCACTAAAGCACCAAGAGTGACTGAAGTAATGTCTATACCACAACCTGTGAAACATACTATCCCAGAGGAACAGATCCTTCATGCCACCCCTGGAAAGGACGAAGAAGTATACAAAAGAATGAACGAATTCCAAGAATGATTCTTGGAAATGCAGAAGGAACTGCATGCCATTCGCGGACATGACTTGTTTGGCAAAGATGCTGCTGACCTTTGTTTGGTCCCAAATGTCAAAATACTGCACATGTTTAAGGTGCATGACTTTGAGAAGTACAAAGGGAACTCTTTCCCACAAAGTCATTCGGTGATGTACGCCCGAAAGATGTCTACCCCGACGGAAAACCAACAATTGCTAATCCATTACTTTCAGGACAGTTTAACCGGTGTCGCACTCAAGTGGTACATGGGTTTAAACCATACCAAGATCAGTACTTTCAGAGATCTTGGGGCAGCCTTTGTTCAGCAATATAAATATAATTTGGATATGGCACCCGACAGAGATCAACTCAGAGCCATGTCCCAAAGGGATAAAGAAACCTTCAAAGAGTACGCTCAAAGATGGCGTGAAATCGCCGCCCAGATTTGTCCTCCTCTTGAGGAGAAAGAAACGACGAAAATATTATTGAAGACGTTAAGCTCATTTTATTACGGCCGGATGGTCGCCAGTGGATCCAGTGACTTTACCGAGATGGTAAACATGGGAGTACGCCTTAAGGAAGCAGTCCGAGAGGGTCGACTGGTTAAGGACCCAAAACCATCCAGCAGTATTAAAAGATACAAGAGTGCATTCGAAAATTAGAAAGAACATGATATCAATAATATCTTGCAGGGTAAGGAAAGGAGAAGGTATCAACCTCGACAGGTGGCAACAGTATCTCCTGTTTTCAGTCCCGCGCCGATCCCGACAAATCAACCACAGGTTGCTCAACAACAACCAAATCAACAACCGTATCAGCAAAGGCAGCAACAACCTCTTCAGCAAGCTCGCCCGCAATATAATAACAACAATCGATTTCCACGATCGACAGGGTTTGACCCTATACCAATGTTATATGAAGAGCTATTCCCACTTTTGCTAACCAAGAGGCACGTTCAAACCAGAACACCTCTCTCAGTGCCGGACAATCCACCTTAATGGTTCAAGGCCATTCAGTTTTCCCCTTATCATCAAGGAGGACTGGGGCATAACATTGAGAACTGTCTCAGCTTCAAATCTGACGTACAAAAGCTCGTCAGAAACGGAGTTCTATCTTTCAAAGATACGAATCCGAATGTTCAAACGAACCCGTTGCCGCAACATGAAAAAACTTCAGTAAACCTGATAGATGGAGAACTCGGCGGCAGTTATCAAATTCACGATATACGCCTAATGGGAACAAATATGGTGAAAATGCATTGCAAGAAAAGCAGGTATGGCCATGTACCATCCCACAACTATCACCAATGCGACATTTGTTCCGAGAACAATCAAGGGTGCATCATTGTACAAGCAGATCTTCAAGAGAAGATGGATCTACGCTGGATCCAAGATCACCGAGTTCATGGAATAAATATGGCCTATCAACATCCGGACATTGTTCAAAATCATGATATTCGTTCAATGAATATCAATCTAGTAGCAATGCACTCAAGACAAAGTCAGTATCACAATTTTCCGCTGCATGACTATAACGCTTGCCCAATTTGTTCAAAAGACAATCAGAGATGTTCTTTTGTACAAGAGGCACTTCAGCGTCAAATGGATCTTGGATGGATCCAAGACTACCATGGAGGTAGTAATCACTAAGTCAATATGGTACATATCTTCGACATTCGCTTAATGAATACCAGCTTGGTAGAATTGCATACCAAGCAAGTCAAGCTCGGATATCTGTCACCACATTATTATCAGGATTGCGAAGATTGCTTTCTAAAAGATCAAGGTTGTGCCCTTGTTCAAAGAACTCTTCAACATTTGTTGGACCATTGGTGGATTCCAGTCTATCAGAATGAAAACACGCATCAAATTAGTGTAACCAATGGAAATCCGGGTAGACACTAAAGCTGTGATGTCTGCTTGATAGAAACAGATTTGGTAAAAATGCACTGCATACAGAGTGGTTACGACCGGGCTCCACCTCACAGTTATGAATGTTGTCGAATATGTTCAGAGAACAATCAAGGATGCTACATAGTACGAGCAGTTCTCCAAAATCAAGTAGACCACGGAGAAACCCAACTATTCCTAAATTCTCTGTCCATCAATATGGTGCAAGATTGCCCAGGACAGTACCAATTTTATGACGTTAAAAACATTAAAACGTCATTGGTCAAATTTCACAAATGCCTGTGCAGACTTGATTATTTTGGTCTGAGTCATCACGATCATTTGGCTTGCAGAAAATATCGCAGAAGCCGACATGGTTGCCTCCTTGTCCAGAATGAGATTCAGGAGTTGTTGGACAAAAGAACCATCACGGTATTCAATGAACGAGAGCCTGTTAATTATGAAATTAACGAGGATTTCTTCACTATTATCCCGACACTCAAAGAGCAAAAGCACACAGGAATCCCTTCAAACAGTGGAAAATTTTCCAACAATTCCGAGATAGAACCAATTGAGCCTATTTTTTCTAGTCGAAAGACCCAAATAACCCCTTTGGTCATCTACTTGCTAGGCCCGGTGCCATACGAGTCAGAGAAAGCTATTCCGTACAAGTACGGTGCAACCATAATAGAAGATGGAAAAGAAATTCCACTACCATCCGTTGTCAACATTGTTGATATTAGTCGGGTCACCCGAAGTGGTCGAATCTTCAACAGAGGAGTTGGAGAGCATGTAAAAGAAAAGGAACCTCAAGCTGAAGTTCCTAATCAACAAGTTGGTCAATCCAACAACACAAAACCTGTGAAAAATAACGATGAAATGTTAAGACTCATCTAGAGAAGTGAATACAATATCATGGATCAATTATTACAAACTCCTTCTCAGATATCTGTGTTATCTCTCCTACTCAGTTCAGAAGCTCACAGAGAAGCTCTACAGAAAGTCTTGGAACAAGCCTTTGTAGAACAAGTAGTAATAGTGGGTCAGTTTGACAACATTATTTCCAACATCACCTCCTACAACAATTTGGGTTTCAGTGATGAGGAACTTCCAGAGGAAGGCAAGAATCATAACATGGCACTCGATATCACAGTCAATTTCCAGGACGATGCTTTAGCCAACGTATCGGTGGACACAGGATCATCCTTAAATGTTATGCCTAGATCAACTCTGATACAATTATATTTTCAAAGTGCTCTGATGAGAGGTAGTGAGATCATAGTCAAATCTTTTGACAGTTCCCGGAAAACAGTTATCGGCGAAGTCGACCTTCCCATAACCATTAGTCCCCACACTTTCCAAGTCACCTTCCAATTCATACAACTGTTTATTGGGACGACCTTAGATACATGAAGTAGGGGCATTCACTTCGACACTTCACCAGAAGCTGAAGTTTGTCAAGAACGACAAGTTGGTCACAGTAGGCGGAGATCAAGCTTTAATTGTGAGCCACCTATAATCATTCTCATATTTAGAACTAGAAGAGGTCGTTGGAACTCAACTTCAAGCACTCTCTGTGAGCAATGAGAATCATAAAGAAAAAGGAACGTCGATCTCCTCATACAAAGATGCTCTCCAAGTAATGGAAAGCAGTAACATAAAATTATGGGGGCAAGTTGTGATTCCTGTTGATAATAAGATAAGAAAAGGTCTCGGTTTTTCTCCAGCAGTTACCAAGACTACAAAAAAGGATGAATGTTTTCGTCCCATTCAAGACTTCTTCCACAGTGGGGGCTTCCTGTCATACCCCAAATTTTGACCACCAAGATTTCCCATCATTGTGAAGATCATCACCACAATATGGATGTGCCATCATGCCTCATCAATCTCCTCAAGGATTGTTGAGCCTTCACTACAATCAAGAATTAGGGTTTCAAGCCTTCTCAGAACTTTTAGATAAAGGATTAATCCAGAAATGACACGATCTTCAACTTGTCTAACCACTCAAACACCCATAAAGGATCAAGAGGACTCCTATATCAAGAATCAAGCACAAAGTCGCCCGATATAACCAAATTAGGGTTTTTGATGACTGGGACCTCCAGAGTGAGATTTTCACAAGGGCATGAGCCAATACTTCAAAACATGACTCAATATGCTCAAAATAACCCTAGGAATCCATTTGCAAAGTTAAATTACCCTTAGAGGATGCATTCCTCAAAAGTCGGGAATTAGGGTTTTTACGCACCGAACCGCTCCGGAGCCAAAAGTCAAAACATGATTTTTTTTTGGCAAAAATGATCCTTATGACTCATATTTTCATAAAATATGATTTATAATGTCATTTGAACAAGAATTGATCAAGAAACCAAGATAACTTGTAAAAGGGGTAATCTTGAGAAAAATGAAATTTTTTCTAAGTTACTAAATTTGAATAGTTTTGGTACCAACTTCCAAAGGCCATAACTTCTGATCTAGACAGCCATTTTGAATGATCCAAAGCCTGATTTGTAGGTCTTCCTACATTCTACAAAAGCTTCAACTACATGAAACTCTGATTCTTCATGGATTTTTAGTTATGGATGGATCAAAATGGTGAAAAGTCAAGAACATAACACTTAGTGCAAAACTGTCTAAGTGTCAGCTTTGGGCATCAAAGTTCATGAGGTTTTTTCAATTTGATTCAGATAGTTTCAAGACCAACTATGATCACACATGAATTGTACCATATGAGGGATTTCTAAAAAGCATAAGAGCTTTTCATAACTCCATTTGAGCAGGGAGATATGACCCCCCTCAAAATCACCATTTCCAACTGTCTTGTACAAGACAGAATTTTGCATTTTTGCTCGATATGGAAAAATCAGACAAGTACAAGCCTTGTCATCCATTTGGACACCTCAAGGGATAACATCAAAGAGAAATGATCTGATCCACAAGCCTCCCAAGTCCAAGGATCTACATGTAGTCATAAATGCCCTAAAAAGGCTAAAAAGTTCAAAGACTCCAATTTTGTTTCAATGTATTCAATGGATTCACAAGGTGGCAAGCATCAAGACATTGCTGACTAAATTGAGTCAACATTCACCTCTGAACCAGAGGACTCATAGCCTGTGCCCTAACCTCAAGTCAATGGCTAGAGGAGACTTGAGATTCCTTTTGATCAACATTGGCCAAAGGCCTGTACCAGCTGCCAAACACTGTTGCTGCCAAAACAAACTTGACACACTATAAATAGAGCTCATTTGTGGTCAGTTTGAGTACACCAAAGCACAACAACAATTGCTTTCCTCAAAATCTCTCTCATTATGCAGAAATGCCTTCTTTTGCAAGTCATCACTGAGTTTTCGAGTTAGAGAGCAATTCCACCACAGCTCATGATCCAAACACAACCAATGTATCATATATAAGTTGTTCAAACACTCACCCTTGATTTGAAACACCAAAATCAGAAAGTCAACCTCCAAAACCTCAAATTTTGACTTTTTTTCATTTTTCAAGCCATGTCTTCATTCAGTCACTTCCAAAACCAAACAAAGCCTCAAACACACTCCAAATATCATCCTTAAATTGTCCCAACTGGTTCCCCTCAACTGGAACACCATTTGAGTGAGTTACCATTTTGGTCACTTTTGCCACTTTTGCAAGAAAGAGCCCATTCTTGTTCCTGAGGATTCCAGTTGGTTTTGATCATCCTAAAAGTTTCTAAGGGATCAATCAAGAGTGTCTACAGCATTGGATCACTTCTGGCACAAGGATCTTGACAGTTAGCACAAGGAGCTTCAAGAGGTAAGTGCATCACAACTTGAACTCTTTAAATTATGCATTGCTTTGATGTCCATTGATCATGGACATCTCATACATATCATATGTGTTGTGTTTGAACTAATTTGCCATGCTATTGTTGCCTGTATGATGAGATAGCATAGAACATGCAAATCTAGGCCTATTTTGAAGTTCTCATGCCTTCTCTTGGGCTTAGTACAAGGACTCGAGACGTCTTACAGGTATAGGCTAGAACCAAGTCATCCTTGGTTAAAGCAGTCTTTCTAAAAATCAAAACATCAGACCAATTTAGGGTTGATTCTTATCCCTTAAAAGCCAACCTCCTCTTGGGCTTCATACAAAGATAAACCCTTTTAATAACAATAGACTTGGACAGTCTCACCCCAATTTGGGATTTCAAAGAAACCCTCGAGTCCCTCAAAAGCACAGGAAGAACCCTGATGACTTAATCAAATCTCCAACAGAGTGAGAACCTCTATAGGTTTGAAAACTCAATCTCAATCTTTCATCCTAAAAGTTTACTAGCTAGGGTCATTCTATCATCAATACAACACCTTCCAAAATCAGAACCTCAAGGCATCTGATATCTCAACTCTTCTTCAATCCCCAGTAAGAGTTGATTCCCCAATTTGGAACTGCCTCTGGATCTCAATAATCCTCAGCAGAAGTTAGCCTTCTCTTAGGCTTCATATAAGAAAATTCCCTACCCAACCTCCTCTTAGGCTTTGTATAATGATCATCCCTCAGAACTTTCAGCCTCAATCTTGGGCTTTATACAAGACACCCATATAAATATCCTCAGTTGAGTCAGTCTCTTTTTTAGCCTCAATCTTGGGCTTTGTACAAAACACTTATAAAAACTCCCCGGTGGAGTCAAATCCTTCTAGCCTCCTCTTAGGCTTTGATCTCCCAAAGAAGAGTCAGTTTCTTCCCTTTTTAGCCTCAATCTTGGGCTTTGTACAAGACAGATAAAACCTCTCACCAGTAGAGTCAGTCTCCCTTTAGCCTCAATCTTGGGCGTCGTACAAGATACCTACAAATATTCACCAGTGGAGTCAATCACTCTCTTTTTGCCTCAATGTTGGGCTTTGTACAAGACAGGCAAAATATTTCCCCGGAAATGTCAATGTCTAGCCTCCTCTTAGGCATTGAATACTGATCTCCTCAAAAGAGCCAGTCTCTTTTCTAGCCTCAATCTTGGGCTTTGTACAAGACAGATAAAACTCCATAAATAGAGTCAACCTTTTAGCTTCAACCTTGGGCTTTGATCAAGACACACAAAAAACCAACACCCCCTCAGAGGAAATAAAAAACCTCTCTGTAGGAAGAAATTTCTCTGTATATCACAAATCAAAACAGAAAATCAAAACAAACCTTAAACCCACATAACTGCTGGAAGTGGTACACTTGTTGATTCAAAAATCCAAGCTGTAGTCCATCTCTTATCCTGGTAAATCCCCTCTTTCATCTAACAGCTGTAAGTGGCAAGCCTCTGGATTATTTACATCCAAGCCAATGTCCCTCTCTTAGCATGAAAGATTCCTAAGGAAAAATGACATTGCTCCGCACTGAGTTAAAGTTTTCTCCTTCAGGATAAATCCCTTATGAAGGAAATTATGGCATTGTTGGATTCTCATAACCGAGTTAAAGTAATTCTCCTTTATAATCAGTCACCCAACAATTGTGATAAACATTTGATATATCTCCCTTAGAGATGACAAATTCTCTCTCAGTCAAACTTTTAGCTTCAATCTTGGGCTTTGAACAAGACACAAATACTCATTTAGCTTCAATCTTAGGCTTTGAACAAGACACAAATACCTTTTAAGCTTTAATCTTGGGTGTTAGTTCTTGGATTGGCTGGAATTTTGGTAAAACATAGTATGTTCAATGTTGATGTCAAGGTGCTGATATTGCAACATTGAAGTCTTAACACTGGGCTGTGTTAAGTAATTAATTGCTGAAGCTGGATGTCTGATGTCACATAGGTGATGTTGTAACATCAGACCTATAGAATTAATAACAGCAGGATATGTTATTAGGGCACGCGTATTAGTTGGAATTGTGGAGAGTGGTTGACTCATTGGATGAGAATATCTTGGGATAGATATTTTCTGTTACATGGGAGATTTGATTGCAGATCTGTTGGAGAATTAAAAGGTTGAAGATTTAAAAAGATTTTGGGGATAAAATCTGTTTTGAAGATTCAGTTTTAATTAACAAATCTGATCAAATATTGTGACAAGTCCAAGCCCAATTCAGGAGCTATATAAAGCGCACAAGACCAAAGGGAAAAAGCTTCAGAAATACAGAGAGAAGATCAAGAGCAATAGGCTGAGTGTCTTGAGTATATTGTACAAGTTTTGTATACACCATTTTAGGTTGAATTGGTGAGTCGTTTTCTGTCCTCTCTAAAGCTGTGAAGCAAAGAGAGTTGTATTACTTGATCAAAGCTGTGAAGCAGAATCAAGGTTTCTCAAAGAGGTTGTTCTTTGAGTGATTTAGGGATTGAGTAGTGTTCTCATATCTAAGTGGGTTCTTAGGTAGAAAGTCACTAGCAGGAATTAAGTTTAGGAGATTGTCAACTGGGTTGTTGAGTCTGTAAATTAATTCTACAAGTAGTGAATTTCATCCCTGGCTTGGTAGCCCCCAGACGTAGGTAGTTAGACCGAACTGGGTGAACAATTCTTTGTGTTGCTTTGTTACTGTTATTGCTGTCCATTGTGCAGAGTGTGTTGTTGTGACATCGCACCTTAACATCACACGTCTGATACCAGAATTTCAATTGGTATCAGAGCAGGCATCCTGTCTGTCTCTGGGAGAGATCTAGGGAAGGTACTTTCTGGTGAAAAGATGGACAAAGAAGTTGGAGGATTCGTCAACAGACCCCCTATTTTGGATGGATCCAATTATGATTATTGGAAGCCAAGGATGACCACCTTCTTAAAATCCTTGGACAGCAGGGCTTGGAAGGCTGTTATTAAAGAGTGGAAAGCACCTGTTGTATATGAGAAAGATGATGTTGGCAAAGATAAAGAAGGCACCTCAAAGCTAAAGCCTGAAGAAGAATGGACCAAGGAGGAAGATGAGCTTGCCCTTGGAAACTCCAAAGCTCTAAATGCCATCTTCAATGGAGTGGATAAGAATATCTTCAGGTTAATCAGTACTTGTGAAGTTGCTAAGGAAGCGTGGGATATCTTGCAGGTTACTCATGAAGGAACATCTAGAGTCAAGATGTCAAGAATTCAGATTTTAACATCAAAATTTGAAAGCCTGAAGATGAAGGATGATGAGACTATTCATGACTTCCACATGAATGTTCTGGAGCTGGCTAATGCATCCAGTGCTCTTGGTGAGAAGATGTCAGATGAAAAGCTTGTTAGGAAGATCCTTAGGTCCCTATCTAAGAAGTATAAGATAAAGGTTACTGCCATTGAAGAATCACAAGACATCAGCAAGATGAGAGTAGATGAGCTCATTGGATCTCTTCAAACTTTTGAGCTGGGGTTGAATGAGGAAGAACCAGAAAAGAAGCCAAAGAGTATAGCCTTGGTGTCAAAAGATGCAGAAGAAAAAGGAAAGAGTTCTGAATCGCAGGAGGATCTATCTCAGGCCATAGTGATGTTGGGAAGACAGTTCACCAAAGTATTCAAGAGAATGAATAATAACTCCAGGCCTAATGTCAAGAACATGACTTCTGACACCAGCAAAAAGGATGAAGAGAAAACTACCCAAGATAAAGGAGTTCAGTGCTTTGAGTGTGAAGGGTATGGACATGTCAAGAAAGAATGTCCCACCTTCTTGAAAAAGCAGAAGAAGGGCACGACAGTTTCCTGGTCTGACTCTGATAGTGAAAGTGATGGTGAGTCAGCAAAGCATGTTAGAGCTTTAACAGGAGTTGTTGGTTCTGATGATGATTCTAGTGATGGAGAAATAACTTATGAGGAGTTAGCATCTACTTATCAAGAGCTGTGTTTAAAAAGTGCTGAGATTTGTCAAGAAAATAAGTGCCACAAGCAACAGATTGCTCAGCTTGAGAATGAAAAGGCTGATCTGGAAAGTGAAGTTGTACTTGTTAAAGCTCACCTTGATCATATGACCAAGTCAGTTAGGATGCTGAGCTGTGGTATAGACACACTTGATAAGATCCTTCAGATTGAAAAGGTTGCTGGTGATAAGTCAGGTATAGGATTTGTGGCTGAGAAAAAGGTTTCTGCTGAAGCAAGCACTTCAGGAGCAAAGGAGGAGGTTTCCCAACCAATGGCTCAAACAAAGAGACAGGATTCTACCCCTAAGAAGGCTGTTCAGCCTCAGAATGTTGAGAAAAAGGAGGGTCCCCATCAGAGGAAGGTGCAGTCTCAGGGAGCTAGTCAGTATATGCCACCTCAATATCACAAGAGCATGAAGGCTGCTAGGTTCAATCAGAACATGTTTCATCAACATCAGGGGAACATGTATGAATATGGATATGGATACAACAATGTTGTGCCTCATTACTATGGAAGAAGGAAGCCTCATCACCATAGGAGACAGTCCAAAAGACAACATCCTTACCATAGAAGACAGTCAAACTATGGTAGTAGAAGACAACAACCTTATCATAGAAGAAGAAATCAACACTATGGATGGCAGCACCAACAACATCATCATCATGGGGGCAGAAGATTTAACCACTTTAGAGATGACAGAGTTAGATGCTTCTACTGTGGAAGGTTTGGACATATGCAGTACTCGTGTTTTAAACTGCATGGTTATCCACAATATGCACCTCAACCCAGACAGAAGGAGGTCAGGCCCAAAGTAGTAAAACAATGGGTTCCTAAAGCTCAGGTCACATGTCTATTGGCTCACACATCATATAGACATTTTGCCATGGATGCATGGTACTTTGACAGTGGATGTTCAAAGCACATGACTGGATCCAAGAAGCATTTGGTAGAGTTCAATCTTTGCCATGCAAATGATGTTATTTTTGGCAATGGTGAAAAAGGAGTAGTAGAAGGAATTGGAAGAGTGAAGAATCATGATGGTCTTACTCTTGATAATGTTCTCCTTGTTCAAGGGTTGAGTGCTAATTTAATTAGCATAAGTCAACTTTGTGATGAAGGTTACAAGGTAAGCTACACCAAAGATGAATGTGTGGTAGCTGATGAGCAGAATGAGGTAGTGATGAAGGGAGTAAGATCCAAAGATAATTGTTATCAGTGGATACCTCAAGTGGATAACTTATCTAGTAATGATGCTGTAACATCAGATGGTGACATCAAGTGTGAAAGTATGGTAAAAAGTCAGTCTGGGTTAATGACTTATGGTGTTGTTACTCCTAAGTTGGATGATGTGTTAAAAGCCAACTTGAGTAGTCAGTTATGTGAGCAAGATGAAGGAGTCAACAATGCTGATGGAAGGATCAAAAGCTGTGACCTTAAGAAGTGTTGGGAGCTGAATACTTGCAAGGCCAAGAAAGATGACAACCTGACTAATGACTCCTATAGTTCAGAAGAAAAATTTCACAAGTTGACAATCCTTGGGTTGGAAGATGCAGATGTTAGAGCTGATGTTAAAACATCTCAAGTCAAGAAAGGTACTTCTAGCCTTAAAATAAAGAAGAGTGATGATGAACTAATTGCAACAGTGGTTCCTGGGGTTGCTAAACGACTGAAATCAAGGAAGAGGAAAGCTATTGAGTCACCTCCAAAGATGAGAACTGATAAGCAGAAGATCTATGTGGATGGTACTACAAAATCTAGGAGTAAAGTGTTCATCTCTTCCAGAAATAGGAAGATCAGAGATAAGTCTGATGATAATGTCCAGGATATCTCTCAAATGAAGGAAGCCGTTGTTGTTAGAACCTCTGAGAAAATACTAGATAACATTCCTGTGCTTTTCATAAAAAGGTGGAAGTATGTTCTGGAAACAGAATTTGGTATAGATACTCTAGATATGGTTGAGTTTGCTAGGATATGGTTCAGAGAGGGTGTGGGAACTTATGGTATTCAGGTGGGTATGAATAAGTTACTCTGACTGTGTTTTATTGGGAGCTTCTTGAAGGACGTCCTTGTGCAATGCGTCATTTGAATGATGATGAGAAGCTGATGTCCCAAAAGATGTAACATCATGTCTACTGGTGGATGTAAGGATAGAGGAATTGTGATCTCTTGAAGAGACTGGATCTCAGTAAAGCTTATAAGTAAGCTAAGAATTTGTGGAGTTTGTGACACAGTGTTGAGTTTGGATTATTTTGCTGATAGTAAATCTAGTAGTGGAGCATATGTAATACCCTGGTGTCAGGAGTGTCAAGAGTATCCTTGGTGAAGGATGTCCTTGTTTTGGATCTGAAGCTTAGTGCTTACATTATATCTAAGGAGCATCTACATAGTCATACGGGAGAATGATGAAGTAGAAGGTTTGCTTTGGATGGTGAAGATGAATTGTATGATAGCCTTTGGAGAAAAGGACAGTGGTACCAAAATGCATGTACTCAGAAAATGTGCTCAAATGTTCATCTCCATCTAGAGCATTTGTTAATCAGGACAGGGGGAGTTCTTGTCTATGGATTTTGCAGCAAAGGTGCATTTATTGTGAAGATTGCATGCTGATCAAGCTTGTGGAGATTGGTTGCCTCTTATGAGGATATAATGTCAGATAGCATGTTATGACATTAGGCTGTTGATTGGTGTTTTGGTGTGGCCTTGAATGGTTATAGTCATATGAAGTAAATTGTTTGAATATTGTGCGCACATGCTTCTGAGGAGATGTCTGAAGACAAGATTGAATCATGGCCTTGAATAGATTGTACACTTGTCTTGGTGTGTGTGAGGAGTTGACTTAGAGTTTAGTGGAAGGCATTGTGTGTGTTTCAGATCTTGTGGATGATTGTGTGAAGCCTTCATAACTGGATGGATGAAGAATATGTCTGGATTTTCAAAATGTGGATATTGCTGACAGAAAAAGTATGGTTTTGTACAGGGTGTCATAGGACTTACTTGTTGAGGTTTGTCCAATTGTGGCTAAAAAGGGGGAGAAATAGCCAAGAGAGTCATGATTGTCAAAGAATACCAAATGCTGCTAATGTGATGCAGATATTAAGGGGGAGTAATTGACAGATGCTACGCTGGTTGTTGCATTGAGGGGGAGCAACATTGAAGATGGTGCTGCAGCAGAGTTGTTGTGAAGGCTGCTGCTAGATGCTGAAGTAAATTGAAGATGCAGCTGTAGTTGAAGATAATATGTGCAGCTGTTTGAAGAGTGTAACTTGATTGCAGCATAATGATATATGCCTGAAGTTGTTATGTGAGCAGCAGAGTTTTGTGAAGAAAAGATGTTACTGCTGATGCTGCTGCTTGGAGTTTCAAGTTTCAAAATCATTGAAGTTTTTCCGCTGCTGAAGTCTCTGAAGGTGCAGAGTGCAGAGATTATTTTAGCCAAAATTAGCCAAAGGGGAAGATTGTTAGTTCTTGGATTGGCTGGAATTTTGGTAAAACATAGTATGTTCAATGGTGATGTCAAGGTGCTGATATTGCAACATTGAAGTCTTAACACTGGGCTGTGTTAAGTAATTAATTGCTGAAGCTGGATGTCTGATGTCACATAGGTGATGTTGTAACATCAGACCTGCAGAATTAATAACAGCAGGATATGTTATTAGGGCACGCGTATTAGCTGTAATTGTGGAGAGTGGTTGACTCATTGGATGAGAATATCTTGGGATAGATATTTTCTGTTACATGGGAGATTTGATTGCAGATCTGTTGGAGAATTAAAAGGTTGAAGATTTAAAAAGATTTTGGGGATAAAATCTGTTTTGAAGATTCAGTTTTAATTAACAAATCTGATCAAATATTGTGACAAGTCCAAGCCCAATTCAGGAGCTATATAAAGCGCACAAGACCAAAGGGAAAAAGCGACAGAAATACAGATAGAATATCAAGAGCAATAGGCTGAGTGTCTTGAGTATATTGTACGAGTTTTGTATACACCATTTTAGGTTGAATTGGTGAGTCATTTTCTGTCCTCTCTAAAGCTGTGAAGCAAAGAGAGTTGTATAACTTGATCAAAGCTGTGAAGCAGAATCAAGGTTTCTCAAAGAGGTTGTTCTTTGAGTGATTTAGGGATTGAGTAGTGTTCTCATATCTAAGTGGGTTCTTAGGTAGAAAGTCACTAGCAGGAATTAAGTTTAGGAGATTGTCAACTGGGTTGTTGAGCCTGTAAATTAATTATACAAGTAGTGAATTTCATCCCTGGCTTGGTAGCCCCCAGACGTAGGTAGTTAGACCGAACTGGGTGAACAATTCTTTGTGTTGCTTTGTTACTGTTATTGCTGTCCATTATGCAGAGTGTGTTGTTGTGACATCGAACCTTAACATCACACGTCTGATACCAGAATTTCATTGGGCATTGAACAAGACACCAAAACATCATCTTTTCCTCCCATAGAATATGAGGAACTACGATTGCTCTGATTTCCCTGTTTTATTTAACGGGAATACGTAGGTATAAGATTGCGAAATCTTAGCGAGCACACTAATAAAAAACCTTAGGTCCCGTACCTTCGCACACTAAACAAAAACCTTAGGTCCCGTACCTTAATCAAAAGCATCGGAAAAACCCAAAATCAACAAAACTCTCTCTCAACACTCCCAAAGGATAAACTTTCCCGACCTACAACAGACAAACACCGACAAGTAAAAAGCAGAAGAAATTGCTAACAACATGTGGATAACCACATATAGGATGGGTAATTGACAACTCCCCATTGTATAACCTGACCCCGAACTCCCCAATATCTTAGCATTTGTTAAAGAAAACATTTGCATGCAAGGTTAGTTTTAGATAGCTTCCCTTTCCTTTCCAGCTTCATAGGATAAATAAGAAATCAGAAAGTAGCACCCAATTCCAACCATGGCGATAAGGTGGTCGCGTCACCGACAAAAATCGCACGCTACAGAAAAATGGCGACTCTTCTGGGGAAAATCAAAGGATATAGGATTATGTCTTAATCTCCATTTTCCAACAGAAAAATGGCGACTCTGCTGGGGAACCATACTAGGATTAGATTTCCTAAGAGGTCTAGATTGTTAGAAATCTTTCTACATACTGCTGTATATATATATACTGTTTTTCCTACTTGATATCCGTGTTTATTTTTTTGTCAATGGGAATGCGATTGATACGCATGTGGAAATTTTGATATAACCCTAAGATAAGGGGTGGCATAGACGGGGGAACTTGTGGGGAGTGAATCTCGAACAAGAGAACCTGTAGACCACCAAATCATACGAGGGCGCGTGTGGATTCAGACTGTTGAACAACCGATTATTGTGAAAGTAGAGTTTCCCAGTGCGGCACCCGTGATCCTGAGGATTTAGTAGACATTAACCATATGACCACTTTGTAGTGCGGTGACTATCGGGAATAGTTGATACACGATACTACACTCAAATGAGATTACCCTAGGATGCTACAGCTCGCTCTGGTGAACCAGTCTGCTGTTGATATCCCTAGGGGGGTCAATGATTTTGGGAACCTTAGGATCCGTTCTACAGGTACAAAAATTGACCAGAATACAACCTTTGGGGATGGGTAGAGCCATGACTCCATACTCGTGACGTTGAACCCTTGAACCTATATTTTTTTTAATGTTTTGTGTGCTTCATTCAGCATTCATTTAAAAAACTCTTAAACAAAGAAAAATCTTCTCTCTTCTCTTATCTTTTTTTTCTTTCAAAATAAACTAAAACAATAATTCAAATATCAGAAAGATTGGGTTATGGATTTCGGTAGAAGAAATACGCACAAGTACACCGTCAAGGCTCCAAAACTAGAGGATTTAAGGAGGTTGGCAAGGATGATCACCAACCCTGATGCTTTCAGAGCTAAGCATGGAGGACTGCTGTCTCTGTTAAGGGTCCATGTAGTTGAAGGAATCCTGTCTTCGCTAATTCAGTTTTACGATATGATTTATCACTGTTTCACTTTCCCGGATTACCAACTGGCACCAATGCTAGACGAGTACTCTCATCTGATTGATTTACGTATCACTGATCAAGCTCCATTTTCTAGACTGGAAAAAATTCCAAAGGACCAGGTCATTGCAAGAGCCATCTCTTTGGACGAGTCAGAAGTCAGGACTCACATGACCACCAAAGGAGGAATCCAGGGATTACCAGCTAAATTCCTGATAGAGAAAGCTCTGTACTTTGCTAGTATAGGAAACATAATTGCTTTCGAGGATATCTTTGTCCTACTCACCTACTGGTTATTCCTTTTTCCCAACATCGACAACTTCGTCGACACCAATGCTGTTAAGATATTTCTGATTGGGAACCCCGTACCAACCTTGCTCGCAGACGCTTATCATTCTGTACACTTAAGGAATTTGTACAGCGAAGGAATGATCACATGCTGTGTACCCTTACTTTACAAATGGTTCATTTCCCATTTACCCAAGTCTGCTACATTTTGGGATCACAAGAGTACTCTACGTTGGTCACAAAGGATTATGTCTCTTACCAACTCTGACATAGATTCGTATGATAGGATTTATGAAGGGATATAGATCATCAAGAGACGTGGAAACTTCCCTAATGTACCCCTCATAGGAAATAAAGGAGGAATTAATTATCTTCCAATTTTAGTTCGCCGTCAACTCGGATACCCGATGAAGAATATCCCGCATAATGTCCATCTGGAAGGTCTTTTCTTCAAGGAAGGGAAAAATGACAGGGCACTAAAGAAGGAAATAGTGCATACCTAGCAACATGTTCACAGAAAAGGAAGAAAGTCTCTAGGAAGACCAGACTGTATCTCCATGGAACCTTATCTCCACTGGGTACAAACTAGAGCCCTCAAGCTGAGGATGCCTTACCCTTGTTAAGAATTTTTTCCGTTGAAGGAATCTGTCCTTTATTTTAGGTCTGATACGGAAAAACTCCAGGTCACTCTCAACAAAGTTCAACGGGAGAAGAGCTCTTGGAAAAACAGGCATTGAATCCTTAATGTGGAGTGTACCAAAATTCAGGAACTGTTAAAAGAAAAGGATGCTCTGATTGAGATTTTAGAACAACATGCTATGGAAGATCAAAGGAACTTGTCACTCCTTTCATTTGGCAAAGGACTGACAACCCGATAACGGCTGAAGAGCCCCGGTCAAAGAAAAGGAAAATACTAGAGTCAGCATCTGAGCTCTCTTCAGAGAGGACCCAGGATCCATAAACTTAGCCTTTTTTCTTACACCACTTTGTAAAATACTGTACTTTTCATTTCTGCAATCTTTTAAATTCAATAAAACAGGGTCTCCACCCTCCACTGTATGATATTTACAATCTATTTGTTGAGGTTCTTTTTGATTAAAACAAAAAAACAAAAAAATATGCATAACATTCATGATTCTCACATAACGCGTCTTCTTATCTTCAAATCTCACGTACGTGTCACAATTCTAGAGTTAAACTGTCTCACTCATTCAATACTCGGGCCAATCGACAAAAGAAAATGGTCGATCTCAAGGAAGAGAACAGAGAGCTGAGAGAAGAAATTGACTCTCTAAAGGAAAGTTTGAAAAAACTTCACAGTGACATGCAATCCCTGGCAGCAGCTCGGGAGCAGCGGCAATAAAAGACTGCAATCTCAGAGATCACATCTACGCCCATTGTGGAGACACATGAGAATCATCCTCGGTACAACATGCCTAAGGGCCGTCCCTGGGGCATGCCTCTCAACTTTGTCCCTGAAGGATACATCCCGCCGGTCATTGAAGACCCGGAAGCCGTAATAGGAACCGCTGGACCTGAAGGTTACAAACTTCGGGAAAGCGAAGATGCAAGGTTTACGACAGCAACTCCTGAAGGTTACAAACTTCGGGGCCCTGAAAAGCCAAGAGTCACCACCATGACTATACCACAACTAGTGGTACACACTGTCCCGGAAGGACAGATTCGACAAGTAATTCCTGGTGGAAACGAAGACATGTACGAAAGGATGAATAAGTTCCAGGAACAATTCTTGGAGATGCAAAAGAAACTGCATGCCATTCGCGGTCAGGACTTATTCGGAAAGGACGCCGCAGACCTCTGTTTGGTCCCTAATGTAAAAATCCCGCACAAATTCAAGGTGCCTGACTTTGAAAAATACAAAAGCAACTCTTGCCCTCAAAGTCATTTGGTGATGTACGCTCGAAAGATGTCAACTTAGACAGAAAATAAACAGCTACTGATCCATTACTTCCAAGACAGTTTAACTAGTGCTGCACTTAAATGGTACATGGGTTTAAACCACACCAAGATTAGTACTTTTAGAGATCTCAGTGCATCCTTCGTTCAGCAGTATAAATACATCCTGGACATGGCACCAGATAGAGATTAACTCAGAGCAATGTCGCAGAAGGACAAAGAGACATTTAAAGAATATGCCCAGAGATGGCGTGAAATTACCGCCCAGAACTGTCCCCCTCTTGAGGAAAAAGAGATGACAAAAATCTTTTTGAAAACCTTGAGTTCATTCTACTACGACCGAATGGTTGCAAGCGCGCCCAGTGACTTCACTGAAATGGTGAATATGGGAGTACGCCTTGAAGAAACAGTCTGAGAAGGACGATTGAGCAAAGTTGTAGAGCCATCTAGCAGTACCAAGAGGGACGTCCAAACCAGGGCTCCTCTTACAGTACTAGAAAATCCTCCTTTTTGGTTTAAAGCGGATCAAACTTGCCCTTACCATCAAGGAGGATCGGGGCACAACATTGAGAAATGTATCAGCTTCAAGTCTGATGTATAGAAGCTTGTCATGAACGGGGTCCTATCTTTCAAAGATACTAATCCGAATGTTCAGACAAAGCCGTTGCCACAATATGAAAAAGCTGCAGTAAATTTAATAGAGGAAGAATTTCGCCGCAGTTATCAAATTCAAGATGTACTCTCACTAGGAACAAATCTGGTGAAGATGCATTGCAGGCAGAGTGGGTATGGTCATGTACCATCTCACAATTATCACCAGTGTGATATCTTCTCAAAGAATAATCAAGGATGTTCCATAGTGCAATCAACACTACAAGAACAAATGGATCACGGATGGATCCAAGATCACCGAATACGGGAGGTCAACATGGCCCATGTACATCCTAACATTATTCAAAACCGCAACATTCTCGCAATGAAGGTCAACTTAGTGGCGATGCACTCAAGGCAAAGTCAATATCATAATCTACCACGACACAATTACAATACCTGTCCGATCTGCTCAATAAGCAATCAGGGATGCTCTTTTGTACAAGAGGCCCTCCAACGACAGATGGATCCTGGATGGATCCAAGTCTACCAAGAGATAAATAACCATCAAATTAATATGGTTCAGATCTTTGACGTATGCTTGATGAATACTAGTCTGGTAGAACTACACGCTAAACAAGTCAGGCTCGGTTTTCTGGCTTCACACAATTATCAAGACTGTAAGGAATGTCGTGAAAACGACCAAGGATGTGAACTTGTCCAAAGAACACTTCAACACTTGTTGGACCACTGGTGGCTTCCAATTTACTTGGATGAGGCTACACAACAGGTTAGCTTGACTGATGGAAATCCTGATAGGCATCAAAGTCAGGATGTCCGCTCAATGGAAACAGATCTAGTAAAGTTACACTGTATACAAAGAGGGTGAGGTTGGGTGCCACCCCACAACTATGAGCGCTATAGAGTTTGTTCAGAGAATAACCAATGATGCTATCTCGTACGAGCGACTCTTCAAAATCAGTTGGACCGAAAAGAGATTCGACCGTGTTCAAGTTTTGGGTCGATCAACGTGGTGCAAAACTCTCTCCCTAATCAAAGCAAAGACGTTGTTATAATCCCCGTTCAAGGGAAAACCAAAGACGTTTGCACTATAATCCCTCTACTCAATGAATCAAGAATCCCTCTTGATGATAGAAAAGTTCTCAACCAGGAACTGATTGAGGTCACCTATGATGGTCAGAAAAATCAAAAGGCTCCCGTGGTTATCTACTTGCTAGGACTAATACCATACCAATACGATAAGGCTATCCCTTACAAGTACGATGTAACAACAATCGAAAATGGAAAGGAAACTCCATTACCCTCTGTCGTAAACATTGCTGACATCAGTCGAGACACACGGAGCGGCCGGATCTTCAACAGAGGAGTTGGAGAACCCACCAAGGAGAAGGAACCTCAAGCAGAAGTTCAAAATCAGCCAGTCGGGCAGTCCAGTAATCCCGAACTTACAAAGAACAACGATGAGATGCTGAAGCTCATCCAGAAAAGCGAGTACAACATTGTAGACTAGTTGTTACAAACTCCGTCCCGAATCTCTATGATGTCTCTCCTACTTAGTTTTTAAGCTCACAGGGAAGCTCTGCAGAAAGTTTTAGAGCAAGCTTTCGTAGAACAAGATGTGACGACAAAACAATTTGACAGCATCATCTCTAACATCACTTCCTGCAACAATTTAGGGTTCAGTGATGAAGAACTGCCAGAAGAAGGCAAGAATCATAACATGGCACTCAACATTACAGCCAACTGCCAAGACGATGCTTTAGCCAGCGTACTGGTAGACACAGGATCATCTTTGAATGTTATGCCAAAATCAACTCTGATGCGACTATCATTTCAAGGAACTCCGATGAGAGGCAGTGAGGTCATCGTCAAAGCCTTTGACGGATCCAGAAAAACTGTTATCGGCGAAGTCGATCTTCCCATAACTATCGACCCTCACACTTTCCAAGTCACTTTCTAGGTCATGGACATCCGGGCAACGTACATCTATTTATTAGGAAGACCTTAGATACATGAAGCTGCGGCAGTCACTTCAACACTTCACCAGAAGCTGAAGTTCATCAAGGATGACAAGTTAGTCACAGTATGCGGAGAGCAAGCCTTAATTGTGAGCCACTTATCATCATTTTCCTATTTAGAACCAGAGGAGGTTGTTGGAACCCAGTTTCAAGCACTCTCGGTAAGCAATGAAAATCGATCAGAAAAAGGAACAACGATTTCCTCGTACAAAGATGCTCTCAAAGTGATAGAGAGTAACGACGTAAAGGGATGGGGACAACTTGTGATTTCTACGGATAACAAGACAAAGAAAGGTCTTAGTTTCTCTTCAAACTGTACCCAGACTGCCAAGAAAGATGAAACCTCATTCAAGACTTTTCATCTCATTCAAGACTTTTTCCACAGTGGGGGCTTTCTCCACCCAGTGTCTCAAGAAGTACACACCATCAATGAGAGTGACTCCTCCGATGCGGACGAGGAATGGAAATCTTATCTCAACCCAGACATTTATATGTCTCAGGAAGAAGCTCTCATGCCATTATTTTTTCCAAAGCAGAGCCCGAGATATATACCAAGATCAAACATCCGAATGATTTACGGAGATTGCGATCTTGAGGGATGCCGTGCTCCTCCTAACTCCCTAGAAGATGATCCAATGAAAGATAACTCCGATCAAGGTTATTATGACCCACTGGATGACTTGCTTATCTGGCAGCCGTACCTAGAAGACTTGGGGCAAAAGAGTCAGCCCAACAAGGCCTATCAGCTGAGTAATATTGAAAATAATGCCCACGTTCCCACCAAGTCATAAGATCATTACTCAGGATATTCTGAAGATATCCAACACAATGATGAATTCGCAATGACTGCAGGACTAGAGTTCATCAACTATGCTTTTCCTGAGGTCAACGTCATCGAGGAAGATGACTCGACCACTCCGGAAGAAGTATGGGACACCTTAGGATAGCCGAGTGGCAAGTACGACTTCTTGGTCAAGTACATCGCTCCTGAAAGCTCTCGCATCAGCTATGAGGACATCCAGCCAACTGGATGGGGAGATCCTCTTGAGAGGGAAAACCCTAAGGAAAATACAACAGAAGAGTTCGTTTACGACAACTCTGCGTGGGTGGAAGACTCCAACGATCCTACTGCGCCAGAAATCAACATTATTTCTGAGGACAAACGAAGAAAGAAGATACCAGACTTTGTGACTCACCGAGGAGTTCGTCCCCGATGGGTTGCTGTCGATGTCCCAAAAGTCGTCCATAAGTCTAAGTAATTGCCATCTTTGTTTTAACCTTTCACCCTGCCTAGGTGAAACAAATATTTTTATAGGGCTCACTTTCTGTAAATGTCTCTCTTCGCTTCGTCCAAAGCGACAGAGTTTTGTTTTATAGGGTTGTGTTTCAAGAATTGACAAATCATAAATAAATAAATAACGTCGTTCTGTAATTTTCGCAGTTATTGCTGTTTTCACTTTTTTTTCTCCAGAAAATGGTAATCCTAAAACAACCCAAAAATAAATAAACGAGCATTTTTTTTAGAAAATACACTGCACACACACACTTGCATTCTCTCTATCTCTTCTAAAAACGAATCACCACGTCATGCAGATTGCTTGTTTTAAACCCCATTGAAACATACGATTCAATGCCTTCTCCCAACTTTGAATTCCCGGTATTTGAAGCCGAAGAAGAAGAGAACGAAGAAATTCCAGAGGAGATCTCCCGATTACTCAGATAAGAGGAAAAATCTATTGAGCCTCACAAAGAGCCGTTGGAAACAGTCAATTTGGGATCAGAAGAAGAGAGGAAATAAGTTAAGATTGGAGCATTGCTCAGTCTGAATGTCAGAAAAAGCTTGATAAGACTTCTCAAAGAGTCTCCCGATGTATTTGCTTGGTCCTATCAAGACATGCCAGGGTTGGATACCAGCATTGTGGAACATCACTTACCGTTGAAATCAGAATGTTCTCTGGTAAAACAAAGGTTGAGAAGGACTCACCCGGATATGGCAATCAAGATTAAAGAGGAAGTACAAAAATAGATAGAACCTGGTTTCCTTGCCACCTCAGAATATTCTCAATGGCTAGCCAACATAGTGCTAGTTTCAAAAAAGGACGGAAAAGTCAGAATGTGTGTAGACTACAGGGATCTGAACAAAGCAAGTCCAAATGACGACTTCCCCTTACCGCACATAGACATGCTGGTAGACAGTACCACAATGTTCAAATTCTTCTCCTTCATGGATGGATTCTCGGGCTATAATCAAATAAAAATGGCGCCAAAAGATATGGAGAAAACTTCATTCATCACCCCTTGGGGCACCTTTTGTTACAAGGTAATGCCGTTCGGTTTGAAGAATGCCGGGGCAACCTATCAAAGGGCCATGACTACTCTGTTTCACAACATGATACACAAAGAAATCGAAGTGTATGTCGATGATATGATTTCCAAATCTAAAACAGAAGAGAAGCATGTGACCCACCTGTCAAAGTTATTCAAGCGTCTGAGAAAGTACAAACTCCGCTTGAATCCCAACAAATGCACATTCGATGTCTGCTCGAGAAAGCTCTTGGGGTTCATCGTCAGCCAAAAAGGAATCGAGGTTGATCCTGACAAGGTCAAGGCCATTCAAGAAATGCCTTCACCAAAGACCGAAAAACAGGTCAGAGGATTTTTGGGACGTCTGAATTACATCTCAAGGTTCATATCCCTCATGACCGCGACATGCGCGCCAATCTTCAAACTACCCAGAAAGAATCAAAGCTGTGTATGGACAGAAGATTGTCAAAAAGCTTTCGACAGTATCAAAGAATATTTATTGAATCCACCTATTTTGTCTCCTCCAGTGGAGGGAAGACCATTGATCATTTAACTAATAGTCTTTGAAGACTCCATGGGTTGTGTACTTGGCCAACAAGACGAAACCAAAATAAAAGAGTCTGCCATCTACTATTTGAGCAAGAAATTTACCGACTGTGAAACTCGGTACACTATGCTTGAAAAAACTTGATGTGCTTTGGCTTGGATAGCCAAACATCTTCGCTAGTACATGATTTGTCACACTACTTGGTTAATCTCTGAAATGGATTCGATCAAGTATGTCTTTGAAAAGCCTGCACTCATAGGAAGGATCGCTTGCTGGCATATGTTGTTATCAGAATACGACATTGAGTTCCATGCTCGGAAAACCGTCAAAGGGAGTATTTTAGACGATCATTTGGCTCTTCAACTGATTGACGATCAGGGATCAGTCAGATTTGACTTCCCAGACGAAGATGTCATGTACTTGAAAATGAAAGATTGTGATGAACTGCTACCCAGTGAAGGGCCAGAACTAGATTCCCAATGGGGACTAATTTTTGACGGAGCTGTCAACAATTACAAAAACGGAATTGGGGCAATCATAGTAACACCTCAGGTTGCCCATATTCCTTTCACTGCCAGACTGACGTTCAAGTGCACAAACAACGAGGCCTAATACAAAGCTTGTATCATGGGTCTCGAAGAAGCAATTGACTTGAGGATTAAGAACTTGGACATATATGGAGACTCAACCCTGGTTATCAGTCAGATCAAAGGAGATTAGAACATATGCCAATCAGGGCTGATTCCTTACAAAGATTACGCGAGAAGGTTGTTACCATTCTTCAAAATAATCGAGTTTCATCACATTCCTCGTGAAGAAAATCACATGGCCGATGCACTAGCCACTCTCTCTTCCATGATTAGTGTAGGTCAATGCAACGACGTACCTAAGATTGACATAATGCGCCTAGAACGGTCTGCTTATATTTTCATGGTTGAAGCAGTCATAGACGACGAACCTTGGTATCATGATATCAAGTGCTTCCTTCAAAGACAAGAATACCCACCTGGGGCATCCAGGAAAGACATGAAGACTCTCAGGAGACTGGCAGGCAACTTCTTCCTGAACGGTGATACACTCTATAAGAGAAACTTCGACATGGTTTTTCTCAGATGCGTAGACAGACCAGAAGCAAACATGCTGATGAAAGAAATTCACGAAGGATCCTTTGGCACTCATGCCAACAGACACACAATGGCGAGAAAAATTCTAAGAGTCGGGTACTATTGGTTGACAATGGAATCCGATTGCTACAAGTACATGAGAAAGTGTCATAAGTGTCAGATATACGCTGACAAAATTCATGTACCGCCAACGTATCTCAAAATTCTCTCTTCTTCATGGCCTTTTCCATATGGGGAATCGACATGATTGGCATGATTGAACCCAAAGCTTCAAACGGACATCGGTTCATCCTTCTAGCCATTGACTACTTCACCAAATGGGTCGAAGCAGTGTCATACACCAATGTAACCAGACAAATGGTGGTCCGATTCATAAAAAACAATCTCATATGCCGTTATGGTGTTTCGAGCCAGATCATTACTGATAATGAATCTAACTTGAACAATAAGATGATAAAAGAGTTATGTACTAAGTTCAAGATCGAACACCATAACTCATCCCCCTACCGGCCTAAGATGAACGGAGCGGTAGAAGCGGCTGACAAGAACATCAAGAAGATTGTTCAGAAGATGGTTGTAACCTACAAAGACTGGCACAAGATGCCACCCTTTTCTCTTCACGGTTATCGCACATCTGTCCGCACTTCAACAGGGGCAACCCCTCTCTCACTCTAGTATATGGCATGGAAGCAGTGCTCCCCATAAAAATAGAGATCCCATCAATCCAGGTATTGATGGAAGCTAAGCTAACAGAAATAGAATGGTGTCAAAGCAGGCACGATGAACTAAATCTGATTGAAGAAAAGAGAATGACAGCTCTATGCCATGGTCAGTTATATCAGCAAAGAATGAAGATAACGTTCGACAAAAAGGTCCGACCTCATGTCTTCAGAAAAGGAGACCTCGTGCTCAAGAAGATACAATCATTCCTCACTGACTCTCGGGGCAAACGGACTCCGAATTACGACGGCCCCTATGTGGTCAAGAAAGCCTTCTCAGGCGGTGCCTTGAGACTCGCAACCATGGATGGAGAAGAATTTTCCTACCCTACAAATGTTGATGTAGTCAAGAAATGCTTCGCCTAAATAAAAAAAAATGTCTTGGTGGGTTGAAAACCCGAAAGGGCGGTCCAGACAAAAATTAGAGACATAATGAAAAATCATCCCGATGGATTGGAAATCTCAAAGTACAATTCAGGCAAAAGTTAGGGATTCATGGCAAGTAACTACATCTGACGAGGTTGAATCCCCAGCGGTAACACCATTCATCGAAAAACTCCAGTCAAGGTCATCTTCAACAGAAACTCAGGATGTCTAGAATTCAAAGTTGGTAGAAGGATAATGGTCGTTATGTTTCAATGTAGCCCCTTTTTCCTTAAATTACCATTTTTTAAACTTTGTAAATGCTCTATAGGATCACACATTTACCTGATTTCCATCCTATCAATAAAATTTGAGCCCTAGTGCTTTTGTTTGCAATTCTCCTTTGTTTTAGCTTTATAGAATGACATTTTTAACATGATCAACGATTCTTGAAATAAAACAAAAATGAATTTACTTGTCTAATTTCTTCTGCTTTTAAAATAAAGATGGCATTTCTTTTTACTGAACGTCAAAAAGAACATCGATAGTTTCTCCGAAGGTGATTGAACCTCAAAGTGCAGAATTAAAGTACTCCTTCTAAACCAGTACACCTAAATGGAGAATCAACTGTTTCAGATGCGAATGTCCCATATGATATCCCCGACAGAGTTCTTACCTCTTAAGACCGATTGGCGATTCTTTCTCCCCCACAGGGACCGTCTTACCTAAAGCAAGGCATGATTGCTATCTTGAACCAATGATACTTTTTATCCCCCATAGTGGCCGAGTATCTAGTCATGTTCATCCACTGGTCTGTATGTCGCGTCAATTTTGTCAGCATAAACATACATACATCATGCATAATTGATTCACATTCATAATCACATTGCATTATTATCACTCCGGTCAGTCTCATTTCCCAAGTGATAAAATCCTCTTATCAATCAAGTTGTCAGTCCTTTCCTTGTTAGGAAAAGTGCCACCTAAACAATATTTCTCCCCAGTTTATTTCTGGATAGGAGCCCGTCCTCGACAACTTTAATAACTTGAACCTTTGAAAAACAAGAAGGCAGTCGAAAGACACTTTTTGGAACATCACTCTTCACCAGTGAAGATGATATTTTCTCTTTCCCGGATTAAGGAAAATCCCAGAGAAAGATTATTAACCGAAGACTCTCGACGATACATCGATTTTTCTCCCAAGAAAGTCGATATTAATGAAGTCATCAGCACCTCAAAATTGGATCATATCACATGGCGTTTCTCCAAAAGAATCTGGAAGAAAAGTATGATTTTTTATCCCTAAGCAAAAAGCAGTTTCTCAAGAGACTCGTTTTCCCCAGTAGAGTCAACAAATGGCATCTCCAACAGAGAAGTTTGCCCACCTCTACATCTTAGAAAAATGGGTACCCCCAACAAGTCTGACCTCAAATTTTTTCCATCAAATGGCGTCTCCCCAGTAAAACTCGGTGAGAAGTTTGATGAAAATCGCTACACATAGCATTCCTTGTCAAGGAATAAACTCGACAAGAAGAAACTTAGACCAGTTCCATGGCTGAAGACCAGGATCGAGGGGAAGTTTATTTCAGAAATTGAGACCAGTTCCGTGGCTGAAGACCAGGATCAAGGGGAAGTCTATTTCAGAAACTTAGACCAGTTCCATGGTTGAAAACCAGGATTGAGGGGAAGTTTTACCCTTTTCTAAGTAACATTGCTTAGCAAAAGAAGATGGATGAGCAAACTGCTATTCATAACTGTAGCACCCCAAAATTTGCCCTACCTTTTTCTGGCTTATGTTTCTTTCTCATCTACATTCTCCATTAGGCCATAAATCATAATCATACCATTGCATTGGTCTTCTAAGACATGGGATCAAAGGATTTTCTTGGCCTTATTCATAAGGGATTCAGTCGGTTTCTATTCCCAGTTAAGTTGGAGCAAGAGGTTGAATTCTCCTCGTTGTAATCTTCCTGATCTGAGGTTTTCCTAGTCACTTTGGATCTGAAGTTGGATGTGGATTGAATGTGATCATGTGACTTACTTGGAATTCGAGACACAACTCCTTTTTCTAACCCATAACCATTTTGATATTCGTTTTAAATCACTTTCTAACCCATATTCGTTTAATACCATTTTATCATTATCCAATATCCATTTTGTAAATCCATTTTTTAACCTTTTCTTAAACCATTTTCTTTGATTAATCCATTGTCAGAGTCCATTTCCTAAATGCCCATATTCAAATATCCAAAACCACTTTTTGGTCCATATCCATTTTCAATCCATTTATATCCATTCTAATCCAATTAAATCCATTGTCCACAAACCACTTTAAATCTACTTTTAAAAAACCAATATCCATGTCTTTAGAATTATTAACTTTTTCTTTCCAAATACCAATTACCCATTCTAAACCAAATTAAATCCATGTCCAAATTAAACTTTTTTTTTATTCTCAAACAATTACCAAGTTTTTGAATCCATTCTTTTTATTTTTTCCAACCAAATATCCATTTTCGATTTTTATTCCTTATCCATATCATTTTTTTCTTATATCCATTTTCAATTTCAAATGTCCATTTTTTCAAAGTCCAAATTGTAAATCTCCAAATCTAATTAACCCATAAACCATATCCATTCTTACATTCATTTTCAAAATAACAAATCCGTTCCACATTCAAATTGAATTCAATATTCATTTCTTAAGTCCCATATTCATAACAAAAGAAAAATACAACACAACAAAAAAATGAAAGCGCAGCAGTGAAAGAAAAGTACACCACAACAAAGATCACAAAAGCAATTGAACTTCTCATAACAGAAATTAAAAAACAGTTTTTCTAACAGATTCGTAGCAAACTTTTTCTTCTGGATCATTCCAAGCTCCTCTATAAATTCACCTCTTCTTCACTCTTGATCTCTCTCTCTCAGATTCAATCTCCAATTCTTCACTCTCTGCATAATCTTCACCATCTTCCATTTCAATTCTCTGCAATTTTCATTCTGTAACCAATTTTCATCTTCCTTATCATATTCACGTATCACCTTCATCTTCTCCTAATTATCTTCATCAAATTCTAATAGAAAACAATCCTTCAACATCTACTCCATCGCCACAACTCCGAAACCTGCAGAACATCAACAACTCGGTAACAGAAAATCACAACACAACCGCAAAACTTTCGCAACAGAAGAAGAAGTAGAAGTAAAAGAATTCATATACTGAGTTTGCAACAACAACGACACGGCAATCGCAATTCACAACACGCAGCAAGAAATGAATCAGAAGAAGATTTCGCGAGATTCGAATTCACTCACGCACAAGAATTGGAAGTGAAGTGGAGTTGATAATACCTCTGGTTTTTTGTTCATCTTTGTCAATTTGAAGACGCACCGGACGGTTCTCCGGTAGGTACGTCAATCTTGTCTCAAACTTTGATGTGCGATTTTGTTCGTGTGTTTACTGTTTCTGATTTACGATTCGAAGCCTGCGATTTTCATTGCGTTTGTTGTCGATTTATGGACATTGTTTTCCCGCCGTGAGAGTTATAGTTGCTAGAGTGTTGGAGAGTGAGACGGAGAGGAGAGTTTGAGTGTGGAAAGGAGTTGTTTCCGGCGATTTGGTGAGGATGAAGAAGGAGTTGTGAGCATCGAGGATGAATGGCGGACGGCGCAAGTGAAAGAAGTTTAGCGAGAATAAAGTTTTACTGATGCGGTTAGAGATGAGTGAGGTTGTTGTCCCGCGAAAACGAAGACGGAGGTGAGATGGCATCATCGGAGGCGATTTGGACGGAAAAAAAGAAGTAGGTTGAGCGATTGAGGAAGTTTCTGGCTCGGTTTAAGGCTTCGGCAAAAGAGAGATGGTGATGTTGTGTTGAGAACGACGATGAGGTGAGGAGATGAGCGATTTGAGGAAAGGAGGTGAAGTTGGTGATTCCGGCGGTGCAATCGGAGAAGATGAAACCAAGGTCAGCGAAGAAGAAGAAGGTTCCTGTGTGGTGTTGTTTTGTTTTCGGCGAAGAGTGATGGCGAGGAGATGATGTCGCGACGGAGTGGAGCGGAGCCGTGGCTTCATTGTTGGCAAATTGAAGAGAATGGTTGAGAGGAATGGGCGCAGCTGAGATTAATTGGTGATTAGAGTTAATGGTTTAAGAGGTGGAGGTTATGGGGTCTTGTAAGCTGGACTTCTAAGTCAATTGATCCATGGAAATATTTTTCACGCCACCTGTTTATTTTTGCACCCCTCCTGTTAATTGATCCATGAACCTTATTTGTGTCACCCCAGATTCGCTTGCACACCTCCCCTTGACTCCCTCTTATTGATTTCAGTGGGCTCAAGCACAAGGCCCAGACGTTTTTATTCACACCGTCCTTTTACTAACGCACCCTCCCCGCGACTTGATAAGGTCTTTGGGCTTTCTGTGCTTAAGGCCCACTCGCCCAGTGCTATTTCCAACCTCCTAAGACATTCGCACCCCCCTCTGCGCATGGAATCTTGGGCCTGCTAAAGCCCAAACGCTGCTAGCACCCTTATAACACTAACTGCACTTTTTTTTAGTTTTAGTTTAGATCTTTGATTGTTAGTTTTAGTAATTATTTTGATTAATTGAATTTTTGTTTTAATTAGAAGATAATTTTGATTTTCTTTTAATTAGATTAATATTAGGATTAGATTAGAAATTAATTGAAATTAATTTTAGGATAAATTTTAGTTTTTAATTCTAGATTTAACTTTAGGATTAATGTTTTTTAGATTTAGTTTAGAATTGCCTTGAACTAATTTTAGAATTAAACAAATTAACTTTTCTTGTTAGAATTTAATCTTGATTTTACTTCGCATTTTAACTCTAATTTGGATATTGTTGATTAATTGTTGACCATAATTGTAATTGCTCATTGTTGGTTAATTTCTGATTTCTCTTTTATGAATAGCATGATATAATGCTTTGTGTACAATTTTCTCACATCCCTTTGGGATCCTAGCTCAACTTTAATGTTTGATTAAAGTGAGGTAGGATAAGTATTAGGTAGTTCTATCCCGCTTTTCTTTAGACTTAGGTTTCTCATACCACACTTAACCTTTAGGACCATCCATGTATGATAACTTTAGGGTTTGAGTCTTTGTCCCCTTTAGTTTTCACATTTTGCTCCACTTGAGTCTTTCTTCTTTTCATCTCAAAACAAAATAAAAAACACTTAATAAAGGCATGAAATGTAGTGTATTTGAGCCTTTCATGTGAGAATAAGGAGGTGAGGGGTCTTCTCTCACTTTCTTAGAATGTTTAGCGTACGTCCCGTCTTGGGTCGATATGCGAGGCATTCGATCCTATGTGAGAGACTTAAATACAATACGTGTTATAAACACAAAAATAGCCAAAACACTTCTTGCTAAAAAACTTTAAACAAACAATAACGTCTTTCCTTCGGGAATTCTCTTTTCTCATCTCTTCACTCTTTGCTTAAGGACTCGTCCGGTTCGTCCTACCGCAAATAGGTAACGCCTAAGTCTCTATACAGCGAGTTGCAACACCTAACTGCTGGGGCGCGCACTCTGACGTTTCCACTAAAAAAACAAACAAAGCAACCCTTGTTGAGGGGAACTACGTCGCTCTGATTCTCATGTTCCCAATGAGATACGTAGGCAGTGGGGTAGGGCCCATTCGAGCACTTCTTTTATTTTCCCTACATTTGTCTCTCCTTTCTTTTCCACTCCTGTTCCTTTCTTTTCCAGTTCTGAGCAGCGAAGCTCCAGTCAACGACATCCTTTGATCGAAGCAGCAAGCGTGGATCCCATCGGGTACGATGGACGCGTGGGGGTGCTAATACCTTCCTCTCGCGTAACCGACTCCCGAACCTAGATCTCTTGGTCGCAAGGCCATGCTCTATCCTTCCCTCAGGTTTACGCAGTGTTTCCTTTCCCTCTCTTGGGATAAATACACATTGCTGGCGACTCTGTTTCGGTGCCACTTTCGCGTTTGTACTAGGATGAAAATTCTGGGAGCGACAATAACCACTGTCAAAATTTCGGGTATTCCGATATTTAATCATCTTGCACCCCAAATGCCCGAATATCTTCGCCATTCACCCCTCGGGTCCAAGAAGATTAAATAGGGGCATCTGTCATACCCCAAATTTTGACCACCAAAATTTCCCATCATTGTGAAGATCATCACCATAATATGGATGTACCATCATGCCTCATCAATCTCCTCAAGGATTGTGGAGCCTTCACTACAATAAAGAATTAGGGTTTCAAGCCCTCTCAGAACTTTTAGACAAAGGATCAATCAAGAAATGACTTGATCTTCAACTTGTCTAACCTCTCAAACACCCATAAAGGATCAAGAGGACTCCCATATCAAGAATCAAGCACAAAGTTGCTACATTCCAAGTGGATCAAATCTCAAGATCTCCCGATATCACCAAATTAGGGTTTTGGACGACTAGGACCTCCAGAATGAAATTTTCACAAGGGCATGAGCCAATACTTCAAAACATGACTTAATATTATCAAAATAACGCTAGGAATCCATTTAAAAAGTTAAATTACCCTTAGAGGATGCATTCCTCAAAAGTCAGGAATTAGGGTTTTTATGCGCCGAACCGCTCCGGAGCCAAAAGTCAAAACATGATTTTTTTGGAAAAAATGATCCTTATGACTCATATTTTCATAAAATATGACTTATAATGTCATTTTAACAAGAATTGATCAAGAAACCAAGATAACTTGTAAAAGGGGTAATCTTGAGAAAATTGAAATTTTTTCTAAGTTACTAAATTTGAATGGTTTTGGTACTAACTTCCAAAGGCCATAACTTCTGATCTAGATAGCCATTTTGAATGATCCAAAGCCTGATTTGTAGGTCTTCCTACATTCTACAAAAGCTTCAACTACATGAAACTCTAATTCTTCATGGATTTTTAGTTATGGATGGATCAAAATGGTGAAAAATCAAGAACATAACACTTAGTGCAAAATTGTCTAAGTGTCACCTTTGGGTATCAAAGTTCATGAGGTTTTTTCAATTGGATTCAGATAGTGTCAAGACCAACTATGATCACACATGAATTGTGCCATATGAGGTCTTTCTAAAAAGCACAAGAGCTTTTCATAACTCCATTTGAGCAGGGAGATATGGCCCCCTCAAAATCACCATTTTCAACTGTCTTGTACAAGACAGAATTTTGCATTTTTACTCGATTTGGAAAAATCAGACAAGTACAAGCCTTGTCATCCATTTGGACACCTCAAGGGATAACATCAAAGGGAAATGATCTGATCCACAGGCCTCCCAATTCCAAGGATCTACATGTAGCCATAAATGCCCTAAAAAGGCTAAAAAGCTCAAAGACTCCAATTTTGTTTCAATGCATTCAATGGATTCACAAGGTGGCAAGCATCAAGACATTGCTGACTAAATTGAGTCAAGATTCACCTCTGAACCAGAGGACTCATAGCTTGTGCCCTAACCTCAAGTCAATGGCTAGAGGAGACTTGAGATTCCTTTTGATCAACATTGGCCAAAGGCCTGTACCAGCTGCCAAACACTATTGCTGCCAAAACAAACTTGACACACTATAAATAGAGCTCATTTGTGGCAAGTTTAAGTACACCAAAGCACAACAACGATTAATTTCCTTAAAATTTCTCTCATTATGCAGAAATGCCTTCTTTTGCAAGTCATCACTGAGCTTTCGAGTTAGAGAGCAATTCCACCATAGCTCATGATCCAAACACATCCAATGTATCAAATATAAGCTATTCAAACACTCACCCTTGATCTGAAATACCAAAATCAGAAAGTCAACCTCCAAAACCTTAAATTTTAACTTTTTTTCATTTTTCAAGCAATGTCTTGATTCGGTTACTTCCAAAACCAAACAAAGCCTCAAACATACTCCAAATATCATCCTCAATCTGTCCCAACTGGTTCCCCTCAATTGGAACACCATTTGAGTGAGTTACCATTTTGGTCACTTTTGCAAGAAAGAGCCAATTCTTGTTCCTGAGGATTCTAGCTGGTTTTGATCATCCTAAAAGCTTCTAAGGGATCAATCAAGAGTGTCTAAAGCATTAGATCACTTCTGGCACAAAGATCTTGACAATTAGCTAAAGGAGCTTCAAGAGGTAAGTGCATCACAACTTGAACTCTTTAAATTATGCATTGCTTTGATGTCCATTGATCATGGACATCTCATACATATCATATGTGTTGTGTTTGAACCAATTTGCCATGCTACTGTTGCCTGTATGATGAGATAGCATATAACATGCAAATTTAGGCATATTTTGAAACCACTATCAGATTTTAAAATAGGGACATATTTAGAAAAATCTAAAAGCACCATTGGATTCCTCATGAAATTCTAGGCAAGATACACCTAAATTTTGTCCAAATCCATGGAGAATTTAGGAAGTTAGAGCCTTCATGCAAATCAACAAAAACTTGGTTTTTTGCCTTGGTCAGGCCTAAAACCAAGTCACCCTTATGTATTAATGGAGTGGTTTTGATACACGGGTGTATCACCACCCCAATGGTAGCGCGCATGTGTGTTTGGATGGGAGGTCGTGGGTTCAAGACCCACCCAAACCATTTTGCCATTTTCCCTATTTTTGCAATTTTTCACATTTTTCATGGTTTTTATTAATTAATTCCAAAATTAATTTCTCTCTCAATTGTAATTATTTTTAATTGTTTCTTTTTTTGAAAATTCACAAAAATATTAAAATATTTTATTCCACAAAAATTTCACAAAAATATTACTTATTTCATATATTTGATATTTTTATAAAGAATTATGTTTATATTTGTTTTTAAGCATTTAAAAATATTTCTTTCCCTTGATTTTTCAACTTCAAATGAATTTCAAGCTTTCATGTGATTAAGCATGAGTTTTCAAAATATTTTTCAAAGTTGACACATTGTTCTTGAATATATTTGATATTTTATATCAATTTTATTTAATTTCCTTTGAAAATTATACAACATTAGGGTTTTCTCTTGATTTTGATCTTTCAAATCTTTTTCAAAACACTTTTGGGCCTCTAATAGAGTGTAAGACCCAACCCTATGTGTAAATATAATAATTTGGGCCTCTGTCATTGTATAAGTCCCGATACAAATTCAAAAATCTCGGCGCGATCGTCACTTTTCAAACAAAATCATTTGGGCCTACCCTTGTGTTATAAGTCCCATCTATTTTTTTAAATAACACTTTTGGGCCTCTAATAGAGTGTAAAACCCAACCCTTTTTGTAGAAAAATAATTTGGGCCTCAGTCATTGTATAAGTCCCGATATGATTTTCAGAATAAACGGCGCGACCGCTGTATTTCAACTGGGCATCTCCTCAAGCTATAAGCCCCTATTCTTGTATCAAATAACACTTTTGGGCCTATAATAGTGTAAGCCCCAATTCTTATATATATATATATATATATATATATATATATATATATATATATATATATATATATATATATATATATATATTTGTTTGTAATGCTGGAAGCTTGCTCACCTGTAAGTCCTCCTACCTTCTTTTACACAATTGTATATATTTCATATATATATATATATATATATATATATATATATGCCTGTATATTATCTGCTTAGAGTTTTCCCCGACAATTAGGTCTAGGATTAGATCAAACCAGTGGTCACTCTTTCAAAACAATCAAAACTAGTTCCTCATAGGAATTTCTAGATATAGTCTTGCCTCCTCTTGGGCTTATACAATATGGAACAGAGAAAGGCATTATTCTCGGTGAAACTTTTCTCAAGACTGTCACTATTAGAAAATTGTCAAAGAAATTCATTTTCCCCAGAGAGGATTAATTTCCAATGAACCCTCTCTTGAATTTCTTCAAACCCTAGAACTGTTCACTAAAGAAAAGATTATTCTCAGGGAAACTTTTCTTGAACTATTCTTAAGTTTGGACCCACAGGCTTCCTAAAAGCATCCACAACCTCTTTTGGGCTTTGTACAAGGACCCTCTGGCTTCTTAGAAGTTCTAATGCCTTCTCTTGGGCTTAGTACAAGGACTCGAGACCTCTTACAGGTATAGGCCGTAACCTAGTCATACTTTGTTAGAGCAGTCTTTCTAAAAATTAAAACATCAGACCAATTTAGGGTTGATTCTCATCCCTTAAAAGCCAGCCTCCTCTTGGGCTTCATACAAAGATAAACTCTTTTAATAACAATAGACTAGGACAGTCTCACCCCTATTTTGGATTTCAAAGAAACCCTTGAGTCCCTCAAAAGTACAGGAAGAACCCTGATGATTTAATCAAATCTCCAGCAGAGTGAGAACCTCCATAGGTTTGAAAAATCAATCTCAATCTTTCATCCTAAAAATTTCCCAGCTAGGGTCATCCTATCATCAATACAACACCTTCCAAAATCAGAACCTCAAGGCATCTGATATCTCAACTCTTCTTCAATCCCCAGTAAGAGTTGATTCCCCAATTTGGACCTGCCTATGGATCTCAATAATCCTCAGCAGAAGTTAGCATCCTCTTAGGCTTTATATAAGAAAATTCCCTACCCAGCCTCCTCTTATGCTTTGTATAATGATCATCCCTCAGAACTTTCAGCCTCAATCTTGGGCTTTGTACAAGACACCCACATAAATATCCTCAGCTGAGTCAGTCTCTTTTTTAGCCTCAATCTTGGGCTTTGTACAAAACACATATAAAAACTCCCCGATGGAGTCATGTCCTTCTATCCTCCTCTTAGGCTTTGATCTCCCTAAGCAAAGTCAGTTTCTTCCCTTTTTAGCCTCAATCTTGGGCTTTGTACAAGACAGATAAAACCTCTCACCAGTAGAGTCAGTCTCCCTTTAGCCTCAATCTTGGGCTTTGTACAAGACACCTACAAATATTCCTCAGTGGAGTCAATAACTCTCTTTTAGCCTCAATCTTGGGCTTTGTACAAGACAGACAAAATATTTCCCCAGAAAAGTCATTGTCTAGCCTCCTCTTAGGCATTAAATACTGATCTCCTCAAAAGAGCCAGTCTCTTTTCTAGCCTCAATCTTGGGCTTTGTACAAGAAAGATAAAACTCCATAAATAGAGTCAACCTTTTAGCTTCAACCTTGGGCTTTGATCAAGGCACACAAAAAACCAACATCCCCTCAGAGGAAATAAAAAACCTCTCTGTAGGAAGACATTTCTCTGTATATCACAAATCAAAACAAACCTTAAACCCAGATAACTGCTGGAAGTGGCACACTTATTGATTCAAAAATCCAAGCTGTAGTCCATCTCTTATCCTGGTAAATCCCCTCTTTCATCTAACAGCTGTAAGTGGCAAGCCTCTGGATTATTTACATCCACGCCAATGTCCCTCTCTTAGCATGAAAGATTCCTAAGGAAAAATGGCATTGCTCTACACTGAGTTAAAGTTTTCTCCTTTAGGATAAATCCCTTATGAAGGAAATTATGGCATTGTTGGATTCTCATATCCCAGTTAAAGTAATTCTCCTTTATAATCAGTCACCCAATAGTTGTGATAAACATTTGAGATATCTCCCATAGAGATGACAAATTCTCTCTCAGTCAAACCTTTAGCTTCAATCTTGGGCTTTGAACAAGACACAAATACTCATTTAGCTTCAATCTTGGGTTTTGAACAAGACACAAATACCTTTTTAGCTTCAATCTCGGGCTTTGAACAAGACACCAAAACATCATCTTTTCCTCCCATAGAATAGGAGGAACTACAATTGCTCTGATTTCCCTGTTTTATTTAACGGGAATACGTAGGCATAAGATTGCGAAATCTTAGTGAGCACACTAATAAAAAACCTTAGGCCCCATACCTTCGCACACGAAACAAAAACCTTAGGTGCCGTACCTTAACCAAAAACATCGAAAAAACCCGAAATCAACAAAACTCTCTCTCTCAACACTCCCAAAGGAGAAACTTTCCCGACCCACAACAGACAAACACCGATAAGTAGAAAGTAGAAGAAATTGCTAACAACCTGTGGATAACCACATATAGGATGGGTAATTGATAACTCCCCATTGTATAACATGACCCCGAACTCCCCAATCTCATAGCAGTTGTTAAAGAAAACATTTGCGTGCAAGGTTAGTTTTAAATAGCTTCCCTTTCCTTTCCAGCTTCATAGGATAAATAAGAAATCAGAAAGTAGCACCCAATTCCAACCATGGTGATAAGGTGGTCGCGTCACCGACAAAAATCGCACACTACACTTCCTCCACCCGATTTCTCAGGAAGTCCATACCATCGAGGAAAATAACTATTCTGATATAGATGAAGAGTGGAAATCCTATTTCAACTATGAAGGATATATATCTCAGGAAGAAACATACCTTCCATTTTGCTCTCCGAAGAATAGTCCCAGATATATACCAAGCTCAGACATCAGAATGATCTACGGAGATTGCGATCCTGAGGGATGCCGTGCTCCACCCAACTCATTGGAGGAAGATACTCCGATGAAAGACAACTTTGGTTACAACTCATATGATCCTATGGATGACTTAACCATTTGGAAACCTTACATGGAAGATTCGTGGCAAAAAAGTAATCCAGATCATGCATATCTGCTAAATGACCTTGAGAAAAATCCCCTTGTTCTCCCAGAGTCATGGAATTCTTATCCGGAACATTCCGAAAATACCGAACGCCATATTGATTAAATTGATAGGATTGCAGGACGAAAATTTATCAACTTTGCATTTCCTGAGGTCAACACCATCGAAGAAGATGACTCATTTATCCCCTCAGAAACTTGGGATACCTTGGGGCAGCCAAGCGGCAAGTACGACTTTCTAGTGAAGTACATTGCTCCCTAAATCTCTCGTATCAAATACGAAGACATCAAGCCAACAGGATAGGGAGACCCTCCTGAAAACAAAAATATTGTTGAAATAGAAGAGTCCTCTTATGATAACGTTGCATGGGAAGAAAACTCTAGTAATCAGACTCTGCCAGAAATCAGTGTCATTACTGAAGATAATCCTGGAAGAAAAATACCAAACTTTGTGATCCACAGAGGAGTTCGTCGCATTTGGGTCGCGGTCGATGTCCCGAATATTGTTCATAAATCAAAGTAATCGTCTCGTCTTTGTTTTAACCTTTCACTTTTCCCGGGTGAAAGGGATGTTTTATAGGGCTTGCTTTTATGTAAATATCCCTCTTTGCTTCGCCCAGAGCAAAAGAGTTTTGTTTTATAGGGTTGCATTTCAAGAATCGACATATCATGAATAAATAATTTCATTCTGAATTCTTGCATTTATTGCTATTTTCACTTTTCGCTTTTCCAGAAAATGGTAATCCTAAAAAACAAAATAAAATAAAAACAAGCATTTAAAAAAAAATACACTGCACACACTTTTGCATTCTCTCTGTCTTTTCTAAAAAGAATCATCTCGTCGTGCAGATTACTTGTTTTAAACCCCATTGAAACATACGATCCAATTCCTTCTCCCAACTTTGAGTTCCCAGTATTTGAAGCCGAAGAAGAAGGAGACAAAGAAATTCCATATGAGATATCTCGATTACTCAAGAATGAGGAAAAATCCATTCTACCTTACAAAGAACCGTTAGAAACGGTCAATTTGGGTTTAGAAGAGGAGAGAAAAGAAGTTAAAATTGGGGCACTACTCGGTTCAACTGTTAAAGAAGGCTGGATTGAGTTACTTAAAGAGTTTCCAGATGTGTTTGCTTGGTCCTACCAAGACATTCCAGGGTTGGATACCAACATCGTGGAACATCACTTACCACTAAAACCAGAATGTCCTTCGGTTAAACAAAAATTGAGAAGGACTCACCTTGATATGGCCATCAAAATTAAGGAAGAAGTGTAGAAACAGATCGACGCAGGTTTCCTTGCCACATTAGAGTAACCTCAATGGCTAGCCAACATAGTGCCAATTCCCAAGAAAGACGGGAAAGTTAGAATATGTGTGGATTACAGGGATTTAAACAAATCAAGTTTGAAGGATGATTTTCCCCTACCACACATTGACATGCTAGTTGGCAGCACTGCAAAATTCAAAGTATTCTCCTTCATGGATGGATTCTCGAGCTATAATCAAATTAGAATGGCGTTGGGAGACATTGAGAAAACCTCCTTCATCACCCCATGGGGCACCTTTTTCTATAAAGTAATGTCGTTCGGTCTAAACAACGCAAGAGCAACTTATCAAAGGGCCATGACAACTTTGTTTCATGACATGATGCATAAAGAAATTGAAGTGTATGTCGATGACATGATTGCCAAATCTAAAACAGAAGAAGAGCATGTCACACACCTCTCAAAGTTATTCGAGCGTCTGAAAAAATAAAAACTCTGCTTGAATCCCAATAAATGCACGTTCGGCGTTCGCTCAGGAAAACTCTTAGGGTTCATTGTCAGCCAAAAGGGAATTGAGGTTGATCCTGACAAGGTCAAGGCCATTCAAGAAATGCCTTCACCAAAGACTGAAAAATAGGTCAAGGGATTTTTGGGACGTCTGAATTACATCTCAAGGTTCATATCCCTTATGACCGCGACATGCGCGCCGATCTTCAAACTACTCAAAAAAAATCAAAGCTGCGTATGGACAGAAGATTTCCAAAAGGCGTTCGACAGCATTAAGGAATATTTGTTGAATCCACCTATTCTGTCTCCTCTAGTGGAGGAAAGACCACTGATCATATACCTAATAGTCTTGGAAGACTCCATGGGTTGTGTACTTGGCCAGCAAGACGAGGCAAAAAGAAAAGAGTCTGCTGTTTACTACTTAAGCAAGAGGTTTACCGACTGTGAATCTCGATACACTATGCTCGAGAAAACTTGCTGCGCTCTAGCTTGGGAAGCCAAACATCTTTTCCAGTACATGATTTGTCACATGACTTGGTTAATCTCCAAAATGGATCCGATCAAGTACGTCTTTGAAAAGCCTGCTCTCACGGGAAGGATTGCCCGTTGGCAGATGTTGTTATCGGAACACGACATTGAGTACCACGCTCAGAAAGGCGTCAAAGGAAGTATTCTAGCCGATCATTTGGCTCATCATGTAGCCAGCAATTTTGGACGTGGTTCTTAAGCACTGCAGCTCTAGGTTACTACAGGTCGATTCATTTTTTATCCTATTGAAGCTGATGAAGGAAGGGAAATAGATGTCTTCAACTAACCCTGCTTTGCAAACTGAGGTCAAACTGTCAAAACTGTTGGACAGATGCGATCAATATGGGGGGGGGGGGAGGGGGCGGCTCTCTTAGGTTATTTTGGTTGAATTTAGACTTTTGGTGGGGAATGCAGACTCGGATATTTTGGTGGATATGTGAGGATTTGTGACCTGAGGTTTTTTGATATGGTGTGCTCGCTAAGATTTTTTTCTTTCAATCTTATGCATACGTATTCCCGTTTACCAAAATAGGGAAATCAGAGCTATCGTAGTTCCTCCTATTCTATGGGAGGAAATGGTGTTTTGGTGTCTTGTTCAAAGCCCAAGACGGGAAGCTGAAAAAGTGGTTTATATCTTGTTCAAAGCCCAAGATGTGAAGCTAAAAGTGTTGTCCTTAGAGAGAATTTGTCATCTCTAAAGGGGGTCTGTTTGTCACAACTGTTAGGTGACTGACTATAAATGAGGATTACTTTAACCGGGATATGTGAATCCTAGCCATAATTTTCTTTATAGGGGGTTTTAACCTGAAGGAGAAGACTTTAACTCAGTGTAGAGCAATGCTATCTTTCCTTAGGAATTTCTCATGCTAAAAGAGGGATAGTGGCATGGATGTAAATAATCCAGAGGCTTGCCGCTTACAGCAATTAGATGAAAGGAGTTGTTGATGTTTGTATCCTGTGAACGAGGCACAGTTTTGATGCTAAAAGGTTGATTGACTCAACCGGGGTTTTTCTTATACAAAGCCTAAGAGGAGACTATTGACCCAACAAGAGGGTGTTTTTTGTATGTGTCTTGTACGAAGCCTAAGACGGAGGCTAAAAGGGTTTGACTTAACAAGAAAGTGTTTTATACTCACCAAGAGAGTGATTTTGTATCTCGTACGAAGCCCGAGATGGAGGCTAAACGATTTGACTCAACAAGAGAGCCTTTTTGTATCTCGTACGAAGCCCGAGATAGAGGCTAAAAGGGAGATTGACTCAACAAGAGAGTCTTTTTGTATCTCGTACGAAGCCCGAGATAGAGGCTAAAAGGATTTCTGTTTCAGTTGAGTGACAGGTCCAGTAGGTTGGTTAAAAGAGAAAACCAGTTCTTATAAAGAGACTGATTAAAGGTAAGGCTATGCTTTGGGATTGATCAGAGGATCAGGGTTATTTCCTGTTCTTTAAGGAAATGGGGAATACAGAGGGTATTGGAGAATGTCCGAGTCTACTGGTGTTTTTCCCTACTTGAGAATGCCTTCGAGACTCAAGGAGATTAGACCGTCCAAGTCTAGAGTTTTATCTTTTGTATTATGCTTAAAGAAACAGTAGTAGTACGTTCACGGTAAAAAGATCTAGACTCTTTGAAAGACTGTTCTATTAAGATGACTAATTTCTGTTCCTATACCTCTAGGAGGTCGTCGGGACAATTTGTACGAAGCCCAAGAGGAGGCTGGAAACTTTTAAGAAGCCGAGGGACAATTTGTACGAAGCCCAAGAGGAGGCTCTCTTCTCGAAGGAAGAATCCTTATACGAAGCCTAAGAGGAGGCTGTGAATACTTCTAAAAAGTCGTAGGGTCCTTGTACAACGCCCAAGAGGAGGCGGGGATGCTTTTAGGAAGCCTGTGGGTCCCCAAACCCCTAGAAATTCAAGACAGGCTATTCATAGAGAATAGATCAAGCCAGGAAAGTCCGAGAATTTGGAAGAAACTTAAGAGATGCCATTCACGGAGAAAAGATCATCTCTGGGGAGTAGAGTTTCTTTGACAATGTCTAAGGGTGACAGTCTGTGAAAGGGTTCACCGAGAATGCTGCCTTTCACGTCTCCATATTGTTTAACCCCAAGAGGAGGGAAGACTGTATCTGGTTATCCTATGGGGATCTAGTTTTGTCTATTTGAGAGTGACCAACAGGGCTTAGTGCTAGACGTAGTTGCCGGGGAAACTCTAAATATCTATACTAGTATTACACAGTTGATATGAGTTTATGAAAGAAGACTTACAGTGAAACATCCCCACAATATAGTTATATGCATATGGAAGCGGATAAAGAAAGCATATAAACACTTACTCGGTTGTAGAGCTTCCATGCTATTAGGTTAGTTGTTCAACAAAGAAAGATTGAAAAACAACAGTATATTCAAAATTAAAGGAGAAAGTATTTTGAAAAGGTGTTGTGGGCTTACAGCTCAAGGAGAGGCCCAAGGTTTATCAGTGATCGCACTGTCGTTTTGTACAGAGGGACTTATACAGGCGATTGAGGCCCAAGAAAGGTTTTCTGTACAAAGGGAAGGGTCTTACACTATCTCAAGAGGCCCAAGGAAGTTTTAAAGAAAATAAATAGGGATTATAACACGAGGGTAGGCCCAGATGATTTGTTTGAAAATGGCGATCGCGCCGAGATTTTTGAAAACGCGGTGGGTCTTATACAATGCATTGAGGCCCAAAATGGTTTGTTTTTCAAAGGGGGTTGGGTCTTACACTCTAATAGAGGACCAAAAGATTTTGAATGGGTCTTATAGCTCGAGGAGAGGCCCAGGGTTTGTTTTTCAACGGATGATGATCGCGTCGAACTTTTTGAAATACAACGGGACTTATACAATAAGTCAGGCCAAAATAGGTTTGTATTTACAAAGGATTGGGTCTTACACTCTATTAGAGGCCCAAAAGTTTTTGAAATTGTTTGATGGGGGTTGAATTAATCAAAACCCTAATTTGTTTCCAAAATATATTTTAATTGAATAAAAAATTCAATTAAAATGATCAAAATTGTTTAACATGTGGAAAAAAAATTGTGATCTTAGATTAATGTTTCAAAAATCATGTTTTGACCTACAAAATGATTAGAAATCATAAAAATTTGCAAAATCAAGAAGGAAAAAATATTTTAAATGTCAAAAATAATTAAAACATTAATTCTTGGAAAAAATATCAATTATATGAAATAAATAATATTTTTGGGATTTTTTGGTAAAATAAAATATTTTAACATTTTTGTGAATTATTAAAAAAAGAATCAACTCAAAATCAATAAAACTCAGAGAGAAATTAATTTTTGAATCAATTAAATAAAATCACAAAATTCAAATATTCAAATATTTGAAAAAGGGCGCCAAGAACATGGCAAGAACACGCACCCTTCCTCTGTTTCTGCAGATTTGCGTTTTCTATCCAATCTCACTGAATACTTGATTATATCATGCAATCTACATATCAATCTACTCGTTTCGACCTCACGATCATGTCTATGGTATTTAATTTCATTTATTTTAAGCATGGAATAAGAAATCAAAGAGAAACCTCGAGAACCCTAAATTCTGCATGAAGGTTCAGAAATTCCATGCACGATTCAAACAATGCAATTGATTAAGGGAAAACACTCCATGCATGATTATGAACATATGGCCAAATTATTGTGCAGCAAAAATTGCATGGATCATAGAGTTAGAAGAGCTCATGCTTACCTCTTGCAGCTGGTGGTCGTGTTTTGGGTTAGGGGTGTTACAGCTAGGTTCCAATGATCAGGATAGCTTCCCTAGGTGCCATGGACTGTGTCTGGATGCTTGGAATGGATTGAAATGATCTGGAACTTGAGATGGTACCCCAACTGCAAATCTGTCAAATGCTTGAGCAATTGGCTGGTGATTTTGAGATTTTGGTGTTCCAGATGTTATGTGAGTGTTTTGATCAATTCTATATGATGTTTATGAGGTGTGTGTGTGATTGGTTTGATTGGAATTGCTCTCAAACTCAAAACCCGATAGTGACTTGCTTTGGAAGGCAAATTTGGAAGTGAGAAGGAGATTTTGAGGAAAGCATCTGTTTGATGGCTTTGGTGTAATCAAACTGATCACAATTGAGCTCTATTTATAGTAAAGCAAGTTTGTTTTATAAGCAATAGTGAATGGCAACTGCAGCAGAGGTTTGGCCAATGGTTGCACTTTGGAATCCAAGTCTCCTCTAGCCATTGACTAGAGGTTAGGGCACAGGGTTGTGGTTCCCTTGGTCTTGGATAAGTCTTGACTGAATTCAGTTGCAAAAGGCTCAGTCCATGCCACCTTGGTGTATGCATTGAATGCGCCAATCCAAAATTGGAGTCTTGTCCCTCTTTTAGGCAATTCTAGGTTTGGCATGCTACTTCTTGTTCCAAGGACTTTGGAGGCTTGGCTAAGTGTTTGTCCCCTTTAGATTTGATCCTCAGATGTGTCTAAAGTGATGAAAAGGCTTGGAATTATCTGATTTTGCCAAATCGAGCAAAAATGCAAAATTCTGCCTAGCCTTGGCAGTTTTCAGCAAGGCATATTGCCATTGTCATATCTCTTGGCCCAAGTGGGATTTGGTGATGTTCTTGGCCATTTTGGAAAGCCCTCATATGATACAACAACTGTTTGATCATATTTGGTTTTGATACCTTTTGGATCCGAGTGAAAAATCCCCCTACATTTGGAAAAAAGTGAAGGCAAATTCTGACTTAGTGAAAATTTCACTCAGTGTTGGAAAAAAGTGACATTTTCACTTTTTGTGATTTTGATCATTCCATAACTCAAAATCCATGAGGAATTTGGAGGGAGGTCAGTTTTAAGCTTTTGTAGAGGGTAATGAGATCTACAAATCAAGCTTTGGATGAGAAAAAATGGCTTAGTGGTTTAGGAGTTATGATCCTCCAAAGTTGGCACCCTTGCCACTTTGTTCATAACTTAGAAAATTTTCTAAGTTTTTATGGTTACCCCTTTTATAAGTTATCCCACTTTTCTTGATTTTTCTTGATGAATGATGATTCAAATCATACATTAACATCATTTTAGGGTTAAAAAACCATTTTTGTGAAATATCTCAAAAAGTCAAAGTTGACTTTTGTGCACAGTTGACTTTTTATCAGATGAATTCCAAACTGTGCGATCCTTTAGGAAATCATGTCCTTGACCTAAATCAAACTTGATTGACATGTTCCATGGGTGTTATATGGTATATTGAATCATGTCCTAGGGTTTGGGAGCATGCCCTGGACAAAAGTCAAAGCTATAGTTGACTTTTCTCGTGAAACCCTAATTGTGGTACTGATGAAATTGAGACTTACTGCTCAAGCTTCCTGGATTAATCCATTGTTACAAATGGATCAATGTGGTATATTGGAGACCCTCAAATCATGTCTTGAGGTCTTGGCTCATGATTTGTCCCAAAAGCCAACTTAGGGGTGAATTAGGTCTAGAAACCCTAATTCCTGATTTTTGATGTATGCATCCCCTGAGGTCAAATTGACTTGATACTTGGGCCCATGAGGTTCCATGGAGTATTTTAGGATATGCTTTGAAGCATTGGCTCATGCCCAGAGGAAAATTTTCATCTGGAGGCCCTGGTCGACCAAACCCTAATTTGGTGACACTGGCGATCTTGAGGCTTGATCCACCTGGAAGGGAGCAGCCTTGTGCTTAATCCTTAAAGTGGGAGTCCTCTTGATCCTTTGTGGATATTTGAGGGGATAGACAAGTTGAAGATCATGTCATTTCTTGATTGATCCTTTGTCTAAAAGCTCTAAGAGGGCTGGAAACCCTAAATTTGATTGTAGTGGATGCTCACCCATCTTTGGGGAGACTGATGAGGTATGATGGTTCCTCTATATTGTGATGATGATTTTCACAATGATGGGAAATCTTAGTGGTCAAAATTTGGGGTATGACAGATGCCCCTATTTAATCTTCTTGGACCCGAAGGTGTGAATGGCGAAGGTATTCGGGCATTCGGGGTGCAAAAGGATTAAATATCGAAATACCCAAAATTTTGATGGTGGTTAAGAATGGTAGCTTGTGCATCCTTCTTCATTTGCTAAGAAATGATGATTAGAAAAGGTAAACTTCCCCTCGATCCTGGTTTCCTACCAAGGAACTGGTCTTAGTTTCTGATGTAAACTTCCCCTCGATCCTGGTTTCCTACCAAGGAACTAGTCTTAGTTTCTGATGTAAACTTCCCCTCGATCCTGGTTTCCTACCAAGGAACTGGTCTAAGTTTCTGAAATAAACTTCCCCCCGATCCTAGTTTCCTACCAAGGAACTGGTCTCAGTTTCTGAAATAAATTTCCCCTCGATCCTGGTTTCCTACCAAGGAACTGGTCTAAGTTTTTGAAATAAACTTCCCCTCGATCCTGGTTTCCTACCAAGGAACTGGTCTCAGTTTCTGAAATAAACTTCCCCTCGTTCTTGGGTTCCTACCAAGGAACTGGTCTAAGTTTTTGAAATAAACTTCCCCTCGATCCTGGTTTCCTACCAAGGAACTGGTCTAAGTTTCTTTTGTCAATAAAATTTTTGACAAGGGACGCTATTCGTAACGATTTTCCTCAAACTTCTCGCCGAATTTTCCTAGAAAGATGCTATTTGATAGAAAAAGTTTTGCTGTCAGACTTGCTGGGGAACCCAGTCGTCTGAGTTGTAGAGGTGCACAAACTTCTCTGTTTGGGAGACGCCATTTGTCGATTCTACTGGGAAAATGAGTCTCTTGAGGGACTGCTTTCTATTTGGGGATGTTACATCATACTTTTCTCGGGATCTTCCCGGAGAAACGCCATATGATGTGATCCAATTTTGAGTTGCTGATGACCTTTTCATCAGTGGTTTTTTTTTCGGAGAAAAACTGTTGTATTGCCGAATCTCTGCTTAAGAGGCTTCCTCTAGGGATTTTCCTTAATCCGGGAAAGTGAAAATATCATCTTCAATGGCGAAGAGTGACATCGGTTGAAGGTTCTCTGGTCTTTCAGAGGTTCAAGTTATCAAAGTGGTCAAAGGCCAATTCTGATCCAGAACTAAACTAGAGGAGAGGGATTGTTCAGACGCAACCTTTCCTGACGAGGAAAGAACTGACAACTCGATTGAGAGGACTGTTATCACTAGGGGACAAGACCGACTAGAGTGATAGTGATGCAATATGAATGTGAATGCAAATCAATAATGCATGATGTATGTATGTATATGCTGACAAAACTGACGCGCTATACAGACTAATAGATGAACATGACTGGATACTCGGCCATCGCGGGGCAAAGAAGTACCGCTGGTTCAAGATAGCGATTCCGCCTTGCTTAGGAGAAACGGTCCCTGTTGGGAGTGACGCTGGTCGGGCTTAGGAGATGGGAACTCGGCCGAAGAGGTCTGATGGAGCATTCGTATCTGACATAGATGATCCTTCATTCAGGCATACTGGTTTAGAAGGAGTACTTTGATTCTGCACTTTGTGGCTCGAACACCTTTGGAGAAGCGATCGATGTTCTTTCAATGTTCAACCGTCAAAAGAAATTGCCATCTTTATTTTTAAAAGCAGAACAATTTTAACAAGTAAATTCATTTTTGTTTTGTTTCAAGAATCGTTGATCATGTTAAAAACATCATTATGTAAAGCTAAAACAAATAAGAACTGCAAACAAAAGCACAAGGGCTCAAATTCTATTGATAGGATGGAAATCAGCCAAACGCGTGATTCCATAGAGCATTTACAAAGTTTAGCAAATTGTAATTTACAGGGAAAAAGGGCTACGTTGAAACATAACGACCACTATCCTTCCACCAACTTTGAATTCTGGGCATCCTGAGTTTCCGTCGATGATGACCTTGACTGGAATTTCTGATGGATGATGTAACTGCTGCCGAGGGATTTGCTCCTTTTTCGAAAGTAGTTACTTGACGTTATCCCTAATTTTTGCCTGGATTGTACTTTGAGATTTCCAATCCACCGGGATGATTTTTGATTATGTCTCTAATTTTTTCTTGGACCGCCCTTTCGGGTTTTCAATCCACCGAGACGTTTTTTTTTAGTTTAGGCGAAGTATTTCTTGACTACATCAACATTTGTGGGGTAGGAAAATTCCTCTCCGTCCATGGTTGCAAGTCTCACGACACCTCCTGAGAAAGCTTTCTTGACCACATAAGGGCCGTCATAATTCGGAGTCCATTTGCCCCGGGAATCAGTGAGAAATGATTGTATTTTCTTGAGCACAAGGTCTCCTTTTCTGAAGATGCGAGGTCAGACATTTTTGTCGAACACCTTCTTCATTGTTTGCTGATATAACTGACCATGGCATAGTACCATCATTCGTTTCTGTTCGATCAGGTTGAGTTCGTCGTGTCGACTTTGACACCATTCAGCTTCTGTAAGCTTAGCATCCATCAATACCCGGATTGATTGGATTTCTACTTCTATGGGAAGCACTGATTCCATGCCATATACTAGAGAGAAAAGGGGTTGCCCCTGTTGAAGTGCGGACAGATGTGCGATAACCGTGAAGAGCAAAGGGTAGCATCTCATGCCAATCTTTGTAGGTTACGACCATCTTTTGAACAATCTTCCTGATGTTGTTGTTAACCGCTTCTACCGCTCCGTTCATCTTGGGTCGGTAGGGAGATGAGTTATGGTGTTCGATCGTGAACTCTGCGCACTAATATTTCACCATCTTATTGTTCAAGTTAGATCCATTATCTATAATGATCTGGCTCGGAACACCATAACGGCAGATGATATTGTTTTTGATAAATCGGACCACCACTTGCCGGGTTAAATTAGAGTACGACGCTGCTTCGACCCATTTGGTGAAATAGTCAATGGCTACCAGGATAAACCGATGTCCATTCGAAGCCTTAGGTTCGATCATGCCAATCATGTCGATTCCCCATATGGAAAAAGGCCACGGGAAAGAGATATCTTTGAGATGTGTTAGCGGTACATGAATTTTGTCAGAGTATATCTGACACTTGTGACACCTTCTCATGTACTTGTAGCAGTCAGATTCCATGGTCAACCAATAGTACCCTGCTCTTAGAATTTTTCTCACCATTGTGTGTCCGTTGGCATGAGTGCCAAAGGACCCTTCGTCAATTTCTTTTATTAGCATGTCTGCTTCTGGTCTGTCTACACATCGGAGCAAGGCCATGTCAAAATTTCTCTTATAGAGTGTATCATCGCTCAGGAAGAAACTTCCTGCCCGCCTTCTGAGGGTTTTCCTGTCTTTCCTTAGTGCCCCAGGTGGGTACTCTTATTTCTGAAGGAAGTATTTGATATCGTAATACCAAGGTTTGTCGTCTATGACTGCTTCAATCGTGAAGATGTAAGCAGGCCGTTCAAGGCGCATTATGTCGATCTTAGGTAAGTCGTTCCATTGACCTACACTAATCATGGAAGAGAGAGTAGCTAATGCATCAGCCATGTGATTCTCGTCACGAGGGATGTGATGAAACTCGATTCTGTTGAAGAAGGGTAGCAACCTCCTTGCATAATCTTTGTAAGGAATCAGTCCTAATTGGTATGTGTTCCAATCTCCTTTGATTTGATTGATAACCAGGGCTGAGTCGCCATATACATCCAAGTTTTTGATCCTTAAATCAATCGCTTCCTCGAGACCCATGATACAAGCTTCGTATTCGACCTCGTTGTTTGTGCACTTGAACGTAAGTCTGGCGGTGAAAGGAATGTGGGTACCCTGAGGTGTTATGATAATTGCCCCAATTCTGTTTCCGTAATAATTGACAGCTCCGTCAAAGATAAGCCCCCATTGGGAACCTGGTTCTGGCCCTTCACTGGGTAGCGGTTCATCCCAATCTTTCATTTTCAAATACATGACATCTTCGTCTGGGAAGTCAAATCCGATTGATTCTTGATCGTCAATCGGTTGATGAGCCAAATGATCGGCTAAAATACTCCCCTTAACGGCTTTTTGAGCATGGTACTCTATGTCATATTCTGATAGCAACATCTGCCAACGGGCAATCCTTCCCGTGAGGGCAGGCTTTTCAAATACATACTTGATTGGATCCATTTCGGATACCAACCAAGTAGTGTGACGAATCATGTACTGGCGCAGACATTTGGCTACCCAAGCCAAAGCGCAACAAGTTTTCTCAAGCATAGTATACCGAGTCTCGCAGTCAGTGAATTTCTTACTCAAATAGTAGATGGTAGACTCTTTCGGTTTGGTTTCGTCTTGTTGGCCAAGTTCACAGCCCATGGAGTCTTCCAGGACGGTGAGGTAGATAATCAGCGGCCTTCCTTCCACTGGAGGTGATAAAATCAGAGGGTTCAACAGGTATTCCTTAATACTGTCGAAGGCGGTTTGACAGTCTTCTGTCCAAATGCAGTCCTGATTCTTTTTGAGCAATTTGAAGATTGGCGCACATGTCGCGATCATGAGGAATATGAATATGGAGATGTAGTTTAAACGTCCCAGGAATCCTCTGACTTGTTTTTCAGTTTTCGGAGAAGGCATTTCTCGAATGGCCTTGACCTTGTCTGGATCAACCTCAATTCCTTTCTGGCTGACAATGAACCCTAAAAGGTTTCTCGAACGGACACCGAAGGTGCATTTGTTGGGATTCAAGCAGAGTTTGTACTCTCTCAACCGCTCGAATAACTTAGACAGATGGGTCACATGCTCCTCTTCTATCTTAGATTTTGCAATCATATCATCGACATTACCTCGATTTCTTTGTGTATCATATCATGAAACAGAGTAGTCATGGCCCTTTGATAGGTTTCCCCGACGTTCTTCAAACCGAACAACATTAACTTGTAACAAAAGGTACCCCATGGGGTGATGAACGAAGTTTTCTCCATGTCTTTCGGCGCCATTTTGATTTGATTATAGCCCGAGAATCCATCCATGAATGAGAAAATTTTGAACTTTGCTGTACTGTCTACCAGCATGTCAATGTGTGGTAAAGGAAAGTCGTCCTTTGGACTAGCCTTGTTTAGATCTCTGTAATCCACACACATTCTAACTTTTCCATCCTTTTTTGGAACCGGTACGATCTTGGCTAACCATTGACGATATTCTGATGTGGCGAGGAAACCCGCGTCAATCTGTTTCTGTACCTCCTCTTTGATTTTGATGGCCATGTCTGGGTGAGTCCGTCTCAACCTCTATTTTACTGGCGGACATTTTGACCTCAACGGTAAATGATGTTCCACGATGCTGGTATCCAACCCTGGTATATCCTGATAGGACCAAGCGAATACATCGGGAAATTCATTGAGAAGCTTTATCAAACCCTCTCTGGCAGTTGGACTGAGTAGTGCCCTAATCCTGATTTCTTTTCTCTCTTTTTCTGAACCTAAGTTTACCGTTTCCAACGGCTCTTTATGAGGTTCAATGGACCTTTCCTCCTGTCGGAGTAATCGGGAGATCTCTTCTGGAATTTCATCGTCATTTTCTTCTTCAGCCTCAAATATCGGGAACTCAAAGTTGGGAGAAGGCATCGGATCGTATGTTTCAACGGGGTTAAAAACAAGCAATCTGCATGACGGTATGATTTGTGTTTAGAAGAGATAGAGGAAATGCAAGAGTGTGTGCAGTGTATTTCTTTGAAAAATTGCTTGTTTATTATTATTGATTTGTTTTTTAGGATTACCATTTTCTGAGAAATGTAAAAAGAGAAAACAGTAATAAATGCGGAAATTACAGAATGACGTTATTTTATTGATGAACAAGTCGATTCTTGAAATTACAACCCTATAAAACAAAACACTGTCGCTTTGGGCGAAGCGAAGAGGGAAAATTTACAGAAAGCGAGCCCTATCAAAACATCCATTTCACCTGGGCAGGGTGAAAGGTTAAAGACGGCAATTACTTTGACTTATGAACAATCTTCGGAACCTCGACAGCAACCCATTGGCGGCGAACTCCTCGGTGAATCACAAAGTCTGGTACCTTCGTTGATTTGTCTTCAGAAATAAGGCTGATTTTTGGCGGAGCAGGATCATTGGAATCTGTCTCCCAGGTAGAGTTGTCGTAGGAGGATTCCTCTATTGTATTTTGTATAGCATTTGTGCTCCCAGCTGTATCTCCCTATCCAGTTGGCTGGATGTCTTCGAGCCTGATACGAGAGCTTTCAGGAGCGGTGTATTTGACCATATAGTCATATTTCCCACTTGGCTATCCTAAGGTATCCCACACTTCTTTGGAACTGGAGGAGTCATCCCTCTCGATGACGCTGACCTCTGGAAAAGCATAGTTGATGAATTCAAGTCCTGCAAGTTTTGCCAATTCATCATCGTACTGGATAAGTTCGGAATGACCTGAGTGTTGATCCCATGACATGGCGGGGACACAGGTATTGTTTTCAATGATGGTCAGCTGATTTTCATTGTTCGGATGATTTCCTTGCTCCAAGTCTCCTGGATACGGCTGCCACATTGGCAGGCCATCCATCGGACCATAATAGTTGTGGTCAAAGTTGTCCTTCATCAGAGTGTCCTCCTTTAATGAGTTTGGTGGAGCATGGCATCCTTCCGGATCACAATCTCCGTATATCATTTCGACATCTGACCTGGGTATAAATCTCGGACTCTGTGTAGGAAAGCAAAAGGGCGTAGGCACATCTTCTTGAGACGTATATCCGTCCTTGTTAAGATAGGACTCCCATTTTTCCTCCATATCAGAGGAATCATCCTTATTGATGGTATGCACTTCTTGAGGCACTAGGTGAAGGAAACCTCCACTGTGGAAGAAATCCTGAATGGGATGAAGACTTTCATTGCCGGTAGTAGCTGTCTGGGTACAGGTTGCAGAAAAACCAAGACCCTTCTTCGTTTTATTGTCAGTAGGAATGACTAGCTGTCCCCATCCTGTTGTATTGGTACTCTCGACCACTTTGATAGCATCTTTGTATGAGGAAATGGAAGTTCCCTCTTCGGATTGATTATCCTTGCTCACCGACAGTGCTTGGAACTGAGTTCCAATAACCTCCTCAGGTTCTACACCAATAGATGATGATAAGTTACTCACGAGCAAGGCTTGTTCTCCACAGACCGTGACGAGTTGGTTGTTCTGGACGAACTTTAACTTTTGGTGGAGGGTCGAGGTGACCGCTCCATCCTGATGTATCCAAGGTCTTCCTAATAAACAACTGTACGTTGCCCGGATGTCCATGACCTAGAAAGCGACTTGGAAAGTGTGAGGACCAATAGTTATGGGAAGGTCGACTTCGCCGATAACCATTTTTCTGGACCCGTCAAATGCTTTGACGATGACCTCGCTAGTTCTCATCGGAGGTCCTTTGAATGATAATTGCATCAAAGTGGACTTCGGCATAACATTCAGGGTTGACCCTGTGTCTACCAGTACGCTGGCTAAAGCATCGTCCTGGCAGTTGATTATAAAGTTGAGCGCCATCTTATGACGGCGACCCTCTTCAGGTAATTGCTTATCACTAAATCCCAAGTTATTGCAGGAAGTGATGTTAGAGACAATACTATCAAACTGTCTGATTGTTACATCCTGTTCTACAAAGGCTTGCTCCAAGACTTTCTGTAGAGCCTCCCTTTGCGCTTCTGAACTGAGTAAAAGTGACAGCACAGAGATCTTTGAAGGAGTTTGTCATAGCTGATCAACAATGTTGTATTTACTCCTTTAGATGAGCTTCAGCATCTCATCATCGTTTTTCGAAAGGTCGGGATTACTGGATTGACCGACTGGTGGATTGGGAACTTCTGTCTGAGGTACCTTTTCTTTGTTAAATTCTCCAACTCCTCGATTGAAGATTCGACCACTCCGTGTTACTCGACTGATGTCTGCAATATTCACGACGGAGGGTAATGGAATTTCCTTTCCATTCTTGACTATTGTTGCACCGTATTTGTAAGGGATAGCCTTAGTTGATTCATATGGTAATGGTCCCGGTAGATAGATGACTATGGGAGCCTTCAAATTTTTCCGACCATCGTAAGCAATTTCAATCCGTTCCTGGTTGGGAACTCTCGATTCGTTAATTAGAGGGATGATGATACAAACATCCCTAGCTTTCTGATGATCAGAGATTACGACAACGTCCTCAATTTGATCAGCGAGGTAGTCTGGCGCCCAGTTGATTGGTCCGGAACCCGGATATGGGCGAATCTCTCTACGATCCACCTGACCCTGAAGAGTGTCATACCCTAAAATTTGCCCTCTCATTTTCATATCATTTAGCATGTGCTTTCATTTCATTGCATTGCATTCAAGCATAGAAAAATAAAACATAAAGCATTGCATTGCATCTTGCATAAGGGCATGAGATCAGGTGAGTCTCAAAGGTGTTGATCATCCAAAGCAAGGGAACAGGGGCCAAGGGTTTTCAAACAAGCTTCAAGGGTCTCTCATGTCATATATCATCTCAATTGATCCTACAAGGCATTGGAAGAGGAGAATTCATCAAGAAGATTAGGCAGTGCATCATCTCCTATACAAGACAGTCAAAAAATTAGGATCTGACTCTCAAATGGGCAAGCTCTTTGAGTTTTTATCACCTCCAAGTGTCATATCTCATCTTTGTTAGGTAGGATATACATCATATTCAGAGGAATTTGGATTTGGAGGATGTGCTATTTCCTCCTAACTAGAGGGTGCCAAAATTAGGGTTTCACATAAAATCAGTTTATTTATGATTTTTTGGACAAAACTTGATCTCATGGTATTCCTTATGTCCTTAAGTGTATAGGGATGGAAAATTGCTCATCAATTGGTTTCAGAAGGGTTTCAATTGGTCAGAAGATTCAAAATCAGGAGAATTGGGGCAAAGTCAACTGTGCGGTAAAAAAAGTCAACTCCTAACTTTTTGAGGTCAAAATCATAAAATTCAAGTTATATATGTTCATTGGACAAGATTTGATCAAGAAATGATGGAAGAATCATGAAAAATCAAGAAGTTACAAAACTGCCAAAAATAGAAACTTTAGGGTTTCCAAAAATGGCAAGTTTGGACCATTTTGCACCCTACTTTGAGGCTCTCTTTCTCCAAGATAAAAGCTCTAAACCTCAGGCCCAAGTTGAGCCAATTAAAGTTCATGTTCTAAGCTTCAAATCCATATAAAGAACTCTTCCATCGGATCAAAATTGAGGGAGTTACGATCAATCAAAGTTTGGTAAAATCAAGGCAAATCTCAAGTCATGGCAAGGCAAGCGCAGGCCCATAGGCCATAATTTCATCGAACAGTTGGCGTGCCAAATGTCAAGTCGATTTTCTCCATCAAGAATGTTTCAAATGAAAAGTTGTTGAACATCAAAGTTGTTCATCTCCATGCCCTCTTCAACTTTGATGTTGGACATTTTTTCATTTGAACAAGTTATGAAGGTCATACGAGGGATCGAACATGGTGGTTTCATGCTGAAAGTTCACAAGTCACAAGGCCTTGCTGGCAGCCCAAGTCACACACCCATACACTAGTTGTAGTTCCTTGTTTTCCAAGCATCCGAGTTAATCCTAACTAACCGAGTTAACTAACTTGACTCGGTGAGTTGAGTTTAACTAACTCCGACCCTAGCTCCAAACCCAAACCTCATTCCAAACCTCTCATACTCCAAACCTAAAAACTATTTAAGAGATGCTTCACTCATTTTCAAAGGACTTCAACCATTTTCTCAAATTTCTCACATTTCACTCTCAATCCTCTCTCATTTCTCTCTTCACTTTGCTACAACTTCTACTTCTCTCTTCCAAAACCACACACAAAAGCTCTTATTTCTTGAAGAATAATCACTTTTTACCTTGAAAAGTGATTAATTCTTGAGGTAAACTTCATCTCTCGGTTTGCATTGGTTGGATTTTCTGGAATTTCAGCTTGTTCTTCTTCAATCCAAAGGTTTCTCACCATTTATTTTGGTGCAAGTTGGATTTTGGTGGATTTTCGCGATTTCGTTCGGTTTCGACGCGCTTTGGCAATCAATTGAGGGATCTCTGGTTTTCTTTCATTTTCTGCACCAAGATCACTTTGCAACAATTACCAAAGCAAATCTCCGCTTCGTAGGTTGGTTTTCCTCAAATCTATACTTGATTTAGCTTATTTGCAACTTATTCGATGTAGATCGTTAGTGATTTTTGATTTGGATCCATGTGCTTGATTTTGATTCTTAATGTGGATGATTATTGGATCTAAATGATGTTTGAATACTGTGTTTGAATGTTATTTTCGTGTATAAGTGATTACATGATCATTGGAGTGGTTTGAATAAGTCATTCACTGCTGAAAAGTGCTTTTGGAACTATTTTTTTTAACTCTGTTGCTGTGTAACCGGTTAGCAGGTATGCTGTAACCGGTTAACATGTTGTTTTTTGCGTGGTTTCTGGCTGTTTTGAACTGTGTAACCGGTTACAGCATAACTGCTAACCGGTTACCACTGCTGTAGGATGTGATTTTATTGCATTTTCTTGCTTGTTTGATATCCTTAACATGTTTAAACTTCATGGATCAATGCATTGATGATTGGTGGATTATTTTTGAGCTATTTTAACTCACACCCTAGTATGAACTTGATTTTACGACACGCGTGCCTTTGTTTTTCATCATTGAACATAATGTTTGCATTGTATATTAATTGATGTGATGAACACATGATGCACACACTTTGAGCTCATTAATTACTAATTGATGTTATGTTGCCGGAATTACTATGCGCATGTTCATTTGCTTTCCATTTCAAGAGATGTATACTTGTTTTTGACTTGCTCATATTCTTGACAATGTGTATTCTTTTGTAATGTGCATTATAACATGTTTGATTTCAAGGCTTGTTCACCATGATTTGTAATGTGATTGGGATCGTGTTTGTTGATGAATGTGCAAGGCTTGATGCATGATAATGGTTGTTCATGATTGAAATGGTTTGTTAATGCATGTTGTCTCTAATCTTCCACTGCTGCCTGAACATATATGTGCTGTAGATGTGCTGCCAAATGTTTGTTACACCCGTTTTGTATGATGAACATGAGCTGTTGTTTGCTGTTTGGTATATGAAGCTGAATTTACTACTGTTCTGTTGCATGTGGGCTGTAATAGCTGATGTTTTCATTGTTTCCTTCCATTTGCTTGTTTGACCAAGTTCTTTTGCTAGGCTTTTCTTGTAAATAGTTTTTGAACTAACCTTTTCATGTAGGTGCTAAGGGTAAGTAAGTGTGTGGATATGCTTCCACATGCACTTCTTTCTTTCATCTTCTCTTAGTTCTTTTAATGATCCAACTTGTGCTCATGTTAAGCATTTAATGGTGCTTTGCTTTCATAATTTCTTCTTCATCCCTCTTTGAGATCAACTTAACTTCCATCTTGGAAGTAAGTTGTTTCTTTTTCTCTTCTTCTCCTTTCTTTTAGGATTAGATTTCTTAAGCCACATTAACCTTAGGATCACCATGTATGATAACTCTAGGGTTTGAGTCTTAGTCCCCCTCATTAGATTTTACCTTTTGCTCCCATTTGAGTCTTTCTTCTTCTCATCTCAATAAAAGCAAAAAACACTTAATAATGGCATAACATATATTGCACTTAAGCCTAAAGTGTGGGAAATGGAAGTAGGGTAGTTTCTCCTCTCCTTTCTAGAGTGTTTAGCATACGTCCTGTTAGGACGACCATGCGATGCATTCGATCTTATACGATAGACTTAAATACAATACGTGTTACTAAACACCAATAATCAAAACACTTCTTTCTTAAAAGACAAAAACAAACAAATAATAACGTCTTTCCTTCGGGAATTCTTTTCTCATCTCACTCATTCTCAATGTATGAACGTGCTTCTCCTCGCTCTATTGTAAGACGGTAACGCCTAAGTCTCCATACAGCGAGCTGCAACACCTGAGCTAGAACGTTAACCATTCCCTAAAAAAACAAATAATCCATCCCTAGTGAGGGGAACTACGTCGCTCTGATTCTCATGTTCCCGATGAGATACGTAGGCATTGGGGTAGGGCCCATTCGAGCACTTCTTTTATTTTCCCTACATTTGTTCCTCTTTCTCTTTCCATTCCTTTTCCAGTTCTTTTTCCAGTATCCTTTCCTTACACCCCTTGATCGAGACAAGCAAGCGTAGATCCCATTGGGTACGATGAACGCGTGGGGGTGCTAATACCTTCCTCGTGCGTAACCGACTCTCGAACCCAGTTCTCTTGGCCGCAAGACCATGCACTATACTTTCCCTCAGGTTTATGCGGTGTTTCCTTTCCCTCTCTTGGGATAAATACACATTGCTGGCGACTCTGTTTCTGCGCCACTTTCGCGTTTGTACTTGGATAAAAATCCTGGGAGCGACAAAGAGCGGCTCGCACAAGGTAACATCCTTGGTTACTTTTCGAACAAACTCTACAACGTTCATAGTTATGTGGTGGCACCTGGCCATGCCCGCTTTGAATACAATGTAACCTCACTAGGTCAGTTTCCACAGATCGAACGTCCCGACTTTGATGCCGAGTAGGGTTCCCGTTGGTAATACTAATTTGTTGGGTGTCTTCATGCATATAGATTGGAAGCCACCAGTGGTTCAATAAGTGCTGAAGGGTTTCCTGGACAAGGGCACAGCCTTGATCGTTTTCGTAACCTGCCCTACAGCTCTGATAATCATGTGCTACCAGGAACCCGAGCCGAACCTGTTTAGCATGTAACTTCACCAGGATGGTATTCATCAAGCGAATATCGAAGATTTGAATCATGTTGATATGATAGGGATTCCTATCATGGTAGTCTTGGATCCATCCAAGATTCATCTGACGCTGGAGTGCCTCTTGTACAAAAGAGCATCCCTGTTTGTTTACCGAGCAAGTCAGACAGGAACTATAATCGTGCCGTGGCAGATTATGATACTGGCTTTGCCTGGAGTGCATCGCCACCAAGTTCACATTCATTGCACGGACGTCGTGGTTCTGAATGACGTTAGAATTCGTGTAAACCATGTTAACTCCACGAACTCGGTGCTCTTGGATCCATCTGAGATCCATCTGTTCCTGTAGAGCTGATTGCACCACAGAATATCCTCGATTGCTTTTAGAGCAGATATCACACTGGTGATAGTTATGAGGCGGCACATGGCCATATCCACTATGTCTGCAATGCATCTTGACCAGATTGGTCCTTAACAAGAGTACATCATGAATTTGATAGACGTTGTTAGTCTCTCCCTCTATCAAATTGACCGTAGCTTTCTCGTGTTGAGGTAGTGGGTTTGTGAGAACATTCGGATTCGTATCTTTGAAAGATAAGACCCCGCTCTTAACAAGATTTTGCACGTCGGATTTGAAATTGAGACAGTTTTCTATGTTATGCCCTGGTCCTCTTTGATGGTAAGGGCAAGTCTGATCCACCTTAAACCAAAAAGGCGGATTTTCCGGTACTGTAAGAGGGGACTTAGTCTGGACATGCCCCTTAGCCAGTAGTAACAGAAATAGTTCTGCGTACGATATGGGTATAGGATCAAATCTTGGTGGCCGCGTTGCACGGTTGTTGTTGTATTGAGGACGAGCCTGCTGAAGAGGCTGTTGTGTCCTTTGTTGATTAGGTTGGCTCTGCGCAACCTGAGGTTGGTACGTTGAAATAGGCGTAGGATTGATAGCATGAGTCACAGCCGTTACTGGCTGATAACATCGCCTTTGCTTTCCGAGATAGATATTCCCAATATCTTGCTATTTTTTCTTAGGGAGAGCACTACCGTATCGCTTTGTACTACTTGATGATCCAGTATCTTTGACTAGACGTCCTTCTCGGACGGCTTCCTCAAGACGAACTCCCATACCGACCATCTAGGTGAAGTCACTGGGCGCACTGGAAACCATTCTGTCGTAGTAAAATGAGCTCAAGGTTTTCAAGAAGATCTTTGTCATCTCTTTTTCCTCAAGAGGTGGGAAAATTTGAGCGGCAATTTCACGCCATCTCTGAGCGTATTCCTTAAAGGTTTCTTTGTCCTTTTGTGACATTGATCTGAGTTGATCTCTGTCCGGTGCCATGTCCAGATTGTATTTATATTGTTGGACAAAGGCAGTGCCAAGATCTCTGAAAGTGCTAATTGTAGCACGGTTTAAACCTATGTACCATTTTAGGGCGGCACCGGTTAAACTATCCTGAAAGTAATGAATCAGTAAATCTTGATTCTCTGTCTGAGCTGACATTCGCCGAGCGTACATCACCAAGTGACCCTGAGGGCAAGAGTTACCCTTGTACTTTTCAAAGTCGGGCACCTGGAATTTGTGCGGGACTTTCACATTAAGGACCAAACAGAGGTCTGCGGCGTCTTTTCCAAATAAATCCTAATCGCGAAGGGCCTGCAGTTCTTTTTGCATTCCCAGGAACTGTTCCTGGAACTCATTCATTCTTTCGAACATGTTGTCGTTTCCACCAGAAGGTATCTATGAAATCTGTCCTTCCGGGACAGTGTGTACCACGGGCGGTGGTATAGTCATTATGGGCGAGACTCTCGGTGCCTCCCGAAGTTTGTAACCTTCAGGAGTTGCTGTCATGCCCCTGGCATCTTCGCTTTCCCAAAGTTTGTAACCTTCAGGCCCAGCGGTTCCTGCTGCAGTTCCCTGATTCTCATTGATCGGCGGAACATATCCTTCCGGGATATAGTTAAGTGGCATGCCCCAGAGATGATCTTTTGGCATTTTGTACCTAGGATCAGACTTCTCCACTATGGGCGTTGAGGTGATCTCTGAGATCACAGTCCTTTGTAGCCGAGCTTCTGCCATGGCTTGCATGTCGTTATGAAGCTTTCTCATATCCTCTCTCAGAGCGTCGATCTCTTCTCTCAACTCTCTGTTCTCTTCCTCGAGATCATCCATCTTTTTCTGACGATTGTCCCGAGTATTGTACGAATGAGACAATTTGACTCTAGAACCAAGACACAAACGTGAGATTCGTAGGTAAGAAGAATACGTGACGTGAGAATGATGAATGCAATGATTATATTAGTTGTTTATTTTTTTGGTTTAATCAAAATAAACTTCGACAATTAGATTGAAAATATCAAACAGTGGGGAAACCCCGTTTTATTGAATTCAAAGGATTGCGAAAATAGAAATACAGTAGATTACAAGGTGCGGAAACAGAAACCTAAGCTAAGGGGTCCCGAGTCCTCTCTGGGGAGAAACCGGGTACTGATTTTGGTACTTTCCTTTTCTTGGACCGGGGCTCTTGGGCCGTTGTCGGGTTGTCATTCCTTTGCCAAGTGAAAGGAGCGAGCAAATTCCTTTGGTCATCCTGATTATCCACAACATGTTGCTCCAAAATCTCAATCATAGCACCTTTATCTTTCAGCAGTCACTGTATTTTGGTACACTCTACATTGAGGGTGCGGTACTTGTTCTTCCAAGACCTCCTTTCCTGTTGAACTTTGTTGAGAGTAACCTGAAGTTTTTCCGTCTCAGTCATGAAGTACATGACAGATTCCCTCAGTGGAAGAACTCCATGACGAGGATAAGGCATCTTTAGCTTGAGAGCTCTAGTTTGGACCAAGTGGAGATAAGGCTCCACCGAGACACAATCCTGTTTTCCTAGAGACTCTCGTCCTTTTTTATGAACATGTTTCCAAGCGTACACTATTTCCATCTTTAGTGCCCTGTCATTTTCTCCTTCTTTGAAGAAAAGACCCTCTAGATGAGCATTACGCGGGACATGCCTCATCGGGTATCCAAATTGACGACGAACCAATACTGGATGGTAGTTGATTCCTCCCTTAGTTCCTATGAGGGGTACGTTGGGGAAGTTTCCACAATGATCAATGATCCTGATCCCGTCATAAATCCTATTGCACCAATCTATATTAGAGTTGGTAAGAGACATGATTTTCTGCGACCAACGTAAGGCACTCTTATGATCCCAAAAAGCAGTAGACTTAGGAAAATGGGAGATAAACCATTTATATAACAGGGGTACACAACACGTGATCATCCCTCCGCTGTACAAATTCCCTAAGTGTACAGAATGATACGCGTCCGCGAGCAGAGTTGGCACAAGGTTTCCAATGAGAAAAACCTTAATGGCGTTGATATCGACGAAGCTATTAATGTTGGGAAACAGAAATAACCCGTAAGTGAGTAAGACAAAGATGCTTTCAAAAGCAGTCATGTTCCCTATACTAGCAAAGTACAGAGCCTTCTTTGTCAGGAACTGGGCTGGCAAACCTGGGAGCCCACCCTTAGTGGTCATGTGAGTCTTAATTTCTGACTCATCCAAATAAATTGCTCTTGCAATGGTTTGATCCTTTGGAATTTCTTCCAGTCCAGAAAATGGAGCTCGATCAGTAATGTGTAGATCGGTTAGGTGAGAATACTCCTCCAGCGTTGGTGCGAGCTGGTAATCCGGGAATGTGAAACAGTGATAGACCGGATCGTAAAACTGAATGAGTGCCTCCATGATTCCTTCAATCACATAGACTCTTAACAGAGGTAGCAGACCTCCGTACTTGGCTCTGAAAGCTTCAGCGCTAGTGATCATCCTCGCTAATCCTCTCAAATCCTCTAGTTTTGGAACCCTAAAGGCATACCTATGAGTTCTCCTTCTACCGAAGTCCATGAGCGCAATATTTTTCTCTGATATTGCAATCATTGTCTTAGTTTAATTTGAAAAAGAGAGACTAGAAGAGAAATTTTTTCTTTGATGTAATGTTTTTTAGATGAATGCATGAATGCAGCACACAAAAACATAGAAAAAACATGGGGTCAAAGGGTCGGTGTCATGAAGTCAAGGCTCTACCCCCCCCCCCCCAAAGGTTTATACTAGTGATTTTTGTACCTGTCTCTCAAAATCATCAGTTCTTGTCGAGAAAACACCAGTGGGCCGGGAACCGTGCTAGGTGATGTTTTTCGAAGAACCATCAGAAGAGGGTAGTATCGCGTGACAACCATTTCCAATAGTTTCCGCACTAATAAAAGAGGTTTTTCCTAGGTGTATACTCAATCTTTCCACATGCGGCATCACACGCATTCCCATTAGTAGAAAAATAAACACAGATATCAATTAGGAAAAGCAGTATATATATTTGTCCTAAAGTCCTAGGCTTTAAAGAGCTATGAATCCTATGTTCCTGACAAAAATGGCTCCCCGACGGAGTCGCCATCTTGTGGTACCTTCCCAACTTTAAAGGTTTTTGACCTAAGATCCTAGTGAGGTCAACAAAAATACTATCCCAGTGAAGTCCCTAGTGAAGTCATCATTCTTCGGTTTCTACCTGAGAGATAAAAAAGAGAGCCCCACGGTGGGCGCCACTTTTCTGTAACGAGCGATTTTGGACGTGGTTCTTAAGCACTGCCGCTCTAGGTTACTACAGGTCGATTCATTTTTTATCCTATTGAAGCTGATGAAGGAAGGGAAATAGATGTCTCCAACTAACCCTGCTTTGCAAACTGAGGTCAAACAGTCAAAACTGTTGGTTTACAGATGCGATCAATGTGGGGGGGCCTCTCTTAGGTTATTTTGGTTGAATTTAGACTTTTGGTGGGGAATGCGGACTCGGATATTTTGGTGGATATGTGAGGATTTGTGACTTGAGGTTTTTTGATGTGGAGTGCTCGCTAAGATATTTTTCTTTCAATCTTATGCCTACGTATTCCCGTTTACCGAAACAGGGAAATCAGAGCGATCATAGTTCCTCCTATTCTATGGGAGGAAATAGTGTTTTGGTGTCTTGTTCATAGCCCATGACGTGAAGCTGAAAAGGTGGTTTATATCTTGTTCAAAGCCCAAGATGTGAAGCTAAAAGTGTTGTCTTTAGAGAGAATTTGTAATCTCTAAAGGGGGTCTGTTTGTCACAAATGTTAGGTGACTGACTATAAAGGTGGATTACTTTAACTGGGATATGTGAATCCTAGCAATGCCATAATTTCCTTTATAGGGGGTTTTAACCTGAAGGAGAAGACTTTAACTCAGTGTAGAGCAATGCTATCTTTCCTTAGGAATTTCTCATGCTAAAAGAGGGACAGTGGCGTGGATGTAAATAATCCAAAGGCTTGCCGCTTATAGCAATTAGATGAAAGGAGTTGTTGATGTTTGTATCCTGTGAACGAGGCACAATTTTGATGCTAAAAGGTTGATTGACTCAACTCGGGGTTTTTCTTATACAAAGCCTAAGAGGAGGCTATTGGCCTAACAAGAGGGTGTTTTTTGTATGTGTCTTGTACGAAGCCCAAGACGGAGGCTAAAAGGGTTTGACTCAACAAGATAGTCTTTTATACTCACCAAGAGAGTGATTTTGTATCTCGTACGAAGGCCGAGATGGAGGCTAAAAGGTTTGACTCAACAAGAGATCCTTTTTGTATCTCGTACGAAGCTCGAGATAGAGGCTAAAAGGGAGATTGACTCAACAAGAGAGTCTTTTTGTATCTCGTACGAAGCCCGAGATAGAGGCTAAAAGGATTGCTGTTTCAGTTGAGTGATAGGTCCAGTAGGTTGGTTAAAAGAGAAAATTAGTTCTTATAAAGAGACTGATTAAAGGTAAGGCTATGCTTTGAGATTGATCAGAGGATCAGGGTTATTTCCTGTTCTTTAAGGAAATGGGGAATCCAGAGGGTATTGGAGACTGTCCGAGTCTACTGGTGTTTTTCCCTACTTGAGAATGCCTTCGAGACTCAAGGAGATTAGACTGTCCAAGTCTAGAGTTTTATCTTTTGTATTATGCTTAAAGAAACAGTAGTAGTACGTTCACGATAAAAAGATCTAGACTCTTTGAAAGACTGTTCTATTAAGATGACTAATTTTTGTTCCTATACCTCTAGGAGGTCGTCAGGACAATTTGTACGAAGCCCAAGAGGAGGCTGGAAACTTTTAAGGAGCCGAGGGACAATTTGTACGAAGCCCAAGAGGAGGCTCTCTTCCCGAAGGAAGAATCCTTATACGAAGCCTAAGAGGAGGCTGTGAATACTTCAAAAAAGCCGTAGGGTCCTTGTTCAATGCCCAAGAGGAGGCGGGGATGCTTTTAGGAAGCCTGTGGGTCCCCAAACCCCAAGAAATTCAAGACATCCTATTCACAGAGAATAGATCAAGCCAGGAAAGTCTGAGAATTTGGAAGAAACTCAAGAGATGCCATTCACGGAGAAAAGATCATCTATGGGGAGTAGAGTTTCTTTGACAATGTCTAAGGGTGACAGTCTGTGAAAGGGTTCACCGAGAATGCTGCCTTTCACGTCTCCATATTGTTTAACCCCAAGAGGAGGGAAGACTGTATCTGGTAATCCTATGGGGATCTAGGTTTGTCTATTTAAGAGTGACCAACAGGGCTTAGTGTTAGACGTAGTTGCCGGGGAAACTCTAAATATCTATACTAGTATTACACAGTTGATATGAGTTTATGAAAGAAGACTTACAGTGAAACAGCCCCACAATACAATTATATGCATATGAAAGCGGATAAAGAAAGCATATAAACACTTACTCGGTTGTAGAGCTTCCGTGTTGTTTGGTTAATTATTCAACAAAGAAAGATTGAAAAACAACAGTATATTCAAAATTAAAGGAGAAAGTATTTTGAAAAGGTGTTGGGGATTACAGCTCAAGGAGAGGCCCAAGGTTTATCAGTGATCGCACTGTCGTTTTGTACAGAGGGACTTATACAAGTGATTGAGGCCCAAGAAAGGTTTTCTGTACAAAGAGAAGGGTCTTACACTCTCTCAAGAGGCCCAAGGAAGTTTTAAAGAAAAGAAATGGGGCTTATAACACGAGGGTAGGCCCAGATGATTTGTTTGAAAATGGCGATCGCCCCGAGATTTTCAAAAACGCGGTGGGTCTTATACAATGCATTGAGGCCCAAAATGGTTTGGTTTTCAAAGGGGGTTGAGTCTTACACTCTAATAGAGGCCCAAAAGATTTTGAATGGGTCTTATAGCTCGAGGAGAGGCCCAGGGTTTGTTTTTCAACGGACGATGATCGCGTCGAACTTTTTGAAATACAACGGGACTTATACAATAAATGAGGCCCAAAATAGGTTTGCATTTACAAAGGATTGGGTCTTACACTCTATTAGAGGCCCAAAAGTGTTTGAAATTGTTTGATGAGGGTTGAATTAATCAAAACCCTAATTTGTTCCAAAATATATTTTAATTGAATAAAAAATTCAATTAAAATGATCAAAATTGTTTAACATGTGGAAAACAAATTGTGATCTTAGATTAATGTTTCAAATATCATGTTTTGACCTACAAAATGATTAGAAATCATAAAAATTTGCAAAATCAAGAAGGAAAAAATATTTTAAATGTCAAAAACAATTAAAACATTAATTCTTGTAAAAAATGTCAATTATATGAAATAAATAATATTTTTGGGATTTTTTGGTAAAATAAAATATTTTAACATTTTTTTGAATTATTAAAAAAAGAATCAACTCAAAATCATTAAAACTCAGAGAGAAATTAATTTTTGAATCAATTAAATAAAATCACAAAATTCAAATATTCAAATATTTGAAAAAGGGCGCCAAGAACACGCGCCCTTCCTCTGTTTCTGCAGATTTGCGTTTTCTATCCAATCTTACTGAATACTTGATTATATCATGCAATCTACATATCAATTTACTCGTTTCAACTTAACGATCACGTCTATGGTCTTTAATTTCATTTATTTTAAGCATGGAATAAGAAATCAAAGAGAAACCTCAAGAACCCTAAATTCTGCATGAAGGTTCAGAATTTCCATACACGATTCAAACAATGCAATTGATTGAGGGAAAACACTCCATGCATGATTATGAACATATGGCCAAATTATTGGGCAGCAAAAATTGCATGGATTATAGAGTTAGAAGAGCTCATGCTTACCTCTTGCAGCTGGTGATCGTGTTTAGGGTTAGGGGTGTTACAGCTAGGTTCCAATGATCTGTATAGCTTCCCTAGGTGCCATGGAGTGTGTCTGGATGCTTGGAATGGATTGAAATGACCTGGAACTTGAGATGGTACCCCAACTGCAAATCTGTCAAAGGCTTGAGCAATTGGCTGGTGATTTTATGATTTTGGTGTTCCAGATGTTATGTGAGTGTTTGGATCACTTCTATATGATGTTTATGAGGTGTGTGTGTGATTAGTTTGATTGGAATTGCTCTCAAACTCAAAACCCGATAGTGACTTACTTTGGAAGGCAAATTTGGAAGTGAGAAGGAGATTTTGAGGAAAGCATCTATTTTATGGCTTTGGTGTACTCAAACTGATCACAATTAAGCTCTATTTATAGTAGAGCAAGTTTGTTTTGCAAGCAATAGTGAATGGCAACTGCAGCAGAGGTTTGGCCAATGGTTGCACTTTGGAATCCAAGTCTCCTCTAGCCATTGACTAGAGGTTAGGGCATACGGTTGTGGTTCCCTTGGTCTTGGATAAGTTTTGACTGAATTCAGTTGCAAATGGCTCAGTCCATGCCACCTTGGTGTAAGCATTGAATGCTCTAATCCAAAATTGGAGTCTTGTCCCTCTTTTAGGAAATTCTAGGTTTGGCATGCTACTTCTTGTTCCAAGGACTTTGGAGGCTTGGCTCAGTGTTTGTCCCCTTTAGATTTGATCCTAATATGTGTCCAAAGTGATGACAAGGCTTGGAATTATCTGATTTTGCCAAATCGAGCAAAAATGCAAAATTTTGCCTAGCCTTGGCAGTTTTCAGCAAGGCATATTGCCATTGTCATATCTCTTGGCCCAAGTGGAATTTGGTGATGTTCTTGGCCATTTTGGAAAGCCCTCATATGATACAACAACTGTTTGATCATATTTGGTTTTGATACCTTTTAGATCCAAGTGAAAAATCCCCCTACATTTGGAAAAAAGTGAAGGCAGATTCTGACTTAGTGAAAATTTCACTAAGTGTTTGAAAAAAGTGACATTTTCACTTTTTGTGATTTTGATCATTCCATAACTCAAAATCCATGAGGAATTTGGAGGGAGGTCAGTTTTAAGCTTTTGTAGAGGGTAATGAGATCTACAAATCAATCTTTGGATAGGGAAAAATGGAAGGGAGCAGCCTTGTGCTTAATCCTTAAAGTGGGAGTCCTCTTGATCCCTTGTGGATATTTGAGAGGCTAGACAAGTTGAAGATCATGTCATTTCTTGATTGATCCTTTGCCTAAAAGCTCTGAGAGGGCTGGAAACCCTAAATTTGATTGTAGTGGATGCTCACCCATCTTTGGGGAGACTGATGAGGTATGATGGTTCCTCCATATTGTGATGATGATTTTCACAATGATGGGAAATCTTAGTGGTCAAAATTTGGGGTATGACACATCAATCGATTGACGATCTGGAATTAGTCGAGTTTGACTTCCCAGACGAAGATGTCATGTACTTGAAAATGAAAGATTGCGATGAACTGCTACCCAACAAAGGGCAAGAAACAGGATCCCAATGGGGATTAATTTTTGACGGAGCAGTCAACACTTATGGAAACGGAATTGGGGCAATCATCGTAACGCCTCAGGGTACCCATATTCCTTTCACTACCAGATTAACATTCAAATGCACAAACAACGAGGCTGAATACGAAGCTTGTATCATGGGTCTCGAAGAAGCTATTGACTTAAGGATTAAGAACTTGGATGTATATGGGGACTCAGCCCTGGTTATCAATCAGATCAAAGGAGAGTGGAATACATACCAATCAAGATTGATTCCTTACAAAGACTATGCAAGAAGGTTGTTACCCTTCTTCAACAGAATTGAGTTTCATCATATTCCTCGTGAAGAAAATCACATGGCTGATGCACTAGCCAATCTCTCTTCCATGATTAGTGTAGGTCAATGGAACAACGTACCTAAGATCGACATAATGCACCTTGAAAGGCCCACTTACATTTTCATAATTGAAGGAGTCATAGATGACAAACACTGGTATCATGATATCAAGTGCTTCCTTCAAAGACAGGAGTACCCACCCGGGGCATCAAGAAAAGATAGGAAAACTCTCAGAAGACTGGCAGGCAACTTCCTCCTGAACGGTGATACACTCTACAAGAGAAACTTTGACATGATTTTGCTCAGATGCGTAGGTAGACAAGAAGCAAACATGTTGATGAAAGAAATTCAAGAAGGATCCTTTGGCACTCATGCCAACACACACACAATGGCAAGAAAAATTCTGAGAGCAGGATATTATTGGCTGACATTGGAGTCCGATTGCTACAAGTACATGAGAAGGTGTCATAAATGTCAGATATACGCAGACAAAATCCATGTACCGCCAACGCATATCAAAGTTCTTTCTTCTCCATGGCCTTTTTCCATATGGGGAATCGACATGATTGGCATGATCGAACCCAAGGCTTCGAACGGACACCGGTTCATCCTGGTGGCCATTGACTACTTCACCAAGTGGGTCAAAGTAGTGTCATACACCAATGTAACCAGACAAGTAGTGGTCCGATTTATCAAGAACAATCTCATCTATCATTATGATATTCTAAGCCAGATCATTACGGATAATGGATCGAACTTGAACAACAAGATGATGAAAGAATTATGTGCTGAGTTCAAAATTGAACACCATAACTTATCTCCCTACCGGCCTAAGATGAACGGAGCGGTAGAAGCGGCTAACAAGAACATCAAGAAGATCGTTCAGAAGATGGTTGTAACCTACAAGGATTGGCACGAGATGCTACCATTTGCTCTTCACGGTTATCGCACATCTATCCTCACTTTAACAGGGGCAACCCCTTTCTCTCTTGTATATGGCATGGAAGCAGTGCTCCCCATAGAGGTAGAGATACCATCAATGGGGGTATTAATGGAAGCCAAGCTAACAGAAGCTGAATGGTGTCAAAGCAGGCACGATGAACTGAACCTAATCGAAGAAAAGAGGATGACAACTTTATGTCATGGTCAGCTGTATCAGCAAAGAATGAAGAAAGCGTTTGACAAAAAGGTTCGACCTCGTGTCTTCAAGAAAGGAGACCTCGTGCTCAAGAAGATATAATCATTCCTCACTAATTTCTGGGGTAAATGGACTCCGAATTATGATGGCCCCTATGTGGTCAAGAAAGCCTTCTCAGGCGGCGCCTTGAGACTCGCAACCATGGATGGAGAGGAGTTTACCTACCCCACGAATGTTGATGTAGTCAAGAAATACTTCGCCTAAATAAAAAAAAGACGTCTCGGTGGATTGAAAACCCGAAAGGGCGGTCCAGGCAAAAATTAGAGACATCAACAAAAAATCATCCCGATGGATTGGAAACCTCAAAAGACAATCCAGGCAAAAGTTAGGGATTCATGGCAAGTAACTACATTTGATCAGTTTGACTCCTCAGCAGTAATGCCATCCGTCAGGAAAACTTCAGTCAAGGTCACCTTAGACAGAAGCCCAGAATGTCCAGAATTCAAAATTGGTAGAAGGATAGCGGCCGCTATGTTTCAATGTAGCCCCTTTTCCCTTAAATTACCATTTTCTAAACTCTGTAAATACTCCATGGGATAATGCGCTTGACTGATTACCGTTCTATCAATAAAATTTGAGCCTTAGTGCTTTTCTTTGCAATTCTCATTTATTTTTGCTTTACAGAATGACATTTTTTAACATGATCAACGATTCTTGAAACAAAACAAAAATGAATTTACTTGTAAAATTTTCTTCTGCTTTTTAAAATAAAGATGGCAATTCCTTTTGACTATTGGACACAAAAAGGAACATCGATGGCTTCTCCGGAAGTGATTAAACCTTAAAATGCAGAATCAAAGTACTCCTTCTAAACCAGTACACTTGAATGAAGGATCAACCCTTTCAGATATAATATCCCGTCTGATATCCCCGACAGAGTTCTTACCTATGAAGACCAATTGATGGTTCTTTCTCCCCCAGTAGGGACTACCTCTCCTAAGCAGGACGAGATTGCTATCTTGAACCGATGGTACTTTTCATCCCCCGCAATGGGCGAGTATCCAGTCGTGTTCATTCACTAGTCTGTATGTCGCGTATGTTTTGTCAGCATAAACATACAAACATCATGCATAATTGATTCATATACATATTCACATTGCATTACTATCGCTTTGGTCATACTTATCCCCAAGTGATAAAAGTCCCCTCGCCGAAAGTTGTCAGTTCTTTCCTCGTCAGGAAATGTGTTGTCTGAGTAATTTTTCCCCAGTTCATCTCCGGAGTAGAGACTGTCCTCGACCCCTTTGATAACTTGAACCTCTGAAAGGCAAGAAGACATTCAACAAACACCTCTGGAACATCACTCTTCACCATTGAAGATGATATTTTTCGTTTTCCTGGATTAAAGAAAATCCCCAGAGAAAGCCTCTCAATCGAATACTCTCGGCAATGCATCGGTTTTTCTCCCAAGAAATTCAATGTTAATGAAGTCATCAGCACCTCAAAAACTGGATCACATCACATGGCATTTCTTCGAAAAGATCTCGAAGAAAAGTATTATGTAATATCCCCAAGTAAAAAGCAGTCTCTCAAGAGACTCGTTTTCCCTAGTAGAGTCAACAAATGGCATCTCCAACAAAGAAGTTTGCACACTTCTACAGCTCAGACAAATGGGTTTCCCCAGCAAGTCTGACCTCAAACCTTTTCCATCAAATGACGTCTCCCCAGTAAAACTCGGCGAGAAGTTTGATAAAGACCGCTACAAATAGCATCCCTTGTCGAGAAAGAAAGTCGACAAGAAGAAACTGAGACCAGTTCCATGGCTGAAGACCAGGATCGAGGGGAAGTTTATTTCAAAAGAAACTGAGATGAGTTCCATGGCTGAAGACCAGGATCGAGGGGAAGTTTATTTCAGAAGAAACTGAGACCGGTTCCGTGGCTGAAAACCAGGATCGAGGGGAAGTTTATTTCAAAAGAAACTAAGACCAATTCCATGGTTGAAGACCACGATCGAGGGGGAAGTTTTACCCTTTTCTAAGTAACATTGCTTAGTAAAAGAAGATGGGTGAGCAAGCTACCATTCACAACCACAGTCAAAATTTTGGGTATTCCGATATTTAATCCTCTTGTACTCTAAATGTTCGAATATCTTCGCAATTCACACCTTCGGGTCCAAGAAGATTAAATAGAGGCATCTGTCATACCCCAAATTTTAACCATAAGATTTCCCATCATTGTGAGGATCATTTCCATAATATGGATCTACCATCACCCCTCATCAATCTCCTCAAGGATTTTTGAGCATTCACTACAATCAAGAATTAGGGTTTCGAGCCCTCTCAGAACACTTAAACAAAAGATCAATCAAGAAAAATCCCTCAAACATCCATGAAGGATCAAGAGGACTCCCAAATCAAGAATCAAGCACAAGAGTGCAACATCTCAAGCTGATCAAGCCTCAAGATCGCCAGTGTCACAAAACTAGGGTTTTGATCGACCAAGGCCTCCAGATGAAACTTTTCATCTAGGCATGAGACAATACTTCAAAACATGGTCCAAGAAGCTTAAAGGGACCTCATGGATCCAATCACCAAGTCAAAATAGCCTCAGGGGGAGCATTCATCAAAAATCAAGAATTAAGGTTTCTTGACCTAATTCACCTCTAAGTTGACTTTTGAGGCAAGACATGAACCAAAACCTCAATACATAATTTGAAGGCCTCAAATACCCATATTAATCCACTTGCAACAATGGATTAATCCAAGAAGCTTGATTCACAAGTTTCAATTTCATTTGGACCACAATTAGGGTTTTAAAGAAAAAGTCAACTGTATCTTTGACTTTTGACCAAGACATGTTCCCAAACCTTGGGACATGATTCAAGACACCATAAAACACCTATGGAATCCATCCATTAAATTTGAATTAGGTCAAGAACTTGATTGCATAGAGGATCACACAGTTTGAAATTCATCTGACAAAAAGTCACCTGTGCCAAAAATCAAGTTTGACTTTTTGGAAATTTTCATAAATATGGCTCCCCTAAGTCAAAAACAATGTTAATGTATGGTTTTGATCATCATCCATCAAGAAAAATCAAGAAAAGTGAGGTTTCTTGAAAAAGGGGCTACCTTGAGAAACTTAAAATTTTCAAAGTTATGGAACAAAATGGGTTTGGTACCAACTTTGCAAGGTCATAACTCCCAAACCCTAAGGCCTTTTTCTTCCATCCAAATCTCAAATAAAAGTTCACATGGCATACATCAAAAGTGTCAACTACATCAAATTCCAAATCCTCATGGACTTTGAGTTATGGATTGATCAAAATCACAAAAAGTGAAAATAACCACTTTTTCCAACACTTAGTGAAATTATTAAGAAGTCAGAATCTGTTTCATTTTTTGCCAACTTTGAGGTCATTTTTCATCATGATCCAAGCTGAACCAGTTCCATTTGTGAACATCAAAGTTAAAGTATGTCATGATGGCTTTCCAGAGAGTACAAGAACTCCCATTAATTCAACTTGATCAAGGAGTTATGGATCTCACAACATGCCTTGCTCAAACTGGTTTTCAAGGAAGATTTGGTGCATTTCTTGTGCCACACAATTTCCATTTCAAATTCTGTCATCTTGCAAGCTTTGTCCTCTTCCAAGATCAGAGGGAATCTTGATGACTCACTTGCTATTTTCAAGCTTGGACCATTGAGTCAAGGATCCTATCCTTTGGCATGTGATCATTCAAGTTTCAATTCCAAAAACTCCAAGTTTGTCATTTGGCATTAATGTGGAGCATAGAGCTATCATGAACCAAGCCTTATCAGTCCAATTGAGTCAAGGTTGTTGCAAAGACCTAGAGCTACGAATATCAGCTCAGTCAATGGCCAAGTGAAGACTTGGTACCTTGGCATTTAAGAAAGTGATACATGGGCATATCCATTGGATAATAGAGTGATCCCGCATCCAACACTATTCCTTCAAAAACAAAACTCCTCTCCTATAAATAGAGGTCATTTCTGATGTTTCAAACCACACCAAAACAATACCAAAGCCTTGTTTTCTCACTCTCCCTCTCTTACTTCAATTTCAAGTCACATTGAAGCAATTTGGGAATTCTTGAAACCAAAGCAAAAACCACTCAAATAACCATCCTAACACATCATAAATCATCCATTGGAGGTGTTCAAACCTTCATCCACATTACACAACCTGAAAATCACAAAGTCAACCTCCAAAACCTCAAATTTTGAATTTTCTGCATTTTACAAACCATGTCTTGATTCAGTCACTTTCAAAACCAAACAGAGCTTCAAATACACTCCAAATATCATCCTCAAACTATCCCAACAGGTGTCCCTTAACTGTAACACCATTTGAGTGAGTTACCATTTTGGTCATTTTTGCCACTTTTGCAAGAAAGGGCCAACTCTTGTTCCCGAAGTTTCCAGCTAGTTTTGAACATCCTAAAAGCTTCTAAGGGATCAATCAAGAGTGTCTAAAGCATTGGATTACTTCTGGCACAAGGATCTTGATAGTTAGCACAAGGAGCATCAAGAGGTAAGTGCATCACAACTTGACCTCTTAAAATATGCATTGCTTTGATGTCCATTGACCATAAACATGTCATATATATCCAATGTGTTGTATTTGAACCAATTTATCATGCTATTGTTGCTTGTATGATAAGATAGCATAAAACTTGCAAATCTTGGCCTATTTTGAAACCACTATCGGGTTTTAAAATAGAAGCACCTTTAGAAAATTCTAAAAGCACCATTGGATTCCTCATGAAATTCTAGGCAGGGTCCATCTATATTTTGTCCAATTTCATGGAGAAATGAGGGAGATATGATCCCTCTTGCTAAACTTGAAAGCTTGGGCAAGCCAGCCATGGCACCCTTGTTGCTTGGCCTGGTCAGAAGGCATTTTAGCCTTATCAATTTATGAATGGGGGTGATACAATGAATGTATCACCACCCTACTGGTAAGAGCACGCTTGTGTTTGGTTGGAGGTCGTGGGTTCAAGACCCACCTAGACCATTTTGCTATTTCTCTCATATTTTGCTATTTTTCATATTTTTTATGGTTTTTATTAATTAATTCCAAAATTAATTTCTCTCTCAATTTTAAATATTTTTTATTGGTTCTTTTTTTGAAAATTCACAAAAATGATAAAATATTTTATTCTACAAAAATCTCACAAAAATATTATTTATTTTATATATTTTGGTACTTTTGTAAAGAATTATTTTTATTTGTTTTTTTTTGGTATTTAAAAATATTTCTTTCTCTTGATTTCTTATTCAAATGATTTTCAAATCATTCTATGAATGAAACATGATTTTTCAAACATTAATCCAAGATCACAACTTGTTTTTCACACATGTTTGATAACTTTGATCATTTTAATTGAATTTTTATTCAATTAAAATACATTTTTAAAATCAAGTTAGGGTTTTGATTATTTTTCACTCTTACAAATCGTTTTCAAAACACTTTTGGGCCTCTAATAGAGTTTAAGACCCATCCCTTGTCACACACAAACCATTTGGGCCTCAGTTATTGTATAAGTCCCGATGCGATTTTAAAAATCTCGGCGCGATCGTCGTTTTCAAAATAATTTTCATCTGGGCCTCTCCCTGAGTTATAAGTCCCATTTTTCTTCCTTTCTTTAAATTTTGGGCCTCTTGATAGAATGTAAGTCCCATCCCTTTGTAAATAAACCATTTTTGGGCCTCAAACATTGTATAAGTCCAGATACAATTTTAAAAATAACGGTGCGATCATTGTTTTTCATCTGGGCATCTCTCTGAGCTGTAAGCCCCATCTCTTGTATAAAAATAACTGTGGGCCTCTAATAGAGTGTAAGACCCACCTCTTTTGTAAATACAATAAATTTGGGGCCTCAGTCATTGTATAAGTCCCTTTGTGGTTTTCAAAACTACGGTGTGATCATCGCCTTTTCAAAAGAATTCCTCTGGGCCTCTCCTTGAGTATAAGCCCCAAACTTCATTTTACAACAAACTTTCCTTTTGATTTAGATTAAAATTCGTAGTCGTTATCAAAACTTTCTTCAATTTCTTGAATAACTAACCATACAGTTGTGTTCATAATACTGGAAGCTTGCACAACTGTAAGTTCTACCATTTTCTTTTACATACTTGCTTGTACATTTCATCTGTATATATATATGGTTATATATACCTGCTTAGAGTTCCCCAACAATTAGGTCTAGGCTTAGATAAAACCAGTGGATACTCTTTCAACACAGTCAAAACTAGTTCCCCGTAGGAAATTCCAGATACAGTCTTGCCTCCTCTTGGGCTTATACAATATAGAATAGAGAAAGGAATTATTCCCGGTGAAACTTTTCTCAAGACTGTCACTACTAGAAATTTGTACAAGAAATTCATTTCCCTGGAGAGGATTAATTCCCGGTGAAACCTTTCTTGAATTTCTTCAAACCCTAGAACTGTTCACTAAGGAAAGGATTATTCCCGGTGAAACCTTTCTTGAACTTTTCTTAGGTTTAGACCCACATGCTTCCTAAAAGCATCCCCAGCCTCCTCTTGGGATTTGTACAAGGACCCTCAGGCTTCTTAGAAGTTCTCAGCCTCCTCTTAGGCTTAGTACAAGGACCCAAAGACCTCCTACAGGTATATGACAGAACTTAGTCATCTTTTGCTAGTTCAATCTTCCAGAGAGTCAGAATCTCAAAACATCAGACCAGTTTAGGGTTGATTCTCATCCCTTAAAACATCAGCCTATTCGTGGGCATCATACAAAGATCATCCTCTAGCTAAGAGTTAACCTTTTCATACCAGTAGACTTAGAAAGTCTCATCTCCTCTTAGATCTCAAAGAAACCCTCAAGTTTCCTAAAAGCACAGGAAAAACCCTGATCATTTCATCAATCAACAGCAGAGTTAAAACCTCCATGGGTTTTTAAAACTAAATCTTTAAAGCTTCCATTCTAAATTCCCCATCTAGGGTTAAATTAATACCAATAAACCCTTAATCAGAACCTTAAGGCATCAAATATTTCAACTCCTCTTCAACCCTCAGCAAGAGTTGATTCCCCAATTTGGACCTGTCTCTGGATCTCATTAAATCCTCAGCAGAAGCTAGCCTCCTCTTAGGCTTCATATAAGAAATTCTCCAGCCAACCTCCTCTTAGGCTTTGTATAATGATTTTCCCTCAGCCAGCTTTAGCTTCAACCTTGGGCTTTGCACAAGACACATATAAAACCTCCCCAGTGAAGTTAATTCCTTTAGCCTCAATCTTGGGCATTGTATAAAACAGACAACATATTTTCCTGCTGAGTCAATAACTTTTAGCCTCAATCTTGGGCTTTGTACAAGATAGATAAAACCCCTCTCCAGTGGATTCAATCCCTTTTCAGCCTTAATCTTGGGCTTTGTATAAGATAGACCAAACTTTCCCCGGAAGAGTCAATTCTTTTTAGCCTCAATCTTGGGCTTTATACAAGACAGAAATAAGACTCCATAAACAGAGTCAACCTTTTAGCTTCAACCTTGGGCTTTGATCAAGGCACACAAAAATCAACACCCCTCAGAGGAAATTAAGATTTCTCTGAAGGAGACATTTCTCTGTATATCACATATTCAAAACAGACAATCAAACAAACCCTAATCCCAGATAATTGCTGTAAGTGGCACACTTGTAGATTCAAAAATCCAAGTTGTGGTCCCTCTTTTATCCTGGTAAACTTCATCTAATTGCTGTAAGTGGCAAGCCTTTGGATTATTTACATCCAAGCCAATGTCCCTCTCTTAGCAGGGAAAGACTCCTAAGTAAAAATCTCTACACTGAGTTAAAGTTTTCTCCATCAGGACACCTCCCTTATAAAGGAAATTATGGTATTGTTGGATACCATACATTCCAGTTAAAGTAATTCTCCTTTATAACCAATCCTTCAACAACTTTGATGAACAGGTGAGATATCTCCCTTTAGAGATGACAAATTCTCTCACAGTCAACCTTTAGCTTCAATATTGGGCTTTAAACAAGACACAAATACCTTTAGCTTCAATCTTGGACTTTGAACAAGACACCAAATATTTTTCCTCCCATAGAATATGAGGAACTACGATTGCTCTGATTTCCCTGTTATCATTACGGGAATACGTAGGCATAAGATTGTGAAATCTTAGCGAGTACACAAATAAAAAACTTTAGGTCCAGTACCTTACCAAAAACAATGAAAAAACCCGAAAACAACAAAGATTACTCTCTTAACACTCCCAAAGGAAAAACTTTCCCAATTTATAACAGATAAACACCAGTAAGTAGATAATAAAAGAACATGCCAAACAATCTATGGATAACCATATATACACTGGGTAATTGACAACTTCCCTTTGTATAATCTGACCCGGACCCCCAAATCTCTTAGCATTTGTTAAAGAAAACATTTGCGTGCAAGGTTAGTTTTAGATATATTCCCTTTCCTTTCCAGCTTCATAGGATAAATAAGAAATCAGAAAGTAGCACCCAATTCCAACCATTGAGGTAAGGTGGTCGCGTCACCGACAAAAACCACACGCTACAGAGGTGGCATGTATCAGTCCATGACAGTCCAATTGAGTCAAGATTTATTCAAAAATCAGAAGACGTAAAGCTACAAAGGTCAGCTCAAGTCAATGGCTAGAGGAGATTTGGTACCTTAGAATTCAAGTCATGCTACATGGGCATATCCATTGGATAATAGCATGCTCTCTCATCCATTCACTATTCCTCCAAAAACAAATTTGTTTTCCTATAAATAGAGGCCATTTTCGATGTTTCAAAAGACACCAAAACAATACCAAAGCCTTGTTTTCTCACTTTCATTCTCTTGCTCCAAATTTAAGATTTCAAGGATCAAACTTGAAATTCTCAAAACCAAAGCTTGAACCACTCAAGCAACCATCCAAACACATCACAAATCATCTCTTGGAGGTGTTCAAGCCTTCATCTTCAATTCACAACACCAAAATAAAAAAGTCAACCATCATAACCTCAAAATTTGACTTTTCTGCATTTTTCAAGCCATTTCTCGATCCAATCACTTTCAAAGCCGAATAACACCTCAAACACTCTCCAAATATCACCCCTACGTTGTTCCAATAAGTGTCCCTCAACTGTAACACCAATTGAGGGAGTTACCATTTTGGTCACTTTTGCAAGAAAGAGCCAGTTTCTGTTCCAAAGGTTTCCAGTTGATTTTGATCATCCTAAAAGCTTCTAAGGGGTCTATTAAGAGTGTCCAAGGCATTGGATTACTTCTGGCACAAGCATCTTGAAAGTTAGCAAGTGGAGCTTCAAGAGGTAAGTGCATAACAACTTGAACTTTGTGAAATATACATTGCTTTGATGTACATTGATCATGAACATGTCATACATATTATATGTGTTGTGTTTGAACCAATTTTCCATGCTATTATTGCTTGTATGAAGTTGTAGCATAGAACTTGCAAAATTTGACCTATTTTGAAACCACTATCAAGTTTTAAAATGTAGGCATTTTTAGAAAACTCCAAGACCACCATTGGATTCCTCATGAAATTCTAGGTAGGATCCATCTTTGTTTCATCCATTTTCATGGAGAAATGAAGAAGTTATGGCCTTTATGCAAATGCCCCAAAATCTGGTTTTTGCCTTGGCCTGGCCTAAAAATCATGCTACCCATATGTATTCATGGGGTGGTTTTGATACACGAATGTATCACCACCCAAGTGGTAGCAGCGTGTGTTTGGGTGGAGGGCGTGGGTTCAACGCCCACCCATGCCATTTTGTCCAATTTCCACTATTTTCACATTTTTGTCATTTTTTGATATTTTTCTATTTTCATTTTAAATAATTATTTTCTAAATAAATTTTAATTATTTAAAAATTATTTTTTGCACAAAAATCACTCACACATTAAATTATTTTATTCACCCAAAAAATCACAAAAAAATATTTTATTTAACATATTTTTAAATATTTTTAAGAATTTTTCAAAACCAATTTGATTTTAAATCATCATGTGAATAAAACCTTATTTTCAAACCCTAAACATAATTCATAACATGTTTATTGAGTTTTTGTTGATATTTTATCATTTTTAAATTGATTTTTTCTTTTAAAAATACAAAAAAAAAATAGGAATTAGGGTTTCCTTTAAATTCAATCTTTCAAACTTCATTTCAACACTGATGGGCCTCTAATAGAGTGTAAGACCCAGCCCCTTTGTAAATAAATAATTTTTGGGCCTCTGTTATAGTATAAGTCCTAGTGCGATTTTCAAAATAACGGTGCGTCCACTGTTTTAACTTGGGCCTCTCCTTGAGTATAAGCCCCACTTTCTTCAATAATCACTTGGGCCTCTAAATAGAGTGTAATACCCAACCCCCCTATGTACATAAATTATCTTGGGCCTCTACTATAGTATAAGTCTCACAACACATTTCGGTATCGCAGTACGATCATTGTTTTCAAATAAATCATCTGGGCCTCCCCTTGAGTATAAGCCCCAATATTTTGTACATAAACTTTGTTTTAAACAATAAATAACCTCCATGGGCCTCTCCTTGAGTTGTAAGCCCCATACCTCTGTTTTCAAAATCATCTGTTTGTTTTAAACTGGTACTAAGAGGAGCATTATTCCCGGTGAAACTGCTCTTTGACCACTTGGGCCTCTCTTTGAGTTATATGCCCCAAAACATTCTTTTCTTTATAACAACTTTATTTTAATTCAAATTCAAATTAAAATTCAAAGTTTTCTCAAAACTTCCTTCAATTTCTCAAAAAAACCTAATCATACAATGGTAATCAATACAACCAATCACAATACATTTGGACCCCTTTTCAGAGTATAAGACCCAACATCTTTTCAATTAAATGCATACCTATTTATATACTTGTTGATTCACATATCTGTATATACTTGTGCATATCTGTTTAAGTTTCCCTCAGCAGTTAAGTCATCCTCAGTTCACCCTTTAGGTCAAATAGTAAGGATCCTTTTCAATATAACGTAGTTCAATAACTAGTTCCCTCATAGAAAACTTCCCCAATACAGTCAGCCTCCTCTTGGGCTTTATTCAATATGGAATAAAGAAAAGCATTATTCCCAGTGAAAATTTTCTTAAGACTGTCAAAACTTAGAAATATATCAAAGAAATTCATTTTCCCATAGAGGATTAATTCCCGGTGAAACCTCTTTTGAATTTATTCAAACCTTAGAATTGTTCAACAAAGAAAGAATTGTTTCCCGGTGAAACCTTTTTTTGAACTTTTCTCAGGCTTGGACCCACATGCTTCTTAGAGTTCCCCATAGTCTTCTCTTGGACTTCATACAAGGACCCACAGGCTTCTTAGAAGTTCCCCATAGTCTTCTCTTAGACTTCATACAAGGACCCTCAGGCTTCCTAAAAGAATGGGATAGAGCCAAGTCATTTTATCAATACACCTGTCCCCAGGAGAGTCCAAAACCTCTAAGGCATTCAAACTCATCCTTTAAGTTTCTTCTAATTCTCAAACAAGGTGTAGCTTTCATCTTTAAAATCCCCAGCCAGGATCAGATTATCATCAATAAATTCCCAAAGAATCAGAGCCTCATGGCATCTGATAAATCAACTCTTCTTTAATCCTCAACAAGAGTTGGTTCCCCTTTTGGATTCCTCGAAACAGTATGGATCCTCTTTTGGATTTAAACAAATCTTTAGCATGGGTCAGCCTCCTCTTAGGCTTTATATAATGATTTTCCTAGTCAGCCTCAATCTTGGGCTTTGTACAAGACATATATAATACTCCTCCAGTTTAGTCAATTTTTAACTTTTTTGAGCTTCAACCTAGGGCTTTGGTCAAGGCACAAAGCAAACATCTCCACAGATAAGACCAGGAGTCCTTTCTGTAGGAAGATATCCCTTTTGTGCATCACATCTCAAAACAGACAACCAAAAAACCTTTTCCCAGATAAATTGCAGTAAGTGGCACACTTGTTGATTCAAAATCTAAGCTGGAGTCCCTCCTTTATCCTAGTTAAAATTTCTCTTTCATCTAAGTGATATAAGTGGCAAGGCTCTGGATTATATACATCCATGTCAATGTTCCTCTCTTAGCATGCGGAGACTTATAAAGGAAGATGTGGCATTGCAGGATTCTACGTATCTCAGTTAAAGTAACTTCCCTTATAACCAATTACCCAATGTTTGTGATGAATAGGTGAGGTACTCCCTTTAGAGATGACAAATTCTCTCTCAGTCAAACTTTAGCTTCAATCTTGGGCTTTGAACAAGGCACAAATACCCTTTTAGCTTCAATCTTAGGCTTTAAACAAGACACCAAACTTTTTTCCTCCCATAGAATAGGAGGAACTATGATTTCTCTGATTTCCCATAATCTCTTTACGAGAATACGTAGGCATAAGATTGCGAAATCTTAGCAAGCACATTAATCAAAAACTTTGGTCCAGTACCTTCCCAAAAACAATAGAAAACCCAAAACAACAAAAATCAATCCCTCAACCTTCACAAGATAAAAACTTTCACTATTCAACAGTAATTCGATTCAAGCAACTAGGCAATACAATAGCAAAACATATGCAAATAAAAGGCTCCTATAGATTACTATAGATACATTTAGTGTTAATAGCTTCCCATTGTATAACCAAGCCCCGATTCCAGATCTCTTTGCATTTGTAGGGGAAAACACTTGCGCGCAGGGTTAGTTTGAGATATCTTCCCCTTCCTTTTAAGCTTCATAGGATTAATATTAGAAATCAGAAAGTAGCACCAAAAGCGGTAGTGGTCGCGTCACAAAAATCCGAGCTACACAACCCATAAATTACCCGAACCCATTCATTTACGGGTATACTCAACCCAACCCATAACAACCCGTATTGTTTTAGTTCGGGTATCGGGTTTGAGTTTTGCAACTCGCGAACTCGTTGACCCAACCCATTTATGTGGCTTTAGTAATTTCTTATTATTTTTATTATTATTTTAAATTAAAATATAAACTTAATATCTCACTAATAACCATAATTTTTCCAAAAAAGCTTTATTCTCCACCAATAATACTACTAGACTAATGAGTTTACGTAATTCTAAGACTAAATCTTGTTTCTTATTTTCTTTTGTATCATTTCCAACTTATGTATTTTATGAAAATAATGTGTCTTGTTGAATTTTATACTTCAAGTTTTATGTTTTGTTGATGAATTTTATTAGATATTATGTAATGTGTTTTGTCGAATTTGAGTGTTATAAATGAGTATGAGTATATTGAGTTGTATTACATTTTTTTTAAATTAGTAAAAATAATTATAAAAAAATATTTTTTATTTAAAACACAACCTACGAACCCAACCCAACCCATAAATGAACGGTCGGTTTTGACAATTAAATTACGGGGTGGACGAAGAACCCAACCCATTGAAGTTTGAACGTGTTGGGTAATAGGTTCAGCCAAACCCGACCCAACCCAACCCGCGTACACCCTTAACCATATAACATATCCTCACATGACCTTCTTCATTTGTAAAAAAGAAAGCAAAAGAGAATATAGGAAGAAGTATCATACGTAGGTTTAGTTGAGGGTGGTACCTCACACCTGTAGCGAGCGATTTTTGTTGGTGACGCGACCACCTTATCGCGGAAATTGGGTTTCTCCCCACAATGAGGAGGGGGTGCTACTTTCTGATTTCTTATTTATCCCATGCAGCTGGAAGGGAAAGGGAAGCTATCTAAAACTAACCTTGCACGCGAATGTTTAACTGAAAAAACGCTTTAAAGAGATTGGGGGATCTGGGGTCAGGTTATACAATGGGGAGTTGTCAATTACCCATCATATATGTGGTTATCCACAGGTTGTTAGCTTTAGGTTTTGCTTTGTACTTGATAGTGTTTATCCGGTAATGGGTTGGGAAAGTATCTTGGGAAAGTATGACAGGGAGAGTGAGTTTTTGTTGATGTTCGGGTTCTTCTCGATGTTTTTGGTAAGGTACTGGACCTAAGTTTTGATTGATGTGTAAAGGTAATGGACCTAGATTTTTTTATTAGTATGCTCACTAAGATTTCGCAATCTTATGCCTACGTATTCCCGTTTAAACGAAACAGGGAAATCAGGGCAATCGTAGTTCCTTCTATTCTAAGGGAGGAAAAATATGTTTTGGTGTCTTGTTCAAAGCCTAAGATTGAAGCTAAAAGATTGTTTGTGTCTTGTTCAAAGCCCAAGATGGAAGCTAAAAGGTTTGACTGAGAGAGAATTTGTCATCTCTAAAGAGGGATTGGACTTCCTCTGAGGGGATTGTTGATTTTTGTGTGCCTTGATCAAAGCCCAAGGTTGAAGCTAAGAGGTTGATTGACTCCGCTAGGGAAGTCCTCATACAAAGCCTAAGAGGAGGTTGGAAATGGCTGACTCAACAAGAGAGTGTTTATATGTCTTGTACAAAGCCCAAGATAGATGCTAAAAAGAGACTGACTTTTTTGGGGATATCATTATACAAAGCCTAAGAGGAGGCTAAAAGGTTGTCTTTTCCGGGGAAAATGTTATGTCTGTCTTGTACAAAGCCCATAGACTGAGGCTAAAAGAAACTGACTCTGTGGGAAAGAAATCTTTATTTGTCTTATACAAAGCCCAAGATTGAGGCTAAAGGAGACTTTAATGACTCGACTGAGGATATTTTAGGTGTCTTGTACAAAGCCCAAGACGGAGGCTAAAAGGATTTGACTCTGCTGGAATGTATTATCTGTCTTGTACAAAGCCCGAGATGGAGGCGGAAAAGAGTTTGACTCTGCTTAGAAATTCACTTCTCAAAGCGTAAATGAAGGCTCAGAGGAATTGACTCCGCTGGGGAAGATGTTGTCCCGAGCTTAAGAGAAGGTTATGAGAATTTATGTCTTGTACAAAGCCCATGATTGAGGCTAAAAAGGGTTTGACTCAACAAGAGAGTGTTTTTATCTGTCCTGTACAAAGCCCAGGATTGTGGCTAAACAAGCTGGAGAAATCATTATACACAGCTTGAGAGGAGGCTAACTCCTGCTAGGGGAAATCATTATACAAAGCCTAAGAGGATGCTGGAAAAGATTGACTCAACAAGAGAGTGCTTTTTATCTGTCTCATACAAAGCCTGAGACTGAGGCTAAAAGGGTTGACTCAACAAGAGAGTACTGAAAGGTGATTGACTCAACAAGAGAGTACTGAAAGGTGATTGACTCAACAAGAGAGTCTGGAAATTGATTGACTCAACAAGAGAATCTAAAAGTTGATTGACTCAACAAGAGAGTTGGGAAAGGTGATTGACTCAACAAGAGAGTCTGAAAAGGTTATTGACTCAACAAGAGAGTCTGAAAAGGTTAGCTCTGCTGGGGAGAATCATTGTACAAAGCCCAAGAGGAGGCTGACTGTGCTGAGGAATGATCCTTATACAAAGCCTAAGAGGAGGCTAGCTTCTGTCGGGGATTATTAAGATCCCGAGGCAGGTCCAAATGGGGAATCAACTCTTGCTGAGTGTTACAGTAGAGTTGAGATGTCAGATGCCTTGAGGTTCTGATTTGAGATAGTGTTATGCTGATGATAAACCGATCCTAGCTAAAGAATTTTAGGAGAGAGACTGGGTTTTAGAACCCATGGGTTTTATCTCTACTGGAGATTGATCCAGAATGACCAGGGTTTCTTCCTATGTTTGTAGGGAACTTGAGAATGTCTTTGAGACTCAGGGGAATTTAGACTATCCAAATCTATTGGAAAAGTTTATCTTTGTATAATGCCCAAGAGGAGGCTGACTCTTTTAAGGGATGAGTATCAACCCTAAAATTGGTCTGAGGGTTTTGATTCTTTTCAGAAAGACAGCTCTAACGAAGGATGACTAAGTTATGTCCTATACCTTTAAGAGGTCTTCAGGGTCCTTGTATTAAGCCCAAGAGAAGGCGTAAGAACTTCTAGGAAGCCGAAGGGTCCTTGTACAAAGCCCAAGAGGAGGCGGGGATGCTTTTAGGAAGCCTGTGGGTCCCAAACCAAGAAAAGTTTAAGAAATGCTATTCACCGAGAATAGATCATTTAGTGAAAGTTCTGAGGTTTGAAGAAATTCAAGAGATGCTATTCACCGAGAATAGATCACCTCTGGGGAGTAGAACCTCTTTGACAATTTCTAGGGTGACAGTCTGAGAAAAGGTTCATGAAGAATACTGCCTTTCTCTTTGTTCCATATTGTTTAAGCCCAAGAGAAGGCAAGAATGTATCTGGAAGTCCTATGGTGATCTAGTTTTGACTGTATTTAAGAGTGACCAAACTGGCTTTACCTAGATCTAGACCTAGTTGCCGGAGAAAACTCTAAATAACTATACTAGTATATATACAGTTGATATATGACAAGTATTTAAAAGGGTATGAAAAAAGGACTTATAGTGCGCAGCTTCCCACAATACAGTTATATATATATATATATATATATATATATATATATATATATATATATATATATATATGAAAACAAGTAAATGAAAGTTGATAAAACTTACAGGTGAGCAAGCTTCCATGCTATTTTATTAGTTGTTCAAAGAAATTAAAGAAATTTTTGACAATAACTGTAAATTTGAATCTAAATCAAAAGGGAAGTTGTTTGAAAAGATTGTTGGGGCTTATACTCAAAGAGAGGCCCAAGGTTTAATAGTGATTGCACCGTTGTTCTGAAGATCGCATCGGGACTTATACGACAACCGAGGCCCAAGATGGTTTATTTACAAAAGGGTTGGGGCTTACACTCTTTCAAGAGGCCCAGGGATGTTTTGAAAAAGAAAGATTGGACTTACAACACGAGGGGGGCCCAGATGATTTTTGTTTTAAAATGGCGATCGCGCTGAGATATTTTTAACGCAGAGGGACTTATACAATATCTGAGGCCCAAAATGGTTTTGGTAAAAATGGTATTGTGTCTTACATTCTATTAGAGGCCCAAAAGATTTATTTTTGTACAAGTGGTGGAACTTACAACTCAAGGAGAGGCCCGTTGATTTCTGTTTGAAAATTGTGACCGCGCCGAGATTTTTCATCGTATCGGGACTTATACAATATCTGAGGCCCAAAAAGGGTTTATGTATAACAAGGGTTGGGTCTTACACTCTATTAGAGGCCCAAAGTATTTTTAAAAGGTTTGATAAAGATCAAGAACCAAAGAAACCCTAATTTCATTTTCTTTTAAAAGTAATCCTTTTAATAAAATGAATAAAATAACAAAAATACCAAATAAGTCTAAATAAACTACTTGTGATTTTTGATTAAGGTTTGAAAAATGAAGTTTTAATCACAAGATGATTTAGGACTCATTTGATTTTGATTTTCAAGATGAATATTCATTTTTGAAATGTTTAAAAACAATAAAATGAATTTATTTACAAAAATATCAACTATATTAAATAAATAATATAAATTTGATTTTTTTGTGGAATAAAATATTTTAACATTTTTGTAATTTTTGCAAAAAGAACCAATTAAAAAGAATTAAAATTGAGGGAGAAATTAATTTTCCAAATCATTTAAAATAATATGACAAATATTCAAAAAATGGAAAAAGTGGTAAAAAAAATGAGTCTGTGGCGAGAGGGATTCGAATCCCAGACCTCCAAGTTACAGCTTGCGCCTTCTACCACTGAGGTGGTGATACATCCGTGTATCAAAACCACCCCATAAATACATAAGGGGTGCCTTGTTTTAGGCCTGGCCAAGGCAAGGGAAGTTCTTGGGTCAAAAACGTAAAGGCTGTAACTTTCTCATTTCTCCATGGATTGGGACAAAATTTAGGTCTATCTTACCTAGAATTTCACAAGGAATCCAATGGTGCCCTTAGTTTTTTCAGATGAGGTCCCCATTTTAAAACCCGATAGAGATTTTGAAATAGGCCACCATTTGCATTTTCTATGCTACCTCATGGTACAGGCAAGAATTACATGATGAATTGGTTCAAACACAACATATACAACATGTATGAGATGTTTATGAGCAGTGAACTTCAAAACAATGCATAATTCAAAAAGTTCAAGTTGTGATGCTTACCTCTTTGGGAGCTTTTTGTGCTATCTGCCAAGTTTCTTGTGCTGGAAGTAATTTGATGCTTTAGACACTCTCAATTGATCCCTTTGAAGCTTTTAGAATGATTACCACCAGCTGGAATCCTCAGGAACAAGTTTTGGCACTTTCTTACAAAAGGGGCAAAAGTGACCAATATGGCAACTCTCTCAAATGGTGTTCCAGATGAGGGGAACCATTTGGGACAGTTCAAGGATGATATTTGGAGTGTGTTTGAGGTCTTATCTGGTTTTGAAAGTGATTGAATCAAGACATGGCTTGAAAAATGCAAAAAAGTCAATTTTTGAGGTTTTGGAGGTTGACTTTGTGATTTTGGGTTTACAGGTCACATGTTAGTGTTTAAATAACTTAGATACAACATATTAGAGGTGTTTGGATCATGATCTGTGATGGAATTGCTCTCTAACTCAAAAACTTAGAGATACCTTGCAAAAGAAGGCATTTTGGCCTAAAGAGATGGATTTTGAGGAAAGCATCAGTTTGGGTGCTTTGTTGTACTCAAACTAAGCAAAATGAGCTCTATTTATAGTAGAGCAAGTTTTTTTTCAAGCAATAGTGAATGGCAACTGCAGCAGGCCTTTGGCCAATGTTATGCAAAAGGAATCTTAAGTCTCCTCTAGCCATTGACTTGAGATTAGAGCACATGCTTTGTAGCTTTGGTTCAGAGATAAGTTTAGACTGAATTCAGTTGGAATAGGCTCAATTCATGCCACCTTGATGCATTCATTAAATGCTTGGAAACAAAATTGGAGTCTTGGCACTTTTGAGCTCTTTTTAGGTTTGGCAAGGCTAATGTAGATTCTTGGACTTTGGAGGCTTGGGGATTAGATCATTCCCTTCTTGTTTTATCCTCAGATGTGTCCAAATGGATGACAAGGCTTGGATTTATCAGATTTGGACAAATCGAGCAAAATGCACAAATTCTGCCTTGTAAAAACCAGTTCATGATGCCATGTTCCAAGGGTTGTATCTCCTTGCTCAATGGAATTTGGAGATGATCTGGTACTTGTTGGAAAGCCCTCATGGAATACTTTAACTTTGATGTCCACCCCTAGACCTGGTTTGACTTGGATTAAGGTGAAAAATGTCCCTACATTTTGGAAAAAGTAAGGCAGATTCTGACTTAGTGAAAATTTCACTAAGTGTTGGAAAAATGTCATTTTCATGTTTTTAGCCATTTTGATCACTCCATAACTTAAAATCCATGAAGAATTGGAGTTTGATGTAGTTGAAGCTTTTGTAGAGTGTAACAAGACCTACAAATCCAGCTTTGGATCACCCAAAATGGTTGCTTGGATCTCAAGTTATGGTCCTTGGAAGTTGGTACCCTAGCCACTTTGTTCCATAACTTAGAAAAATTCTAAGTTTTTTATGGTTACCCCTTTTACAAGTTAACTCACTTTCTTTGATTTTCCTTGATAAATGATGATTCAAATCACATATTAACATTGTTTTAGGGTTAAGGAACCTTGTTTGACCAAAAATCCAAAAAGTCAAACTTTGGATTTTTGTACAGTCGACTTTTTATCGGATGAAATCCAAACTGTGCGATCCTTTGTGAAATCAAGTCCTTGACCTAAATCAAACCTAATGGATGGATTCCATAGGTGTTATATGGTGTATTGAATCATGTCCCAAGGTTTGGGAGCATGCCTTGATCAAAAGTCAAAGGTACAATTGACTTTTTCCTCGAAACCCTAATTGTGGTCCTGATGAAATTGAAACTTGTGGATCAAGCTTCTTGGATCAATCCATTGTTGCAAATGGATCAATGTAGTGTATTGGAGACCCTCAAATCATGTCTTGAGGTCTTGGCTCATTTTTGTCCCAAAAGTCAACTTAGGGGTGAATTAGGTCAAGAAACCCTAATTCCTGATTTTTTGGTAAATGCATCCCCTGAGGTTAAATTGGCTTGATGATTGGGTCCATGAGGTACCTTAGAGTATCTTGGGTTATAATTTGAAGCATTGGCTCATGCCCAGCGGAAAAATTCCATCTGGAGGCCTTGGTCGACCAAAACCCTAATTTGGTGACACTGGTGATCTTGAGGCTTGATCCACTTTGAATGTTGTAACCTTGTGCTTGATTCTTGATGTGGGAGTCCTCTTGATCCTTTTGTGGGTATTTGAGAGGTTTGACAAGTTCAAGATCATGTCATTTCTTGATTGATCCTTTGTCTAAGTGCTCTAAGAGGGCTTGAAACCCTAATTCTTGATTGTAGTGAATGCTCACCCATCTTTGGGAAGACTGATGAGGTATGAAAGTACATCCATATTGTGGTGATAATTTGCACAATGATGAAAAACCTTAGTGGTCAAAATTTGGGGTATGACAACACCACACTATTTTTCCTTCATAACCTAGAGATACAAACCATCTCTTAATTTCCACGCAATAACACCCCACTTCATCTTCCCCTCACTTTATTTTCCTCTCATACTCCAACAAATAAACAAAAAAAATCCCTCATTACACAACTTACATACTGAAAATGCAAAACCGTAAAACATAACACTTCCAACCACTGTTGACAACAACAAAGCACATCACAAATCTCCATTCCCTATAACAGCACTAACACCCACCAAACCAATTATATCAACAACAAAAATCCGAAAAGAAACGAAGTAGAGTAAGGAGTAAATCATTAACAAATAATTAAAAATAGAAGAAAAAGAGAGAAGGAAATCTGAATAGGTCATTTCCGCACGCTGTTTCGACCATTGCTCAGCGACGCCGCTCGCCGATGTACATCGCTCTCCAACTCACAACCGCGCCAGTTTTCTAACGCACATTGTTGCCCCTTCGATGACCAACCGTCCGCTCTTTTCCTGTAACCGTCCACTTTCACTTTTCATTGACTATTGTTCTTTGATTATGAATGATATCATTGTGGTATTTGGATTTTATTTGAAACTATTTGAGGATGAGGATTGAAAATCCAGAAGAAACAAATTTTGTTTTTTACTGTAAATATGAGAGGGGAGAGGAGCAATGAAATATGACATAAAAGAAAAAATTTCAAAACTGAGTTTTGTGGTTTTTGTTAAGTTTATTCGTCCCCTGCTTTTATTTATTTGTTTATAATTAATTCAGTTGCCACCTGTCTTATCATAACGGGTTCTTGGTTAAAACATGAAAAAGTAAATGGTGGACACCTAATCAATGGGGTGGTGCCCCATTCCCCACATTGACTTATTTTTTATTTATTTTTATAATTAATATTTATTTTGTTCATTTTAGAATTAATTTTTTTTTTATTATATGGGTTGACCGTAGTCCTTACATCTTACACACTCATTGTTTTCCCATTCAAATTAAAACACACCCCTTAGTTATTAACCTATTATTTATTTTAATTTTATTTATCTTAGTTAAATTATTTAGTTAATTTGAAGTTTAATTATGCAAATTAGCCATGTGATTATTTTAATTTAAATTTTTCATCTAATTACCATTAATTATTTTATTTAAATTGATAAGAATACAAATAAATATATATTTTTCTTTATTAGGGTTTGAAATTACAAAGACACCTTTTTTTAGAGCACTATAAGTCTTTCTTTTTTAATCATTCAAATAATTATGAAATTAAATAGGTAATCTTTTCTCTGTTAAATAATTTTTCATGTTGTACATTGATCATCAAATTTTCGTAAATTAAATTGATCCAAGATTCTTTGCAAATGGATAGGTGGATGCACATCCACCATGTCCCTGAGTACTTGGCTAATTAGCGATCGATGTATTAATCGATTACTTAAAATTCACAACATCTAAAAGCAATCCAAACTCATCAAATGTGTTTTGTAATCTTACGTAACTCATTCAAAAACTTTTCATAAAATGGTAGGCTAGGTCATTTCGATGCAAAATACAAACTAGCGCTTAAACCTCAATCGTGTGCGCATACAAGCCAAGTTAAAATTCAAGAATTTTACTTAATCCTATTCTCTAAAATAAACCAACCCACAACCATTTTTTTACGAACTACGGAGCCCTGGCTTTCTCACTGCACTTTGATAATACGTTGACACGTGGTTTTAAGACCTTGGCGAGTTCAATAATCAAAAAACTATTTTTTTTCTCTTTGTCTTTAGTAATTAATTTCTCTTCTTGTAAGTATATTTTTGTAAAAATAAAACAAGCATACCCTTAACAAAAAATCAACCTTAGAACAATAGGAGGTTCCCATTGAGTACAATGGATGCGAGGGGTACAAATACCTTCCCCTCGCATAACCGACTCCCAAACCCATATTTAGATGCGATGACCATCTTATCCCTTTTCTTCCCTTAGGGTTTTATCTTCATTTCCCATTTCCTTAGGATAAATAAATAATGGTGGCGACTCTTACAGTCCAACCGCAAGCGTGTGATGCGTTTCGCGAGAACATATTTTTCGAGATGCGACACATAACTCTCACCACATGAACTTCTAACACCACTCATCAACCAAAACTCAGGATGTTTAGCTAGTGGATTAACTTCAATACTGCAGTGAAATCACTTTCGAGCTCTTTAGAATTGCAAGAAGCTAAAGTGAAATGCCTCTCATAATCATATGATGGTTACTATATCAATGCAAATGTATGTGGAACAAAGCACATTGAATAATTCGTTGATAAAGTTGTTACTACACATGTTTCACTATAAGTATAATTTTGAATAGTATGATCTAAAAAGTGAAGTTGAATAAACATTGTAGTCTGAACAATCGGACACACACGAGCAGCAGCTACCACTTTCACCCATTTCTTGCAGCGAACCATCACTACGACCGCCACCAATAATCGATCACCACCACAACCGCATCCACAATACACTAACCCTCTCTACTCTCCACATTTCAATTTTGTTTTCTGATCTATGTTTGTTTCTTTTAAATCTGAGTTTGTTATGTTGAAATCCGAGAGAAATAAATTGTGAGAGAGAGAGAGAGAGTAAAATAAAAGAATTGGTTGATTGTTTTTCTCTCTCTGTTTCTTCATTTTGCTCGTATATACATGTGTTTTGTTTATTTTTGTTTTTACTATTGTGTTTAATAGTGCCACGTGTCGAAGAATGGTTGAGGTTGTTTGAAATTTAAAAAAAATGAAAAATAACATACAATATGAGAATGAGAGAGAGAACATAAGAATGAAGAAGGAGAGGTATTTGCTTTTCCTGCTTTGTTTTACATGTCTCAGAGAGAAAGATTGTGTTTTCTTTCATGTTTTTTTCCTTATTATTCTTTTTTCTTTTCATTGTTACTTAATTTATTTTTTTTTATTTTTTTATTACTATTTTATTTATATTTCTTTTTATGATTAGGGTTAGTATTAGTTGGGTTGGGCCCAATTTATTTTTAATGTTTACACCCCATGTTCATGTATACACCTTTATTGTCCTATTTTATTTCTTTTTATCATCTTCTTTTTACAATTTTATTTGATTAATTTAAATTTGTAGTTGATTAATTGATTAGATTTTTAATTGATTAGTTGATTATAGTTTTAATTAACTATTTTCTTTTTTCTAAGTGGATTATTTAATTTCAATGTTTTTAGTCATTCAATTAGATAATCTTTATCCATGTTCATACTCGCACATGTAAATAATCATACTCAATACTTCACTAAAATTTCATTCATTTTCAAAAGTAAAAAAATCTAATCACAAATCATTTTCAAAATAATGCGATTAAACCATCGATCAACATTGAGTTTCTTTTCCCCTTTTTCAAAGCGTTGAAAATCTTTTCTTATTTTAATCATTTGAAAAAGGTTTGGTTGAACTTTCCTTGTCCCTTGTAACCCTGATTATTTGGATGATGGCCGCACTTAGTGTCCCGTTCAAATATTCATCAATCATCTTAAAACCCATTATGTAACTGAATCAAGTTTATTCTCTAATGGACCAAAAAGATTTGGTTGAACGTAATTGTTCCTCGTAATCCCTGGTATTGTGTGATTACCTTCAATATCCTCCTGCGCAAATACTTGTCATCCATTAAAGAAAAATGACATGATTTGTCACACAATTTTCGTAATTTATTCAATTGAAAAAGGTTTGGTTAATTTTTTTTTGTCCCTCGTAACCTCTAATATTCGTGTGATGACTGTAATTATCCAACCGCTCGAATATTTGTCAATCACCTAAAAAAAATCAAACTCATCCAAACCATTTTGCCTTTTAGCTTTTAACTTTCAAATTCTTTTTCAAATGAATATATTTTGTCTCGAGACGATGCAACACAATGCTTCGTTCGATTATATGTGTGAGTAACCTAGCGACGTTTTCCCGCAAATGTTGATATGTCTATCTATTCGGCCGGATGCAAACGTTCCCTTCTCCACTGTTTTGGGTAGTAAGCAATGTTTTTCTGTCAATTTTGACAAAATAGATTTTGCTAAAATCGACCAACAAATAAACATTTTCTATCCAGAACTACGTAGCCTTGAGTTCTCCATTGCACCTAGAGATACGTAGGAGCGAGATTCATAGTCTCATCAGACACCCTAATAAAAAAATTCACCTTTTAGTTCTTTGATTTTTCCCTTTTAATAACTCGAGAAGCCTAACATTTGAAAGCTAACATTAACACGCACTACTAACTAAACGGTTCCCATTAAGTACAATGAACATGATAGGTGCTATACATTCCCCTTGCGTAATCAACTCTCAAACTCTGATTTGGTTGCGACGACCATAACTTTGTCCCTTTTTAGGGGTTTTATCAGTATTTTCCCTTTCCATTCTTTGAGAAGAAATAAAGTTAGGTGGCGACTCTGTTAGTCAATACCTCGAGCGTGTGATTGTGCTTCGCGAGCTTCGTATTCTTTTTATTCTAGGTGCGATACTATCATATCAAAGGCATTCCTTTAATGAAAATGTAACAGGTTTTAACCCAGATAAATATTTTGGAATGATAAATCAGAATAGGAAGAAATTGAATTGACATATTTACAAATGTTCTTTCTATAATAAGCTTAGCCATGCAGAGCATTTTTCTATGTTAAACTAAGACGATCTAAAGGGAATGACTCTTGACTTCTTAGAGCCTCTAATGACCAAGACCTAACAAATATTTGGGTACAAAGGGAGAAAACCTAATTTTATTTTGCATGGAAGCTTTGCAGCTTTGAAGAGGCCTAGTGCAAATTTGATAAACTTGTAAAAAGTGTGTGTATGTTATGAGTATACAAAAAAATTTGGTTCATGGTAGTCCTCAATATAGTGTTTAGTCAAATTATGATATAATTCAAAGATAAGTGTAATACCCCAAAATTTACTCTCTCTTTTGTCATCATAGCATAGCATTATCATATATCATATCATATCCATCTCATTAGCCTTGCATTGCATCTTTAACATAGAAAAATGAAGCATATCATCCCTCTTACCATCAAGGCATGTGATCAGGGGAAAGATGGACAATCAAGGAATCATTCAAGGCACAAAAGGTCAAACAAGTTTCCTCAAGGCAAGCCAAAAGATCTTTCATGTCTCATACTATCTCAATTGATCATCCAAAACCTCAAGAAAGTGAGATTCAATAGGAGATTGAAGCATTACATCCTTCATTATGCAAGAGGTCCAAAAAACTGAAGGAAAACCCTCAAAAGAGATAGTTCATTGGTTCAAAATCACCCTCAAGTGGCATATCTCATCATCCTTTAAGAGGATACACAACATACTCTGAGGAATTTGAAATTGAAGACTGCACATTTTTCCCCTTAGTAGGTGGGTATCAAAACTAGGGTTTCCAATTAAATCAGGTCATCTTTGATTTTTTGGACAAAACTTGATGTCATGGTATTCTACATGTCCTTAAGTGTATGTGTGTGGAAAATTGCCTCTCAATTGGTTTTAGAAGTGGTTCAATTGGAAGAAAGATAAAAAATCAGGAAAATTGGGGCTAAGTCAAATAATCAGAGGAAAAAGTCAACTCTTGACTTTTTGAGGCCAAATTCATGAAATTCATGTTATATGTGACCAATGTACAAAATTTGATCAAGAAACTCCAAAAGGATCATGAAAAATCAAGATTTGAAAAGTTGCCATTTTTGGAAGAAGTAGGGTTTCTAAATAAGGAAAGTTTTGGCCATTTCCATGGCCTGAAGAGAGAGATATTCATGTTTAAATGTCACCATTTCCAACTGATTTCATCATATGCTTCACATTAGAATTTGTAGTTCTTGGTTCACACACACCACAAACACTTCATCACATCAGCTTTCCTCTTTCAACCAAACACATATCATATACACCATACACACTTGCCTTGACATACATAGAAATGGAAAAGAAACAAACTTGTGGAACAAGTTTTCTACTGCACCTTTGATCTTGCACGAATTCATCACCACCATCCATGTCCAGCTTCACCATAACATATCATAAGCCACCATTACCCTATCACAGCCAGCCTCACTCGCCCCTAACTAACTTGACTCAGTTAGTTAGGGTGCACTCACCTTAACTATCTTAACTCACTCTAAATCACTCATTTAACTACCTATGGTTCACTTCTAACTCAAATTATAAATAGAATTTCACTCTCATTTTTTCATTTTCAACTCTGATTTTTCCACACTCACCTCAGAACCTCTCTCTTCTTCTCTCTCAATCTCTCAACATTGCAACTGGTTTTTGAAGTTTGTTTTCAACTTCTTTCCATTGAATCATAAGCAACTACTTCATCTAAGCCTTTATTTGGCCAGGAGTGAATCAAAAGCAACTTGGAATCTCTGGTTTTCAGAAGAACATATCAAAGTCACAAATCTTCAGGTACGGATTTCAGCCACTATAGACATGCTTTGAAGGTGTTATCAGGTTCTTGAAGCTTCTTATAAGCTCAAGAACTTGTCTGGCTAGTTGATAAGCCTTTAGAGGCATAGTTGAAAAATTAGGGCAAAATTTCTTCTGTTCGATTCTCTTATTTCATGAACTTTATGCGCATTTCATCACTAGATTCATGTTCCTCATCACTTCAGCTTTCCAATGATGTATATTTTGATCATTTGTGCTTGCCTGTAAATCATCGTCACCGGAGGTTGGCCGGAGAAGATGACCGGAGGTCTTCTCCGGCCGGTGGTCTGAATTGTTAGGGTTTTATCATGTTTTAATCGTGACCGTTGGATGTTCATGATCTGATGGCCACAACGTTGCCAGCACATTAAAATAAACGTGCACCTCACGTGTTCAATTTCTGATCTCATTTAAGCAATGTGTGGTGCAGTACATGGTAGTGAGTGTGTTCCTTCACGCGTGTGCATTGGATATGGTTACTTTGACTGGTTTGTTGACTGGACTTGATCCAATGGTGTTCATTGTTTTGACTTTTATTTTTACTGAGAGTGCACAATTGTTGGTGTGGATTGCGCGTATATGGACCTTGGGTCATTGCTATTTACACCTCACATTTTAAAGCCCAAACAATTTGAACTGGTTGTTTACTCTGCATACACCCCTTTCTTATTTCAATTTCTTTTTATTTTCTTCATTTCATACACGTTCCATTTTTAATTTTTAAAATTATAAAACAACATCAGAAAATTCTGGAAAAATTCATGAATATTACCAAGACATTTAGGAAAGTTTTGATATTTTTATTTCATGATTTTATCACATTTTTACCATTGTTTCATATTTTTCTTTGAATTTCCATTTGTATGCATTCCAAATATGATACATGAATTTGTAGAATTTTGTTCTTGCTCATTACAAACTGTTTTGACCTGATTCTTTTTGCATTGACTCAATAATACATTGAGGCATGTTAGGTCATTTTTGTTTATTTTTTAGGTCACTTTATGACACATTTTGATGCTTGTCTTTGCACCACTTTGCATGATGTTTCAACTTGACCTAATGCATTGTTTGAAGTCATTTTGCTTTGAATTTTGACATGCTATCTTGATGTATGATTTAATTCTGACTTAGGTATTCAAATACCATGCTTGCATAATTTTCATAAGTCCATTTGATTTTTGTTTGATGCATTACATTTGAAGCCTAATCCATGTCATATCATTCTAACTTTAGTGCATGTTTGCATGAATTCTTTTGTGCATATTTGTATGAGCATTTGCATATTTTATGAGCCATTCATGTGATATTATAGGTCTTTGGTACACATTATAGGTCATCTTTACATGTTCATTTCAACTTGAACTTTGTGCATCCTTAGTATATTTTGTTTGCACTTTACTTTTGAACTTTCACTTCACTTCTTCTTCTATTACTTCTTGAATGTCTTGAATGTTGATTCACGAATACTTTGAGATGTTTATAAACCATTTTTCATTTAGTTTCAATTCTGGTTTTTGGATTACATGTTCCATTTATGCATGTTCCTTTCATTTCTTTTCATCTTTCATCTATCCTTTCTTATGATAACATGTTTAAATGCTATGGATGATGATTGTTGTTTATTCATTTGAACTTGTATGATGATATTCACTTGTTGTCAATATGATTCACATTCTGGTTGTGATATTAAGAGTTGATTCTTCATCTTATTCTTTTGAACTTTATTGTGCATTAAGTGTTTTTTACTTCTTATACATGTTTCCATGTTTACTAACCATGTAGGGGCTTTGGTAAGTTGAAATTGAATGTGTATAAGGAATCCACATTCAAACCTCTCTCCTTTCATCTTTTGCAATTCAACCTTGTGTTTTGTAAGTACTTATGTGCTTTATTTGAGTAACTCATTATTTTCCCTTTTGAGTTATAATTCATCTTCTACTTTAGAAGTGAGTTGTTTAACTCATTTCTTCTTTAGACTTTAGGCTTTGCAACCTCACAAACCATTAGGATCACTCCCTTAACTAATCAATTAGGATCGAGTCTTAGTTCACATAGGTTTTTACCTTTCTCGCCCACTTGAGTCTTTCATCTCCTCATCTCAAAGAAAATTCAAAATATATAATAAAGGTAGGCACTTATTGCATTTAGGCCTTTCATATAAAGAAAATATTATAAGGGGTCTTCTCTTATAATCTTAGAATGTGTAGCATATGGCCCATCTTAGGTCCATGTGTTAAACATTTGATCTTGTATGAGGGACTTAAATGCAATACTTGTTAAAGATACAAATAAAAAAAACACTTCTTCATTTCATAATTAACAAAAACACTTAATAAATACCAGTATGCTAGTGTATTTGAACCTTAATAATTGGAACTAAATGTGAGGGTCTACTTCACACTTAGTGTACTTTCTTACTCATTCCATCTTGGAATGTGAGGATGTATACACTCCAATGATTAAGATTTAGATACATTATCATACGCGAACAAATGACAAACATTTTTCTTAAAAGACAACAAACAAACAAACAATTCTTTTCTCATCTCATTCATTTCAGTCTTAAGGACTCGTCACGTCCGTTCTACCGCAAACAGGTAACGCCTAAGTCTCCATACAGCGAGCCGCAACACCTAAACTGCTGGGACGCACACTCTGACGTTTCCACTAAAAAAACACAAACAAAGCGACCCTCGTTGAGGGGAACTACGTCGCTCTGATTCTCATGTTCCCGATGAGATACGTAGGCAGTGGGGTAGGGCCCATTCGAGCACTTCTTTTATTTTCCCTACATTTGTTCCTCTTTCTCTTTCCTGTTCCTTTTCCAGTATCCTTTTCTTACACCCTTTGATCGAGACAAGCAAGCATGGATCCCATCGGGTACGATGGACGCGTAGGGGTGCTAATACCTTCCCTGCGCGTAACCGACTCCCGAATCCAGTTCTCTTGGTCGCAAGACCATGCTCTTTCCTTTCTCTTCAGGTTTATGCGGTGTTTCCTTTCCCTCTCTTGGGATAAATACACATTGCTGGCGACTCTGTTTCGGTGCCACTTTCGCGTTTGTACTTGGATGAAAATCCCGGGAGCGACAGCTGGCGACTCTGTTGGGGACAGGTTGACCTATTGCTGGTCCATCCTAAGCGAGTCAATCCTAGCGCTTGTTTGCTTTTCTTTCATTGGGTGTTTACTGTTATCTTGTATTTGCTGTTTACTATATTTTATTACTTGTACCATATTTATAGCATGTTAGCATTTACATTTCATATATTATATTGTGTTGCATTGTTCTGTCTGTTTGGCGGGATGAGATTTCTGAGAGATGAGCCCATTACCAAGGCTTGAGTGCACACTTAGATTTAGAGTGGAGAGTAGTGGGACCTACGTACCATCTGTGTATGTTGGGTAATCACGAAATTCACAGCTATACGAAGCTATCTTGGGACCCATCATGGCGTACGCATCTTGCGTATTCCAGGATGTCGATCTAGAGAGCTGTCGACTCTAGTGACCGATCATGAGGACCTTAGTGGAAACATCTCTCTTTAGTGGTGACAGTGGCAAACCACATTCTGTGGCAAACCCGCTCGCACCCGAGGGCCCACTTTGGAACTTGCGTAGGATGACCTTTATTTTCTAAGGTGAGTCAGTGGACGACCTCTTTGATTGGCATAGCATTGTATCCTACGGGCTGAATGTGCTATCGCTTCTCAAACCTCCGAAGCTGGCAAGCCTTTTTTTCTAGGAACCACACGTGAGTATGGGTGGGATGTTTACAGGTTTGGAGGTAACCTAGCCTCCTACATACCTTACTTGTGATTCTATGATTGTTACAGACAGTGTATCCTATGACAGTGGTTTGAGTATCCATCTCAGATATATTGCCAGATTCAGTACAGAGACACAGTGCACACAGTTCAACACAGACACATACACCTGAATACTTGATCACATGCCTTTTTCATTTGCATACTCATATCATAACAGGTTATGTTTGTCATTTTCAGGTACCTACCATATTGTCTGATTCCAATCATGAGTTTCCAAGAAGTTGAGGTTAAAAGGAAGAGTAATGTGTCATATAAATTCCCTGATCCTAAGCTGGATTCATTGAACAAGATGATAGACATGGCTGGTTCTGGTGTTCTCAGCACTTTTCAGAAGGAATATGGAGAGCTGATTAAAATGGTATGTGCATTCACAAAGTATGAGAAGGATGGGTTGCACATTTTCTTACAGTTCTATGAACCATCAATGAGATGTTTCATGTTCCCTGATTACATTCTGATGCCCACTTTGGAGGAGTTCTCATTTATTTTGGGAATTCCAGTCACGTCTTCTATACCGTATTTTTCTGAAGATGCTCTTAACCCCAAAGTAATTGCTGTTGTTCTACATCTGGACCTGTCTGTTGTAAAAAGTGGTCTGAGTAAACTTACAGAAGATGAAGGATTTCATTTGGAGTTTCTTTTCCAACAAGCTCAGGAAGCTGCCAAGGCTAAAAAACTGGACTACTTACAATGCTGTGTTAGCTCTTTGTATCTATGGTTTGGTGCTTTTCCCCGGTCAACCTGACTTTGTTGATATGCAGGCGATGAAAGTGTTCGTTTCGAAGAATCCGATTCCTACCCTACTAGGGGATTTTTATTACTCAGTACACTACAAAAATGAGAAGGGAAGAGGAAGTCTGGTTAGTTGCTGTGCCTAATTGTTATGTCATTGGCTCTTCAAACATTTACCTCGAACTGGTGCTTTCGTAGAAACTACTGAGACAATGAAATGGTCCAAGAGATTGATAGGTTTGACTGCCAATAACATCATTTGGTTTGATCCCAAATTACTGACAATAGAGCTTACTATTAAATGTGGAAGTTTTTCGAATGTGCTTCTACTTGGAAGAAGAGGTGGGATTAATTACAACCCGGTGTTGGCTGTTAGACAATTTGGTTATGCTTCGAGAAATCCTCCTGCCGATGAAGAGATTAGTGCTTCTCTGTTTTTCGTGGGAACCAAGAATGAAAGAGTGCCAGAAGTAATAAATGCCTGGAAATTTAGGCAAAGAGAGGGAAAGTTGATTTTTGGCAAAGGAGACTGTAGATCATACCCTAACTACGATGCTTGGATTGAGATAAAGGTCAAAGAGTTGTTGCTACCCTTTTCAAGAGAGATTCTCTTATGTCCAAATCAACACTCCATGGTACCGCTGAAGAGTGCGAGAAATGGAAGAAAATGGTTAGAGAGTTGCAGATAGAGAACTCTAGAATGAGCAGATGTCTTCAGAAAGCTTTGGCTGACAACAAAGATTTGGAGAAGAGAGCATTGAAAGCGGAGAAAATCTTGGCAGATAAAGAAGAAGATTTTGATGATAGAGCTCGGTACTTTCGGAAACTTACTTTAGGAGCAGATGATACTAGTCAGGCTCACAAGACTACAAAGTAGGCGTTAGCCCGAAGCAGGGATTCATTAGCTAAACTTTGGCAAGCTTGGGATGAGGTCAGAATTGAAAATTCTGAATTGCTGACCCAGTTAAAAGATAAAGATGAAGAGCTGAAGAAAGCACATGTTGAAAGAAGAAGGTATCGAGAGGACCTTGGCAAAAGTCAAGAACAGGTAAGGAATGCTGAAGATAAGCTAAAAATTGCCAACAAAGAGCTTGAAGATGTCACGGCAGATCTGAAGCTGGTTAAAATTCAAACTGGAATTAAGAGGCGCAAAGGAGCCGATGAAGATGAAGCCTTGCTGATGCACAAGGGTTCATTAGCTGATGCATTGGAAAAAAGGGACGTTGTAATCAAAGAGCTGATTAAGAAGCCACATCATCAGCGTACCCGCATCCTGTTCGAAGAGATTAAGTATTCCAGCCAGAAGCTGAAGGACGTAGAGCTATCAGATTAATGATTTTTGTCATTTCTTTGTAATTTGCAATGGTTACCATCAGAATTGTTGATGGATCCATTTGACTACTTGTTTCTTTTTCTGTTGCTGAAACTATGACAAATGTGCTTGAAAACTTTTGGGAATTCGTATGAAATGAGCTATTTCTGTTCATAATTTCTGGTTTTCAGATATATGTGACGTGATAAGATATCTGCACACTGGCACACTACAAAATCACTATTTCTGGTCATCGGATATTTGTGATAGGCAAAACTCAATAATCATGATTTCTGGTCGTCAGGAATTTGTGGTTACGATTGGAATCAGGATATGAAAAGTATCTTGAAATGATAAACACAACTGTGCATTTGCATTTGCATAGCATATCATTTTTGCATTACAGGTTTTATTTTTGCAGGAGCCTGCTAACCTTTATTTGGTTTTCAGGCACGATAGCTGATACCCTAGTTCACCGATATTCTACCCGACACAATCAAGCCAGAGTCATGGAATAAGTTCAGACTGAATTAGCTGATTTGAGGGGGAGAATGGAGCAGTTCATGAACCTTATGCAGGGAATTGCTCAAGGTCAGCAGGAGCTGAGGGCCGGTCAGGAAACCATGAGGGTTGGTCAAGATGCCATGAGACCATTATTCAGAGGCTGGAGACTGAAATCCCAAATCATAATGTGCGCACTCCCCCTGTTGGCAACATCCCCACTGGTGGGGTACATCTGGGATTTCATAATAATGGTTTAGAGGATGGACAAGATGACCAGTTTACCGCATTCAAGAATGACATGGGTTTCTACAATGAAGACCGGAAGTACGAAGGGTTAGATGAAAGACTCAAGGCTATTGAGAGCCAAAATCCTCTGGGAATTGACGTAGAGGACATGGGTCTCGTGCAAAGTGTGAGAATCCCTCCCAAGTTCAAGCTCCCTACATTGGATAAGTACAATGGCAGTACCTGTCCCAAAACACATTTGCAAGCTTACAATCGCAAGATTGCCGCTTATACTGAAGACCAAAAGCTCTGGATGTATTTTTTCCAGGACATCCTGTCAGGCGCCTTCCTGGAATGGTACATTAAGCTGGACAGGGTTCATATAAAGAGCTGGAAAGATTTGTGCGCTACGTTTCTGAAGCAGTATCAATATAATTTGGACATGGCGCCCAATTGTACTCAGCTGCAGAGTATGACTCAGGATCATAAGGAGGGCTTTAAGCAATACGCACAGAGATGGAGAGAATTGGCTGCTCGAGTTCAACCACCTTTGGCTGATCGTGAGATGGCTGATATGTTCATGAGCACACTCCAAGGGCCGTATTTGGATAGATTGGCAGCGTGTCCTTCAACAGGGTTTGCCGACATTGTTATTGTTGGGGAACGAATAGAGAGTCTGCTGAAGATAGGTAAGATTCAAGACGTCAGTGGGACTGGTGCTTCGAGTTCGAGGAAACCCTTTTCTAACGGACCAAGGAAAAGAGAAGGGGAGTCCAGTGCTGTGCATAGAGGAAAGGGCAGAGGCAGAACTCAATCCTACCATCAGGTGGACGCTGTAACCATTCCGGTTCCAACAGGACAGCAAGCTCCAGATCAGCAAGCTAGACCCCGATTCCAGACTAATAGGCAAAGGGACCGTAAGTTTGATCCCTTGCCTATGACATATGCTGCTTTGTTACCACAATTCCTCAGAGAGAAATTGGTTGAACTTCGGACTATGAGGCCGCCAGATACTGGAAAATTGCCTCAAAATTATGATGCTAATGTTTGATGTGAATTTCATTCTGGTGCGCCAGGTCACTCGATAGAAAAGTGCTGGGCTTTTCAACATAAGGTTCAGGATCTGATTGACGCAAAACCTATTAATTTCTCTAAGCCGCCGAATGTTCGTGATAATCCAATCCCTCATCATGGAGATGCAGGCATGCATGCTATTTCTGATGGCGAGAAATTGAATCTGATTACCGATGTTAATTTGGTAAAGACACTGCTGTTGATTGTAAAAGAGCATTTGTTAAAAGGAAAGTTATTTCCTGGATGTGGCTCTGATTGTGAGGATTGTTCAAGACAGATTAATGGCTGCAGTAAGTTGAAAGTTGGACTGCAGGATCTTATGGACGAAGGAAGCCTTCAGTTTGATAAGGTAGAGAAGGAAAAAGATGTTTCTTCTGTTACCATTTATTATAATCCAGTTGAAATACATGTGCCTGTTGAAGCTCCTGTTGCTATCATCATTCCCGAGAGGCCGAGACCAGTTACGATTATAGTTCCTGAATCTGTTTCTTATGTGTCTAATCGGGCAGTTCCATGGAATATGGAACTAACAGTCATCAAGGAGGAAGTCAACAGAAAGCAGAGGCTGATGTTGGTACCGGTGTTGAGAATGTCAGTGGACAAAGTGGTTTCACCAGGAGTGGTCGACTGTTTGCTCCCCAGACTCTAAGGAGTGATAAAGAAGCTGAAGCCGCTGCAAGAATAAAAGGAAAACAGGTTGTTGGTGACGAGGTGCCTGTTCAGGAAGAGGACCCTAAAGTCAATTTTGATAGTGATGTTGAGGAATTTATGAGGATTATCAAAAAGAGCGATTATAAGATCATTGATCAGCTCAATCAGACACCCTCTAAAATCTCAATATTATCCCTGTTAATGAGTTCTGATGCACACCGGGCTGCTTTGTTGAAGGTTTTGAATATGGCCTATGTTCCCCAAGAGATTACTGTGAATCAGTTGGAGGGAGTAATTTCTAATGTCAATGTGAGCCACGGGTTGGGGTTTATGAATAGGGATTTGACTCCGGATGGACGTAATCACAACAAAGCGTTGCACATCACACTTGAATGCAAAGGAGCTGTTTTGTCGCATGTGCTGGTCGACACTGGTTCTTCGTTGAATGTGTTACCCAAAAAGGCCCTGATGAAAATTGAAGTAGATGGATTGATTCTTAGACCCAGCGATTTGATTGTGAGAGCTTTCGATGGATCCCAAAGATCGGTGTTTGGAGAGGTAGAATTACCAATACAGGTTGGTCCACAGATATTCAAGACAATCTTTCACGTTATGGACATTCAGCCTGCTTACAGCTGTTTATTAGGCTGACCGTGGATTCACGCAGCAGGCGCAGTTACCTCCACACTACATCAGAAGCTCAAATACGTGTTCGAGGGTCAAGTGGTTACCGTTTGCGGTGAAGAAGATATATTTGTGAGTCATCTATCCACTTTCAAATATGTGGAAATGGATGGAGAGATTCATGAAACCATGTGCCAGTCTTTTGAAGCCCTGAATATCAACAAGTTCCCAGAACCTACTTCAACATCAGTGGTGTCAAATGTGCCAGTTGGGCCGAGTGCATCAATTGCGTCCTACAAGCAGGCCAGAGAAGTGGTTGAAAGCAGAAATGCCCAAGGTTGGGGTAAAGCTATCGACGTGTTTGTGAAAGAAGATAAGTTCAGCATTGGATACCAACCGGGCCAGACGCTAGTTCCCCGATTCCATGGGCCAATCAATTTCAACAGTGGAGGAATTATCAACCCTAATCAGTCCTGCTCAACAATAAAAGATGACGCTGAAAGCTTAGATTATCTGGACAGATGGGTGTATTCCCTGGCTCCGGGCGAGGCATTGCAAAACTGGTCTAGTGAAGAAGTCATTCATGTTGTACACCATTCAGAGTAATAATTCTTGTCTTTCATAATGCATAAAATCTCACACTCTGCCAAAGGTGTGAGGATCCATTTGTAGGGCCACCATATTTTCCCATATAATGTTCAAACATCAATAAAAAGGACGTTTTTGTTTACAAATTTGTGTTCCTTTATTCCTTCTTTATTTTTATTTTTGCACAAAGAAAATTAAAAATGATAATGCACTTTCTTTTCTTTTGTTTTCAAGCAAAAATAATCTAAAATAAAGCATCAATCTAATCATGCAGACTTGATTTTGGGAATTCCTCTGAAAATGATTATGTTATGCCTACGTATGATTTCGACAATCCGATCTATCAAGCTGAGGAGGAAAGTGATGAAGATTATGAACTCCCGAAAGAGTTGGCTAGATTGTTGAAACAGGAAGAAAAAACCATTCAGCCTCATCAGGAAGATCTTGAGGTTATTAATATCGGTTCAGAAGAAAGCAAGAAAGAGATCAAGATCGGTGCAAGTCTGCGGGCTGATGTAAAGCAAGAGCTGATAGTCATGCTACGTGAATACGCTGACATCTTTGCTTGGACATATCAAGATATGCCAGGTTTAGATACAGACATAGTTATGCATAGACTACCATTGAAAGAGGCCTGTCCACCGGTCAAGCAAAAGCTGCGCAGAACAAAACCAAAAATGGCTTTGAAGATCAAGGAAGAAGTACAGAAACAGTTGGATGCAGGTTTTCTGGCAGTAACCAACTATCCTCCCTGGGTGGCCAATATAGTACTGGTGCCGAAAAAAGATGGCAAAGTCAGAATGTGTGTGGATTACAGAGATCTCAACAGGGCGAGCCCTAAAGATGACTTTCCACTCCCTCATATTGATGTGTTGGTTGACAATACTGCTCAGTTTTCAGTGTTCTCATTTATGGATGGATTCTCCGGGTACAATCAGATAAAGATGGCGCCTGAAGACATGGAGAAGAAGACATGCATTACCCCGTGGGGTACCTTCTGTTACAAAGTAATGCCTTTTGGGTTGAAGAACGCAGGGGCAACTTATCAAAGAGCAATGGTGATGTTATTTCATGATCTAATTCATAAAGAGATCGAGTGCTATGTGGATGACATGATTGCTAAATCAAAGACAGAACAGGAACATCTGATCAACTTGAAGAAGTTGTTTGAGAGGTTGAGGAAATTCAGGTTGAGACTAAATCCTAACAAGTGTACTTTCGGCGTGCGGTCCGAAAAATTGCTTGGTTTCATTGTCAGTGAAAAAGGAATAGAGGTTGATCCTGCTAAAGTGAAAGCTATACAAGATATGCCTGTACCGAGAACTGAGAAAGAAGTTCGCGGCTTTCTAGGGAGATTGAACTATATTTCAAGGTTCATATCTCACCTAACTGCCACCTGCGAACCGATATTCAAAATGCTAAGAAAAGATCAAACGGTCAGGTGGAATGATGATTGTCAAAATGCATTCGATAAAATAAAAAGATATTTGCAGGAACCTCTGATTCTGATACCTCCAGTTCAAGGCAGACCACTGATTATGTACTTGACAGTGCTCGAAGGATCCATGGGTTGTGTTCTCGGTCAACACGACGAGACAGGTAGGAAAGAACATGCTATCTACTACCTGAGCAAGAAGTTTGCAGATTGTGAATCACATTATTCAATGCTTGAGAAGACATGTTGCGCACTCGCATGGGCCGCAAAGCGATTGAGACAATATATGCTCACACATACAACCCTGTTGATCTCAAAAATGGATCCGGTCAATTATATTTTTGAGAAACCAACACTTACAGGCAGAGTTGCAAGGTGGCAAATGATACTAACAGAGTACGATATTCAATATACTTCATAAAAAGCAATCAAGGGAAGTATACTGTCAGATTATCTTGCACTACAGCCTCTTGATGATTACAAGCCCATGAAGTTTGATTTCCCTGATGAGGACATCATGTTTCTCAAAGCGAAAGACTGCGAGGAACCACTTCCGGAAGAGGGGCCTGACCCTAAATCCAAATGGAGTTTGATGTTTGACAGGGTAGTTAATATGAATGGGTACAGAGTTGGTGCAGTTCTCATTACGCCAGAAGGCGTTCACATGCCCTTCACTGCTCGAGTAACTTTCGGGTGTACCAACAATGAAGCAGAATACGAAGCTTGCATACTAGGGAATGAGGAGGCTATTGATTTACGAATCAAGACCCTCGATATCTTTATTGATTCAACACTGGTAATCAATCAAGTAAAGGGAACTTGGCACACACATCAGCAGAATTTGATTCCGTATAGAGATTATACGAGGAGATTACTGACATTCTTTACAACTGTCAAGTTATACCATGTTCCTAGAGATAAAAATAAGTTTGCAGACGCCTTGGCCACTATATCTTCGATGATCAAAGTGCACGGTTGGAACTTTGTACCCAGGATTGATGTGTCTCGTCTTGATAGACCTGCTTTTGTGTTTGATGTTGATGTAGTGTCTGACGACAAGCCTTGGTACCATGACATTAAATGCTTCTTCGAAAATCTAGAATACCCGCCTGGGGCATCTTCCAGAGACAAGAAGACATTAAGAAGGCTAGCAGGTAGTTTTTTCCTGAACAAATATGGCGTGTTGTATAAAAGAAATTTTGACACGGTTCTGCTCAGATGCGTGGATAGACACGAAGCAGACCTGTTGATGATTGAAGTGCGCGAAGGCTCTTTCGGTACCCATGTCGGAGGACATGCGATGGCTAAGAAATTGTTGAGATCGGGGTATTATTGGTTAACAATGGAGTTAGATTGCTGCAAGTATGCCCGCAAGTGTCACAAATGCCATATCTATGCAGACAAAATACACGTTCCTCCAAATCCGTTGAGTGTCATGTCCTCTCCGTGGCCCTTTGCAATGTGGGGCATTGATATGATCGAGAAAATTGAGCCTACTGCTTCAAATGGCCATCGTTTCATCTTAGTCGCCATTGATTACTTCACTAAATGGGTTGAAGCAGCATCTTATGCCAATGTCATTAAGCAAGTGGTAGCTCGTTTCTTGAAACGAGATATTATTTGTCGATATGGAGTTCCCGAAAGAATCATTACTGATAATGGTTCTAATTTGAATAATAATATGATGGCTGAGCTATGCCGGGACTTCAAAATTGAACATCACAATTCTTCTCCGTACCGCCCGAAGATGAATGGCGCGGTCGAAGCGGCCAACAAAAATATCAAGAAGATTATGCAGAAGATGGTTATCACGTACAAAGATTGGCATGAGATGTTACCATTTGCTTTGCATGGGTATCAAACATCAGTCCGCACGTCCACTGGGGCAACACCATACTCACTTGTATACGGTATGGAGGCAGTTCTACCGATCGAAGTTGAGATTCCCTCTCTCTGAGTATTGATGGACGTTAAACTAGATGAAGCTGAATGGGTACGAGCCAGATTTGATCAGCTGAGCCTTATTGAGGAGAAACGACTAGCAGCCATATGTCATGGCCAGCTATACCAGCGCAGAATGAAGAGGGCATTCGATCAAAAGGTTCGACCTCAAGTTTACAAGGTCGGAGATGTGGCAATCAAGAGAATACTTCCTCCGAGTACAGATCACAGGGGCAAATGGACTCCTAATTATGAAGGTCCATTCGTGGTTAAAAAGGTTTTCTCAGGTGGAGCCTTATTGCTGACAACCATGGATGGTGAAGACTTTTCATCCCCTGTTAATTCAGATGCAGTTAAAAAATACTTCGTATAAATAGACCCGCTGGATAAAAAAAAAAGAGAAAAAGAAAAAAGAAGGAAAAAATCCAGGCAAAAAAGGGCATCCTGGCGAACCAAAAACAGAATAAAGGTTCGACCAGAAATTAGGGATATAAGTAAAAAAATTGTACACCCGGTAAGTTGAAAACCCGAAAGGGCAACTTAGGCAAAAATGGGTATCCCGGTGGATTGAAAACCTGAAAAGGCGATCCATGCAAAAGAGGGATTTAAGCGAATGACTGCAGTCTGAATTAATTTGTACATTCTCTACTCTTCAGCAAACTAGCAAAGTTTCCGAAGGAGGAATTGTTCCGACCACGAGCTTCCGAAGGCGAAGATAATCAAGAGAGTTGGAATACATACTGGCTATAACAGAATCAAAAATCAGTTGGAACCCAATTTCCGCATTATCATTAGGATAGGTTTCTTTTCTCAATTTTATGGCAATCAACTCTTTCAGGAGTTTGCTTCCGATTGTAAATTCGCCGATTTTGGCATTTCCTCAATAAAATTGAATATTCAGTCACAAGCTTTTATTTTCATTTTACTGTTTTGTTTGCAAAAACGTCCGATTTTTTATAATAAAACATTGCTTTGAAAATATCATGGCCTTGCAAAAACATGCACAAAAAAGACAATTAAAATTACTTTGCTTGTTGGACAACCTTGGATGGTGGACTAAAAAAAAACCACGCAATATCCTGAGGCATGTGTGTAGCGAGCGATTTTGGACGTGGTTCTTAAGCGCTGGTCGCTCTCTGCGGTTGAGCTTAAAACTACAGGTCGATTCATTTTTTATCCTATTATGAGCTGATGAAGGAAGGGAAATAGATGTCTCCAATTAACCCTGCTTTGCATACTGAGTTTAAACAGCGGTCTGTTAGGTTACGAATGCTATCAATGTGGGGGGGGGGCTTTGTACTGGTTATTTGTATTTTCGGCAATACTAGTTTTTATCTAGACAGAAGGTTTCTGGCGGGGAACAAGGATTAGGATGTTAGGACTGATGCTTTTTGAATTACTGCTTTTGATTGATGGAGATATGGGATTTGGGTTTTTTGTTGATTGTGCTCGCTAAGATCTTTTCTTTCGATCTTATGCCTACGTATTCCCGTTTACCGAAACAGGGAAATCAGAGCGTTCATAGTTCCTCCTATTCTATGGGAGGAAATTGGTTTTTGGTGTCTTGTTCAAAGCCCAAGACGCGAAGCGAAAGGTGATTTGTATCTTGTTCAAAGCCCAATAAGTGAAGCTGAAAGGTCTCAACTTTAGAGAGAATTTGTCATCTCTAAAGAGGGGGTTGCATGTCACAACTGTTTATAAAGGAGAATTACTTTAACCAGGATACGCGGATCCTAGCAATGCCATAATTTCCTTTATAGGGGATTTCAACTTGAAGGAGAAGACTTTAACTCAGTGTTTAGCAATGCTATCTTTCCTTAGGAATTTCTCATGCTAAAAGAGGGACAGTGGCATGGATGTAAATGATCCAGAGGCTTGCCGCTTACAGCGATTAGATGAAGGGGAAGGAGTTGTTGATGTTTGTATACTGTGAACGAGGCACAACTTTGATGCTAAAAGGTTAATTGGATTAACCAGTGGTTTTCTTATACAAAGCCTAAGAGGAGGCTGATATGTGTCTCGTACAAAGCCCGAGAGAGAGGCTAAAAGGGTTGACTCAACAAGGGAATCTTTTTGTATCTCATATAAAGCCCGAGATGGAGGCTATTGTTTGTTTGGCTCAATAAGAACCCTTTTGTATCTCGTACAAAGCCCGAGATGGAGGCGAAAGGGGTGATTGACTCAACGAGGGAGTCTCTTATGTGTCTCGTACAAAGCCCGAGAGAGAGAGAGGCTAAAGGTTGTTTGACTCCGCCGGGGAGAATCATTGTATAAAGCCCAAGAGGAGGCTAACTTCACTGGAGAAGGATCATTATACAAAGCCTAAGAGGAGGCTATGGTAACTGTTTTAGTTAAGTGACAGGTCTAGTATACTGATTTTAAAGAGAAAATCAGCTCTTATATGAGCAATATTGTACTCAAGGATTTGATTCAAGGGTCCGGGTTATGCCTGTTCTTTAAGGAAGCGGGAAATCCGAAGGGTATTGAGACTGTCCAAGTCTACGGGTTTCCTTCCTATTTAACGAAGGGGTCACTTGAGAATGTCTTTGAGACTCAAGGAGATTAGACTGTCCATGTCTAGAGTTTCATCTTTTATACCCTGTTTTGAGAAATAGTAGTAGATTCTATGAAAGGACTGTTCTATGCAAATGACTAAGTTCTGTTCCTATACCTCTAGGAGGTCGTTGGGATAATTTGTACGAAGCCCAAGAGGAGGCTGGAAACTTTTAAGAAGCCGATTGGTCCTTGTACTAAGCCCAAGAGAAGGCTATCATTCCCGGAGGAAGAGATCATTATACGAAGCCTAAGAGGAGGCTGTGAATACTTCTAAGAAGCCGTAGGGTCCTTGTACTAAGCCCAAAAGGAGGCTAGGTTGCTTTTAGGAAGCCTGTGGGTCCTTGTACGATGCCCAAGAGAAGGCCGATGCCTTTAAGAAGCCCGTGGGTCCCCAAACCTCGAGAAATTCAAGGCAATGCTATTCACCGAGAATAGATCAAAGTCAGGAAAGTTCGAGAATTTGGAAGAAACTCAAAGATGCCATTCACGGAGAATACATTCATCTCTGGGAATAAAGTTTCTTGACAATTCCTAATGAGGACAGCCGAAGAGAAGACTGTATCTGGTGATCCTATTGGGGGATCTAGTTGTCTATTTCTATGACTAAACGAAACGGCGTCACTTAGTTCTAGACGTAGTTGCCGGGGAAACTCTAAATATCTATACTATTATTACACAGACGATATGAGTTTATGAAAGAAGACTTACAGTGAAACAGCCCCACAATACAGTTATATGTATATGAAAGCGGTAAATGAAAGCGATAACCACTTACTCGGTTGTAGAGCTTCCATGCTGTTTGGTTAGTTGTTCAACAAAGAAAGATTGAAAACAATAGTATATTCAAAATCAAAGGAGAAAGTGCTTTGAAAGAGAAAGATTTGGGGCTTAAAGCTCAAGGAGAGGCCCAGGGTTTTATTAGTGAGCGCACTGCTTGAATTTGTACAGGGGGACTTATACAAGTGACTGAGGCCCAAAAATTGTTTTCTGTACAAAGGTATGGGTCTTACACTCTCTCAAGAGGCCCAAATGAGTTTTAAGAAAAAGAGTGGGGCTTATAACACGAGGGTAGGCCCAGATGATTTTTCCGTTTAAAATGGCGATCGCGCCGAGGTTTTCTTTTAACGCGGAGGGACTTATACAATAAGTGAGGCCCAAAATGGTTTGGTTAAAAGGGGATTGGGTCTTACACTCTATTAGAGGCCCAAAATGTTTTGAATGGGTCTTATAGCTCAAGGAGAGGCTCAATTGATTTTTTGAATAGGCGACGATCGCGCCGTTCGTTTTTTACGGTATCGGGACTTATACAATACACTGAGGTCCAAAAATGATTTGGTCAAGAAAGGATTGGGTCTTACACTCTATTAGAGGCCCAAAAAGTTTTGAAAATGATTTATGAGGGTTGAATTAATCCAAAAACCCTAATTTGTTTTCAAAAATGTATTTAATTGAATAAAAATTCAATTAAAATGATCAAAATTGTTTAACATGTGAAAAACAAATTGTGATTTTGGATTAATGCTTCAAAAAATAAGTATTGACCTACAAAATAATTAGAAAGCATTAAAAGTTGCAAAATCAATGTAGAAAAAATATTTAATATGTCAAAAACAATTAAAATATTATTTTTTTGCAAAAAATATCAATTATATGAAATAAATAATATTTTTGGGATTTTTTGATAAAATAAAATATTTTAACATTTTTGTGAATTATTAAAAAAAGAATCAACTCAAAATCATTAAAACTCAGAGAGAAATTAATTTTTGAATCAATTAAATAAAATCACAAAATTCAAATATTTGAATTATTCAAAAATGGCGCCAAGAATTCACCAAGTGTTGGAACAAAGTGTGATTTCTTGATTTTGATCACTCCATAACTCAAAATCCTTAATGAATTGGACTTAGGTCTAGTTGAAGTTTTTGTAGAGGGTAATGAGGGCTACAAATCCATCTTTGGATGAGAAAAAATGGCCATGTGGTTTAGGAGTTATGATCCTCCAAAGTTAGTGTATTAGTGGTACTTTTTCCATAACTTAGAAAAATTTCTAAGTTTTATGGTTACCCCTTTTGCAAGTTATCCAACATTCTTTGATTTTTCTTGATGAATGATGATTCAAATCATACATTAACATCATTTTAGGGTTAAAAATCCATTTTGGTGAAAAATCTCAAAAAGTCAAAGTTGACTTTTGTGCACAGTTGACTTTTTATCAGATGAATTCCAAATTGTGCAATTCTTCGGGAAATCATGTCCTTGACCTAAATCAAACTTGATGGACATGTTCCATGGGTGTCATAGGGTATATTGGGGCATGTCCTAGGGTTTGGGAGCATGTCCTGGTCAAAAGTCAAAGTTACAGTTGACTTTGCTCGCGAAACCCTAATTGTGGTGCAGATGAAATTGAGACTTGTTGCTCAAGCTTCTTAGATTAATACATTGTTCCAAATGGATCAATATAGTTCATTAGAGACCCTCAAATCATGTCTTGAGGTCTTGGCTCTTGATTTTCCCTAAAAGTCAACTTAGGGGTGAATTAGGTCAAGAAACCCTAATTCCTGATTTTTTATGTATGCATCCCCTGCGGTCAAATTGACTTGATGCTTGGGTCCATGAGGTTCCATGGAGTACATTAGGTTGTATTTTGTATCTTTGGCTTGTGTCCAGATGAAATTTTTCATCTGGAGGCCCTGGTCGACCAAAACCCTAATTTGGTGACACTGGCGATCCTGAGACTTGATCCACCTAGAAGGGAGCAACCTTGTGCTTAATCCTTGAAGTGGGAGTCCTTTTTTATCCATTGTGGCTGTTTGAGAGGTTAGACAAGTTGAAGATCATGTCACTCCTTGATTGATCCTTTGTCTAAGGCTCTGAGAGGGCTTGAAACGCTAATTTTGATTGTAGTGAATGCTCAACAACCCTTGTGGCATTTGGTGAGGCATGATGGTTCATCCATATTGTGATGATGATTTGCACAATGATGGGAAATCTTAGTGGTCAAAATTTGGGGTATGACAGATGCCCCTATTTAATCTTCTTGGACCCGAAGGTGTGAATGACGAAGGTATTCGGGCATTCGGGGTGCAAGAGGATTAAATATCGGAATACCCAAAATTTTGATGGTGAATAGGAATGGTAGCGCACGCATTCATCTTCTTTTACTAAGAAATGATGCTTAGAAAAGGTAAACTTCCCCTCGATCCTGGTCTTCAGCCAAGGAACTGGTCTCAGTTTCTGGTTTAAACTTCCCCTCGATCCTGGTTTCCTACCAAGGAACTGGTCTTAGTTTCTGATTTAAACTTCCCCTCGATCCTGGTTTCCTACCAAGGAACTGGTCTTAGTTTCTGATTTAAACTTCCCCTCGATCCTGGTTTCCTACCAAGGAACTGGTCTTAGTTTCTGATTTAAACTTCCCCTCGATCCTGGTTTCCTACCAAGGAACTGGTCTTAGTTTCTTTTGTCAATAAACTTAATTGACAAGGGACGCTATGCGTGGCGGACTTTCCTCAAACTTTTCGCCGAGTTTTCCTGGAGAGACGCGGTTTAACGGAAAAAGTTTGATGTCAGACTTGCTGGGGAAACCCAGTCGTCTGAGTGTAGCGGTGCACAAACTTCTCTGTTGGAGACGCCATTTTTCGATTCTACTGGGGAAAGCGAGTCTCTTGAGAGACTGCTTCCGCTTAGGGTCTTTACATCATACTTTTCTCGGAGATCTTCTCGGAGAAATGCCATATGATGTGATCCAATTTTGAGATGCCGATGACCTTTTCATCAGCGGATTTTCGGAGAAATACTGATGCACTGCCGAACCCTTGCTTAAGAGGCTTTCTATGGGGATTTTCTTTAATCTGGGAAAGCAAGGATATCATCTTCAATGGCGAAGAGTGACATCTGTTGAAGGTTCTCTGGCCTTTCAGAGGTTCAAGTTATCAAAGTGGTCAAAGGCCAACTTCTTCCCAGAAATAAACTGGAGGCGAGGTTGTTCAAACGCAGCGTTTCCTGACGAGGCAAGAACTAACAACTCGATTGAGAGAACTTTTATCACTAGGGGATAAGACCGACTAGAGTGATAGCGATGCAATATGAAATGTGAATGCAAATCAATAATGCAATGATGCATGTATGTTTATGCTGACAAGACTGACGTGACACACAAACTAAAAGATGAACATGACTGGATACTCGGCCATCGCGGGGCGTATAGAGATATCACTGGTTCAAGATAGCAATTCCACCTTGCTTAGGAGAGATAATCCCTGCGGGGAATACTGTTGATCGGACTTAGGAGGTAAGAACTTTGCCGTGGATGTCAGACGAAACAAGGTCTCTGACTCAGTTGATCCCTTCATTCAGGCGTACTGGGTTAGAAGGAGTACTTTGATTCTGCACTTTGAGGTTCGAACACCTTTGGAGACGCGATTGATGTTCTTTCGATATTTAACAGTCAAAAGAAATTGCCATCTTTATTTTAAAAGCAGAAAAAGTTTTAACAAGTAAATTCATTTTTGTTTTATTTCAAGAATCGTTAATCATGTTAACAACGTCGTTCTGTAAAGCTAAAACAAGCAAGAATTAGAAACAAAAGCACAAGGCTCAAATTTTATTGATAAGATGGAGATCAGCCAAACGCGTGATTCCATTGAGTATTTACAAAGTTTAAAAATGGTAATTTACAGGGAAAAGGGCTACGTTGAAACATAACGACCACTATCCTTCTACCAACTTTGAATTCAGGGCATCCTGAGCTTCTGTCGAAGATGACCTTAACTGGAGTTTTCTTCCGATGATGTAACTACTGCTGCTGAGGGACTTGCCTCTGTTGAACATAGTTACTTGCCATTATCCCTAATTTTTTCCTGGATTGTACTATGAGATTTCCAATCCATCGGGATGAATTTTTTTCATGTCTCTAACTTTTGCCTGGACCGCCCTTTCGGGTTTTCAATCCACCGAGACTTTTTTTTCTTCTTCCTTCTTTTTTTTAGGCGAAGTATTTCTTGACTACATCAACATTCATGGGGTAGGCAAATTCCTCTCCATCCATGGTTGCAAGTCTCAAGGCGCCGCCTGAGAAAGCTTTCGTGACCACATAGGGGCCATCATAATTCGGAGTCCATTTACCTTGCAAATCAGTGAGAAATGATTGTATCTTTTTTAGCACGAGGTCTCCTTTCCTGAAGACACGAGGTCGGACCTTTTTGTCGAACACCCTCTTCATTCTCTGTTGATACAACTGACCGTGGCATAGTGCCGTTATTCTCTTTTCTTCGATCAGATTCAGTTCGTCATGTCGACTTTGACACCATTCAGCTTCGGTGAGCTTAGCTTCCATCAATACCCTGATTGACGGGATCTCTACTTCTATGGGGAGAACTGCCTCCATGCCATTTACTAGAGAGAAAGGGGTTGCCCCTGTTGAAGTACGGACAGATGTGCGATAACCATGAAGAGCAAAGGGTAGCATCTCGTGCCAGTCTTTGTAGGTCACAACCATCTTTTGAACAATCTTCTTGATGTTCTTGTTAGCCGCTTCTACCGCCCTGTTCATCTTAGGTCGGTAGGGAGATGATTTATGATGTTCGATCTTGAACTCTGCTCACAACTCCTTCATCATCTTGTTGTTCAAGTTAGATCCATTGTCAGTAATGATCTGGCTTGGAACACCATAACGGCAGATGATATTGTTTTTGATAAGTCGGACCACCACTTGTCGGGTTACATTAGCGAATGACGCTGCTTCGACCCACTTGGTGAAGTAGTCAATGGCTACAAGGATGAACCGATGTCCATTCGAAGCCTTAGGTTCGATCAAGCCAATCATGTCGATTACCCATATGGAAAAAGGCCACTGGGAAGAAAGAACTTTGAGATGTGATGGCGGTACATGAATTTTGTCAGAGTATATCTGACACTTGTGACACCTCCTCGTGTACTTATAGCAGTCGGATTCCATTGTCAACCAATAGTACCCTGCTCTTAGGATTTTTCTCGCCATTGTGTGTCCGTTGGCATGAGTGCCAAAGGATCCTTCATGAATTTCTTTCATCAGCATTTCTGCTTCTGGTCTGTCTACGCATCGGAGCAAGACCATGTCAAAATTTCTCTTATAAAGTGTATCGCCGCTCAGGAAGAAGCTGCCTGCTAGTCTTCTGAGGGTTTTCCTGTCTTTTCTGAGTGCCCCAGATGGATACTCTTGTTTCTGAAGGAAGCATTTGATATCGTGATACCAAGGTCTGTCGTCTAGGACTGCTTCAATCGTGAAGACGTAAGCGGGCCGTTCAAGGCGTATTATGTCGATCTTAGGTATGTCATTCCATTGACCTACACTAATCATGGAAGAGATAGTGGCTAATGCATCAGCCATGTGATTCTCATCACGAGGTATGTGATGAAACTCAACTCTGTTGAAGAAGGGTAACAACCTTCTTGCATAGTCTTTGTAAGGAATCAATCCTGATTGGTATGTGTTCCAATCTCCTTTTATCTGATTGATAACCAAGGCTGAGTCACCATATACGTCCAAGTTTTTGATCCTTAAATCAATCGCTTCCTCGAGACCCATGATACAAGCTTTGTATTCGGCCTCATTGTTCGTACATTTGAACGTAAGTCTGGCAGTGAAAGGAATGTGGGTGCCTTGAGGGGTAACAATGATTGCCCCAATTCCGTTTCCATAATGATTAACTGCTCCGTCAAAGATAAGTCCCCATTGGGAACCTGGTTCTGGCCCTTCCCTGGGTAGTGGTTCATCGCAGTCTTTCATTTTTAAATACATGACATCTTCGTCTGGGAAGTCAAACCCGATTGATTCTTGATCGTCAATCGATTAATGAGCCAAATGATCGGCTAAAATACTTCCCTTAACGGCATTCTGAGCATGGTACTCTATGTCATATTCTGATAACAGCATCTGCCAACGGGCAATTCTTCCCGTAAGAGCAGGTTTTTCAAATACGTACTTGATTGGATCCATTTCGGAGACCAACCAAGTAGTATGACGAATCATGTATTGGCGAAGACGTTTGGCTGCCCAAGCCAAAGCACAACAAGTTTTCTCAAGCATCGTGTACCGAGTCTCGTAGTCGGTGAATTTCTTGCTCAAATAGTAGATGGCAGACTCTTTTCTTTTAGTTTCGTCTTGTTGGCCAAGTACACATCCCATTGAGTCCTCTAGGACTGTGAGGTAAATGATCAGTGGTCTTCCTTCCACTAGAGGTGATAGAATCGGAGGATTCAACAGATATTCCTTGATACTGTCGAAGGCGGTTTGGCAGTCTTCTGTCCAAACGCAGTCCTGGTTCTTTTTGAGTAATTTGAAAATCGGCGCACATGTGGCGGTTATAAGGAATATGAATCTGGAGATGTAGTTCAAACGTCCCAGGAATCCTCTGACTTGTTTTTCAGTTTTCGGAGAAGGCATCTCTTGAATGGCCTTGACCTTGTCAGGATCAACTTCAATTCCTTTCTGGCTGACGATGAACCCTAGTAGTTTCCCTGAACGGACACCGAAGGTGCACTTGTTGGGATTCAAGCGGAGCTTGAATTTTCTTAAACGTTCGAACAATTTTGACAGATGTTCAACGTGCTCACTCTCTGTTTTTGATTTTGCAATCATATCATCGACATATACCTCGATTTCCTTATGTATCATGTCATGAAACAGGGTAGTCATGGCCCTTTGATAGGTTGCCCCGGCGTTCTTCAAACCGAACGGCATTACCTTGTAACAAAAGGTACCCCATGGGGTAATGAACGAAGTTTTCTCCATGTCTTTCGGCGCCATTTTGATCTGGTTATAGCCCGAGAATCCATCCATGAAGGAAAATACTTTGAACTTTGCTGTGCTGTCAACCAACATGTCAATGTGTGGTAAAGGAAAGTTATCCTTTGGACTAGCCTTGTTCAGATCCTTGTAATCAACACACATTCTGATCTTTCCGTCCTTTTTGGGAACAGGTACGATGTTGGCTAACCATTGAGGATATTCTGATGTGGCGAGGAAACCTGCGTCAATCTGTTTCTGTACCTCCTCTTTGATTTTGATGGCCATGTCCGGGTGAGTGCGTCTCAACCGTTGCTTTACTGGTGGACATTCCGATCTTAATGGTAAGTGATGTTCCACGATGCTGGTATCCAACCCTGGCATATCCTGATAGGACCAAGCGAATACATCGGGAAATTCTCTGAGAAGCTTTATCAAACCCTCTCTGGCAGTTGGACTGAGCAGTGCCCCGATCTTGATTTCTTTTCTCTTTTGCTCTGAACCCAAGTTTACCGTTTCCAACGGTTCTTTGTGAGGTTCAATGGACCTTTCCTCTTGTCTGAGTAATCGGGAGATCTCTTCTGGAATTTCGTCGTCATTTTCTTCTTCAGCCTCAAATACCGGGAACTCAAAGTTGGGAGAAGGCATCGGATCGTATGTTTCAACTGGGTTTAAAACAAGCAATCTGCATGACGTGATGATTCGTGTTTAGAGAAAAATGCAATTGTGTGCAGTGTTTTATTTTACTGCTTGTTTTTTATAGCTTTGTTTTTTAGGATTACCATTTTCTTTGAAAAAGCAAAAAAGAGAAAACAGCAATTAATGTGGAAATTACAGAACGACGTTATTTTATTAATGAACAAGTCGAATCTTGAAACTACAGCCCTATAAAACAAAACTCTGTCGCTTTGGGCAAAGCGAATAGTGAAATTTACAGAAAGCGAGCCCTATCAAAACATCTGTTTCACCTGGGCAGGGTGAAAGGTTAAAGATGGCAATTACTTTGACTGGTGAACGACCTTCGGAACCTCAACAGCAACCCATTGGCGGCGAACTCCTCGGTGAATCACAAAGTCTGGCACCTTCCTTGATTTGTCTTCAGAAATGACGCTGATTTCTGGTGGAGCGCGATCATTGGAATCTGTCTCCCAGACAGAATTGTCGTAGGAGAATTCCTCTGTGGAATTTTGCATAGTATTCATGCCCTCAGCTGTATATCCCCATCCAGTCGGCTGGATATCTTCGAGCCTGATACGAGAGCTTTCGGGAGCGGTGTACTTGACCATATAGTCGAATTTTCCACTTGGTTGTCCCAAGGTGTCCCAAACTTCTTTGGAACTGGAGGAGTCATCTCTCTCAATGACGTTGACCTCGGGAAAAGTATAGTTGATGAATTCGAGTCCTGCGAACGTTGCGAATTCATCTTCATGTTGAGTGGTTTCTGAATGACCTGAGTGTTGCTCCCATGGCATGGTGGGGACACAGGTATTCTGTTCAATGACGGTCAGCTGATTTTCATTGTTCGGCTGACTTTCTTGCCCCAAGTTTCCTGGGTAAGGCTGCCACATTGGCAGACCATCCATTGGGCCATAGTAGGTGTAGTCAAAATTATCTTTCATCGGAGTGTCTTCCTCTAATGAATTCGGCGGAGCGCGGCATCCTTCCAGATCACAATCCCCGTAGATCATTTCGACATCTGATCTTGGTATAAATCTCGGACTTTCTGTAGGAAAGCAAAAAGGCATAGGCACCTCTTCCTGAGACATATAACCGTCCTCATTCAGATAGGATTTCCATTCTTCATCTGTGTCAGAGGGATCTTCCTCATTGATAGCATGAACTGTCTGAGACACTGGGTGAAGAAAACCTCCACTGTGGAATAAGTTTTGAAGGGGATGAAGACTTTCATCGTTGGCAGCTGTTCGGGTAAAGGTTGCAGAAAAACCAAGACCCTTGTTTGTTTTATTGTCAATGGGAATGACAAGTTGTCCCCATCCTGTCGTATCGGTACTCTCGACCGCTTTAATAGCATCTTTGTATGAGGAAATCGAGGTTCCTCCTCTGAACTGATTGTTCTCGCTTACCGGCAGTGCTTGGAACTGAGTCCAATAACCTCCTCGGGTTCTATTCCAGTAGATAATGACAAGTTACTCACAAGCAAGGCTTGTTCCCCACAAACCGTGACAAGTTGATCGTTCTTGACAAATTTTAGCTTTTGGTGGAGGGTTGATGTAACCGCTCCAGCCTGATGTATCCAAGGTCTTCCTAATAAACAACTGTACGTTGCCCGGATGTCCATGACCTGGAAAGTGACTTGGAAAGTGTGAGGACCAATAGTTATGGGAAGATCAACTTCGCCGATAACTGTTTTTCTGGATCCATCGAATGCTTTGACGACAACCTCGCTAACCCTCATCGGAGGTCCTTTGAACAATAATTGCATCAAAGTGGACTTCAGCATAACATTCAGGGCTGACCCTGTGTCTACCAGTACGCTGGCTAAAGCATCGTCCTGGCAATTAACTGTGATATTGAGTGCCATGTTATGACGACGACCCCCTTCGGGTAATTCCTCATCACTAAATCCCAAATTATTACAGGAAGTGATGTTAGAGACAATGCTATCGAACTGTCTGATTGTTACATCTTGTTCCACAAAGGCTTGCTCCAAGACTTTCTGTAGAGCCTCCCTGTGGGCTTCTGAACTGAGTAACAGTGATAATACCGAGATCTTTGAAGGACTCTGTAACAGTTGATCGACAATGTTGTATTCACTCCTTTGGATGAGCTTCAGCATCTCATCATTATTTTTTGAAAGGTCGGGATTACTGGATTGACCGACTGGTGGATCAGGAGCTTCTGTCTGAAGTTCCTTTTCTTTGTTAACTTCCTCAACCCCTCGGTTGAAGATTCTACCACTCCGTGTTACTCGACTGATGTCTGTAATGTTCACAACGGAGGGTAATGGAAATTCCTTTCCATTTTCAATTATTGTTGCACCGTATTTGTAAGGGATCGCCTTAGCTGATTCATACGGTAGTGGTCCTGGTAGATAGATGACTACAGGAGCCTTCTGATTTTTCTGACCATCATAAGTGATCTCGATTCGTTCCCGGTTGGGAACTTTAGATTCGTCAAGTAGAGGAAAAATGGCAAAAACATCCCTGGTCCTGTGATGACCAGAGATCGTGACAACATCCTCAACTTGATCGGCAAGGTAGTTCGGCGTCCAGTTGATGGGTTCAGAACCCAGATATGGACGAATTTCTCCACGATCGACCTGACCCTGAAGAACTGCTCTCACAAGGTAACATCCTTGGTTATTTTCCGAACAGACGCTACAACTGTCATAGTTGTGTGGTGGCACCTTGCCACGCCCACTTTGAATACAATATAACCTCACTAGGTTAGCTTCCACTGATCGGACATCCTGACTCTGACGCCGAGTGGGGTTTCTATTACTGATACTAATCTGCTGAGTACCTTCATCCATGTAGATTGGCATCCACCAGTGATTTAACAAGTGTTGAAGCGCCTCCTGGACAAGGGTACAACCTCGATCATTTTTGCAACCCGCTTTACAGCTTTGATAGTCATGTGATATTAAGAATCCGAGTCGGACCTGCTCAGCATGTAACTCTACCAGGTCGGTATTCATTACGCGAATATCGAAGATCTGAACCATGTTAATTTGATAGGAGTTCCTATCATGGTAGTCTTGGATCCATCCAAGATCCATCTGACGCTGGAGGGCCTCTTGTATGAAAGAGCGTCCCTGTTTGTTTACCGAGCAAATCAGACAGGAACTGTAATCGTGTCGCGGCAGATTATGATACTGGCTTTGCCTTGAGTGCATCGCCACCAAGTTGACATTCATTGCACGAATGTCGTGGTTCTGAATGACGTTAGAATTCGTGTAGACCATGTTAACTCCACGAACTCGGTGCTCCTGGATCCATCCGAGATCCATTTGTTCCTGTAGGGCTGCTTGCACCACAAAATATCCTTGATTGTTTTTAGAGCAGACATCACACTGATGATAGTTATGAGGTGGCACATGGCCATATCCACTCTGTCTACAATGCATCTTAACTAGATTGGTTTTTAACAAGAGTACATCGTAAATTTGATAGACATCGTTAGTCTCTCCTTCTATCAAATTGACTGCAGCTTTCTCATGTTGAGGCAGCGGGTTTGTGAGAACATTAGGATTTGTATCCTTGAAGGATAAGACCCCGCTCCTAACAAGCTTTTGCACGTCGGACTTAAACTTGAGACAAGTCTCTATGTTATGCCCTGATCCTCCTTGATGATAAGGGCATGTTTGATCCATCTTAAACCAAAAAGGCAGATTTTCCGGTACTGCAAGAGGAGATTTAGTCTGAATGTGCCCCTTAGCCAGTAGTAATGGAAACAGTTCTGCGTACGATACGGGTATAGGATCAAACCCTGGCGGCCGTGTTGTATGGTTGTTGTTATATGGAGGATGAGCCTGCTGAAGAGGCTGTTGTGTCCTTTGCTGGTCAGGTTAGCTCTGCGCAACCTGGGGTTGATACGTAGGAATAGACGCAGGGTTGATAGCAGGAGTCACAGCTACTACCGGTTGATAACGTCGTCTTTGCTTTCCGAGAGAGATATTCCCAATATCTTGCTCTTTTTTCTTATGGAGAGTACTACCGTATTTTTTAGTACCGCTCGTCGATCCAGTGTCTTTTACCAAACGTCCTTCTCGGACGGCTTCCTCAAGACGTACACCCATGCCGACCATTTCGGTGAAATCACTGGGCGCACTGGCAACCATTCGGTCATAGTAAAATGAGCTTAAGGTTTTTAAGAAGATCTTTGTCATCTCTTTTTCCTCAAGAGGTGGACAAATTTGAGCGGCAATTTCACGCCATCTTTGAGCATACTCCTTAAAGGTTTCCTTGTCTTTTTGCGACATCGATCTGAGTTGATCTCTGTCGGGTGCCATGTCCAAATTGTATTTGTATTGTTGGACGAAGGCAGTACCAAGATCTCTGAATGTACTGATCGTAGTACGGTTTAAACCCATGTACCATTTGAGTACGGCACCGGTTAAACTATCCTGAAAGTAGTGAATCAGTAGGTCCTGATTCTCCGTCTGAGCTGACATCCGACGAGCGTACATCACCAGATGGCTTTGAGGGCAAGAGTTACCCTTGTATTTTTCAAAGTCGGACACTTGGAATTTGTGCGGGACTTTCACATTGGGGACCAAGCAGAGATCTGCGGCGTCCTTTCCAAATAAATCCTGACCGCGAATGGCCTGCAGTTCCTTCTGCATTTCCAAGAACTGCTCCTGGAATTCATCCATTCGGTCAAACATAGTTTCCTTTTTACCAGCAGGTATTGGCGGAATCTGTCCTTCCGGGACAGTGTGTACCACAGGGGGTGGTACCGTGACTACGGCAGTGAGTCTTGGCATTTCCCGAAGTTTGTAACCTTCAGGAGTCTTCAGCATGCCCCTGGCATCTTCGCTTTCCCGAAGTTTGTAACCTTCAGGTCCAGCGGCTTCTGTTGTGATTCCCTGATCCTCAGTGATCGGCGGAATATATCCTTCCGGGATATAGTTAACAGGCATGCCCCAAGGACGATCTTTCGGTATCTGATACCTAGGATCATACCTCTCCACTATGGGCGTTGAGGTGATCTTTGAGATCACAGTTCTTTGTAGCTGAGCTTCTGCCATGGCTTGCATGTCGTTACGAAGCTTTCTCATATCCTCTCTCAGAGCGTCGATCTCTTCTTTTAACTCTCTGTTTTCTTCCTCAAGATCATCCATCCTTTTCTGACGATTGGCCCGAGTATTATACGAATGAGACAGTTTGACTCTAGAATCGAGACACAAACGTGAGATTCGCAGGGAAGAAGAATACGCGATGTGAGAATGATGAATGCAATGATTATATTAATTGTTCTTTTGGTTTAATCAAAATAAACTTTGACAATTAGATTGCAAATATCAAACGGTGGGGAAACCCCTTTTTATTGAAATTCAAAAGATTACAGAAGTGGAAATACAGTAGATTACAAAGTGCAAAATCAGAAACCTAAACTAATGGGTCCTGAGTCCTCTCTGAAGAGAAATCAGGTGCTGATTCTGGTATCTTCCTTTTCTTTGACCGGGGCTCTTGGGCCGTTGTCGGGTTGTCATTCCTTTGCCAAGTGAAAGGAGCGAGCAAATTCCTTTGGTCATCTTGATTATCTACAGCATGTTGCTCCAAAATTTCAATCAGAGCATCTTTTTCTTTCAGTAATTGCTGTATTTTGATGTACTCTATGTCGAGGGTGCGGTACTTATTCTTCCAAGACCTTTTCTCCTTTTGAATTTTGTTGAGAGTATCCTGAAGCTTTTCAGTTTCCGTCATGAAGTACATGACAGATTCCCTCGGCGGAAGAATTCCGTAACGAGGATAAGGCATCTTTAGCTTGAGAGCTATAGTTTGTACCCAATGGAGATAAGGCTCCACCGAGACACAGTCCGGTTTTCCTAGAGACTCCCGTCCTTTCTTATGAACGTGTTTCCAAGCGTGCACTATTTCCATCTTTAGTGCTCTGTCGTTTTCTCCTTCTTTGAAGAAAAGACCTTCCAGATGAACACCCAGTGGGATGTGTCTCATCGGGTATCCAAATTGACGGCGAACCAATACCGGATGGTAGTTGATTCCTCCTTTAGTTCCTATAAGGGGTACGTTGGGGAAGTTTCCACAACGGTCAATGATCCTGATTCCCTCATAAATCCTATTACACCAATCTATATCAGAGTTGGTAAGAGACATGATCTTCTGCGACCAACGTAAGGCACTCTTGCAATCCCAAAAAGCAGTAGACTTGGGCAAGTAAGAAATAAACCATTTGTAAAGCAAAGGTACACATCATGTGATCTCCCCTCTGCTGTACAAATTTCCCAGGTGTACAGAATGATACGCATCTGCGACCAAAGTCAGCACAGGATTTCCAATGAGAAAAACCTTAATGGAGTTAATATCGACGAAGTTATTGATGATAGGAAACAAAAATAACCCGTAGGCGAGCAAGACAAAGATGCTTTCAAAAGCAGTCACGTTTCCTATACTGGCGAAGTACAGGGCTTTCTTTGTCAAGAACTGGGCTGGCAAACCTTGGATGCCACCCTTAGCGGTCATGTGAGCCCTGACCTCAGACTCGTCTAAATGAATTGCTCTTGCAATAGTCTGATTCTTTGGAATTTCTTCCAGTCCAGAAAATGGAGCTCGATCCGTAATGTGTATATCGATCAGGTGAGAATACTCCTCCAGCGATGGTGCAAACTGGTAATCTGGGAATGTGAAATAATGATAAACTGGATCATAAAACTGAATGAGCGCATCCATGATTCCCTCAATCACATGGACTCTTAACAGTGGTAGTAAACCTCCGTGCTTGGCTCTGAAAGCCTCTGGGTTAGTGATCATCCTCGCTAACCTTCCCAAATCCTCTAGTTTTGGAACCTTGAAGGTATACTGGTGAGTTCTCCTTCTACCGAAATCCATTAGTGCAATCCTTCCCTCTGATATTTGCAATCACAGTCTTAGTTTATTTTGAAAGAACAGAGAGACTAGAAGAGAAGATTTTTTGAATGTTTTAATGTTTTATTAAATGAATGCATGAATACAGCACACAAAAACATAGAAAAAACATGGGGTCAAAGGGTCGTTGTCATGAAGTCAAGGCTCTACCCATCCCTAAAGGTTTATACTAGGGTGAATTTTGTACATGTACTCATTATCATTAGCTCCTCCCAGGAAAGCAAAACAACAAGCGGATCGTCAGCGAGTTGTAGAGCAATCTTAGAGTAAGTGCCATTCACCGAGAATAGATCACCAGCCTCAAATGAGGGTAGTATCGCGTAACAACTATTTCCGATAGTTTCCGCACTACGAAAGGGTTTGGCTCCTCAGCTTCTCAGACTTAACAACCAGCCCATTGTCTAGGTGAGAGAATGGGTTGCGTTGGTTAGCCTCCACTAAGGTTGATGGTCGACCCCGTCGCCATCACTTATCTTAAGTGTATACTCATTCTTTCCACATACGGCATCACCCGCATTCCCATTAGCAGAAAAATAAACATGTATAGCAATTAGGAAAAGCAGTATATATATTTGTCCTAATCATCCTAGACCTATGAAGCTAAGAATCCTAAGTTCCTGACAGAAAACGGGTTCCCCGGCGGAAGCCCCAATCTGTGGTATTCACACAAGTGAAGAAAAGGAAGACCGTGCCTAGACCTAACTTTGAAGTGCCCCACGGTGGGTGCCATTTTTCTGTAGCGAGCGATTTTGGACGCGGTTCTTAAGCGCTGGTCGCTCTCTGCGGTTGAGCTTAAAACTACAGGTCGATTCATTTTTTATCCTATTGTGAGCTGATGAAGGAAGGGAAATAGATGTCTCCAATTAACCCTGCTTTGCATACTGAGTTCAAACAACGGTCTGTTAGGTTACGGATGCTATCAATGTGGGGGGGGCCTTTGTACTGGTTATTTGTATTTTCGCCAATACTGGTTTTTATCTAGACAGAAGGTTTCTGGCGGGGAACAAGGATTAGGATGTTAGGACTGATGCTTTTTGAATTACTGCTTTTGATTGATGGAGATATGGGATTTGGGTTTTTTGTTGATTGTGCTCGCTAAGATCTTTTCTTTCGATCTTATGCCTACGTATTCCCGTTTACCGAAACAGGGAAATCAGAGCGTTCGTAGTTCCTCCTATTCTATGGGAGGAAATTGGTTTTTGGTGTCTTGTTCAAAGCAAAAGACACGAAGCGAAAGGTGATTTGTATATTGTTCAAAGCCCAAGATGTGAAGCTGAAAGGTCTCAACGTTAGAGAGAATTTGTCATCTCTAAATAGGGGGGTTGCATGTCACAACTGTTTATAAAGGAGAATTACTTTAACCGGGATACGCGGATCCTAGCAATGCCATAATTTCCTTTATAGGGGATTTCAACCTGAAGGAGGAGACTTTAACTCAGTGTTGAGCAATGTTATCTTTCCTTAGGAATTTCTCATGCTAAAAGAGGGACAGTGGCATGGATGTAAATGATCCAGAGGCTTCCCGCTTACAGCGATTAGATGAAGGGGAAGGAGTTGTTGATGTTTGTATACTGTGAATGAGGCACAACTTTGATGCTAAAAGGTTAATTGGATTAACCAGTGGTTTTCTTATACAAAGCCTAAGAGGAGGCTGATATGTGTCTCGTACAAAGCCCGAGAGAGAGGCTAAAAGGGTTGACTCAACAAGGGAATCTTTTCGTATCTCATATAAAGCCCGAGATGGAGGCTATTGTTTGTTTGGCTCAATAAGAACCATTTTGTATCTCGTACAAAGCTCAAGATGGAGGCGAAAGGGGTGATTGACTCAACGAGGGAGTCTCTTATGTGTCTCGTACAAAGCCCGAGAGAGAGGCTAAACGTTGTTTGACTCCGCCAGGGAGAATCATTGTATAAAGCCCAAAAGGAGGCTAACTTCACTGGAGAAGGATCATTATACAAAGCCTAAGAGGAGGCTATGGTAACTGTTTTAGTTAAGTGACAGGTCCAGTATACTGATTTTAAAGAGAAAATCAGTTCTTATATGAGCAATACTGTACTCAAGGATTTGATTCAAGGGTCTGGGTTATGCCTGTTCTTTAAGGAAGCGGGAAATCCGAAGGGTATTGAGACTGTCCAAGTCTACGAGTTTCCTTCCTATTTAACGAAGGGGTCACTTGAGAATGTCTTTGAGACTCAAGGAGATTAGACTGTCCATGTCTAGAGTTTCATCTTTTATACCCTGTTTTGAGAAACAGTAGTAGACTCTATGAAAGGACTATTCTATGCAAATGACTAAGTTCTGTTCCTATACCTCTAGGAGGTCGTCGGGACAATTTGTACGAAGCCCAAGAGGAGGCTGGAAACTTTTAAGAAGCCGATTGGTCCTTGTACTAAGCCCAAGAGAAGGCTATCATTCCCGGAGGAAGAGATCATTATACGAAGCCTAAGAGGAGGCTGTGAATACTTCTAAGAAGCCGTAGGGTCCTTGTACTAAGCCCAAGAGGAGGCTAGGTTGCTTTTAGGAAGCCTGTGGGTCCTTGTACGATGCCCAAGAGGAGGCCGATGCCTTTAAGAAACCCGTGGGTCCCCAAACCTCGAGAAATTCAAGGCAATGCTATTCACCGAGAATAGATCAAAGTCAGGAAAGTTCGAGAATTTGGAAGAAACTCAAAGATGCCATTCACGGAGAATACATTCATCTCTGGGAATAGAGTTTCTTGACAATTCCTAATGAGGACAGCCGAAGAGAAGACTGTATCTGGTGATCCTATTGGGGGATCTAGTTGTCTATTTCTATGACTAAACGAAACGGCGTCACTTAGTTCTAGACATAGTTTCCGGGGAAACTCTAAATATCTATACTATTATTACACAATCGATATGAGTTTATGAAAGAAGACTTACAGTGAAACAGCCCCACAATACAGTTATATGTATATGAAAGCGGTAAATGAAAGCGATAACCACTTACTCGGTTGTAGAGCTTCCATGTTGTTTGGTTAGTTGTTCAACAAAGAAAGATTGAAAACAACAGTATATTCAAAATCAAAGGAGAAAGTGCTTTGAAAGAGAAAGATTTGGGGCTTACAGCTCAAGGAGAGGCCCAGGGTTTTATCAGTGAGCGCACTGTTTGAATTTGTACAGAGGGACTTATACAAGTGACTGAGGCCCAAAAATTGTTTTCTGTACAAAGGGATGGGTCTTACACTCTCTCAAGAGGCCCAAATGAGTTTTAAGAAAAATAGTGGGGCTTATAACACGATGGTAGGCCCAGATGATTTTTCCGTTTAAAATGGCGATCGCGCCGAGGTTTTCTTTTAACGCGGAGGGACTTATACAAAAAGTGAGGCCCAAAATGGTTTGGTTAAAAGGGGATTGGGTCTTACACTCTATTAGAGGCCCAAAATGTTTTGAATGGGTCTTATAGCTCAAGGAGAGGCTCAATTGATTTTTTGAATAGGCGACGATCGCGCCGTTCGTTTTTGACGGTATCGGGACTTATACAATACACTGAGGCCCAAAAATGATTTGGTCAAGAAAGGATTGGGTCTTACACTCTATTAGAGGCCCAAAAAGTTTTGAAAATGATTTATGAGGGTTGAATTAATCCAAAAACCCTAATTTGTTTTCAAAAATGTATTTAATTGAATAAAAATTCAATTAAAATGATCAAAATTGTTTAACATGTGAAAAACAAATTGTGATTTTGGATTAATGCTTCAAAAATTAAGTATTGACCTACAAAATAATTAGAAAGCATTAAAAGTTGCAAAATCAATGTAGAAAAAATATTTAATATGTCAAAAACAATTAAAATATTAATTCTTTGCAAAAAATATCAATTATATGAAATAAATAATATTTTTGGGATTTTTTGATAAAATAAAATATTTTAACATTTTTGTGAATTATTAAAAAAAGAATCAACTCAAAATCATTAAAACTCAGAGAGAAATTAATTTTTGAATCAATTAAATAAAATCACAAAATTCAAATATTTGAATTATTCAAAAATGGCGCCAAGAACACACCAAGAACACGCGCGTGTTCTGGGTTTGGCTGATTTGCATTTTCTCCTCAATCTCACTGAATACTTGATTATATCATGCAATCCACATATCATTATGCTCGTCTCAACCTCACGATCATGTCTATACCACTTAATTTCATTTAAATTAAACATATAACAAGAAATCATGAAAAATCCTCAAGAACCCTAATTTCTGCATGAAGGCTAGGATTTTTGATACACGATTCAAACAATGCAATTAATTGAGGGAAAACATTTCATGCATGATTATGAACATATGGCCAAATTATTGTGCGAGGAAATATGCATAGATTGAGAGATGACCAAGTATATGCTTACCTCTAAGCCGTGACAGCAAGTGCAAGGTGATTTTTTATTTGGAGGTGTTACAGATGAGTGGTGATGATCTGAACAGCTTCCCTACACCCTATGGAGTGTGTTTGAATGCTTGGACCTGATTGAAAATAGTTGGATCAATTTGTGGTACCTCAGCTGCAACTTGGTTGAAAATTTGAGCAACCAGCTGGTGATTTTGTGAAATTGGTGTTTCAGAAGTGACCTAAGTGTTTGATCAGCTCATATATGATGTATGTGAGGTGTGTGAGTGATTGGTTTGATTGGAATTGCTCTCAAACTCAAAACCCGATAGTGACTTGCCTTAGAAGGCAAAATTGGAGTGAAAGAAGAGATTTTGAGGAAAGCATATGTTTGATGGCTTTGGTGTACTCAAACTGATCACAATTGAGCTCTATTTATAGTAGAGAAAGTTTGTTTTGCAAGGAATAGTGAATGGCAGCTGGTAAGTAGGTTTGGCCAATGTTGGCAACTGAAAATCCAAGTCTCCTCTAGCCATTGACTAGAGGTTAGGGCACAGAGCTTTGGTTCCCTTAGTCTTGGATAAGTCTTGACTGATTTCAGATGAGAATGACTCAGTCCATGCCACCTTGATGCTTCCATTGAATGCTTCAATCCAAATTTGGAGTCTTGTCCCTATTTTGGCCATTCTAGGTTCAACATGCTATTTCTTGTTCCATGGACTTTGGAGGCTTGGCTCAGTGATTGTCCCCTTTAGATTCAATCCTCAGATGTGTCCAAGTGGAGAGGAGCATTTGAATTTGGCTGATTTTGGCAAATCGAGCCAAAATGCAAAATCTGCCTTGCCTTTGACAGATTTCAACAAGGCAACTTGACAATGTCATATCTCATGGGGTAAGTTGAATTTGGCAATGTTCTTGGCCATTTTGGAAAGCCCTTACATGATACAACAACTGTTTGAACAAGTTTGGTTTTGATCTCTTTTGATTCCAAGTGAAAAATCCCTCTACATTTGGCAAAAAGTAAAGCAAAATCTGACTTAGTGAAATTTTCACTAAGTGTTGGAACAAAGTGTGATTTCTTGATTTTGATCACTCCATAACTCAAAATCCTTAAGGAATTGGACTTAGGTCTAGTTGAAGTTTTTGTAGAGGGTAATGAGGGCTACAAATCCATCTTTAGATGGGAAAAAATGGCCATGTGGTTTAGGAGTTATGATCCTCCAAAGTTAGTGTATTAGTGGTACTTTTTCCATAACTTAGAAAAATTTCTAAGTTTTATGGTTACCCCTTTTGCAAGTTATCCAACATTCTTTGATTTTTCTTGATGAATGGTGATTCAAATCATACATTAACATCATTTTAGGGTTAAAAATCCATTTTGGTGAAAAATCTCAAAAAGTCAAAGTTGACTTTTGTGTACAGTTGACTTTTTATCAGATGAATTCCAAATTGTGCAATTCTTCAGGAAATCATGTCCTTGACCTAAATCAAACTTGATGGACATGTTCCATGGGTGTCATAGGGTATATTGGGGCATGTCCTAGGGTTTGGGAGCATGTCCTGGTCAAAAGTCAAAGTTACAGTTGACTTTCCTCGCGAAACCCTAATTGTGGTGCAGATGAAATTGAGACTTGTTGCTCAAGCTTCTTGGATTAATCCATTGTTCCAAATGGATCAATATAGTTCATTAGAGACCCTCAAATCATGTCTTGAGTTCTTGGCTCTTGATTTGCCCTAAAAGTCAACTTAGGGGTGAATTAGGTCAAGAAACTCTAATTTCTGATTTTTGATGTATGCATCCCTGAGGTCAAATTGACTTGATGCTTGGGTCCATGAGGTTCCATGGAGTACATTAGGTTGTATTTTGGATCTTTGGCTTGTGTCCAGATGAAATTTTTCATCTGGAGGCCCTGGTCGACCAAAACCCTAATTTGGTGACACTGGCGATCCTGAGACTTGATCCACCTAGAAGGGAGCAACCTTGTGCTTAATCCTTGAAGTGGGAGTCCTTTTTGATCCATTGTGGCTGTTTGAGAGGTTAGACAAGTTGAAGATCATGTCATTCCTTGATTGATCCTTTGTCTAAGGCTCTGAGAGGGCTTGAAACCCTAATTTTGATTGTAGTGAATGCTCAACAACCCTTGAGGCATTTGGTGAGGCATGATGGTTCATCCATATTGTGATGATGATTTGCACAATGATGGGAAATCTTAGTGGTCAAAATTTGGGGTATGACAATGTATATATTTTTTTTCTGTTGCAGGTAATGAGTACGATCGATCCAAGCAGCACGAAAGTTATCTCTCAGCATAATCAACAGATATTTGCTATGACTTGATACTGTTGTATCTTATTAAGTCGATTCTTTCATTTAAGATTTCCCACCAGGTTTTGTGGCGACAACGGTTGTCAAAGATTGAATTCTTCTGTGTTGATAACGGTTATTAATGCAGTGAGCACTCCATATCCATAACGAGTGCAAATCTTCTGGTACCTCGCAGACGATGTGAAGGGTAGTGCGAGAGCGAATGTTCGGAAGTTGAAGACAGGGTGCTCGTCTAAGAGTTTGAAAACGCTTGGTTTTCTATAAAATCCTCTTAAGAGACGAAGCTTCTCGCAGTAACATCCCCTGTGGAGTTTATTCTCAGCAGGATTTACCATCAAACATCAAGAAACTTGTATCAATGAAAGATCTCAAGTTAATTGGTTTAAAATATCATGATTGTCATGTATTGATGCAACAACTTCTTCCACTGGCTATCCGTGGGATCCTACCAAAAAATGTGAGAGTAACTATAACGAGATTGTGCTTATTCTTCAATGCCATATGTAATAAAGTTCTTAATATCAAAAAATTAGATGAATTAGAATATGAGGCTTCCATAATCTTGTGTCAATTGGAGATGTATTTTCCTCCATCATTTTTTGACATTATGGTTCACTTACTTGTTCATCTAGTTAGAGAAATTAGAATTTGTGGTCTAGTTTATTTAAGGTGGATGTATCCAATAGAGTGATATATGAAGATCTTTAAAGGATATACGACGAATCATCACCGACCGAAAGCTTCGATTGTTGAAAGATACATCATAGAAGAAGCTGTTGAGTTTTTTACAAACTATTTGTCGGACGCAGATTCTATAGGAATTCCAAAGTCTCATCATGCTGACACAGACAGAAGAGGTATTCAAGGTCTAAATGTTAAGTCAATGGCTCGGGATGTAGTTATTCAAGCACATTTCTATATATTGAATAATATAGATGAAGTTCAACCTTTCATAGATACTCACAAAGGACTTTTGAGGAAAAAATATCCCCGAATGAGTGACAAGTTATTGTTGATAAAGCATAACAAGAGATTCATAGATTGGTTTAATAAAAGTGTATCTAATGATCGTAATGCATCCGAGACACTTAAATGGTTGTCGTACGAGCCAAAATTTTGTGTCATTACATGAACTGCATACCGCATTGGTCATTATACCTTTTATAAAAAATCAAAATATGATCGTAGTACAATGCAAAATAGTGGGGTTATGGTTGAAGCCGAATCGATGTATTTCTCTAGTTCGAAAGATAAGAATCCTGTATTGGCAACTACCGCGTTTTATGGTGTCATTGATGAGATTTGGGAGATTGATTATGTTATTTTCAAAGTGGCTTTATTTAAATGCAAATGGGTTCCCAATAATAGTAATGGTGTACACATTGATGACTTAGGATTCACACGGGTCGACCTTTGCAAGGCATCTTTTATGACCGAACCATTCACCATGGCTTCTCAAGCAAAATAAGTTTTCTATGTTACCGACCCATCGGACATATCGGGAAAATGGTCAATCGTTTTCCAAGGAAAAGACATTCCTCTTAGTGATGGAAGTCTTGATATTCCATCTACACCTTCTTACACAACACAAGTCCCTACCTCATATGATGAAGTTGATGGAGATGTCGTGCACACTATTTGAATCGATCATGAAGAAGACATATGGGAAAATTAACAAGTACGTAATTTAGTCTTTATTCATAATATATTAATTGTATGTTATAGTTTCTAAATATTTTTACTAACAAGTATAATTATTTGAAATCATAGGTCTTTAGAGTCAAGACACCAAGAGATAAGAAACCAAAACACCAAGTTATAATTATGTGATGTTATGTAATGTGTAAACTGTAGGTTGTTTGTTCTGATAAATTGTAAGCTATTTGTTACAATTGAATATGATACAATTATATGATGTTATGTAATGTGTAAACTATAGGTTGTTTGTTCTGATAAATTGTAAGATATTTGTTACAATTGAATATGATACAATTATGTGATGTTATGTAACGTGTAAACTGTAGAATGTTTGTTCTGATAAATTGTAAGATATTTGTTACAATTGAATATGATACAATTATGTGATATTATGAATATGATACAATTAACATTATTATGATTACTTTATCACAAATGTTAGTTGTATTTTCTGATTTGATATGGTGAACAATAATATAGGTTAAAAATGGGATTAATTATAAAATCAGTAATCTTTTTCTTAATTATGCAGAATATGTAACAACGGTTATATATCATAACCGTAATAATATATTATGCTTTAACAACGGTTATATTACACAACCGTGATAATATCTTGCACGCTGTCCAGAAAAAAAAAATCAAAACAGCGCAGCTGGGAATCGAACCTAGGACAATTACTTTATCACAACGATTGTTTCTATAAACCGTTGTGATAGGTAGCGCTCTTTCCAGTTTAATACAACAGTTACTGGTCCGTGATTGTAAGTATCATATATACAACGACACTCTACATAACAACGCATGTGCACGCGTGATTACATACATTTCCTAACCGTTGTTAAATGGGTTTTCCGTAGTAGTGGTGGAACATTTCTTAGATAATTTTGTCAAAGATGTAATTCCATACATACGAGGGGGCTGGGGGGGTAAATTGTGGAGGTTTGAAAAATGTTAATTTAAAATAAAATCATTTGAGAAATCAGAGTTTGAAAATATGTTATAAAAATATTTAAATAAAAATGCTGCAGAAAATAAAAGTAAAGAAAAGTACTCAAAATAAAGGAGATAAAGGAAGAGAAATGCCACTAAAGAAATATACATGTTTTGTCTATAAGAATTAATCTTGTCCAAAATATTTAATATGAGAGTATTCACTAGCCTTGAGTGCTTTAAGAAGGTTATTCCCACAATCCCCTTATACAAAGAAATGAAGTTTTGAGGATAACTTCTACCCAAACAACAAATAGGGCTTGAAGTGGTTAGCCTCCAAACCAAACAGATATTTTTCACAGGATAATATCGAACCAAGACGGAGTTTTTATTTGGATATGATTTAAACTGAATCAGGGTTTTACTTTGGCTGACCATTAAACAAACCAAGATTTTTACCTAGCTGATCTTGAACCAAGTAAGCTTTTACACAAGATGAATTCACAAACCAATTCAGATTTTACAGAGGTTGATCTCGATCTAAAGAGATTTTAACGGATCTGAGCTCAAGAACCGTTGTGGAGATTTTCATTGGCTAATCTTCACGGACCAAAAGAAAGTTTTTCTTAAATGGAGAAACTCACGAACAAAATTGGGATTTCCTAAGACAATCCTCTATATAAACAAGAGCTTTTAAATGGATTAGCTCACAATAAAAAAAAAAAATCATATGAAAGAATTATTTACTCAAGAGAAAATTCACTCTTAGTAAACTTACATCTTTGACCTTATCCAAAAAAACATCCTCACTCAAACTCAAAAATATGTGAGAAAAGTAAGAACGATATAGACAAGTGGTGAGAGAAATGAAAAGTGAGGTTGTTCACATTTTCTAGATGTGAAAAGCAATAGATAATATCTCTTTTAATATGCCAAGGCATGTTATAAATTTGGAAACAATCCATGGGCTAAATCAATGCTCTCATCGATTAGGTGTCATACCCCAAATTTTAACCACTAAGATTTCCCATCATTGTGAAAATCATCATCACAATATGAATGTACCTATATGTCTCCCCAATCTCCTCAAAGATGGTTGAGCATTCACCACAAACAAGAATTAGGGTTTTAAGCCCTCTTCGAGATTAGACAAAGGATAAATCAAGGAATGACATGATCTTCAACTTGTCTAACCTCTCAAACACCCATAAAGGATCAAGAGGACTCCAACATCAAGAATCAGACACAAGGTTGCAGCATTCCAAGTGGATCAAGCCTCAAGATCGCCAGTGTCACCAAATTAGGGTTTTGGTCGACTAGGGCCTCCAGATGGAAATTTTCCTCTGGGCATGAGCCAATTATTCAAATCATAACCCAAAATACTCTAAGGGACCTTATAAACCCAATCATCAAGTCAATTTAGCCTTAGGGGATGCATTCATAAAAAATCAGGAATTAGGGTTTCTTGACCTGATTCACCCCTAAGTTGACTTTTGACACAAAACATGAGTCAAGACCTCAAGACATGATTTGAGGGACCCTAATACACTAAATTAATCAATTTTCAACAATGGATTGATCCAAGAAGCTTGATTCACAAGTTTCAAGTTCATCAGAACCACAGTTAGGATTTCGCGGGAAAAAGTCAACTGTGCCTTTGACTTTTAACTAGGACATGCTCCCAAACCTTGGGACATGATTCAATACACCCTATAACACCTATGAAATCAATACATCAAGTTTGATTTAGGTCAAGGACTTGATTTCATAGAGGATCGCACAGTTTAGAATTCATTTGAGAAAAAGTCAACTGTGCCCAAAAGTCAAAGTTTGACTTTTTGATTTTTTTATCAATTATGGTTCCCTAACCCTAAAATGATGTTAATGTGTGATTGGAATCATCATTCATCAAGAAAAATCAAAGAAAGTGGGATAACTTGTAAAAGGGGGTAACCATAAAAAACTTAGAAATTTTCTAAGTTATGGAACAAAGTGGTTAGGGAACCAACTTCCAAGGACCATAACTTGAGATCCAAGCAACCATTTTGGTTTGTCCAAAGATGGATTTGTAGCTCTCATGGCATACTTCAAAAGTGTCAACTATACCTCATTCCAATTCCTCATGGATTTCAAGTTATGGAGTGACCAAAATGACAAAAACATGAAAATGCCACTTTTTCCAACACTTAGTGAAATTTTCACTAAGTCAGAATCTGTTTCAGGGGCATTTTTCACTTGGATCCAAAAATTTTCAAGACAAACTATGATCACACATATGTTGTATCATATGAGAGCTTTCCAAAATGGCCAAGAACTCCATCAAATCCTATTTGAGCTAAGAATTATGACAATGGCAATATGCCTTGTTGCAACTGTCATGGCAAGGCAGATTTGTGCATTTTGCTCGATTTGATCAAATTGTGCAAATGACAAACAAGTTTATCCATATGAACACCTCAGGGGGAGACCAAGGAGGAACAAACACTGATCCATAAGCCTCCCAAGTCTTTGGTACCAAAAGTAGCATGCCAAACCTAGAAATGCCTAAAAAGGGGACAAGACTCCAATTTTGTTTTGGAGCATTCAATGGATGCACCAAGGTGGCATGAACTGAGCCTTTTCCAATTGAATGAGTCAAGGATGATCTCTGAACTAGGGAACCAAAGGTCTGTGCTCTAACCTCTAGTCAATGGCTAGAGGAGACTTAGGATTCCAAAGTGATGCAATTGGACAATGATCTGCTGCAGTTTCCATTCACTATTGCTTGCAAAACAAACTTGCTCTACTATAAATAGAGCTCATTTGTGCTCAGTTTAAGTACACCAAAGCCATCAAACTGATGCTTTCCTCAAAATCTCTTCTTTCACTCCAAAATTGCCTTCCAAAGCAAGTCACTATCGGGTTTTGAGTTTGAGAGCCATTCCACCCAAACCAATCACACACACACCTCATAAACATCATATAGAAGTGATCCAAACACTTAAACCATATCTGGAACACCAATTTCACAAAATCACCAGCCAATTGCTCAAGGTTTTAACCAAGTTACAGTTGAGATGCCATGAAGTGATCCAGCCATTTCCAATCAAGTCCAAGCATTCAAACACACTCCATATGGTGTAGGGAAGCTATTCAGATCATCACAACTCATCTATAACACTTCCAACTCAAAAATCAAATTGTACTTGCTGTCACGACCTTCAAGTAAGCCTAAACTTGGTCATCTCTTAATCTATGCATATTTCCTCGCACAATACTTTTGCCAAATGTTCATAATCATGCATAGAATGTTTCCCCTCAATTAATTGCTTTGTTTGAATCGTGTATCAAAATTCTCAGCCTTCATGCAAATTTTAGGGTTCTTGAGGTTTTGTCTTGATTTCTTATTCCATGCTTAAAATAAATGAAATTAATGACCATAAACATGATCGTGGGGTGAAAACGAGCAGATTGATATGTGGATTGTGTGATTTCATCAAGTATTCAGTAAGATTGGATAGAAAATGCAAATCTGAGCAAAACTCCCTTCGCGCGTGTTTTTGGCCCATGTTCTTGGCGCCTTTTTCACAAATTTGAATTTTGTGATTCTATTTAATTGATTCAAAAATTAATTTCTCTCTGAGTTTTAATGATTTTGAGTTGATTCTTTTTTTAATAATTCACAAAAATGTTAAAATATTTTATTTTGCCAAAAATTCCCAAAAATATTATTTATTTCATATACTTGATATGTTTGCAAAGAATTAATCTTTTATTTGTTTTTTAACATTTAAAATATTTTTTTTCCTTGATTTTCCAAATTTAATTGGTTTCCAATCATTTTGTGGATATAAACATGATTTTTCAAACATTGATTCAAGATCAACACTCATTTTTCACATGTTTTCAATACTTTTTATTAATTTTTTAATAAAATTATTTCCTTTTTCAAACAAAATTAGGGTTTTGATTAATTCAACCCTCATCAATCATTTTCAAACACTCATGAGCCTCTAGTAGAGTGTAAGACCTAACTCCTCTTGAAAACCAAAATATTTTGGGCCTCAGTGTATTGTGTAAGTCCCAATACCGTCAAAAAGTTCGGCACGATCATCGCCTTTTTAACAAAAATCTTTGGGCTTCTCCTTGAGCTATAAGACCCATCTTTATTCATTTTGAAACTCCTTGGGCCTCTAATAGAGTGTAAGACCCAATCCCCTTTTAACCAAAACAATTTTGCGCCTCAGATATTGTATAAGTCCCTCTGCGTTAAAAGAAAAATCTTGGTGCAATCGCCAGTTCAAAACTCAAATCATCTGGGCCTACCCTCGTGTTATAAGCCCCATTTCTTTTCTTTAAATTGCTTTGGGCCTCTAATAGAGTGTAAGACCCAACCCTTTTTTGAAACCAAAATAATTTAGGCCTCAGATGTTGTATAAGACCCACAGTGTTTTCAAAAACCTCGGCGCGATCGCCGTTTTCAAATAAATAACCCTGGGCCTCTAATAGAGTGTAAGACCCATCCCCTTGTACATAAAAACTTTTTGGGCCTCACATATTGTATAAGTCCCTCTGTACAATTTTTAAGACAACGGTGCGATCATCGTTAAAACTTGGGCCTCTCCTTGAGCTGTAAGCCCCAACAATCTTTTCAAAGCACTTTCTCCTTTGATTTTGAATTCAAATATATGTTGTTATCAAAACTTTCTTTAATTTATTTGTTGAAAAACTAACAAAACAGAATGGAAGCTCTACAACGGGTAAGTGTTTATCCGCTTTCATTTATCACTTTCATATGTATATAATTGTATTGTGGGGCTGTTTCACTGTAAGTATTCTTTCACATCCTTTTATATACTTGTCACATATCCAATGTGTAATACTAGTATAGTTATTCAGAGTTTTCCCTGGCAACTACGTCTAGAACTAGGTAAAGCCCTGTTGGTCACTCTCGAATACAAATAGAACTAGGTAAAGCCCTGTTGGTCACTCTCGAATACAAACAGAACTAGATCCCCCGTAGGATTCCAGATACAGTTTTCCCTTCTCTTTGGGTTAAACAATATGGACTAAAGAGAAAGGCAGTATTCTCGGTGAACCTTTTCTCAGACTGTCACCCTTAGAAATTGTCAAAGAAACTCTAACTCCCCAGAGATGATCTTTTCTCCGTGAATGGAATCTCTTGAGTTTCTTCCAAATTCTCGAACTTTCCTGGAATGATCTCTTCTCTGTGAATTGCATTTCTTGAACTTCTCTTGGTTTGGGGACCCACAGGCTTCCTAAAAGCATCCCCGCCTCATTTTGGGCGTTGTACAAGGACCCGTCGGCTTCTTAGAAGTTCTCATGCCTTCTCTTGGGCTTAATACAAGGACCCTGACGGACTCTTAAAGGTATAAGATAGAACTTAGTCATCCTTTGCTAGAGCAGTCTTTCCCACGTCAAACTCTGCCCATTGTAGGGTTGGTACTCATCCCTTAATGCCCGTGCCTCCTCTTGGGCATTGTACAAAAGATAAAACTCAAGACTTGGACAGTCTAAAACTCTTGAGTCTCAAAGACATTCTCAAGTTCCTTTGAAACATAGGAAAAAACACTGATCACTCTAGATCAATCTCTAGCAGAAACCCAGTCTCTCTCATGATAGTTCCCCACACTTGGACCCGCTTTAGGATCTCAATAATCCTTAGCAGTAAGTCAGCCTCCTCTTGGGCTTTGTAAAAATGATTCTCCCCAACGGAGCTAACCTTTTCGGACTCTCTTGTTGAGTCAACCACTTTTAGCCTCCGTCTTGGGCTTTGTACAAGACATATAAAAACACTTTCTTGTTGAGTATAAAAGACTCTCTTGTTGAGTCAAATCTCCATTTAGCCTCAATCTCGGGCTTCGTACGAGACAGAAAAACACTCTCTTGTTGAGTATAAAAGACTCTCTTGTTGAGTCAAATCTCCTGTTAGCCTCAATCTCGGGCTTCGTACGAGACAGCAAATCACTCTCTTGTTGAGTATAAAAGACTCTCTTGTTGAGTCAATCAACCTTAAGACTCTCTTGTTGAGTCAATCACCTATTCAAGACTCTCTTGTTGAGTCAACCTTTTTAGCCTCCGTCTTGGGCTTTATACAGGACAGATAAAAGTACTCTCTTGTTGAGTCAAACCATTTCAGCCTCCATCTTGGGCTTTATACAAGATACATTCTCCCCAACGGAGTCAAAATCCCTTTTAGCCTCAATCTTGGGCTTCGTACAAGATAGAAGGAACATTTTCCCCAGAAAAGTCAAACTTCTAGCCTCCTCTTAGGCTTTGAATAAAGAAATCCCCAGTTGAGTCAATCAACCTTTTAGCATCAAATTTGTGCCTTGCTCACAACATACAAACATCAACAATTCCTCTTTAGAGATGACAAATTCCCTTTTAGTCAAAACCCTTTAGCTTCACATATTGGGCTTTGAACAAAATACAAATCACCTTTAGCTTCAATCTTGGGCTTTGAACAAGACACCAAAACATCTCTTTTCCTCCCATAGAATAGGAGGAACTACGATCGCTCTGATTTCCCTGTTTCGTTAAACGGGAATACGTAGGCATAAGATTGCGAAATCTTAGCGAGCATACTAATCAAAAACTCAAAATCCAGTACCTCCATACATCAATCAAAAAGCATCAAACCTAACACCTTACCAGAAGCCTCGCAAATAGTCTGGACAATGTGTTCTTAAACGAAATAACCTAAGACAGGCCCCCTCTTTTTTGATAGCATCTGTAAACCAATAGTTTTGACTGTTTAACCTCAGTATGCAAGCAGGGTTAATTGGAGACATCTATTTCCCTTCCTTAATCAGCTTCACAGGATAAAAAATGAATCGAACTGTAGTACCAAAGTGATAGTGATTCGAAACCACAAAAACTGCGCTACATTAGGCACTTCAAATAATCAATTGGTGTGGCATAAAATGGAAGATTTAGATATTTAGTCATTACCAATCATTAAGAGATTGTCATAATCAATTATAAACTCAGTAAGCATCATCCAATTGATTAGGAAAATTATTTAACCGATTAGAAAGTCCGAAAAAGTTTCTTAATCAAAAAGACAACTCACTATTGAATTGGATAGGCCTCAAAAACATTTTTTACTGATTTTATTTAAAGCATGATAGGATTCTCAAGGGTTTTTATTGTGTGTGTGTGTGTGTGTGATTGTGTGCATGTGTATGTACACGTCTGTGTGTGTGAGTGTGTGTGTGAGTGTGTGTGTGTGTGTGTATGTGTATCTGTGTGTGTATGTGTGTGTGCGTGTGTGTGTGTATGTGTGTGTGGACTACTACAAATAATACATTTCACGACGAAACTTTCACTGCACCCAACAAAAACTTGAGGTGTAAACCAAGACGCGCTACATTTTATTTTATTTTTTAAAAAATACCATATATTACTTCAGTTGAGCTGGAAATCAAGAGGTAAATAATTTAGAGGACATGCCTTCGAATCCCAGAAACTACATTTTAGCACCTTTTAATTTTTTATGACACATAACCTCAATTTTACTGAAAACCGAGGGATAAAGTATTTAGAGGACACATTTTCAAATCTCAGCAACTACATTTTATCACCTTTTAGTTTTTAAATTTTTTTTTATGATCTATTACCTCAATTTTGCTGAACTGAGGGTTAAATTATTTAGATGACACGTCTTCGAATCCCAGCAACTACATTTTATCACCTTTTAATTTTTTTAAAAATTTGTTTATGACCTACTTCCTCAGTTTTGCTAAAAACCGAGGGATAAAGTAGTGTATTTAATTTTTTTATGTATGACCAATTTGATGAAAAAATTAAGTAACGAATATTTGTCGCCCATTTATAAAGTAATAATGGTCAAGACATTTCCAAATCATCAATCCACATGAAACATTAGTGATCTGAGTGAAACTCTCACTAGATAATCAAAACGTGAATATTGTTATGTCCACCAAATCATCAAATCATCAATGTTGTTATGTCCCCCAAAGTTGTTTTGTTGGACATGTCGAAGCACCTGGTCAGCATCTTGGTTTCTCTGAACTATCAAAGGTATAGGATTATGTTGACCTATGTATTCCTACTCTTCCCTATTTAGGGGAGGTTCTGGTGGTCGAAAACCTCGATTTTTGCCTACATTCACTTGGGCCATCCCGTTTTCAGGCGTTTCGACCTGTCTTAAGTTTGATATCTGAGCGATTGGTCGATCCTGAACTTGAGGCATGCCAAAAAAGTCATCTATTTGACCCATTTGATTGGCCAATAATTCATAGGTTTGGTTTGTGTTTATAATCAAAGGGTTAAATATGGGCCCTATTTATTGGGTAAGAGTATTAACCAATTCTAAGTTACTTTCATCCATCTACTGTCTCATGGCCATCATGGGGGTGGAATTTAAAGACGACGTTATTTGAGGGATGTAGCCTACGCCTCTTGGTCGTACCATGTTATTAATGGTCGAAGCCGAGGCATTATGTGGATTATACGATGGCTCAGTCACCATTGGATTGTCCTTAAAATATGACATATTAGTGTGAAGGCCAAGCATCATCGACGTTGGCATGTCATATGGGTATTCTCTATTATTCATTGGCATTGTGGAGCCAAATAAAGTCCTTGCAACTACAGGGTTAAAAGGAGTATTCCCTGGCCGTGGTGGGAGTGTTATGCCCTGTAATGGTACCGGTGTAACAGGCAATGACGATACCATCGGGGCAGTTGTTCTAACGGGTGTTTAAATAACTGCCTCTTCAACCTTAGATCCGAATAGTTGTTCTACTACATTTTGAGGATTTCTCTGTGAATTGGTGTAATCTATAAGAGGGCGCTTCATTTTTGGTAAAGACTTTCCACTTCTTTAGTGCATACAAACTTCCCGAAACAACTCATGTATGCATAACAAGTTTATAAGAGAAAACTGTGAATATCTATGAAAGACAAAGAGTTTAGCACAGGTCCCACTGGGTGTGCCAATTTGTTTACCGTGAAATTTGGTAAACGAGCGTTAGTCTCTGATTGAAGGTTACTTACATGATCAACTAGAAAATCCCAGGACATAGTGCTAAAGACTTTTGTTTATAGTTTTGTTGAAATATGAAGAATTTTTACTATGTGAAAATTGTTGAGAAAAGAAAGGTGAAATATAAGTTCGACAATGTTAACAAAGGCTAGAAGTTTGTAAAACAAAGGTAAAGTAACAATGCAGTTAAAAGAGAGATGAAAGTAAATTGGTAAAGAACATAAAATGAAATGAAAAAATTTTCATTTAAATGAAGATAGTGTTTCAAGATTCATACATTCTCTCAGTGAAACTCGTTTCTCTAATGTGTTGACTTCTCTAAAGACGAGTACCTTCGGCGGCTTGCTCGACATGCTATTGATCGTGATGTGCTCACTCCATTTGCTTTCCAACCATCTTTCTACTACACCCAAGAATTTGATACTTGGTGGAAACCCTATCATGTCAAAGAATTTCTCAATGTTGTGACATTAACTCAGCATCTAACTGACGCTTTCTCTTCTCTCCAGCAAAAATTCAACAAAGGTAGAGCCAAACATTTCAAAAAGATCAAAGCATTTAAGAAGTACTTTAAAACTGTGTATGACCCCATTGACCATAGTCGGACGATTCGTGAAGCAGTCGTTACTCTAAAAGAAAAAATGATGGCAAAACTCCCCAACTTACAGATTCCTAATTATGTGAAGGACAAGACACTTTTGCATTGAATGTTTATCCTCCAAAATTTCCCCTTTTGCCCACCAGCAAGATGGCTCTGTCTTTTTCCCATCCATTTCCACGATGGTTCATTTGGGGGGAAGATTTAAAGGTGCTAAAAAAGCCTAAAACCTACCAAGCGAGTGACTCCGACTAAGTATGACATATATAGTTTCAAAGGCCACTTTCACGTCAACATAAACCATTTCAGGGTCGAAACCCCTATACATGAAGGTGAGGGAAGCAAAAATATCTCTTCCAAAATCCATTTAAACCAAAATCCCATCCTCTTCGTTTACATTTTATTTTGCATGTTTTCAGCTATCGAACACAGGAAGAGGACTAGAGATGATGACATTGCTAATAGTCATTCCTCTGAATCAACATCTTCAACATCTGATGGAGAAAATAGAAATGAAATAGATATGGATGAAGCTTCTCAAGGGGAAACCTTCGAGTAAGAAGATCTTAAACATATAGAAACTTCCAAAAAAACTCAACTGCTAAACAACTTCTTCACCCAACAATACTCTATCTCGAGAGGAACTAGAAGAACTTAAGAAGACGAATCCTAGGACTCGTGTGAAAATGATAATGAGCAAGAAAGGCAATTCAACTGACAAATGCTCAAGTTTTTCAACTATCTCTGGAGGAAATAGCATGCCTGAAACTATTGATGGGGTCTTTCAGCAATTAAAAGTCAAGCTTGGAAAAGTTGACCTTTTTGTAGCACTTGGAAAAGACTTCATTTATGGATATGGCATCAAATTAGTACTAAAAAAACTTGACGTTCCTGATGCCCCCAGCAAAGTTGTTAATTTCGTGGTAGCATTTGGACCCCTCTTCAACCATATATTTGCTGATTTCCAAAGGAAACATAATTCTCAAGCAAAGATTGCGCCTAAGGCAGATGAAATGACGAAGGCATGGAACATAGATAATGAATCTGACATATGCGCTAAACAATTGGAAGAAGTTCTTCGCCGGGAGGATGGAGTTGTCTCTGTTTTGGATGCCAAAATTCTCACTTTGAAGAAGGATATTGAAGCGTTGCAGAAAAAGGTGCAAGAAGCTAAAAGCGAAAAGAAATCACTCCGGAAGGCCAGTTAGCTTCAAATAGATGAAGAATCCCTAGTTAGAATCCAACACATGGAGACCGAAAATACTCTGGATACTGATATTGGAAGCTTCGCCTCAACAATTTCTCAAGTTTATCGTCGACTGTCTACAGTGAGGATCCAATATGACAGGCTCAAAGCTTCCTTACCTTTCTAGGACTTGCACTTTATCATTATTTTTGTTAATGTTTCTATGTCATTTGAAACAACATTTTGGATTTCTGTAACCATTAAATATGCCCTTTGTGGAATTTCGACATTTAAGGCCAAAATTTTTTAGGCTTTTTAATTCTGAAGTTATATTTTATTCTGCATTAATATGTATTTCCTGCAATATAGGCCCATACTGTTTTAAATGTTTGCCATTTACTCGCTGGATTTGACCTCCAGGGGTCAATTCTTCCACTTCATATGCATTATTTGTGAATGCTTGGAGAATTTTAAATGGTCCTTCCCAACTAGAGGACCACTTGCCAAAGTTCTGTCTTTTTTATCCATGGGCAAGATGTCTTTCCAAACTAAGTCTCCCAACTTGAAAGTTTTTTATTTAACTTTCTTACTATATGCTTTAGATACTCTTTTCTTTTTGTCTCATTAAGACATTTAGAGCAGTGAATCTTTTTTCATCCAAATCACTCAACTCATCTAACATCATACCCCAATAATACTCAGTTGGAAACTCAGCTTGCCTTTGAATCCTAATTGATTGTAAATGAATTTCTAAAGGGAGTACTGCATCATGACCATAAACAAGTTCAAATGGTGTAGAATTAGTCGACTTTTTAGGAGAGTTTTTGCACGCCCACAAAACATGGTTTAAAGTTCTATGCAAACTCCTTGGCTTTTGACCTACGTGCTTCTTTATTAAACCAATAATGATCTTGTTAGCCGCTTTAACCTGGCCATTAACGTGGGCATAATAAGGTGTCAAAAATAGCAACTTGAACCATACTTTTGAGGCAAACTCTGCCATTTTCTACCTGTGAACATTGAGCCTTAGTTCGTAGTAATAGTCTCAAATATTCCAAATCTATATATAATATGATTTTAAATGAAACTAATCACGTGTTTTTGGCCGACATTAGGCAAATGGATGGCTTCTATCCACTTAGTGAAATAATCTTTTCCCACCAAGATGTATCTATGTCCTTTTTCCATTGAGGGCTTAATTTCACCTATTATGTTTAAGGCCCATCCTCTAAAAGGCCATGGCTTGGCTATTGAGTGTAGCTCACTTGAATGCACATGTAGAATACCTGAATGCTTCTGGCATTCCTGACAACCCTTAGCAAAATCTATGCAATTTTTCAGCATAGTTGGCCAATAAACCCCTAGTCGAAATAGTAACCATTTCATCCAATGACCTGCTTGATGAGAGCCATATTATCCTCTGTGTACCTTGGAGATTTCTAAATATGCTTCACTTTCTCTAATGCACTTAAGAAGAATTCCTTTAGGTGTTTTCTTAAATAACTCGTTCCCCATTATTACATAACTTAGTGACATGTACTTGAATTTTCGATCCGTCACTCGTGTCGGATTCCCTAAGTATTCGATGATTATGGGTTTTTGCCAATCACTATCTAACATTAATTCAATGGCAAAAAATTCGTAAGTGTCGCAACTGCGAAAAACAACCGGCGAAAACAGAACAGAAGAGTTGCAATCGAACGTTATTTATCCCGACGAAGGGAAAGGAAACGATCGAAGAAACCTCAAAAGGGAGAAGATATGGTCATCGCAACCATAGTTCGGGTTCGGGAGTCGGTTACACGAGAGGAAGGTATTAGAACCCCCTCGCGTCCATCGTACTCGATGGGATCCACGCTTGTTGTTAAATCAAAGGGTGAGTTATCTAAAGCCTACTGCTAAACGGAAACGGGAACGGAAAAAACGAAAACGGACTCGCAAGGATTATCTCAATCCTATGCCTATGTATCTTCGTGGACGAACGAAGAATCAGAGTCGACGTAGTTCGAGGGACTACGCACTAGAGGGGGAGTTTGCTCGCCAAGACATCGTCGTCTTGTGCCTACGTATCCTCAATCGGACGAGAAAGAGGAAATCAAAGGAGTCGTAGTTCGACCTACGGGTCGGTAAAAGTTTTCGATCGCAAGGGTGCAAGAGTTGGTCTCGATCGCAAGGGTGTAAGAGAAAAGACTTAGTTATCAGGTTGGTCTCGATCGCAAGGGTGCGAGAGAAAAGACTCAGTTATCAGGTTGGTCTCGATCGCAAGTGTGCGAGAGAAAAGGGGAATTAGTTGTTAATGTGCTCGCCAAGGATAGGGATCCTCGTGCCTACGTATCCTCATTAGGGAATGAGGAATCAGAGCATCCGTAGTTCACACTACTACGGGAAAACGGGATCTCGATCACACTGGTGCGAGAGAAAAGAGTAAAATCACTTGAGAAAGTCAAGGTTTGATTATGAAAAAGATGATAGTTTGAAAATAATAAGGTTTTGAAAAAGGGAGAAAGTTTTGAAAATTGAAGAATGGGGAAGAGAAGAAGTGACTATCCTAAAACATAAAGTAAAAGCTAAGGGTAAGAATAGGTTAACCACACAAACAAGCTCCATAGTCTTCGAACCATAATTCCAAAGCAAAGGGAAAAGGTCCTAGTTCTAAGTCCAAGGATCCAAGAATAGTATTGTAGTCCAAGGTGTAGGTGAAAAACTCCATGTCCGATGCAAAGGATAGTAATTATAGTCCAAGATTAGAAGCACAATTTTTTTAGAGGTTTTGGCCTTTATTAATGTTTTTGGTCCAAGTGGACAAAGAGAAAAGGGCATAAACATAAACATGTGTCCAGGTGGACAAAATGAAAATGACGGAAGCATAAACATGATATGATATGAGATGATAATAATGGAGCATAAAAGTAAAAGAGAGATAGGGAGCGAAAAGGAATCGTAAACAAGATTAGTACAATAACATTGTTAGTAAGTTAATGATTAGTAGTATATACATAATAGTATCACCGATTATTTTGTCTCGCGTCTTGAACTATAATGATTAAACAATGTACTTAGGTCAAGGTTAATAAAGACTTGTTAGAAGATTGATAGAATCAAAGCCTCTACAACAACAAGCTTCAAAGATTTTGAACCTAATACAAAAGATTAACCATCCTTAGGCTTACACAACCAAAAGGTTTGGGCCACAAAAGATCAAGTTCCGATTCGGAGGGAGGGACAAATGTAGCGCTATATTAAGTAATCGCCAAGTAACTTATATAAAAGTCACCCTACTCGAAGTCGGTCAATGCACTTTACGTGTTAATACATGTTAGAGAATTGATATGTAAATCACTCTCCTAAAACATGCCACACAAAAAGAAAAGAGGGAATGGTCTAATCATAATCGAGATTTCGCATTGATTTATAAAAGGAAATCTATCATGATTCTAAAGTATGGAGAATGATCCAAATGATCATTCATCCATAGATTTGAAATAATGAAGATTAAACATCTTCGAAAATCAACAATCAACGATTTGAAGATCTCATCAACCAAAAGAAAAAAAAAATGGAGAGAAAGATGGATCTTACCTTTATGATCCATCAACAACCAACAATAATTAGAATTTAAAATAAATCAAGATTTAAATGAAATCACATGATTTTTTAAAAGAAATTTTGAACTAAATTAAAAAAAAAATCTAGTTTAAGAAATTACTAAAAAAAATAGTAAATAAAATTGAATTAAGAAACATAAAAGAGTATTTTATAAAAAAGAGATGGGAGGTTTTTTTAGAGAAAGATGGTGGTGAGGATACAGGCCCACACGGCCCAAAACACTAAAAAAAAGAACAAATTAAATCAAGAGCTAAATGAAAATAAAGAACAGAACAAGTCATCTTCTCCTCCAAACTTTCTCACAGTCGGTACTATTCTTCACCATATCTAGCAATTAGGAACTCTCTCAAATCGGAGCGGCGGGACGCGGAATTGTAATGGAAACGATCGAAACACAAAGCTGATTCTGAATATGCCAACAATTTTGAACGAAGCTCATCTACAGAATCGAAATTAGAACACGAGAGTTCGTCGGAATCGGTGACTACCTTCGAATTGAGGTGAGAAATGTTTCGAATCTTCTTCTTCTTCTCTTCTGAGCTTGAATCGTTGTTGTGTGGTGTTGAAATGAAGAATTGAATTGCAGAATTTATTTGTGGTTGAATTGTTGAATTGATGCAGGTTTGTGAAGTTTTGAAGATGAAATCAAATTTGAGAAATGTGAATTGAAGCCGTGAGTTTCTGTTTTTGCAGGTTTGTTGATTTGAATTGAAGAACAAAAGGTGAAATAAGGTTGACGTTTGAAGATGGTGATCGAAAGATTCGTTTGAGTTTTGCAGTGAGTTGTAAGGTTGAGATTTATGAATTTTCTGCAGATTTGTAGTTTATGGAATTTACAGATTGACGCTTGAATTTGAGTGCTAATTTGACATGGTAATCTTGGCTTTTAGGCTTGAAGAGAAGTATGAAGATTGCTTCCAATTTATAGAGTTTCTGAGGTGAGGGTGAGAATGGAATTTGAGTGAGGATGATGTCGTTCTGAATCGTTATGTTGCGTTTCGCTTTTCATTTGCAGCTCATGATGTATTCGTTTCGCTCAGGCCCGGCCCAAGCCCAAGACAAGTAAGGCAAGAGCCTTAGGCCTCATAATTTTTGGCTTTTATTTATGCCTCAAATGCTATAAAAAATAGGCCTCACTTGTTAAATAATTTATAAAACAATTGTCATGTATTACCGCACTGTGTTAATATTGTAAGATTTGGTGAAGTGGTAATGTGGTTTTTTCTCCAGCTGAAGTAGATGAGTTCGATACTTTATGGCAACATTATTAAATATTTAATTTCTAAACATGTATATTAAAAGATATATACTATGTTTTAAAAAATTTATATTTAATTTCTAAAACAATTCAAAATTATTTTATAAATATTTAACTTTTATTAGTTAGACATTTTCTTAAAAACTTTAAATTTTAATGGAAAAAAAGTACGCTTTTTTTGTTTACAGTTATACATTTTCAATAATTATAATGAGTATGATTCTAATTCAATCAAAAACTAAATATATGCACCAATGCTTCTATAATTATTATAAAAAAATTATGTATAATTTTAATACATTTCATTTTTTATTTTTATTTTAAAAATCATTAAAACTCTATTATTATCTATGCACAACAAAAACTAATATTAATCATAAATATTATATTTTAAAATAAATTATATTATTATATCATTTTTATTTTTAAAAATATTTTTCCTTAAATTTCGCCTTAGGCCTCCAAATACGTTGGGCCGGCCCTGGTTTCGCTTTGGCATGTAATATCAGATGTTTGCGTTTTGATTCCGTGGGTGACGTAATTGTCGCAATTCATGTGTCGTTTTGCTTTTAAAATCTTTGTGGCTTATAGCGTTTTATTCGTTGCAGCTTGTATAGGAGTTTGAAAATGTTGTGAGAGTGGCTTAGCAGCTAGAGTTTTGGTGAATTTGTAGTATAGATACAAGACTAGCACGGCTTGGGGGATATTTGCATAGAAGCTGACGCGTTGTGTAAAGGGCTCGCGTGAAGCATTTGGTGATTTGCAAGGATATTGGCTTGGGAAAGCATTTGTGAAGCTTGTGGTCTCTTGGAAACGGCGTGTGTACAGTGTGAAGTAACAACTTGTGATTATATTAAGTGGCTTGGAATATTGGCATGAGGTAGTATGAAACTTGAACAAGTTTTGTTGGCATGTAGCTTGGAGTAACATGGGCCGTGGATTTGTAATAATCATCTCTCCTTTTTTTTTTGCAATGTATAATGGACTCCATTTTGTAGTTTTTGGACTTTTATGATTTTTGTAAAATGGACAAATGGTTAGAAATATAAAACAATTGGTTATGAATATGAAGAAAAAAAAAATTTAAGTGGAAATGGTTAAAAACTCAAATGGATATGAATAACTTGGATAATTGAAAAAATGTGGATTTGGGATAATGAAAAGAAAATTGGCATATGGATATAAATGGATTTTTTTTTTTGGAAAAAAAAAGGGTAATTAAAATGGATATGAAAGTGGATCATAAATTGGAAATTTGAATAGAAATGGGTATGGTTTAGAAATTTGGAGAAATGAGAATTTGGACAAAAATTGATAAGAAGATGATTAGCAAATGGATTATGCACCTACATCAATACTTTCTAACAACACGGCCATGCAACCTCGATTTTAATCCAAAGCCAACTTAAAATTTTCCACAAAGCATCTGATTGAAATGCACACAACCACTACTGAACAATTTGCAATTGAAGCCATGACTGTCAACCTTGATTTTCTGAATTCAAACTTCACATGAACCACTGCTTGATAAATTAAAGAATCTCAACACAAGACATTTTTGACTTTGAACAGTCACTACTTGAGAAATAAACCACTGGCGCAAATGACTCGCACATGGAACAATTGCTTGATGGTTTGACCAAAATTAGGTCAAACGTCCATATGAACTGGATCATGAACGAACAACCATATGTAATTTGAAGTTATGCCCTTGCTTTGCAGCCCTGCAAAATAATAAACACACAGAGAGAAGAAGAAGCAAGCTGCAGCATATTTTTGGTATTTTAGTCAGAGGTTAGATAAACATAAACAAATAATAAAAGCAAGTGAGAAATACACAGATGCTCAGGAGAAACACATATTGTGATCTTGCTTGATCCTATGAGAAACACACTCTCCTCTTGAGCTAACCAAGATACCTTGATCCCATGCATAGAACCAATGATATGCACAAATGACAATGCAAAATGAAATGAAACATAAGCCAGTTAGTGTTAGAAAAAAGGAAGGCAAATTTTGGGGTGCTACAGCTGCCCATATTCAATCAACTTAAACCCGAAAGGATGATAGCAACGGCTTTCAGACGTTCAAGGTAGAAGGTGATTGAATACCAAAAGAAACCCAGAAATTTGCAAACTATGGGGAAAAAAGACGTAATTGGAGCCCAATCACACCTCGTCAAAGGGATTTGACGGAAAGAAAACATACCCAATGAACCATATCGTCAAAGGGATTTGACGGAAAGGAAAACATACCCAATGGACCACATCGTCAAAGGGATTTGACGGAAAGACAACATGAAACCCAAGAAACAACTCGTCAAAGGGATTTGAAGGAAAGAAGAACTTACCCAACGAACCACATCGTCAAAGGGATTTGACGGAAAGACAACATGAAACCCAAGAAACACCTCGTCAAAGGGATTTGACGAAAAGAAAACTTACCCAACAGACCATATCTTCAAAGGGATTTGACGGAAAGACAACATGAAACCCAAGAAACACCTCGTCAAAGAATTGACGGAAAGAAGAACATACCCAACGGACCACATCATCAAAGGGATTTGAAGGAAAGACAACATGAAACCCAAGAAACACCTCGTCAAAGAATTGACAGAAAGAAGAACATACCCAACGGACCACCTCGTCAAAGGGATTTGACGGAAAGACAACATGAAACCCAAGAAACACCTCGTCAAAGGGATTTGATGGAAAGAAAACTTGAAAACCCGACCGAAGGGACACATCGTCAAAGGGATTTGACGGAAATAAGATGGAACCCAAGAAACACCTCGTCAAAGAATTGACGGAAAGAAAAACATATCTAACGGACCACATCGTCAAAGGGATTTGACGGAAAGACAACATGAAACCCAAGAAACACCTCGTCAAAGGGATTTGACGGAAAGAAAACCTACCCAACAGACCACATTGTCAAAGGGATTTGATGGAAAGACAACATGAAACCCAAGAAACACCTTGCCAAAGGGATTTGACGGAAAGAAAACCTACCCAACGGACCACATCGTCAAAGGGATTCGAAGGAAAGACAACATGAAACCCAAGAAACACCTCGTCAAAGGGATTGACGGAAAGGAAATGCTATCCGAAGAAAACACATCGTCAAAAATATTTGACGGAAAGAACGCCTAACCAAAGAAAAGTCTGCTGGAGATATGTCACTGATTTGACTAAAATTGATCTGGATTCCGAGCAAGGTACCCAATCTGGCTTATGCTTTGCATGCATATGCTTGAATTTTCTTTCTATGGTGTAATGCTCCATACGAAATGGAAATGCTACGCGTTTGAGGATGAAATGCAAATGCTTATGATATGCAACAGGACCCCTCCAGCAAAATAAATGTTGAAGAGATGAGGCCAACTCCGCTGGGGATGACAAATTGATCTGTCTCCGAGGTCACGAACCCTGCTGAGGAAGTCACACTAAACGACCTTCCTGATATAACCACTGTTAAAGAAGAAACCCAAAGAGAACCTCCACTCCGTAGGGGATCAAGAATAACAACTACTGAAGATAGAACCCAAAGATCTGTTACGGAAAAGGTGCCAATAACCATTGGACTCAGAATCTGCCGGGGACGTCAACCACTGTTGACCAAGCCATTGAGATGACTAGCACCAAACTCTTCTTGGGGAATGAAGTCAATAACACTGAACCTACTGGGGAATATCATTGAACTTAACCTGTTGCCGAGGAAACGCCCTTAACCTGCTGGGGAATACTAGCCACCACCAACAAATTTTCTTGGGGAACAATGGTTTATGTTATCCACTCTGCTAGGGAACATCATTGGACTTACTCCTCCTTTGGAAATCTACCTTCTATCCCTGTCCCGTTGGGGATACGGAAACAACCTTGGTACAAACACGATTGGGAAGCACAAACCAAACACTCTGTATAGGAATACGGACTCCTGCTAAAGAGCAATAAACTTCACCAAGCTGGCTAGGGGAGAGCGAACTCCTGAACTCTTGCTGGGGAGAACAATCATAATCTTCATGATGCTCTGCTGAGTGATAAAACTTTAGCAATCCATGCTGGGGAGAGAAACTCTACTGGGGACGCCACTTGTTAGCTATCAACATGAACCCTGCATATGTGATTTGACAAAAAGAGGTGCCCTGATGCAGCATAACCCAAAAAGAACTTATCTTCAGGAGGTATCATGAAGATCTAACATATCTTTCCCCATGACTTTGATTAACCGTCCTTCGGAGAGAATAACTTCTTGTGCTCTTGAAATGACTTGCCCCAGTACGAGCCTCGACTTGACTTTGCATGTGTCTGACCAATCTTTGAAAGCATGCCCCAGAGTAAATGCTCTAGGAGAAATTCGTCGAATCTTGATGTAACTGCCCCAGTTTAACTGAACTTCAGAGAGATTTCTTAACGCGACTTCCCCAGATTGGCAACTTCTTAACACGACTTAATGGGAAAGCCCACATTCCACAGAGTCTTCTAGAAACCTGTCCCTCTGAGTTTTCAAGCATCTCCTTTTAGCGGGATCAAAATTCTCGACTGATGTTCACTATGTAAGCCTCACCAGCGTCAAATACATGTAAGCAAGAAGAAGATGTTTATTCTGAGAATGAGAATTCTAATGTAACACATATGTTAATCTTGAGGTTCTCATGCTGAAAAGATGTGGCCAAAACCTGTGAGCAAGTCACTGGTTAAGGTGCAACACAGATTTTTAATGGAAGAATGCATGCACATGCAATACCAACAAAAGTCTTTTAGCACAACTCATGGGAGTCAGGAATGTTATCTCGTCGAAGTACGCCTTCAGAATAAACCCTGCTTCAATTAGGACTTTTGAGGGTTGTAACGTGGTCTGGTTCACGGTTTGAGAAAAAAGGATTTATGGCTCAACGGGGTTGACAAGGGATTATCTTCCTTATATCTCCGGTGTTTGGGAATTTAAAACAATGCTTGTACATCATCAACAAGGTTTTATCCCAAAAGCATATGACCAAAGATTTTGCGTTTTTACTTCATCATCTTCCCTCAAAGAGTTTAGCAAGAAAGTTGGTATTGCAATGCACAGAGATATTATATGAGTAAACACGAATGAACTACTTCAAGAAAAACATACCCATTGCATTAAAATCATCATTCAAGAACAAACAAGTTTTTACATGCAAAGACATTAACCAGTAAAGAAAAATTACAAATGAAAATGCAGTAAAAAACTGATGATTGCCACTATTGAGGAGGCTTGGCTCCGACCGGACTGGTTTCTTCTGATGATGTCCTTGCGTGCTCACTTAGGAAGCTTTAGTTAACGTACTGACCATCTGTAGTGAAAATAATAACCCGAACGTCAATGAGATCTTGCACCTTATGTTTGAACACGTTGTAATTTTCAATTGCATGCCCCTGTGTCCCTGAGTGGTACTCGCACCTAGCTTTCATGTCATAATTCGGGGGAAGGGGATTTGGAACAGGTGCAACTTCCCTTAGCTAAATCAAAGAGTCCTGAAGTAAGCGAGCAAGCAGTTGACTGTGAGGAACAGTAATGAGATCAAACCTTCTCTCGGGCCTTCTGGGTCTTTGCTGTCTCGTCTAGGAGCTTGTCTGTTGTCGATACTGATTCGGGTACTCCTCTCTTCCAAGTACTTTCCTCTTCAAACTTGGCCTAGGAACAGGAAACGGTTGTTGATGCGAAAATTCTAAAACCAAGGGCTGTAAGATAGGTCCCTGACCTGATGTAGCTTCACGAGGGAAAGCCAGGATATCCACATTTTTTGCAGCATCTGGAGTAGGCTCACCTTGTATGCTCGTGCCCCCTGACGTGAACTCAATTACCTTCGCATCAATCAAATCCTGAACAACATGCTGAAAGGCCCTACATTTTTCCACATCATGCCCCGGTGCACCAGAGTGGAAATCACAATGGGCTCTTGCATCGTAGCCTGGTGGGGGAGTACTAGTAAGAGGAGCCAAAGTTCTTTTCTGTACCAGTTGCAACTGAATGAGATGTTGTAATAGCTGAGCATAAGACACTGGTGGAATATCGAAGTGCCTGTTCATCTTTGGTTTATCCTGATACTGATGAGGATCATTATTCTGTTGCTGAGATGCAGCCGGATGGCGACAGCGGTAATCTGCTATGTACAAGGCATAGGAGGTGGATCAAAGATTCTATCAGGCTTCTTGGGCTTCTCGTGGAAGACAAGACCTGGCTGCTGTCAGGAAAGTTCTGGAACCTCGAGTTGTGCAGAAAATCCGTGAGCCAACTCACGACTTGGGGAAGATTCCACAGGCAAGGGTGAAACGACAATTTCTGCTACAGCTTCAGGCATGGGATTGGCATCCTTTATGAGCACACTTCTCACAACTTCCATAACCAGGCTCATCTGAGTCTTCATTTGATTGACCTCCTCCTTCAGCATTTTATGGTCTTGAATCAACACTTATATGTCCCTCATACACTGCCCTATTTGGCTTCGTACTTCCCTCAACTCTGATTGAATTTGCTCCATGATCAACTTCTGACTGGCTTGAAAAGTTAAGTCTGAAATTTTGAAGAAAACTAGATCAAGATGAGAAGGTCGGCCTCATGACACCTGTTATGCAAGGTATCCTTAAAGCTCTGCACTGTTGTTGTACTATTGATTGAATAAGACCCAGATTCCACTCTGACTAGAATACCAGAAACCCAAAAATCCAGAATGACGGACCAATAAGAATATCAAGATATCGGGATGATAAGTCCACACTGATAAGACAACCAAACCTGGGTAGGTTGGAGGTCGAAGTTACCTGCAAACCTGTAAACACCCAGTTCCTCTCACATGTGGGTTCTAAAACTGAGGATCCTCCGCGTCACAGACTCTCAGGTCGAGAAATGATGATACGGTCACCATCTCTGATTTGGCATCATCATCAATCGAGGAGGTCTCAACTGATTCCCCTCAAAAAGGCCATCCTATAGCAAGTTCTCAGCCCCGGGTCCTCAAATCAAGAAGCATAATGGGTTTGCCATTTCAGGTCTTCCATTATTACCTCTTGGGAGGAGTGCCTCAACTGAGTTCTCGGGAATGGTCGCCAGAGTCGACAACTCTCTAGGTTGCATTCTATCGCCTGCCCCAACGCGCAGGATAGAACATCACCAAAGAAAACCTCGTCTGGATGTGGAATTTTTGTGTATACTAAGTCTGGCCAGACGCCACACAAGTCACACTACTTTCCACTCTAATCCTAGGTGTATACTCAAACCTAGGTATTGGGCTTATCTCTCATAGAACCAACCCACCCAACAGCACAACAGCAGCAGAGAAATATGATAACAATAATCGAAATGCAATAAATGCGGTAAAATACAGTAATATATAACAAATAATGCACAACAGAAATAAACACCCAATGAAGCATAAACAAACAAGCGCTAGGATTGACTCGCATAGGGAACCATATCCCCAGTAAAGTCACCAGCTGTCGCAACTGCGAAAAACAACCGGCGGAAATAGAATAGAAGAGTCGCCACCGAACGTTATTTATCCCGACGAAGGGAAAGGAAACGATCGAAGAAATCTCAAAAGGGAGAAGACATGGTCATCGCAACCATAGTCCGGGTTCAGGAGTCGGTTACGCGAGAGGAAGGTATTAGCACCCCCTCGCGTTCATCGTACTCGATGGGATCCATGGTTGTTGTTAAATCAAAGGGTGAGTTATCTAATGCCTACTACTAAACAGAAACGGGAAGGGAAAAACAAAAACGGACTCGCACGGATTATCGCAATCCTATGCCTACGTATCTTCGTGGAGGAACGAAGAATCAGAGTCGACGTAGTTCGACGGACTACGCACTAGAGGGGGAGGTTGCTCGCCAAGACATCGTCGTCGTGTGCCTACGTATCCTCAATCGGGCGAGAAAGAGGAAATCAGAGAAGTCGTAGTTCGACCTACGGGTCGGTTAAGGTCTCGATCGCAAGGGTGCGAGAGAAAAGACTCAGTTATCAGGTTGGTCTCGATCGCAAGGGTGCGAGAGAAAAGGGGAATTAGTTGTTAGTGTGCTCGCCAAGGATAGGGATCCTCGTGCCTACGTATCCTCATTAGGGAATGAGGAATCAGAGCATCCGTAGTTTACACTACTATGGGAAAACGGGATCTCGATCGCACGGGTACGAGAGAAAAGAGTAAAATCACTTGACAAAGTCAAGGTTTGATTATGAAAGAGATGATAGTTTGAAAACAAGAAGGTTTTGAAAAAGGGTGAAAGTTTTGAAAATTAAAGAATGGGGAAGAGAAGAAGTGACTATCCTAAAACATAAAGTAAAAGTTAAGGGTAAGAATAGCCTAACCACACAAGGAAGCTCCATAGTCTTCGAACCATAATTCTAAAGCAAAGGGAAAAGGTCCTAGTTCTAAGTCCAAGGATCCAAGAATAGCATTGTAGTCCAAGGTCTAGGTGCAAAACTCAATGTCTGATGCAAAGGATAGTAATCATAGTCCAAGATTAGAAGCACAAGTTTTTTAGAGGTTTTGGCCTTTATTAATGTTTTTGGTCCAAGTGGATAAAGAGAAAAAGGCATAAACATAAACATGTGTCCAAGTGGACAAAATGAAAATGACGGAAGCATAAACATGATATGATATGAGATGATAATAATGGAGCATAAAAGTAAAAGAGAGATAGGGAGCGAGAAGGAATCGTAAACAAGATTAGTACAATAACATTGTTAGTAAGGTAATGATTAGTAGTATATACATAATAGTATCACCGATTATTCCGTCTCGCGTCTTGAACTATAATGATTAAACAATGTACTTAGGTCAAGGTTAATGAAGACTTATTAGAAGATTGATAGAATCAAATGGTTACTAGCATCAATACTTGTTAATGAACCCTTTGAAGTCTAATGGTTACTAGCATCAATACATTGAAAGCCGGTTGTTACCTTTGCTTGCAGTCCAAGTCCAAATAATTTGGCACGTACAGAAGAGTCGTTACCCTGTACCTTTCCTGATGGTTCCTGAAGATCCCGTTTGATCTCTTCATTTTAAGGAATTTCCAAAAGATTAGATGTTTGAAAACTCCAATAATATGTGTTGCAGATCCTATGGTTATAAGGAACTCTTTTGGCGTAGTAATCCTGTTGTTATGAGGATTCTCTTTATTCGCCATCCCTATTGATATGAGGGTACTTTCAACACATTCCTTTTGTTATCAGGAACTCTTGTTTTATCTCCTATTGTCATGAGGAACGTTGGGATCAATCCTATTGTTATGAGGACCTAGTTTCACTGATTCTATCGTTATAAGAATCTGTTTTATCTCCTATTTTCCTGAGGAACATCGAGCATCCTATTTTTATAAGGATTCTTGTTTCATCTCTTGTTCTATAGTGTATGTCGGTCATGCTTGAACTTATTGATCAGCTACTCTAGATATTCCCCGGTGGAGGCCATCCCGTGTTGTTTTGAAATTTCCTATTATTCATGTCTATCTTGCCCCAGTGATTTCAGGTCATGTCTGAACTTATTGATCAATCACGTTAGGTATCCCCAACATGGTTCCCAGTCCCCAGTGGTGTGTCTTAGGATGTTCCCAATATGGTCATTTCCTTTCTCCAGCTGGTCTTTATTTTTGATCATCTTGGTCTGCATTGTGCATTCAACATTTATCATTCCATCATGGAGCATCATACTAGAATTCATTGCATGTCTGCACTGTTCCTAGCATTTATTTAAGTTAGTTTTGTCTGTAGCATGGCATACCATTGCATCTAGGGGAAAAATTTCTGGTTATTTCTGTATCTAAATACCTTTCACTTTGATTCCCTGAGGGTTGTCACCACTCAAGTAATCCAGTGAAGTTATTCACATAGGTGCAAATGTCATACCCCATATTTTGACCCTATATGTCATCAACATTCTAGGAGCATCAATAATGGCATTTCTAACCCTAACCATTGTTCAAGATGTTTCTTGTTTGGTTTTGTCTGAAATTAGGGTGTCTGCTCAAGGAATCAAGGGAATCTTCACATGATCAGTCAATGTTTTGGAATGATCACCAATCCCTCAAGCTTACATACACTCAAGAGGCTTCTCTTTGTCAAGAATTAAGTACAAGATTGTCTCATTACAAGTTTTATGAAGCTCAAGTTCATCTGGTCACAAACTAGGGTTTCATCAGGAAAAAGTCAACTGTGCCTTGACTTTTGATCAAATCATGATGCCAAGCCTTGGGACATGATCCAAGACACTCATAAACATCCTTGAAGTTCATCTATGATGTTGGAAAGATTCAAGAATGCAAGATCATTGAAGATCACATAGTTAAATTCATCTGATTATACAAGCTTCATCTGACAAAGTCAACCCTTGACTTTTAGGGTTTTTGGTGTAAATTGAAGTCATCAAGCCAAATTTCATCAAGACATGTTTGATCAATGAGTTTAGGCATGAAAAAACAAGATTTGGAAGGTTTCTTGCAAAAAGGGTAAAGTTAAATAAACTTGAAAATTTTCTAAGTATGGAAAAAAAAACCTAATTGTGAGGCTAACTTTGAAAGATCATATCTCTCAATATACACAACCATTTTGTATGCTCCAAAGCTCAAATTAAAGCCCTTACAACATACTACAACTTTGTACGTGAGGTGGAAACCTCAAAAAATGCTTGGATATTGAGTTATGAGGCTTCAAAGTTTGAAGAAATCTTTGGACACTTAGAAAATTTTCAAGGCCGCTTTTGATCTTTTGAAACATCAATCTTTGAGGCCAGTTTTCATTATGATCCCTCTAAGTTCAGAATTTTTGTTAAACATGAAAGTTTTAGAGCATGTTTAGGGATTTTCAAAAAGTAAAGGAACTCCCTAATCCCATTCGTGAGCTAGGAGATTCGAAGCCTTAAAGTTGAGGTCTTGTAACTTGAATTTCAAGGTCATGAACATGATGAACTTATTGCAAAGCCATTTTAAACCTACATGATCTTACTTTTCAGACTTTGTTTCTTCCAAATCCACCATTAATCAGAAGTTTGTACTAGTTTTGAAGCATTATACAAAAGATTTGAGCATCAAATTCAAATCTCATTCCATTTAGGGATGTTTTTGCCATAAAATGCATAATGCCACTCTTGAAAAGTAGCTTTAATCACAAATCTTTTGGCCTTAAGATTCAAACCATTTCCATCTGTAGAAGCAAACACAAAAGAGATTCCAACACTCAAGATAACCTTGTTCTTTGCATTGGAACCATGAGAGCCATTGTACTTGCCAAGTTGAAATCAAACCAACCTTTCTTGGAATTCCATCTAGAACAAGCAACCAAACCATTTCAAATTTGCAGAACCCATTCCTCCATCCTTGCTCTATAAATAGGGGCTAATTTTTGTCTCAAAACACAACAAGAACACACACCATAGAGCATCCAAACCTCCTCATATCAGAATTGGAATTTCAAGTCATTACTTGAAAACCAAGAATCTCCTATTTGCAAAAACTACCTCAAAACTACTTCCAGCCATAAAACCTTCAATCCAATCATTCTCACAAACCACAAAACACTTATTGAGAGTGTCTAAATACTCACAACCTCCAAAACCCTCATAGATCAAAAAGTCAACCCTCAACCCCATGAGAGTTTGACTTTCTGCATTTTCTCATCCAAAACTCTGTCCAAGTCATCTCCAAGCCTTCCAACCCTATAAACACCTTACCAAAATCATCCTCAAGCTGTTCAAAGTTTGGTTGGTGAACTGTAGCACCCTTTTCTTGAAGATCACTCTTGATCACTTTGGCCATTTTGCAAGAAAAAGGTGATATCATGTTCCAGATGTCCCTCTTTGTTTCCAAGCATTCCAGGAGGTCATTAGGGGTGCATAGAAGGGATTACAATCATCCAATCATTTCTGTAACAATTCTTGAAGATTTTACAAGTTTGACTTCAAAAGGTAAGTCCATTATGAACTTGAACTCTTTAAGCATGCATGATGATGATGTATACTGAGTGAGGAAGTGTTTGACATGTTATTTGTGACATGTTTGAACCATTTTTTGTTGCAATACATGTTTGTATCTGACTGTGCTATGGAAAATGCAAATGTAAGCCATTTTGGGTGTGGCCATCATGTTTTAAGATAGGAGCTTTTTGAACCAAAACAAATTATGCAATCATGATCCTTGTGAAAAAAATACATGATTTCCTTTTTTATTTCATTAGTTTTCATTAAGTTTTGAGCAAGATATGATAGTTCTTGGAATTGATAGATTGGTTGTGTTTTTGTTGCAACAAGAGGGCCATGACGCCCTTCTGACCTGGGGAATTTAAGTTTCCCTTATATTATTTTGATTCCATCCCAAAAACAGATGTAATAGGCCACCCTAATGGCGCAAACCTTGCCTTGCCATGTCTCGTATACACCATGTCTTGGGTTCGATCCTCAGGATCACCCCTTTTGTTGCGCTTTTTGTAACAGCCCAAAATAATTATAATATTTATTTAATTGATTTATTATGATTATTCAGTGTTTCGGTGAATTTTGATGAATATTGTGACGCATGGTGAATTTGTGTGGTGGTGTGGGGTAGTATTGAGTTAAGGGAATATTGAGGCACTTAGAATTAGTAATTTATTAGGATTATTTTGCTAGTAATAATAATAGAATAATTTGCATATTTAGATTATTATTATTATTATTATTTAAAATAATTAAGAGGAACATTAAGGGTAAGACGATATTATTGGGAAGATTAAGTGAGGGTAAGACGGGGAAGTCATAATTGGGATCCAAGGGGTAAGTTTGACAAAAAGAAAAGTGGGAATTAGGGAAGTTATTCTGTGCAATCGTAAAAGTAAAGAGAACAGAGAAAAGGAGACTAGGGCACAGAGAACGAGGGAGAATCAACCGTAGAACCCAAAAGAAGAATCATTTTGCTGAGAAATTTGAGGTATGGGGGTTAATCCGAGTTAATATATTGGATGTGGGTTTAAGGTAGATGTAGGATCTGTGTGGTGTGTAAATTGATGAATCTGTGATAAATTTTTGTATGATGAATTTTCATGGATCCGTATGTGTAACTGATGTCTGCTATGAATTCTTGTTGAATGATGTCATTGATGTTAAATTTGTATGAGCTTTTGCTGTTACGGTGATGAACATAAAAACCGAATCTGAGATTTGTGGATTTAGCATTACGAATGTAGTTCTTAATGATAAAAATTGATGAAACCATTGAAGTAGGATTAGAACTTGAGTCTGTAATGAATCGAAAGTGGTTTTGGGTCTGTTTTAGAAGTTTGAAGGTGCGGTAATGGGGGGAATTTTGTCCTGATGCGAAAATCTGAATTTTGAGGTGCTTCTGGCCATACGCGTAAGGGAGGAAGCCTTACGCGTATGAAGGGGAAATTCCCAGGGTGATACGCGTATGGTATGCACCCGTCCCCAGGGCCAGCATGGCCTTTTGCCAGTACGCGTAGGGTACACGTAGGGTGGAGTGGCCATACACATATGGGTTAGCCATTTACGTATGGGAAGCTTGTGGGAAGGGCATACGCGTATGGGATAACCATTACGCGTATGGGGTGTTCGGGAGAGATTTTGAGAGGGAAACCCTCTCTGGTCATACGCGTAAGACCCGTAGTTATACACGTATGAATGGCTTGGGCAGATGGCCCTACGCGTATGGTACGCAGGCCAAAGGGCGATGGAAGAGAGCCATACGTGTATGGGGCATGGCCATACGCGTATGGGCAGAGCTGTTTCCAGTTTTATCCATTTTTACAATTTCTGTCTCGATTTCGCTTGTAATGAAGTTTCCCTTGAAACGTAAGACTATGATGATGTAATAAAACATAAGTAAACTAGTGATGATGGTAAATGGGGTAAAATCGGGGAATTTTGGTGCGACGATAATAATATGATGAATTGTGAGGTATAGTGATGAATCGTGACGGGTGTGAACTGATGTAGTATTATGATGTTTGATGAAGATTCATGAATGATGATGCAACTTTGATGATTTTATGATGATGATTATTATGGCATTTTGCATCATGCATTCATGGCATATTTGGGACTCCGGTCCAGTGGTAGCTTTAATTCCATTGTGTGATCCTCTCCATGTTTATATGACTTTGGTGTATGCATATACCCTAGTTTGAGTTATACCATGTTTAGATATCCTTAAACCTTAGGTTTTTTTACCTTGAATATGACTTTGAATACATATTTGTATGTGTGGACCTTTGTGAAGCCTCCACCTTGTTTAGAACCCTAATATGCATGTTTAGGTTGTTACCTACTTGTATTAACATGTTCAACTTGTAACCATGCCTAGATGCTCAAGTAATGCCTTAACTTGTTCATATGATGTCTAACTTTCAACATGCCATCTTTAAGCATTCTCACATGCCATCCTTTGTATGCTTGCATATCTATCCACATGTTATTGTCATAAACATGTCATTCTTTCTCAAGTATTTTTGGTTGTCACCATTTGCTTGTTTTTTAAATTATGTCCATGATAAGTAATGTCTTAACTTATCCATGTATGCTTCACTTCATCTTAGAACTTCATTCATGTTTAGGTATTGTTATAACCTTTACATATTGAACTTGAGCTTTGTTTTCTACCCATGATAAGTGATGTCTTAACTTATGCATGTCAAATTTGAACTCTTGTTTTATCCATGTTTAAGTGTTGTCATAAATTTCACATGTTGACTTGAAACTTACCATGCTTAAGTGTTGTAATAACTTATCCATGCTTTGAAATATTAAATTGTATTCATGATTAAGTGTTGTTACAACTTGTCTTCCTTTGTCTTGTATTCATGATTAAGTGGTGTTAGTAGACCCTAAAGCATGCTTGCCTTAATTATGTACCTAATCTTATCCATGACCTTAGTCTTGTTAGAACTATAACTCATGTTTGTTTAGATGTTGTAACATCTTTGCTTGATTGAACTTGTTTGGTTGTCACCGTGTTGATTTTAAAAACTTCTTTGAACCTTTGAACATACTAGGTAGTTACCTTGTCCACCTCTTGACTTTGTTAAGTTCTTGCTCCAAATGTTGTTACATATATCTTTATGCTTTGGTTTTAACTTTATGCTTCATCTTTACCATGCTAACATCATGTTTGAATGTTATATTGATGTACTTTCAATTGATATCATGTTTGAATATCATATTTGTTCATGCCATCCATTCTTAATCATACTCCATTTAACTTTGTCAAGTTATATCCCCAAGTGATGTTAGCTTGTTAGCTTCCATCCTCAAGTTGTTCCCTATTCCTTAATCCAAGGGAAAGTCTCTCTATTGACTCCATGTCCTAGATAGCTCATCATTACCCATTCCTTTGACCTTGTTAGAGTCATTAGGTTTTACCACTTAGACTTAAGTTAAAATATACAACTCTTGTGACTTTGTCAAGTCAAGTAGTGTTAATCCCCTTGAATCTTGATCATAATCAAGTATTCATCCATCCCTAGTTAGGTGACCTACAATTGCTCTTATTTCATCATTGTAAGGATATGTAGGCACAAGACTGCGAAGTTTTGGCGAGCATACTTAGAAACTAAGCCTTTAGGTTCCTATCTCTCACCATATAACCCAAACATAAACAATAGCAAGCAAATATCACAAATACAAGTAAGAGGTTCCTGTATAATACTATAGATACTTAGGGTGCTAATACCTTCCCTATGTATAACCAATCCCCGATCCCCTAAAATCTCTTAGCATTGTTGTTACATTGCGAACTTAGGGTTTTTTAACGATCTTTTCCCTTTCCCTTGGATAAATCAAAGCTCGATGGTGAATCTTCAAAAGATTTGTGATTCAAGTTTAATCAATAACTTGATATCCAATTTTCACCGCAACATAAAAATGACGACTTCACTGGGGAAATACTCTTTTAAGAGGATTAAGCCTAACTTATTTGTATTTGCTATATTCTTATTTGCTTGTTTGTTTGTTGTTCCATTGGGTTGTTACCTTGTGGTGAGATAAGTCCCAACCTTGGACTTGAGAGCAAATTGAGATAGGAAGGTGGTATATTCAAGAAGGCTTATAGGGAGTTGATTCCCGACCAAGCTAACTTGAGAAATCACCACTCAGTGAAGGCACCTTTAAGAATAAGTATTATTGATCAAGAGATTGTAAAAACAATACTATTTCTTGATTGAGCCTACGAAGCTGCGAACCTTTAGTTGCCTTTAACCCAACTTGGCCTTGTTAGGAACATAGTGCGATGACTATGCGGGAGTAATTCCAAAATAGTTGACACGCGATACTACACTAAAAAGAGGTTCTCTTGAGAATATTATTAACTATCGAGTAAATTGGGAAATTGATAATATCCGAAAGATGCGCTGATGACTTTGGGAACTTGTTAGAACTCATTGTACAGGTACAATAAACCCTAGTACATACCAAATTGGGGGGGGGGGGGGGGGGTGAACCTTTGACTTCATGCAAGCCTTACACCATGTTTGAGTGTGATCTTGTTTGTGCATACCTGCATTCATTAACATCATTCTCCATAAAAAGTTTATTGAAACCACATCTGCATTGCATCTATTGTCACATTTGTATTTGCATTCCTCCAACATAAACTCATTCTTTGTCTCCTCAAACTCCTCACCATGATTACTCAGGTTAAGAGAAGATGTACTATCTGGAACAAGAAAATCAAGCACTCCGAGAGGAGATTTCCACCTTGAGAGCCAACATGGAAACCTTCTCTGCCACCATGAAGAACTTGATTGACACCCAAGAGCAGGAAAATCAAGAGCTACGAGACAAATTTGCAAGCTTGAAAGCTGCCAAGAGGAATCTGACAAACTTAGTCAAAGATTTGGTCATATCTCAGCGCCAAGATGGCCCTTCCTCCTCCACCAATCAGCCTGCTGAGCAAGTTGGTGAATCTAGGGGCATCCCCATATCCTATGTCAGGTTGTTCTGTGTCCTCCTGCAACAAGGGGTGATCAGGAGGGAAACTATGTCAGTCATTCTAAGAAACCACAGGAGCTACTTCACAGCTGATGGCTTCTGTACCTTCCACCAAGGGGCACCCGGCCATGACATTGAGGAATGCTATATCCTCAAGGAGAAAGTGAGGGAGTTGATCAAAAAGGGGATTTTATCCTTCAAGATGTACAAGCCTCAAGTTCAAATCACCTTCTTGTTAGAGGCCATCTCTTCCTTGCACATGGTGGACTGATGCGGAAGGCCGTTTCTTAAAACTTTGTCTCGTCAGATTTTAAGTTTTATTTGCTGTTTCTCATATGTAATTTTCTGTGTTTGTCAACACATTTGTTTTAGCATTGTAAGAACTTGTTGTTTTTAAACAATTAAGGCATCTACTTTGTTTGTTTTGAAGAAATCCTTTCGTATTCACTCATTTAATTGTTTTTACTATATGCCAATACCACACAACCTCTTGCTTAGACAAAGTTGGGAGGAGAATGATGAAATAAAAGCGCAAGATCTCTTGTTAAATGCTTTTGAATAAAACCTGCTTATGATGTAAGGCATTGTTTCAACTCCCCAAACACTGGAGAAATAAGGAAGATAATCCCTCTTAGTAGGAGTTTCCTTTCATAAAAAAAAATCACCATCAATTTTAACTTGGGGCTGGGTAGTTTTCAGTAAAGCTAATCGAGCACTCAGATATTTGAACAAAGGAGTGAACATCCAAGGATCCACTTCACCTAAGAGGTCAAATCCAATTGTTATTGTTATCCAATTATCATTGGTATTTTCAAATCCAATTGTTATTGGTATCTTCAAAATCCAATTGTTATTGGTATCTTCAAATCCAATTGTTATTGGTATTTTCCAATCCAGTCATTATTGGTATTTTCAAATCCAATTGTTATTGGCATCTTCAAACCCAATTGTTATTGGTATCTTCAAATCCAATTGTTATTGGTATTATTATCAGTGTCTTAAAATCCAATTGTAATTGGTATCTGATTGTATCTAATCTAGTTGTCACTGGTGTCTTTTCAAAAGCCTAATTGTCATTAGTATCTAAGCCAAAAGCAACTTAGAGTCACGTGATTTGTTCATAAAAAAAAAGAGAGAGAAAGAAAAGAAAAAGCCCACTAAATCAAAACCTATGAAGGAAACTTAGGCAAGATTGGGGCATCCCGCTGGACTTCAAGGTCAAAAGACTCGGTCCAGGAAAAAGTTAGTGAATATAAAAAATGCGGAGAACAAAAACAAGGTCAAATCTAATTGTCAGTGGTACCCAACGTCCAGTTGTTAGCGGCATCTTGTTAAAAGCCTGACTGATGCCAACATGTTTTTGTGAAGTCCAAATTTTTATGTTTATCCAATTTTTATTGGTAAGTTTGTCATCACCGGTCATTTCTCAAAACCCAGTCGTTACTGACATTCTTACTTCAAAATCCAATTGTCATTGATATCCAGAGTCCAGTCGTTACCAACATCCTGTTAGAATCCGGTTGCCACAGTTTCATTCTTTCAAAGTTCAGTTGTTACGGGCATTAAAACCTTTTTTCACCAAAGTTTTTGTTTAAAAACCCTCGACGAACAACAAAGTCGTATGGTTTGACACCAAAAGAGGAAAGGGTGAGTGACTGCCGTGTCCAAAGCCTTAGTGGTTCCTCAACCACAACAGAACTCCTCTGAGTAGATGAGTGCTCGCATTAAGCTTAAACTGAATGTAGGAACGAAGAACATCACGTAGAAGGGGTGGGTACAAATAAACTTTGAGCATTTTATCCTTTATTTCATAAACCATGAACCGAGCCACATTACAACCCTTAAAAGACCTAATTGAAGCAGGTTTATTTTGAAAGCGTACTCAACAAGATAATGTTTCCTGACTCCTTTTAAGATATGTTGGCATTGCAAATGAAAACCAATGACATATCCTAACTAGTGATTCTGTCACTAGTTATTGTGATATATTTTCAATAAAAAACTTCAAGACAAACATGCGTGTTACATTAGCAGTTTCAGAATTAACATTTTCTGCTTGCTTACATTTGCTTGATGACATAGAAGCTTGCATATGAACATTAGTGATGAGTTCAATCCTTTGAGACTTAAAACTCTGATGAGTGAGTGGCCAATCATTTCAAAGGTATGGCCATATCCAGAGGTATGACGCCAACAGGGGGCAAGTTTGTTTCTTAGTTATTGCTACAGCAGTCCGAGGACTTTGTTATGCAAATACAGTTGAACTGGGGCAGTTACGTCGAGACTTGTGAATCTCTGCAAGAGTTTGAAGATATTGAAGCATCTTGATTCTTCTGTAAAATCCTCTTGGTACCTTCTTTCAACAGACTATGTAATCTGGGGCAGATAGGATTTGAAGATGATCATCATGCAATTGAAGTGCATAACCACTTTGTTCTTGTGATGTCTTTTTCCATCTCCCTAGTAAGTTGTTACTTCAGTTGATCTTGACAATCACCATGGATTTTTATTTTCCCACAAGGAAATCAAGCTCATGATGGCAATCCTAGTGAAGTCATGACGTTATACCCCGAGTGAAATACTCTTTTCCCAGGAGAAGGTTGTAACCTTGAAGTAGAACTATTGATTCTGCATATTCGTCCCTAGTGATGGTCCGATCTGGTGAGGTTGGTTGAGTATGCTTGTCGAGTTGTTTATTTCATCTCCATCTTTGTTTCCCCTTGTCTGTTTTGTCAGCATAAGCATAAACATGGCATACACGCATTCATACATGTGCATGACATTCGAGCATTTTGTTGTTTACCTGCTTCGTTCACTTTGGCGTTGACTCCCCAAAGCAACTAGGTTTGTCTATTCTTTCCAATAAAAGTCGTCAGCCTTTTAGGCATAAAATGCGCTTCCTTTTTGAAATTCCCCACAGAATTTGATTCTTGTGGATGATGGTTGGTTCATATATCTTTTCCATGTTTGGATAAGATAAACCCCATTTGAGTTTGTTCCTCAATGATAAGAGTCTTTTCTTTCTAGCTTGTTCCTAGATTGAACTTGGGTACCTGACAGGTGTTACTTTTGAGCCAAATTAGGCCGCCGAACCTAGTTTGAACATGCATTTATTTTGCACGGCGTATTTGTTAACCCTCAATTTCGACGCCAGACAAAATCAAAGTTATGTTAATGTTAAAAAGTTATTTTCAATATAAAAAAGGCTTCGACCTAACTTTTGGGAAGCCTGAGTCGAATAAGTGTAGAGAAGTCTTAAAAAATGGCTAAGTATGGAAAGGGTTCTTCGACCGGGGGAATGTAGCGTTGCAGCGGTTATGTTAAGATTGGAGGGAATTTCCAAAATTCGAAATTTAAATAAGAGCAGTTGTGGACGTGGGAACAGTTGAGATTAAGGTGAAGGCGCCAAAATCCACACGTTCGAAGCAGTAACCACCACTGAGTAGTTATTTCCTAGTACTATAAATAGGAGTTGGTTCTATGTAAATGGTGTGTTCATATTTTTTGTACAAGTTACTCTAAGAAACTCAAAGTACCCGCGTGTAGAGAAACGAGTTCGTGAGAATGTACGTAATGTAACACCATTGTCTTCATTAATCTAATTTATCTTCAGCATGTTTACTTTCCATGTCTTTACAGTTTCTTGAAATTTATTTTCCATGCCAAATTTATGTTCAAAGTCATTTAAGTTTTCTGCGTTTTACTTTCGACTACGTTTTACGTTCAAGCATTTAATCTTCAAACTTTTACTTTCAAAGCCTTTCATTTTCAAGAACGTGAAGTTCTCCTTTAAATCAATTAAGCATTTATTTTCAAAGTCTTTTACTTTCCAGCACCTTGCCTTCGACAACACTTTTACTTTCCCAGCCTTTACTTTCCAAGAACGTGGAGTTCGTTGCATTTTACTTTCAAAGCTTTTACCTATTCGACGCCTTTAATTTTCGCACCCTTTACTTGCATTACTTTAAATTTCAAGTTTTCACTTTACTTTATTGCCTGTAGTCGAACGTGGAGTTCAGTTAGATCTTATTTTCAGCATTGTCGAACGTGGAGTTCAGTTTACATTTTCTTTAAGTTACACTTGTCTCTCAAACTTAGCACATGTCCTAGGATTTGTGTGATCGATCCTGCAAGTTAAATCAATTTGCGTTTAGATTGATAGATCAGTGGTTGTTTACCAAAATTCACAGTAAACAAATTGGCACGTCCAGTGGGACCCAGTGCTAAGTCAAACCTTTTTGTCAGCCTTATCTCTCTTGGTGAAGAAGTATTTTCGTTGCATGTTATTGAGAAGTGGGAAGTTAGCCACAGCAAACGAAGAGATACCAAAGAGAAGATATACTAAGAAGATGGCAACTAATGCCAATCAACAAGTTGATCCTCAAGGGAATATTTCAAACACTCAGTCCAATAGCAGTATTGGGACTCAAAGCACTCCATCACCAGTATCTTTGACAGGAGGACCGGCGTCACTTCCGTTAGTGGTGTCTGAACCAGGATCAACATATACAAAATCATATACTCAACCTGTGTTGGAATATGTAGGACCACAAAGTTCTAATTCGCCAGGAGGAAATACAATGTACAGGCACGCTCCTCCACCAGGTTTCCCACATCCAGGATCAAGGAGTCAACCCTATGGTATGCCTACATCAATGATGCAAAACCTGCAGAGTGCTCCACCTGTATTTTCAGAAACTGTTGTGTCTTCGCCACTACAGGGGTCAGGATCAGGGGGGCGAAACAATCAGAGTATAGGCGTTGGTTACTCTGTTCAAACCCCTAGCCTTACAAATACCTCCATAAATTGTTTGAGACAGCAGATGGATGAAAGTAACATGCAAATGGTACATACGTTGTCTCAGACAATGGGAGAAGTTTTTCAACCTTTGATTCAAAATACAACTCAAACTAACCAACAACTGGCTGCACAAGTGGCACGCATGGCTGATTTCATGGGAGTGCCAGCAGTAGATCAGAGAGCGACGGTGGTTAAAGATATCCCAAGGCGTCATCAACGTCAGATACCTGATGCTAACCTGGAGGATCAAGAGATGGTTGACCATTTCAGATTCGAACCACCAAGAAACCAGATGCCATACCAGATGGAGGTAGAACCAGTAGTGATGGTGAACAGGAACCAAAACGAAGACCAACTACTTAGGCAGGTTCGACACCAGAATCAAGCAGAAGAAAATAATCTTGCAGCCATGGTCGAAAGGATAATGACTAGGAATGGGATGAATTTTGGCTTCACCAGGCCAAATTATACGTCACCTATAGTGGACTACATTCTCCAAGCAAAACTTCCCCCTAGGATGAAGGTTCCAAAGTTCAGTAAATTCTCAGGAGATACTACGGAGTCTACTGTCGAACATGTGGCTAGATATTTGATCGAAGCGGGCGAGATTTCTGCTGACGAAAGCCTTAGGATCAAATACTTCCCAAGTTCCCTCACTAAGAATGCCTTCACATGGTTTACTACGTTGCCTCCAAATTCCATATACAATTGGACCCAATTAGAACGTTTGTTTCATGAACAGTTCTACATGGGGCAAACTAAAATTAGTTTGAAAGAATTGGCTAGCATCAAGCGCAAGGTCACTGAGCTAATTGATGATTACCTGAATAGGTTTCGACTTCTTAAAGCCAGGTGCTTTACACAAGTGCCAGAACATGAGTTGGTCAAAATAGCTGTTGGGGATCTTGATTACTCCATTAGGAAGAAATTAGATACCCAATATCTTAGAGATATGGCCCAGCTTGCTGATAGGGTTCGACAGCTAGAGAGGCTGAAAGAAGAAAAATCCAAATTCAGTAGGGGTAAAAAAGTAGCGTTTGTCGAATGCAAGGAAGAGGTGGAGAGTCTGTATGGTGAGCCATCTTGTTTCGACGAAAATGAGGTTGACGTTGCTGAGTTAAAGCAAGGTCCACCTTACGCTTGCAAATTATTGGCTCCTTCAGAAGGAAAAAATCCTGTCGAATCTAACGACAAATTCCCTAAGAAAACATATACGTTCGACGTCACTAAATGTGACGAAATTTTTTGATTTGTTAGTTAAAGATGGGCAAATGATAGTGCCTGCTGGTGCTAAAACGCCACCTTTAGAACAAAGAAAGAAAAGAGGTTTTTGTAAGTACCATAATTTTTTGGGTCATAAAACTTCTCAATATTTTCTTTTCAGGGATCTAGTGCAAAACGCTATCCGGGAAGGAAGGCTGAAGTTTGGGGAAAAAGGCAAAGCCCAGATGAAGATTGACTCTGACCCGTTGCAAGTTGCAGAGGCTAACTATACAGAGCCTCATGAGGTTCAGATGGTGGAAGCCACAGGGGGATTCGATGAGTCAGTCAACATGGTAGAAGTTACTGAAGACTTCGCCATCAGTGCTGTGAAGATTGAAGGTTCTAGTAAGGCTACAAGTGGCCTAAACGTTGATGGCACCAGTTTGATGTTGGTGACCAAAGAAACTGCTGATAAGTTTGTGAAAATGGATAATGCTGCTAAGGGTTTTGATGTAACCGTGAGTGGGTGGAAGATAGCTGTCAATGAAGGCATTAATATGGTCGAGTTGGCTGAGGAGCCTGATTCTAGTTCAGATAGTATCAACACCAATGAGGCTATGGGTAGAAATGCCCCCAAAGTTCAAGTTGTCAAGGAATTGGAAGATGACATGCTCTTGGTTGGAGAGATGCTGGACATGGATGGTTGTCTGGTGGAAAATTGGATCTGTATGGCTGCTGAAACTTTTTTCAAGACATCTCCTGATGTCGAGAGAGTTAATGCTGCGGAGATGGTAGAGGCTGAGAAAGCTGCTTGGGAAAAAGCTTCCCAAAGAGCTGCAAAAGCAGCAGTAGGTGGTGGCTACTTGGCAAAGACCGCTGAAAGTCTGGAAGCCAGCTTCTCCAAGATGCGCCTGAAGGATAGAATGGATGTCAACATGGTCGAAATTGCTGATCGAAAGACTGAACCATTGAGTAAGGTAGATGAGCAAGAGAAACTCGACAAAATGGCTTATCCTAAGCCAGAAGAGACAATTGTGGATTTCTTACATCGTTGCTAGAAAAAAGACTCAGGAGTAATGCTGTGTCCCAGGTGCAGCGCCATTTTTGATGAAAAGGCTACCCACAAGCTTGAAGACGTTAAGAAAGCTGGCAAAAGCTGGGGGAAGAAGGTGATGAAGGGACACCGAGGTTTTGACCATAGGCGACTTTCGACAGGGCTAAAAAACCAAACACCAGGAATTAGGCCAGGCACGTTCAAGCCAACGGCGAATGCACCAACAGGTAGTTGGATCAAACCTGTCGAAGGGAGAGGACAGAAGAAAAAGTGGGAGAAGTTCGATGTAGAAAGAGGTGCGTCATTTGAGTACAGGAAGGAGAACCGCACCACAAACAAATTAGCATACATTTCGTAGAATTACAAGGGTAACAACCCAATGTCTAGATCACAATGGCGAAGAGAGCAGCGCAGGCGAAAAGCTATTAGGGAGGCCCAGGTGCAAGGGGAGTCAAGCACCAATGTGGCTGGGGCAATGGAGAAACTGTCCATACGACGAAAGTTGTTTACTATTCAGCCAGAAAAGAAGGTCGAAGGGGATGATGAGATGACTGATAACTTCGACAATGAGTCAGCCGCTTCCCTAGACATTTTGGTAAATGTGGTGTCAGTAATGCCAAGAGAATTTGGTCAAGTCTCAGAGATCGAAGATTTAGACCAAACTGCTGAGTTGGAAATGATGGCACACAAGCCTGTGTGCTATTATATCATGAACAATGGGTGCATCGAAGAACAGAATGCTTTCTTTGAGCGTCCCACGGAGGCAATGAAAGGTCACTTGAAGCCTCTTTATATTACTGTTAAAGTGGAGAACGTTCCTGTCAACAAGATTTTGGTAGACTGTGGTGCGACGGTTAATTTGATGCCAAGATTTCTGTTGAGCAAGATTGGAAAATTTGAAACTGATACTAAACCCCACAACATGGTTCTGTCGAACTATGAAGGCAAAGTTGGTTCTACTCTGGGAGTAATTCAGGTAGACCTCACTGTGGGAACTATCACCAGACCAACAGTGTTCATGGTCGTCAAAACGAAGGCTAACTATAATCTACTCTTAGGAAGGGAGTGGATTCATGGGATAGGAGCAGTGCCCTCATCTATGCACCAGAGAATCACAATCTGGAGACCAGATGGGATAGTGGAAAACATTGAGGCTGATCAAGGGTATTTCAAGGTGCCTGTTAATCATGTGGACAGTAGGCAATTTGAGAAACATCTGGCGAACATTGCTCCATGTCCTCCAGCTGATTTTGAGTTTACACCTGACGAGGAAACATTTTATTCGTTGTACTTACACCCTGTCGAAGGTTTCAGATGGGACAGGGAGGTACCAGGAGGAAGATTGCCATGCCTAGGCACACCTCCAATAGAGCCCACAGGGTGGGAGATGAATTCAGTGATCATGACTGAGTTCGATGCTATGAAAAGAATTTCGGCCTATGTGGCCGAAACAAAACTACAAGCGGCTTTGGAAGCCGCCAATGATTATATGGATGGTGAAGCCATTTCTGAAGTGTATCCAGAAGGTCCTGGCAAGGACTTCGACCCAAAACCACCAGACAAGGTTGAAATTGGAGGGCAAAGCCAGAGGCTCGACGCTATCTATGAAGACGAGCCTTTGGGATTTGAAAAGGATCCGTTGGCAAACAATATAAAAATGCTAGCACAAGATCCTTTGGAAGAAGTGGATCTCAGTGAGGGGGCAACCAAAAGGCCTACTTACATCAGTGCCAATCTTGATCCCCAGTTGAAAGTCAAAGTAGTCCAGCTGTTGAAAAAATTCAAAGACTGCTTTGCTTGGGATAATGATGAGATGCCTGGTTTGAGCAGGGAGTTAGTCGAACACAAGTTGCCTATGACGCCTGGGAAAAAACCAGTCAAGCAGAATCCAAGACGGTTTGCACCAGAGATACTGTCAAAGATCAAAGAGGAAGTCGAAAGACTGCTTCGTTGCAAATTCATTCGCACTGCAAGGTATGTCGAATGGTTGGCTAATATAGTGCCTGTTATTAAAAAGAATGGGTCTTTGAGAGTGTGCATTGATTTTAGGGATTTAAACTCTACAACTCCCAAAGATGAAAATTCAATGCCAGTAGCAGAAATGTTAATAGATTCTGCAGGAGAACATGAATACCTTAGTATGCTGGATGGATATTCTGGCTATAACCAAATATTCATTGCTGAGGAAGATGTTCATAAAACTGCTTTCAGATGCCCTGGAGCCTTAGGCACCTATGAGTGGGTAGTGATGCCTTTTGGTCTTAAGAATGCTGGTGCTACTTATCAAAGGGCAATAAATTCAATTTTCCACGATTTTATAGACACATTCATGCAAATTTATATTGATGATATTGTTATAAAATCTATTTCTGGGAATAGTCACATTGCCCATCTTCGACAATCCTTTGAAAGGATGAGAAAATATGGTCTTAAAATGAATCCTCTTAAATGTGCTTTTTGTGTGCAGGCAGGGGATTTCTTAGGCTTTGTGGTCCACAAGAAAGGGATTGAAATAAATCAAAATAAAACCAAAGCCATAATGGAGGCGAAAGCGCCATCAACCAAAAAGGAGTTGCAGTCGTTGTTGGGCAAAATCATCTTCTTAAGAAGGTTTATATCTAACCTGAGTGGCAAAACACAAGCTTTTTCGCCATTGCTTCGTTTTAACAAAGATGGTTTCGAGTGGGGGCAATTGCAGTAGGAAGCCTTCGAGAAGATCAAGGAGTACCTAAGCCACCCCCCAATTCTTTCACCACCTTGTAGAAACAAAAGTATGAGATTGTACATAGCTGCAGCAGATAAAACTCTAGGGAGCATGTTAGCTCAAGAGGATGAAAATGGAGTCGAAAGAGCAATTTATTACCTTAGTCGGGTTTTAAATGATGCAGAAACTAGGTATAGCATGATTGAAAAGTTATGTTTATGCTTGTATTTCTCTTGTACTAAATTAAAGCAATATATAAAACCTGTTGATGTGTATGTTTCGTCTCACTTTGATGTTGTAAAACATATGTTATCTAAACCCATTTTGCACAGTCGAATTGGCAAATGGCCATTAGCATTGACAGAATTTTCCTTGACATATCAACCTTTAAAAGCTGTGAAAGGGCAAATAGTTGCAGACTTCATAGTTGACCATTCCATAAATGAAAATGATTTGAATTACGTCGAATTAAGATCTTGAAAATTATACTTTGACGGATCAAGTCATAAAAATGGAACGAGGGTAGGTATATACATTATTTCTCCTGATAAAATTCCAACAAAATTCAAGTACAAGGTCGAAGGTCCTTGTTCTAACAATGAGGCTGAATATGAAGCATTAATTGCTGGCCTTGAAATTTTGTTAGAATTGGGGGCAACTAGAGTCGAAAAAATGGGAGATTCAGAATTGGTTATAAAACAAATCACAAAGGAGTATAAATGTGTTAAAGAAAATCTCATTATGTACTTTGTGATAGCCAATAAATTATTAAAGAAATTTGAGGTAGTGGCCATTCAACACATACCTAGAATAGAGAATCAAGTTGCTAACGACTTGGCCCAAATTGCTTCTGGATACAAGGTGTCGAAGGAGAACCTTCAAGAAGTGATTGAGGCAAGGGGTAAGGTGGTGGCTGTTGGATTATGTCCATCATACTTAGAAACAACTAAGCTTGGATGTATAGATGGCGAAAATTTTGAAATTTTTGCCATAGATAATTTAACAGATGAAGATTGGAGAAAGCCCATAGTTGAGTATTTGCGAAACCCAACGGCTTCGACAGAACGGAAAGTCAGGTATCAAGCTTTGAGCTATGTACTGATGGGGAATGAATTATTTAAGAAGACCCCTGAGGGAGTCTTATTGAAATGCCTTAGTGAGGCAGAAGCGTATTTGGCACTTTCGACAGTACATAGTGGGGCATGTGGAGCACACCAAGTTGGCCAGAAGATGAAATGGTTGTTGTTTCGACAAGGTATGTATTGGCCCACTATGCTGAAGGATTGCATAGAATTTGCTAAAGGGTGCCAAGAATGTCAAATTCATGCTGGCATACAACACATCCCTGCAAGTGAATTGCATTCTATAGTGAAACCATGGCCTTTCAAAGGATGGGCTTTGGATATAGTGGGAGAAATTCGACCAGCATCTTCAAAGAACCAGAGGTATATTTTGGTGAGAATTGATTATTTCACCAAGTGGATTGAGGCAATACCACTGGTGAATATAGGTCAGGAAGATGTTATTGAGTTCATCCAAAGTCACATTGTTTATAGATTTGGTATTCCTGAAACAATTACTACAGATCAGGGATCCGTGTTCACTGGTCGAAAGATGCAGGAATTTGCCAAAGAGGTAGGTTTTAAGTTATTAACTTCTACACCATATTATGCTCAGGCCAATGGGCAAGTCGAAGCGGCCAATAAGATAGTGATTGGACTAATCAAGAAACATGTGGGAAAAAAGCCTAGAAATTGGCACAAGACGTTAGACCAAATTCTTTGGGTGTGTCGAACATCCCCCAAAGAGGCTACCAACACTACCCCATTTCGACTTACTTTTGGTCATGATGCAGTATTACCTGTTGAGATTTATCTACAGTCTGTAAGAGTTCAAAGACATCATGAGATTCCCTCTGAGAAATATTGGGAAATGATGATGAATGAATTAGTGGATTTGGATGAAGAAAGGCCTAGAGCCTTGGAGTTGCTGAGAAGACAAAAGAAGAGGGTCGAAGAATCCTACAACAAGAAGGTTAAATCTAAATCTTTTGCATGTGGGGAATTGGTTTGGAAGGTGATTTTGCCCATGGATCGAAAAGATAGAACATTGGGCAAGTGGTCCCCTAAGTGGGAAGGACCGTTCCAAGTCATACAAGTATTCTCTAATGGAGCTTATGAAGTGGAAGAATTAGACAGAGATAAAAGAGTCTTGAAAGTAAATGGCAAGTATTTGAAAAAATATAAGCCTATGCTACAGGAGGTTCATATAAAAACATAAGCTTTATTTGATAAAAGAAAGCCAAAATGGGCCGAGTCAGGCTAATATGGCATACAAAGCGAAGAGAAAATAGTACAACATTTTTCTTCATTAATCTAAGGTTATTCATAATCTCTCCAATCTATGGATTTGAGGAATTCCATATAGTCTGCATCTGGCTCATCATCAGATTCTTGGGGGCTGGAATGCCTTTTCTTGGAGATCTTCATTTTGGTTTCCTTCTTCTTGGCTAAAGAGGCTGCTCCAATGGAGGCATTGGGTTGTTGAGGCGCCTCTACTTTCTTTGTTTCCTTAGTTGCCTTGGCCTTTCCAGCCATCTTCGTGGTTGGAGGTTTCTCGGAAGTATTCATGGTTGCTTCTACGCAAAACCTGGTCAGATGAAAGAGATTTATAGAGGCTGAGGGATGATTGGATTGGCTAGCCAAACGGTGGAAATAGGTGAGTGATTCTTGGAAACAGGCCTGAGGGCTATGCTATAAGTGTCACTTTAAAGCTAGGAGCTTATGCCTTGGAATTTAAAGCTAGAAGGGTGACTTTCCAAGAAAAAGATAGAACGCTTTTATTGCGAGTTTGACTGGTAAAAAATAACGATAGAGAACATCATCATGCAATATAGGTCGAAAGCAGTTAAAGGCAGAATAATAATGATAAATTAAATCAGTGCCAACAGGCATAAAATTGTCATTACATAAAAAGCCTGAAAAGGCCAAGAAACAAGTGATGATTAGACAAATGAAATAAAGGTGTCGAAGGTATCAGAAGGGAAGCCTCGACGCCAACTGAGAAAAAGACTCTATGTGATATTTAAGAAGAGCGTTGCACAAAGATTCGTCGAGTTTCGCGTCTGCGGGCTCTTTCTCGTATCTTTGGGCTGCCTCAATACGATCAATAGCACGCTTCGTCTCTTCAGCTATCTCAGTGTCGTCGAGTTGGCGCAGATCACAGTTGCGGTTTTCAGCATTTGTAATTTTGGCTTGTAGCTCTGTGATCTGTTGCTTCCATGCTTCAATGTCCTTCGTGTTGGAGGCTACCTCGTCCTGCTTTTTCTTTTGATTAGCCTCCATACGTTGGATCTCTTCGTACGCCTCTTGTGCACTACACCAGGCTGCACTCTCACTGCCAGATGTTCTCTCAATGGTATCCTTGATCGAGGGAAGCCGTTTTATTTCTGCAGCTATTTGGTTTACCACGGCAGTTAGCTCTATCAGAAAACCAGAGACATCTGGATTGAGGGTAGTGAGTTCAATCTTTGCAAGGGTGTCCTTCAGGTAAGCAGTTGCAGTTCGATCTGAGGCCAGAATTTTGTAAATATCCCCTTTGAAAATTTTTTTCTTGATGGCTTGGAGGATTGATTGGGCGAAGTCATCTGGTGCTGAGGTCGAAGAAACAGAGGAAGAACCGTGCCTTTGCTCAAGAATTAATTTGGCAAACTTACGTGGGTTTGACCACTTGAGCGCTATCAGTGAGTCCCCAGATAGTGGAGCGACCAAAGGCGAAGGAGTATGGTGGGGGCGAGGCTCAGCTTGTTCTTCTTCTTCTTCTGAGGATTCCTCTTCCTCTTCACCTTCTTCTACTCCCATTTCCTCATCAGATTCATCCGCAGCTGGTTGCACATTCTCTTGCTGATCAGCTGGTGGGGTTTGATTAAGAGTGGCGTTGTGTGTTTGGATCTCAGGTTCACGCCTTTCGTCTTCAACCATTTGGCCCTTATCCATGGAGATACCCTGATTGATAAGTGGTGGGCTTGAAGCGTCATCCTCATCAGAGTTAGCTCCCTCTGCTTGTGCATGCTGAGTTGGGGTTGGAACTGGTGTTGCATTAGCTGCTGTAACACGTGGAATAGGTTGATTAATCTCACTCAAACCAGAGCCAATATTAGAAGATGGGTGATAAGTTGGCTCACCTTGGCTGTTGAGAAGCGTGGTAGTGAGGCTTTCTGAAGTTGGGTGAGAAACGGATTCGTCAAGTGTGGTGGCGGCAAAGGTGCTTGGAGTTGGTCGAGGGTCCGGATTATTGATGATGGATGCCTGAAGAACACAAGTGGAGATAATGAGAATGAAATCATAGGCGGAGGATGTCAAGCATGATAGAAAAGGTAATGGTGGGCATACCTGAGTTTGTTCAACAGCAGGACTTGATTCTTCAACCCCATGGTCACCAAGAGGGGTTCTCAAGGCTACCTGGGGGGGTTCCTTCTCGACACCACTTGTGGTGGATGCCTTTTCGAGTATTTTGGCCACCTTCGAAGGAGGTGGGCCAGTAGGTCCAGAGGCCTTTGCGGGTTTTTTCCTTTTCCTCGTGAGAACCTCTTCAGGAGATTCATCTGAGGCCTCTGAAACTGTAATCACAGCTGGGGTATCCTTCTTACCTTTCTTGGAAGGTGTTGGAGGCCTTCGACCAGTCTGAAGAGGCGGTGAAAATAAGGAAGAAATTCATAGAGTATAAGTAAAACAAAAGGTGCAAAGTATACCTGTGTAATCCCTTGGTCTTTGCCACTTTGCAAGGTGGCAGCTCTAGTCGAAGCAGTTTTCCTAGGCACAGCTGAAAGATAGCACACAATTGTTACAAGTTAGTAATTACATGGCTAGTCATAAGGCCATGGAATAAAGATCTCAAACCTTCATATATTTCAGATTCGACATGAACGTCCTGAATTCCTATATGAAGGTGCCCTTTAAAACTGTCTAACGTATGCTTAGTCGAAACCACTCGTTGGGCTTTTGGCTGAGACTGCTGTCGAAGAAGCTTTAAATGCTCCCCACAGACAAACCAATCTGGAAATGGAGGGGCAAGCGCCACTCCAAAATCAGCAGTAGGCAGTCGGGGGAACTTTGGGGGGAAAAGTTTAAAAGCTACCTCATAACGTTTCTCGCGAGGGACGTTGGGAGGAATTTTTAGTTGATCCAGCTTTTCTAGAAATTTTCTCTTTAGAGTGCCAGCAGCCTCATGAATGGTTCGACTAAGATCACCTGGTCGATAGATAGTTTCGAAGTATTTTTGAAAAGCCTGTATTTCTTCGATGTGAGTGAACTTACTTTTTTTCGTCTTGTCCTGCACATGGAGGAAAGCTTGGTCAAGTAACGAAGAAAACGTAGTCGCATCAAGGAAGTGCTCATTATAATGCTTCAACCACCATTGGTGGAAGGATGAAGTGCATAAAAAGGAAGGTTCGAAAAACACAGGGGAGAGGATGCTTCTTTTTTCGTTCCTGGTGTTGAGTGCTTCAGAGACGTTCTCCTCGTCGAGGTAGGCGGTGTGAAAAATCACTTGACCCTTTTTCTCATATAAGCACTGAGGGAAACTTTGGGCCAGCCCAAATTGTCGAGAAACCAAGTTGGGTTGGTAGGCAATCAACGCTGATAAACCTCTCCCTAGGTTCAGCCTGTGGACAATAAATCTAGGAATCAAAAAGGCTTCCCAGATGGCAACGGACTCTGGATCAAGGGGTTGGAGAGGATTTGGAAATGGCCTTTGAAACCACTCAGGGCCATGGCTTCGGAGAACAAAGGGTGCCATGCTAGGAGTAAAATCATAGCGTTTGGCGAACATCATTATATAACTAGTGAATGCCCTTTCAAGGTTTTCACCATCATCATTAGGAGTGAGCTTAGCCAGACGTATCCCTTCGACGCTCCTCTCCCTGATCTCAGCAGAAGCTTCATCGACTATGCCTTTTTTGGGGAGGCTGGCCTCAAACTTAGCATTGAGCCACAGTTGAAGTAGCCAAAGAGGACCGCTCAAATGCATAGGACCTTGGGCGTCTACATTCTTCAGTCGAGAAGCCCCTTCACTGACAGATTCGTAAAGGTTCGCCAGAATGAGTTCACTCAGACAGGTCCCTCTGTTGTGGTGGAGTTGGTTTGCCAGGGGAAGGTATTTCTTAGCCACCTGCAAGGACTTGGTACAAAAAACATACTTCGACAGCCAGACTGTGAGGAAGGCGATGTGTTCTTCATCAGACACCTCATCATCTTCTTGTCTGAAGTGGTGCTTGATAAAGAGGGTGTAGGTCAGTTTTGAGCCTGCAATGTTGATGGTATCATCAGCATCAACCTCAGGATTGTAGACAAACCATCTGGTCGAAGCCCCATGATGGCAGCTACGTCAAAGAGGGTTGGAGTGACCATTCCACATGGCAAGTGGAATGTATAATGGGTGCTGTCCCAAAAGTACAAAGATGCTGCCAACATGTTCAAGCAATAGGGTATGTTGGTCTTCGACAGCATCACAAGGTCATAGATCCCTATCTCCTTCCAATGGTCAGCTTTAACTTTCTCCATCTTTGCCATCCATTGGTCGAATTCCTTTAAAGGGTTGACGGATCTTATCAACCTAGTGCCATCAGTGAGATAGCCAACGTTGAGTTTGGGTAAAGGGATCTCTTCGGGGGAAGCTCCAGCAGCAGATTCAATTTTAGGGGAACTCTTTTGCCCTAATGGTTTGGATTTCCGGTACGATGGGAAAAACTCACTCAGCTTCTCGTTGGAAATATCCACCTCAGCCAAAGGACCAGATAATGCATAAGTTTTATCAGACATAACAAGGGGAATCATTACCTGAGATTGGTAGATGGCTCTTGCTTCTGTAGAGGTAGGTTCCGGCAAACAACGACGGTTATCTACCAGCTGAGGGCCTGGGATGTTAGCGAACGGTGGGATGGTTTGCTTGAACGGAGTGACTTTGCCCTTTTGGGTCTTCTTTGCTTGAGGATTAATGTGGGAGGATGCCATTGTGGAAGAAGATGGAAAGATGGTGTCTTTACTGGGTTGCGCAAAAAACTGAAGAGAAGAAGAGTTGCTTGAGAGTACTAAAGGAGTGGAAAGATCGCAAAATGGCGGAAATGGGTATATATAGATGTTTGAAAACCTTCAGGGACTTGGATCCACCGTTGAAGCTAAGGGGTTAGTGGGACACGTGGCTTCCTCCTGAAGGCGTGATGGAAAGGAGCAGTTATGTGCAGACTGATCACGTCTGTTTTCAAGAAAGGCGTTATGATGAATATGGCTGAAAAGACGTTTTAAGAATTTTTCATGATGGCGTGACGTCAGAAGCGTGGTTTAAAGGAACTGAACAGTTTAGCCATTAGGGAATTAGTGGGATGTTAAGTTAAGTCCATGCAAATAGGCGTCGAAATAAGCATCATGTCAAGAAATGGCCTTCCTACCAAGTCTGGCGAAAGGACATTCCTTGGGGGCAATTTTTTAACCCTCAATTTCGACGCCAGACAAAATCAAAGTTATGTTAATGTTAAAAAGTTATTTTCAATATAAAAAAGGCTTCGACCTAACTTTTGGAAAGCCTGAGTTGAATAAGTGTAGAGAAGTCTTAAAAAATGGCTAAGTATGGAAAGGGTTCTTCGACCGGGGGAATGTAGCGTTGCAGCGGTTATGTTAAGATTGGAGGGAATTTCCAAAATTTGAAATTTAAATAAGAGCAGTTGTGGACGTGGGAACAGGTGAGATTAAGGTGAAGGCGCCAAAATCCACACGTTCGAAGCAGTAACCACCACTGAGTAGTTATTTCCTAGTACTATAAATAGGAGTTGGTTCTATGTAAATGGTGTGTTCATATTTTTTGTACAAGTTACTCTAAGAAACTCAAAGTACCCGCGTGTAGAGAAACGAGTTCGTGAGAATGTACGTAATGTAACACCATTGTCTTCATTAATCTAATTTATCTTCAACATGTTTACTTTCCATGTCTTTACAGTTTCTTGAAATTTATTTTCCATGCCAAATTTATGTTCAAAGTCATTTAAGTTTTCTGCGTTTTACTTTCGACTACGTTTTACGTTCAAGCATTTAATCTTCAAACTTTTACTTTCAAAGCCTTTCATTTTCAAGAACGTGAAGTTCTCCTTTAAATCAATTGAGCATTTATTTTCAAAGTCTTTTACTTTCCAGCACCTTGCCTTCGACAACACTTTTACTTTCCCAGCCTTTACTTTCCAAGAACGTGGAGTTCGTTGCATTTTACTTTCAAAGCTTTTACCTATTCGACGCCTTTAATTTTCGCACCCTTTACTTGCATTACTTTAAATTTCAAGTTTTCACTTTACTTTATTGCCTGTAGTCGAACGTGGAGTTCAGTTAGATCTTATTTTCAGCATTGTCGAACGTGGAGTTCAGTTTACATTTTCTTTAAGTTACACTTGTCTCTCAAACTTAGCACATGTCCTAGGATTTGTGTGATCGATCCTGCAAGTTAAATCAATTTGCGTTTAGATTGATAGATCAGAGGTTGTTTACCAAAATTCACAGTAAACAGTATTACAGGAAGAACCTATTACAAATCCTTATTGAAGACAGAAGACTTTCTCTGGTAATGTTGTGGTAACAACATTTCCTAGGAATTTATATCCAATAACAAGTGGCAATCTCCTTAAGAAACTTGTCTTCTATGTCGATAAGTAGCCGTCTCCCCTGAGAAGCTTATCCGTTCTTGGTGTTATTTAACCTTTTTCAATTATGATTGGTATTCCCCTGATAGTTTGTCAGAAGGATTTTGTTGAAGACCTCACATATGGTTTCTCTTTATTTGAGTTACCCTATCCACAAAGATTTTATTGCAAATCCTCTGTCCAGTTTGCTTCTACCAAATGGCATCTCTTTGAGAAAGCTGATGAAGACTCTGATGGTTTTTTCTCCTTATCTGAGAAGATTTTCTCATAAAGCGACTAACTTGCATCTCTTTTACGAGATCCCTTAAGTCCAGTTGTGACTTGCATCTTTGTTAAGATCTTCGGTTGTTACCAAATCCTACGCCGAGTCCAGTTGTAACTAGCATCTTTGTTAAGATCTTTGGATACACTAATTTCTTGTCTCAAATCTGGTTGTCACCAGTATTTTGTTGAACTTTGGTTGTTACCCATATCTCTCTAAATCCTAAGTTGTCACTAATATCTCCACTCTTGAATCCAATCGTCATTCGTATTGTTGAATCGGGTCATTACCACATCTTTGAAGCCTAGTCATCACTGGTAGAAGTCCAAGTGTTATTGGCACTTATCGTAAATCCAATTGTTATTGGTATTGCTTGTCTGGTTGCTGCTAATCTCCCCTTGGAAGTCTAGTTACTATCTCCCTATTGATTTTATTTGTTTGGTCGTCACCAACTTCTCCTTATGAATTCTAGACGTCACTAGTCTCTAGCTGATCTTTGTTTGTCTGGTTGTTATCAGTACTCTCTTTAATGCCATATTGTCGCACACATCCTTAGATGAGCCCCAAGAACCATAGCGCGCACCAAAGTCTTGAGCTGCCACTTTTGCTTCCTTGTAAAGTAATGTTTTAACTTATGTTCTTGTTGGACCTTAACATCCCGGTCGATACCAGTACCCTCGTGAGGTTTGGTTGTTACTAACACCAAGATCCAGAGGCCCAACTGTCTTAAAAGTTTGCTGTTAGTAGTACATCCGGTTGTTACCATTTTCTTTTGAAATCCAGTGGTTACTGGCATTGCTTAAAATCCAATCGTTATTGTTATTGATAATCTGGTCGTCACCAATATCTTTGGAAATCCAGTGGTTACTGGCATTGTTTAAAAACCAATTCCTAGTGCCCGTCACCATGAGTATATTTATCTGTTCCCCAGTCGTCACTGGCATTCACCGGTCTGTTTATCCTTGGTGTCTTGGAATATTGTTTGCTACCAATACTTCCTTCCCCAGTAGGTTTACCTGAGATCCAATTTTCATTGGTAAGCTATTTTGGTTGTCACCAATATCCCTTTGAAGTCTAATGATTACTAGAATCAATACATTGAAAGTCGGTTGTTAACTATGCTTGCAGTCCAAGTCCAAATAATTTGGCACGTACAGAAGAGTCGTTACCATGTACCTTTCCTGTTGGTTCCTGAAGATCCCGTTTGATCTTTTCATTTTAAGGAATTTCCACAAGATTAGATGTTTGAAAACTCCGATAATATGTGTTGCAGATCCTATGGTTATAAGGAACTCTTTTGGCGCAGTAATCCTGTTGTTATGAGGATTCTCTTTATTTGCCATCCCTATTGATATGAGGGTACTTTCAACACATTCCTTTTGTTATCAGGAACTCTTATTTTATCTCCTATTGTCATGAGGAACGTTGGGATCAATCCTATTGTTATGAGGACCCAATTTCACTAATTATATCGTTATAAGAATCTGTTTTATCTCCTATTGTCATAAGGAACATCGAGAATCCTATTGTTATAAGGATTCTTGTTTCATCTCTTGTTCTAGAGTGTCTGTCGCTCATGCTTGAACTTATTGATCAGCTACTTTAGATATTCCCCGGTGGAGGCCATCCTATGTTGTTTTGAAATTTCCTCTTATTCATGTCTATCTTACCCCAGTGATTTTAGGTCATGTTTGAACTTATTGATCAATCATGTTGGGTATCCCCAGCATGGTTCCCAGTCCCCAGTGGTGTGTCTTAGGATGTTCCCAATGCGGTACTTTCCTTTCTCCAGTTGGTCTTTATTTTTTATCACCTTGATCTATATTGTGCATTCAACATTTATCATTCCATCATGGAGCAACATACTAGAGTTCATTGCATGTCTGCACTGTTCCTAGCATTTATTTAAGTCAGTTTTGTCTGTAGCATGGCATACCATTGCATCTAGGGGCAAAATTTCTGGTTATTTCTGTATCTAAATACCTTTGACTTTGATTCCCTGAGGGTTGTCACCACTCAAGTAATCCAGTGAAGTTATTCAAATAGGGGCAACCGTCATATCCCAAATTTTGACCCTAGATGTCATCAACATTCTAGGAGCATCAAGCATTGCATTGCTAACCCTAACCATTGTTCAAGATGTTTCTTGTTTAGTTATGTTTAAAATTAGGGTTTCTGCTCAAGGAATCAAGGGAATCCTCACACGATCAGTCAATGTTTTGGAATGATCATCAACCCCTCAAGCTTACACACACTCAAGAGGCTTCTCTTTGTCAAGAATCAAGTACAAGATGGTCTCATTACAAGTTCTATGAAGCTCAAGTTCATCTGGTCACAAACTAGGATTTCATCAGGAAAAAGTCAATTGTGCCTTGATTTTTGATCAAATCATAATGCCAAGCCTTGGGACATGATCCAAGACACTCATAAACATCCTTGAAGTTCATCTATGATGTTGGAAAGATTCAAGAATGCAAGATCATTGAAGATCACATAGTTGAATTCATCTGATTATACAAGCTTCATCTGACAAAGTCAACCCTTTGACTTTTAAGGTTTTTGGTCCAAATTGAATTCATCAATCCAAATTTCATAAAGACATGTTTGATCAATGAGTTTGGGCATGAAAAAACAAGATTTGGAAGGTTTCTTGCAAAAAGGGTAAAGTTAAAGAAACTTGAAATTTTTCTAAGTATGGAAAAAACCTAATTGTGAGGCTAAATTTGAAAGATCATATCTCTCAATCTACACAACCATTTTGTGTGTTCCAAAGCTCAAATTAAAGCCCTTACAACATACTTCAACTTTGTATGAGAGGTGGAAACCTCAAAAAATGCTTGGATTTTGAGTTATGAGGCTTCAAAGTTTAAAGAAATCTTTGGACACTTAGAAAATTTTCAAGGCAGCTTTTGATCTTTTGAAACATCAATCTTTAAGGCCATTTTTCATTATGATCCCTTTAGATTTAGAATTTTTGTTAAACAAGAAAGTTTTAGAGCATGTTTAGGGCGTTTCAAAAAGTACAAGAACTCCCCAATTCCATTTGTGAGCTAGGAGATTCGAAGCCTTAAAGTTGAGGTCTTGTAACTTGAATTTCAAGGTCATGAACATGATGAACTTATTGCAAAGCCATTTCAAACCTACATGATATTACTTTTCAGACTTTGTTGCTTCCAAATCCACCATTAATCAGAAGTTTGTACTAGTTTTGAAGCATTATACAAAAGATTTAAGCATCAAATTCAAATCTAATTCCATTTAGGGATATTTTTGCCATAAAGTGCATAATGCCACTCTTGAAAAGTAGCTTTAATCACAAACCTTTTGGCCTTGAGACTCAAACCATTTCCATCTGCAGAAGCAAACACAAAAGAGATTCCAACACTGAGGATAAACTTGTACTTTGAATTGGAACCATGAGAGCCATTGTACTTGCCAAGTTGAAATCAAACCAACCTTTCTTGGAATTCCAACTAGAACAAGCAACCAAACTATTTCAAATTTGCAGAACGAATTCCTCCATCCTTGCCCTATAAATAGAGGTTGATTTATGTATCAAAACACAACAAGAACACACACCATAGAGCATCCAAACCTCCTCATATTAGAATTGGAATTTCAAGTCATTACTTGAAAACCAAGAATCTCCAATTTGCAAAAACTACCTCAAAACTACTTCCAACTATAAAACCTTCAATCTAATCATTCTCACAAACCACAGAACACTTCTTGAGAGTGTCTAAACCCTCACAACCTCCAAAATCCTCATAGATCAAAAAGTCAACCCTCAACCCCTTGAGAGTTTGACTTTTTGCATTTTCTCATCCAAAACTCTGTCCAAGTCATCTCCAAGCCTTCCAACCCTACAAACACCTTACCAAAATCATCCTCGAGCTGTTCAAAGTTTGGTTGGTGAACTGTAGCACCCTTTTCTTGAAGATCACTCTTGATCACTTTGGGCATTTTGCAAGAAGAAGGTGATATCTTGTTCCAGCTGTTCCTCTTTGTTTCCAAGCATTCCAAGAGGTCATTAGGGGTGCATAGAAGGGATTCCAATCATTCAATCATTTCTATAACAGTTCTTGAAGATTTTACGAGTTTGACTTCAAAAGGTAAGTCCATTATGAACTTGAAATCTTTAAGCATGAATGATGATGATGTATACTGAGTGTGGAAGTGTTTGACATGTTATTAGTGGCATGTTTGAACCATTTTTGGTTGCAATACATGTTTGTATCTGACTGTGCTATGGAAAATGCAAATGTGATCCATTTTGGGTGTGGCTATCATGTTTTAAGATATGAGCTTTTTCAGCCAAAAAAAATTATGCCATCATGATCCTTATGAAAAAATACATGATTTCCTTTTTTATTTCATTAAGTTTTGAGCAAGATATGATAGTTCTTGCAAATGATGGATTGGTTGTGTTTTTATTGCAGCAAGAGGGCCATGGCGCCCTTCTGACCTGGGGAATTTATGTTTCCCTTATATGATTTTGATTCCATCCCATAAACGGATGTAATAGGCCATCCCAGTGGTGCAAACGTTGCCTTGCCATGTCTCGTATACACTATGTCTTGGGTTCGATCCTCAGGATCCACCCTTTTGCTGCGCTTTTCATTTTTAGGCATTTAGGACAAATCTTCTAATATATATGCCTACACGCGCTTCTTATACAAGCCATTCACATGGCTCAGTTGGCTATTGCTTTTGGCATGAACCTTTAGGATGCGTGTTCAAGTCCCATGAGGGCCATGTCCTTATATTTTTAACACCTTATTTTCTTCATTTTCTTTGCAAATTCAAATGATCATAACTTCATCATTTTTAATCATTTTTGACCCATTCGTTTTCCAAAATGTTCTTAATGTTGTCTATTTTCTGTTCATGAAATTATATTTCCAAAAAGAATTACTTTTGTGACACTTATTCTTGTTTGAAGTAAGTGACCTTTTTAGGTTTTCTTAAGGACTATTTTGATCCTTTGGTTGATTTCCTTTGCATATTTGGACATGTTTGAGCCATTTGCAACTCATATGAGCCTTGTGCAATATTGTGGACTTGTACATCTTTGTTTCAACTTGACTTTTAAGGCATTTTCTAGTACATGTTTACATGTAAATATATGTTGAATTCCTAGCCATGCCATTAACTTTTGCTTGGTCATTTTCCTCTAACAAATGATCCTCTCCATGTTTATATGACTTTGGTGTATGCATATACCCTAGTTTGAGTTATACCATGTTTAGGTATCCTTAAACCTTAGGTTTTTTTACCTTGAATATGACTTTGAATACATATTTGTATGTGTGGACCTTTGTGAAGCCTCCACCTTGTTTGCAACCATGTAGAACCCTAATATGCATGTTTAGGTTGTTACCTACTTGTATTAACATGTTCAACTTGTAACCATGCCTATGTAGCGTGCGATTTTTGTCGGTGACGCGACCACCTTATCGTAGAGAATTTAGGTTTTCTCCTCAATAAAGAGGAGGGGGTGCTACTTTCTGATTTCTTATTTATCCCGTGAAGCTGGAAGGGAAATGGAAGCTATCTAAAACTAACCTTGCACGCGAATGTTTAACTGAACAAACGCTTAAAGATATTCGGGGGTTCGGGGTCAGGTTATACAATGGGGGGTTGTCAATTACCCATCCTATATGTGGTTATCCACATGTTGTTAGCTTTAGGTTCCGCTTTGTACTTGATGGTGTTTATCCGTTAATGGGTTGGGAAAGTTTCTTGGGAAATATGAGAGAAAGAGTGAGTTTTTGTTAATGTTCGGGTTTTCCAAAGTTTTTGGTAAGGTACTGGACCTAAGTTTTGATTGGTATGAAGGTACTAGACCTAGAGTTTTTTATTAGTATGCTCGCTAAGATTTCACAATCTTATGCCTACGTATTCCCGTTTTAAAGAAACAGGGAAATCAGAGCAATCATAGTTCCTTCTATTCTAAGGGAGGGAAAAAAATGAAGTTTTGGTGTCTTGTTCAAAGCCCAAGATTGAAGCTAAATGAGTATTTGTGTCTTGTTCAAAGCCCAAGATTGAAGTTAAAAGGTTTGACTGAGAGAGAATTTGTCATCTCTAAAGGGAAGACATCTCGTCTATTTATCACAGTTGTTGGGTGACTGTTTATAAATGAGGATTACTTTAACGGTGATATATGAATCCAGTAATGCCATAATTTCCTTTATAAGGGATTAGTCCTGAAGGAGAAAACTTTAACTCAGTGTTGAGCAATGCCATTTACAGCAATTAGATAAAAGAGAGGATTTACAGGATAAAAGATGGACAATAACTTGGATATTTGAACCAACAAGTGTGCCTCTTATAGCAGTTATCGGGGATTTAGGGTTTATTTTGAATGTCTGTTTTGATAAGTGATAAACAGAGAAATGACTTCCTACAGAGAGATTTTGATTTCCTCTGAGGGGATGTTGATTTTTATGTGCCTTGATCAAAGCCCAAGGTTGAAGCTAAGAGGTTAATTGACTCCACTGAGGAAGTCCTTATACAAAGCCTAATAGGAGGCTAGAAAAGACTGACTCAACAAGAAAGTGTTTATATATGTCTTGTACAAATCCCAAGATTGGGGCTAAAAGAGACTGACCCTTTAGGGATATTATTATACAAAGCCTAAAAGGAGGCTAAAGGTTTGACTTTTCCGGGGAAAGGTATTTTGTCTGTCTTGTACAAAGCCCGAGATTGAGGCAAAAAGAGATTTTGACTCTGCTGGGGAGGGTTTGTATGTGTCTTATACAAAGCCTAAGATTGAGGCTGAAAAGAAGACTGACTCGACGAGAAAGAAATCTTTATATGTCTTATACAAAGCTCAAGATTGAGGCTAAACTGAGACTTTACTGACTCGGCTGAGGAAATTTTAGGTGTCTTGTACAAAGCCCAAGATTGAGGCTGAAATGAGTTTGACTTTGCGGGAGAGTATTATCTGTCTTGTACAAAGCCCAAGATTGAGGCTGAAAAAGAGGATTGACTCCAAAATGATTAGGGTTTCTCCTATGTTTGTAAGATGCTTGAGAATGTCTTTGAGATCCAAGAGGGGATTAGAATGTCCAAGTCAACTGGTATGGAAGAGGTTATCGTTGTACGATGCCCAAGAGGAGGTTGGTGCTTTAAGGGATGAGAATCAACCCTAAATTGGTCTGAGGTTTTGATTCGAGAAAGACTACTCTAGCAAAGGATGACTAAGTTTTGTCCTATACCTTTAAGAGGTCTTCAGGGTCCTTATATTAAGCCTAATAGAAGGCATGAGAACTTCTAAGAAGCCGGAGGGTCCTTGTACAAAGCCCAAGAGGAGGCGGCGATGCTTTAGGGAGCCTGTGGGTCTAAACATAAGAAAAGTTCAAGAAAAGTTTCACTGGGAATAATCTTTTCTTTAATGAACAGTTCTAGGGTTTGAAGAAATTCAAGAGAGGTTTCACCGAGAATTAATCCTCTCCGGGGAACTAAATTTCTTTGACAATTTCTAATAGTTACAGTCTGAGAAAAGTTTCACCGGTAATAATGCCTTTCTCTTTGTTCCATATTGTTTAAGCCCAAGAGAAGGCAAGACTGTATCTGGAAATCCTATGGGGATCTAGTTTTGACTGTATTAAAGAGTGACCAACTGGCTTTACCTAGTTCTAGACCTAGTTGCTGAGGATAACTCTAAATAGATATACTAGTATATATATACAGTTGATATATGAAAAGTATTTAAAAGGATATGAAAGAAGGACTTATAGGGGAGCAACTTCCCACAATATAGTTATATATATTTGACATGTATTTAAAAGAATGAAAGAAGGACTTACAGGTGAGCAAGCTTCCCAGAATACAGTTATATATATAAAAGCAGGTAAAAGAAAGCTGATAAAAACTTACAAGTGAGCAAGCTTCCATAGCTGTATTGTTAGTTGTTCAAGAAATTAAAGAAAGTTTTGATAACAACTGTATATTTGAACCTAAATCAAAAGATAAGTTGTTTTTGAAAAGATTGTTGGGGCTTATACTCAAGGAGAGGTCCAGATGAAAAACAATAATTTTACTGTTGTTTTATAAACTGTACTGGGACTTATACAATGACTGAGACCCAAAATTATTTATGTATAGAGAGAGTTGGGTCTTACACTCTATTAGAGGCCCAAAGGTTTGAAAAAGAAAAGAAATGGGACTTACAACACAAGGGTAGGCCCAGTTGATTTTGTTTTGAAATGGCGATCGCGCCGAGATTTTCTAAAACACAGTAGGACTTATACAACGACTGAGGCCCAAAATTATTTATGTACAAAAGGGGGTTGGGTCTTACACTCGATTAGAGGCCCAAAGTGTTTTTAAAGAAAAGGGATGGGACTTATAGCTCAAGGAGAGGCCCAAGTGATTTGATTTTGAACTGGCGATCGCGCCGAGAGTTTTGAAAATGTGTTGGGACTCATACAATGTCTGAGACCCAAGAAGGTTTTGGTTAAGAAAAGGATTGGGTCTTACACTCTATTAGAGGCCCAAAAGTGTTTTGAAATGTTTGATAAGGATAAAAAATCAAAGAAACCCTAATTTTCATTTTTCTTTTAAAAGTAATTCTTTAAAGAAAATTAATAAAAATGATAAAAATACCAAATAAGTTTAAATAAACTACTTGTGATTTTCGGTTAAGGTTTGAAAAATGAGGTTTTAATCACAAGATGATTTAGAACTCATTTGGTTTTGATTTTCAAGATAAAACTTCACTTTTAAAATATTTAAAAACAATAAAAATGAATTTATTCACAAAAATACCAACTATATTAAATAAATAATATAAATCTGATTTTTTTGTGGAATAAAATACTTTAATATTTTTGTGATTTTTCAGAAAAAGAACCAATAAAAAATGATTAAAATTGAGAGAGAAATTAATTTTTCAAATCAATAAAAAAATAATATGAAAAATAAAATAAAATGGGACAAGTGATAAAAAAGAGGTCTGGGGCGAGGGGGATTCGAACCCCAGACCTCTCGCTCGCTCAATACACACAAACCAGTTGATCAACCACTTGGGCGCAATGCCAATTCATTTATTATATGGCAAGCAATAAATATATAGCAAACTTGGTTGAATTTCTGAAGAATGGCGTCATGGCCATCTTCATCCTCAAACTCAAATACGTGAAGCCTCCTATCTCACTCGTTTCTCAACCATTCCTCATGATCCAAATATGAAAATCGTGCGTTTTCAGATGAGGAACACAATGGCAATACTCAATTTTATTGAAATTAATTGAATTAGAACATATCATGTTAAAACATGTAGAACCCTAAAATTGGCATGAACTCAATGAAATCCTATACACGAACTATAAACAATAATTGATTGAGGGTAAATGATCTACAAACATCCAGAAACACAATGGTAACAAGAAAACATGTTTATGACGCATGATTCATTGAGTTTGAGAGTTTAAGGTTTACCTCTGCAAGTGAGAATCAAATTCTGGTTTGGAGGTGTTACAGATGAGTTCCAATGATTTGGATAGCTTCCTTGAACCTCAATGGATGTGTTTGAATGCTTAGGTTGATTGGAAAACCTCTGGATTAGCCAACTGGACCCAACCTGCAGCTGCTTTGTATCTTTGAGCAATTGAGGTGTGATTTGATGATTCTGATGTTACAGATTGAATGTAATGGTTTAGATCACTCCTATATGTTGTATATGAGGTGTGTGAACCATTGGTTTGAGTTTCATTGCTTTCCAACTCAAAACCCGATAGTGCTTTCTCAAGAACAATGAAATTTGGTGTTTGAGAAGGAAATGAGAGAAAGCAATGTTGTAAGCTGCTTTGGTGTAGTTTGAATGATCAGTTAGGACCTCTATTTATAGTGGATTAACTCTTGTCTTGGAGGAATAGTGAATGGCTGCAAGATCAGATCACATTCAATGGCTTTGGCTTGGTGGCATTTCTTCTCATGCAAGGTAAACTAGCCTCTCCCAAGAGCAGGGCTATGTATTGACCAAATCCACATTCTTCAGATGTTTTAATTGTTTTTTAAGTGAGCATCTTGACTGAGGAGAATATCTTTATTGAAAGTGCCCTATTTCACATAAATACCTTTGAATTCAAGGCATATATGCCAAAATCTCATCAATTCTCAAGGATAAGCTCTTAGCATTTCAGTCCAAGTTTGTTGGTTGGATCAGATGCATTGTGATCAGATTGAATGCATGTGGCATAGTGATCATTGCTTTTTGACTCAAAATCGTGTATGGAAAGAAATCTCATAAACTGGTTTTTCATGACAGCCTTGCCATGGTGTTTTGCAGCAACCATAACTCTTGGCTCAAGCTGAGTTGTTTCATGCCAATGAGTTCCTTGGATTGTAGGCAATGTGCGCAACAACTTTGATGTTTACATCTTGAATTGATTCAGCCTAGAACTATGTGAAACAGCCCTCCAAGTTTTGGTGTTTCACTTGAAATCTGCTTTGGGCAGAATTTCTTCTAAGTGTTGGAAAAATGCACTTTCATGTTTTTTTAGTGATTTTGATCCAATCATAACTTGAAATCCATGAGAAATTGGAATGAGATGTAGTTAAAGCTTTTGTAGAGTGTAATGAGGGCTTCCCTCTAAGCTTTGAATGAGAGAGAAAGGCCTTAGGGTTTGAGAGATATGGCCTTGCAAAGTTGGTACCCTAGCCACTTTGTTCCATAACTTAGAAAAATTCTAAGTTTTTTTATGGTTACCCCTTTAGCAAGTTAACTCACTTTCTTTGATTTTTCTTGATGAATGATGATTCAAATCACATATTAACATTTTTTTAGGGTTAAAGAACCTTGGTTGACCTAAAATCCAAAAAGTCAAACTTGGACTTTTGTACAGTTGACTTTTTCATCAGATGAAATTTTGACTTTGTGATCCTTTTGTGAAATCAACCCTTGGGCTTATTTAAACTTTACGAATGGCCTCCAAGGGTATTTAGGAATGTCTTGGACCCCTCCCCAAGGTTTGAGATCAAGGGTAGGCCAACAGTCAAGGATATGGTTGACTTTTTCTATCAGAAACCCTAATTTATGATCAGATGGTTTTGAGTTCTTGTGGCTTATAACTTGAGCTCTTTGAGTCAATCAAATCTTGTAAACATGCCAATATGATGTATTTGAGGTCTTTGAAGTTCATTTTGAAGCTTCAAGCCATGCCTTACTTCACAAGTTAACTCAAGGGTTGAATTAGGTCAAAACCCTAATTCCTGATTTTTTGATAGATGGACCCTAAAGTGATTTTGCCATTGTGAATGGGTTCTTGAAATCCTTTTGAGCTTATTGGACCATACATTGAGGCATTGGCTCATTCCCAGATGGAAATTTTCATCTGGAGGCCTCAGTCGACCAAAACCCAAATTTGGTGACACTGGCGATCTTGAGGCTTGATCCACTTGGAATGTTGCAACTTTGTGCTTGATTCTTGATGTGGGAGACCCCTTTGACCCTTCATGGATGTTTGAGAGGCTAGACAAGTTGAAGATCATGTCATTTCTTGATTGATCCTTTGTCTAAGTGTTCTAAGAGGGCTCAAAACCCTAATTCTTGATTGTAGTTAATAATATATTTGAATTATAAATAGATTAAATATATCAATTATTTAATGAATTTAAAAATTAAAATTTGTTTATAAAAGAGAATAGAGGGAGTAATACTTAATTTTATCATACTTAACTATTTATTAAATTATTTGAATTTTGTAAATTTTTACTCTATAGTAACTCTATCCCTTTTTTTTTTGTTATGGGCAGATAAGAATTTTCTAACTTTTATTAAATTATTAATAATATTTGTCATTAAAAAATAGTTTAGAATATATTAATTGTATTCTAAATTTCAAAAATTTATAGAAAATTGAATAGTTTTTATATATAAAAATTGATAATATTTATTTTTTACAATATAAAATAAATTGAGAAAAAAATGAGATAGAAAATCTGCATAGAGAAAAAATAATAAGAATAATGTCTTTTGTGTATTAGTATAAATAAAAAAAATTTTAAACACTAAAAATTTACATCGTTGTCTTAGATATGGTTTTAAATCCGAGTTTCGTTTTCCAACATGTAACTTTTTCTATAGAATCGGATCAAACTAAATTTTTCATTACAATTATATATGCAACTAACTCTCATATGATTCAAAATAGATATATAACGAACATACCAATCTTCAACTTGTAATTGCATGGTCCTAATACATTCAGGTGGAGCACCCCAATACGGTTATTTTATTATTTGTCTTATCGCTTTCATTTTGATTTACTTTCGATTATTGAGTCTCATTCATGATTCACTACAAGAAAAATCATTTTTAACAGCGACATATGTCGTTGAGAAAAATATAAAATTGTTGCGAAATGTGCTTTTTACAACAACAAAAATTCTCTAACATGTTTTCAGATAACCATTTCATATGTTGATGAAGAAATGGCATGGTCTCAAGTTACTAGAAGGAACAAGCGATCAATGCCTTTCAGATGGGACATCTTCCCTTCTGGACGCGGCTTGGGAGGAAAGGAGCTTGAAGGTATTAGTTCTTTCTACATTTCAGATTTTCCGCAGCGTTCAAAGGCGAACGACATTTTCGCTCTCTTTGGGTGTATCGGCAATGTGGTGGAAGTGTTAATTTCCCCTTGGCACAACAAACAGGGAAATCGTTTCGGTTTTGCAAGGTTCAATGAGGTGAAAGATTAAAGATTACTGGGGATTAAGCTAGATAACATTCATATCAATGGGAATAAGATTCATGCGAATTCGCCGAGATTCAAGAGGGGTGTTCAGAAGAATATCAATGGCTCTAACTTCAAATTTAAGGGAGGAAGGTTCGGTGGTGTTCCTTTAAGTCTTCACAGATCACCGTTCATGGGAGGAAAGGATTCTAGGGTTTTTGATGGCACAAAATCCTATGCGGAGGTGTTGGGTAAGAACCCAGGTGAATCGTCTCATTCTGTAAACTGCGTTTTTTCATCTAATAAGGAGGATATGGAAAGGTTGAATAAAGCGTATGTTGGATCGACACTGAGCCTAGGAATGCCTTATAACATGCAACGATGCTTTGAATCTGAGGGTTTATTTTCTATAAAGGTTACACCTTTAGGATCGAAACTCTGTCTGCTTGAAGATTTGGATACCAGAGCTCTTGAAGATATCGTGGAAGAAGGAATGACGTGGTGGAAGCAATGGTTCAGCTTTATTAGACCTTGGAAAGAGGATGATATAGACGATGAAAGAGTGGTTTGGATCAGGGCTTACGTGTCCCATGTCATGCGTGGAGATTAGAGTTCTTTGAGAAAATAGCTAACTTTTTTGGAACCTACATTTGTTCAAATGAAAACTCATTAAAAGGTCTACAAATGGACATTGCCAGGTTCATGGTTAGAGTAACCTCTAACTTCATCTTACAGGAGAGTGTGAAGGTCGAAATCGATGGAAAAAATTATGTCATTTGTCTGCGAGAGGACACTTATGGTCCGCTTCGCATATCTGCAAACGTTTTTTCTCAGAAGAATAGCGAATCTTCATCTACTAATTCGGAGGGAGAATGGCTCATGGAAGACACTTGTTACATGGAGGAGGATGGATGCAACAATGATGCTTTACATGGTGGTTCGAAAGAAGATGGTAGGGAGGAGGAAAAAGTATGTTTGCAGAAGGTTTGTACAAAAAGTTCAAAGTCGAATCATAGCAGTTCTGAGTCTGTCACAAAAGCAGGAGTAGGTGTGCAGACTGAGTTGGGCGCCTTTGACAAGGCATTAGGAAAGGCAAAAGGCATTTCTTCTCACCTTGGGAATAATAAAGTTAATGCTAGACAACACCTTTCTAATTCTTGTTTTGTGGGCTCAGAAGAAACAAAGGCGGGGTGCTCTTTGGAGGAAAATGTGACTTTGCGGGATGCTTTACATGGTGGTTCGAAAGAAGATGGTAGGGAGGAGGAAAAAGTATGTTTGCAGAAGGTTTGTACAAAAAGTTCAAAGTCGAATCATAGCAGTTCTGAGTCTGTCACAAAAGCAGGAGTAGGTGTGCAGACTGAGTTGGGCGCCTTTGACAAGGCATTAGGAAAGGAAAAAGGTATTTCTTCTCACCTTGGGAATAATAAAGTTAATGCTAGACAACACCTTTCTAATTCTTGTTTTGTGGGCTCAGAAGAAACAAAGGCGGGGTGCTCTTTGGAGGAAAATGTGACTTTGCAGGATGGGGCCCATGTGGGGAGGAAAAGGAATTTTAAAAAGCTGAAATTCAAAAACATGTGTGGCCCACACGGCCTTATAGGCTTTAAATCTAAAAAAGGCATCAGAAGGAGAAAAAAAGGGTTCCTACTCAAAATTCAGACCCTTTGGAATTCACGGCTAACTCTTTTTTGCCTATTTCTTGTGACGAGACCAGCAAGGAGCACTGTCGTGTTTCTTCTTCTTCTGTTTTCCATGGAAATAATTCTGGAGAGTCGGATATTATCATATGTAATGCAAGGATGTGGGGCAATTTAGACTCTTGTGTAGGCGAAAAATTATGGAAGGCTATTTCTAAAATGGGGGTTGTGGCAGCAGATAATAAGAAGGATTACAAGAATAGAATCGATGAATTGGAGAAGGTGGATAGAGCTAGAAAGTTGGGAGGGAAGGAAAAATTATTAGGTTGGAAATGATTATTTGTTCTTTCAACATTAGAGGGGGTAGTATTTTGATCAAGAGGAAGAGAATTAGTCAAATTATCAAAAAGGGTCAAGCGGATATGTTTTTACTACAGGAATCTAAATTAACTTTGGTTTCTAAAGAAGTTGCTAACAGTTGTTGGTTTAAGGAGGATATTGGTAGGACTTTTTCCAGTTCTTCGGGTTTATCGGGAGGGGTTGTGATCTTATGGAAGGTGGAAAGCGTGGAGGTTTTATGTAGTTTTAACGGTGAAGGATATGTGGGGGTTAAAGTTGTTTGGAGAGACCATATTTATTATGTGGTAAATGTCTACTCTCCTTGCGATTTGGTCTCGAAAAGAACTCTATGGAGAAAACTGTTGGATTTAAAATCGGTATTATCGGATGGAGATTGGTGTATTGCAGGAGACTTTAATGCGATTACCAATCCTTGTGAAAGGAAAGGTAGGTCGATGGGTACTCGTAATGTTGAAATGAAGGAGTTTTCAGATTTTATAGTTGACAGTGAATTGGTGGACGTCGATTGTAAAGGGAAGAGGTTTTCTTGGTATAGTAGGGATGGTTCTTCTATGAGTCGGGTCGATCGCTTTTTGATTTACGAGGCCGCCATTCGTAAATGGGGCGTAGTTGGTCAATTCATCGAATAAAAAGATTTATCGGATCATTGTCCAGTTTGGTTGGTGGTGGATTCCTCAGATTGGGGCTCGAAACCGTTTAAAGTTAATAATGAATGGTTTTCCCATAAGGAATTTGATGGGTTGTGGAAAAGGAGTGGAACGAGTTGCAAGTCGTAGGTAGAAGTGACTTTGTTCTAAAGGAAAAATTTAGGTTACTTAAAGGTAGTCTTAGAAGATAGAACAACGAAGTTTTTGGCAAGTACGATTTGGAGGTCGAAGATTGTGTGAGGGAGATCAATGAGGGAGACGACATGGCAGAAATGGCTAGTGGTTTCTTATCGGATAAGTTTATTGATAATCGCAAAAAGACTTCGAGTCGGTTTTGATTGAATTTGAGGATCAAGGAGAAAATGCTTATTCAAAAATCTAGATTAAAGTGGCTCAATGATGGAGATAATAATAGTAGGTATTTCCATTGCGTTATGAAGGAGCATAGAAGGCGTAATTACATTAGATATGTGAACTCGGAGAGAGGAGTGCTAGTTTTGGTCAATGAGGTAAAGGAGGAAGTGAGGAACCATTTCGCTAACAAGTTCGTCGAACCCGAGTTTAATAGGCCTATTTTGGAAGGAATTCCTTTCAAATATCTTAGTCAAGATGAGAGGGATAATCTTGAAAGTCCATTCTCGGATGAGGAAATTAAAGAAGCGGTGTGGGGATGTGAAGGTTCTAAGAGCTCGGGTCCGGATGGATACTCTTTTTTGTTTATTAAAAAATGTTGGCATTTTCTTAAACATGATTTTGTTAGATTTTTCAAGGACTTCCATGAGGGGCTATTTTGTCCCAATCGATAGTTTCCTCCTTTTTGACTTTGATACCAAAATGTGAGAATCCTTTGGATTTAGATGATTATAGGCCTATTTGCCTTGTTGGTTACTTATATAAGGCTTTATCTAAGCTTTTGGCGGCTGGGTTGAAGATGGTCTTGAATTCTATCATTTCTCCTTGTCAAAGCGCTTTCGTTCCGGGTAGGCAATTGCTAGATGGTGTGTTGGTGGCTAATGAAGTGGTAGGTTACGCGAGTAAGGAGAATAAGGTGTGTACTCTTTTCAAGGTAGATTTTGAGAAAGTTTATGATAAAGTGTGTTGGGATTTTCTTAGATTTATGATGAGGAGAATGGGTTTTGGGGAGCTTTGATTGAAATGGATAGAGGCTACCATTTTCTCGAGCAAGATGTCCGTTTTCGGCTTGGTGGATTGATATTTTTTTTCCCTTTCGAAGCAATATCCGGTGGATATTTTTCTCAATAATTGTTCTTTTAAAGTGGGAAGCGGTTATGTGACTTCTTTTTGGCATGTGAATTGGACTGGCTCCAGTAGCTTAAAATCGCAGTTTCCTCAATTGTTTTCTATTTCGCATTTACAGGATGTGTAGTCGCGGGGATGAGAGGTTGGTCGAACTGTGTTTGGGAATGAGGGGATCTTGGGATTAATCTTGGCGGATTAACAGCTGCTGAAGTAGCAGGCCCTTTTCCTAACAGTTCCGCGCTCAATACAGTCCCAGGCGTAGCATATTTTTCTGTGTCTTTTTCTGCCAGTACCGTTGCAGAATCGGTTCCTGCAGTAACAGTAGCGGTGGCTGATTTGGAGTCCCTTCGTCTTCTGCTTTATAGCGTCTGTCCGAGTCCTCTAGAGAAGGATAGGATCTTTTGGTTGCAAGAAGATGATAACAAGTATTCGGTTAGTTTTTTTTAATGGATTGCTAACGGGTTTCGTATTCCCTATGGCCCTTCTAATAGGGATGATAAAGCCATGAGTTTGATTTGGAAAGTGGTGGTTCCGCAAAAAATTAAATCTTTTGGTTGGAGGTGTTTATTGAACAGATTACCGACATGGGATCTTCTTATTTTTAGAGGTATCACCCCCTCCTCTAGTGCTTCTAATTGCGTGTTTTGTAATTCTTCTTCGGAATCTTTGCATCACTTAATTTTGACTTGTCCGGTGGCAAAATTGGTTTAGTTTGACGTGTCAGAGTGGATTGGCTTTTCTGGTTTTGGAGGGGATGATTTTATGGGGAGTTTTTTTTGGATTGGTTTGCTTTCTGCAAATCTAAGAAGGTTAATTTTGGTAGAGAAGGTTGCATATGGCTTGAGTCTGTTGGACCCTTTGGTCTCTTAGGAACGGTATCATCTTCTGGAATTCCAATTGGAATGTTGTCGATACAGTTCGGATGGTGAAGTATATTGTTTGGAGGTGGTATTTTATAGGAGAAATTACTCATCCCAAATGTAATTTTTATGAATTCAACAAAGACCCTTTGTATTACTTATCTTAAGTTTCATTTGGCAGGTAATCTCTTTGGCTTGTCGAGTTTTGTCTCGATCTTTTGTAATCAGATTTGAGTATCCTTTGTACTCTCTTCAAAATATTCCTTGCTTACAAAAACAAAAAAAACAAAAAAAAAATGCCACTGCATGTCGTTGGTATAAGTGCTGTTGCGAAAAGTTTCGCAACAACATTTGATGTTGTTGTAATAACTAATGTTTTTACAATAAAAATTATTGTTGCCTTATTTAACATATCACAATTATTATAATCGTTACGAAAAGATATTTTTCTCAACAACTAAAATCGTTGTAATAAGTAATTTTGTTTCAATACAAATGGTCATAAATTATATTTTAAAAATCAATATTAATTTTATTTTTAATTTTAAATTGTCAAAAATATTTAAAATAAATTATTTTACAATATAAATCATATAATGTGCTTTGTTTATCAAGAAATATAAATACAAATTCATATTAGATTAAAATATTAAATTTCAAAATTTATTTCTCATAACATCAAAACTTAAAAATCAATAAAAGATTGCATTTTCATTAAAAAAACTACAATTTTACATGATTAACAAACACAAATAATTAACAAACACAATAGTAAATCTAGCCAGCAAAAATAATATTTCTTCTTCATAACTTTACTTCAAACCTTTCCCTACAAAGTAGTTGAAATGCTCTCATTTGATCTGCAATTTCATTAATATCCTGAAAAACAATAAAAATACTAATATATTACTTACATTTAATATTAAATCATTTATATTTATAATAGATTTAATACAAACTAGAAAACAAATTTCACATAATCATCAGAAAGTGATTTAGGGACCGAGTTGAAGTGTCTAACACTTAAAGGTGAGGAATATAGAAGAAAACATTTAAGTAGTTGTAGATATTGCATTTTTTTTTCGGTTAGATATTGCTAATTATGATTAAAGAATGTCATTAAAAAATAGAAGGAAGAAATATGAGCATTAACTCTTTTGTCTACTTGAACTGTCTTTAGGGAAGAGGTATATTGTTGGCACATATATGTTAAAATTCAATGTGGAAACCATCATATTCTCCTCGAAAAATTTAAATACAACTCTCAAAAAATATGCTCAGCAACGACAATAAAGACACTAAGCTAGCAAACAAATGTTACCATTTCCAGAACATATATAAGAATTAGATTTCCAATGACAGACACATACTAGGATTCCGAAAGCATTGTCACTTTACCAACCAACTGAGAAACAGTCTCTCATCCGCAAGGTCAAATTTGTTGTGTACTGAAAAGAGTTAAATAAAATAAGTGAGCATTGTCATTATTTCGGGTGACTTGAAAAATTAATGACAATTATATTTAAAGGTTAAATTTCCCCCCTTTTTTTATATAAGCAAAAACCTTCCATTGAAAAAGAAGGGGAGCAAGAATGCAACCCAGGATCAAAGCATTACAATACACTGCAGTAACCCTTATAAGCACAGATTACAAACCCAACCCACATACAAAAACTCATCATAAGAAGTCTATAGGGTGTTTAGACCATTCATAGAAAGAACACACAAAATCCTTAGGAGAATCTATAGTTAGCCATAACCACGACATCTTCATGATTCTATGTACAAGGTCGATCTCGCAGGGCAACTCCATCATTAAATATTATTTGATTTCTAGCCCACCAAATGTTCCAACAAACCGATAACCAAACTAAATTCGCATTACATTTAGACAAACACCTAACTAAAAGGACAAACCACTCCATGAAATGATTTTTGCAGTCAATGGATTCTACCGTGTCGACTCCTATCCAATCCAATATAACATTCCAAACAATCCTAATCCTTGGGTAGGCCACCACTATGTGGTCAATTGATTCAATGTCAACAAAACAAAAAAAACAAACTATGTCGTGGGGATCAGAAATTACCGCCCTGGCCGCCAGATTGTTGCGTGTTGGTAATCTATCCAATAGAAGACGCCAGCCAAATAGCTTTACCTTCATCGGAATCATTGAGTGCCATAGTATATCGAAAACGGTCTTGGAAATAATATCAACCCCAACATACAAATGTTTCTGCAACAGCATGCTATAACACGTTTTAACAGAAAATTGATTGTTCGTTGTGCTTGGCCATCGAAATTCATCATGAACATACTGGGAGGGTAGTCGTTTCTGCAAAATGGCCAGCAATGCATCATACTGCTCTTGTAATTCATCATTCCAGGTTTGTAATGAAAAACGAGACTCCACTGCCATGCATCATGTACCCAAGCTCCAAGCTCCATGGTCCTGAACCAATCCAAATTGCGTACCGGACAAGAGGTACAGGTCTGGAAATGTAATGCGAAGTGGGATTTTATCAATCCACCTAGCATGCCAGAACGAAACGAACGACCCATTCCTCAATTTCCATGAAACCAAGCTTAGAAATGAGTCATTTTTCATTGAGGCCCCAAGCTTTAGTATATCACGCCACCACAACGATTTCCTCCCGATCAAGGCATTATCCTGCAGCAGGTAAAACAATTTTCTGCAGCAAACGTATTTTACATCAATAATCGGTTTCCATAATGAATCCACATCCGTTACCAGCCTCCATACCCATTTCATCATTAACGACCTATTGAAGATTTCAATGTCTTTAATTCCTAGCCCACCCGAATCCTTTGGTTTGCACACGTCTTTCCAACTCACCCATGCCATCGACATAGCCTCCATTGAACCAGACCAAAGAAACCATCGTTGAATCGATTTGAGCTCTTTGATTACTATAAGAGGGGCAAGATAAAACGATATGTGATGAACTGGTAGATTAGTTAAAACAGAATTTATTAGCGTTACTCGACCACCCATGGATAACAACCTCTCGTGCCACAACAAAAGCCTTTCTTTAAAACAGTCGATTACCGGTTTCCAGAACCTAAACCTCCTATGATTCCCTCCCACTTGTAAGCCAAGAAACTTGTACGGTAATCTTCCTTCCCTGCATAAAAGGAATTGTGCAGCAGCACTCAAGAATTCGTCAGAGACACATACTCCATAGATGCAGCTCTTCCAGAAATTAATACGGAAGCCCGACGCAAGTTCAAAGGCTTTAAGGATGGCTTTTATACCCCACACACTTTCCCAATCCGACTCACACACAAGGATGGTGTCATCAGTAAATTGAACTAGTTTGAAATCTTCAACTTCATTCAATTTAAATCCGGAAAACATTCGATTCAAAACAGCGTTCTCCGCTAAACAGGCAATACCTCCTGCCACGATTGCAAACAAAAATGGAGACAAGGGATCACCTTGTCTTAACCCCCTTGTACCTCTAAAATCTTTCGTCGTTCCGCCATTGACAATGACAGACATGAAACTATTGCAAAGTCCTCCTTTTTTCCAACTTAGCCATTTATCACTAGAATTCATGGCTTCCATAACTTGTATCAAAAACTCCCAATCTACACAATCGTAAGCCTGCGCTAAGTCTACCTTAAACAACAAACAACTTCTCTTTCTTCTAGTTTACAAATTAATGATCTCGTTAATTGCCAACGCACCATCTAAAATTTGTCTTCCGGGGATGAACACTGTTTGGTAACGGGAAACTAGCTTCCAATTACCTTTCCCAACCTTGCAGCCAAAATCTAGGAAATAACTTTATAAATGCATCCAACAAGACTTATTGGACGATACTCATCTAGCCCTTAAGGATTACTACTCTTCGGAATCAAAGCAATGAAGGATGACACCTTAGCCTTAGGGAGAACAGCAGTCTCATGAAACTCCTGGATGGAACCAACCACATTCCTCCCAACATCATTCCAACAATGTTTTAAAAATTCCAGATTATACCAGTCAGGGCCTGGGCTTTTGGTACCATCACAGTGACATATAGCTTCATATATTTCATCCTTAGTGAACTCATCGTGAAGCATTTCACGATCTGTCAGAGTCAGCTTAGGACAATCCCTTAGATTGAGCATTGCCTTAATGCAATCAGGCTTCCTGTACCTCAAAGAAAATGCATTCGAGATAACCTTCTTCACAGAATCCACGTCTTCAACCGTGTGCAACCCAACCTTGACACATGATATGAAATTCCTTCTTGATCTCGCATTCAAAACATTGTGAAAGTATTTAGAATTTATGTCCCCTTCCTTCAACCATTTAGTTCGAGATTTTTGCTAAAGCATACTTTCCTTAATCCTCAGATTGCTCGACAACTCTGATATGACTTGGCTTCTCTCCTGGAACTGAACTTGGTTCCCACAGCTACTGTCACCTGCTATTACCTCTTCTATACAATTTAGCGAGACGACAACATTATCGATTTTAAGGTCCATCTAGCCAAAAATATTTTTGTTCCACCACCTAATCTTGTCACACATGATTATGAATTTATGAGCCAAAATCCGCACTTTACTTCCTGAGGCTGTAATTGAGGACCACGACTGATTAATAAACTCAGTGGAGTCTGGATGTCCAAACCAACACACGAATAGTTTGAATGGTTTAAGCCCCCAGTTATCATTGTTACATTTCAACCATATAGGTCTATGGTCGAAAACGTCGCGATTGCCAACATACTGCACAACCACCTTCCATTCACGTATCAGTCCCTTTGATAATAACAATCTGTCCAATCTACTGCTAGACTTGCCATTGGAGTTAACCTAAGTGTACTTGTGCCCAATTGTCGACAAATCTATTAGCTCTGTAGCGTTAATAAACAAGAGGAGTCATTTAATTCTGTTAAATTTTCCTTACCGGATCCTTTCCTTTCATCCTCCACCTTGAGAGCGTTGAAATAACCCCCACCAGCCATTCACGCTTAGGTAGCTTCCTTTTGATTTTTATTAACTCCTCCCATAGCCTTCTTTTATCAGCAATTCTGCACGGAGAGTACACATTTATGAGATAGAAATTAAAGTCTTTCTTCAAGCAACTGACCCCCAAGAAACCATCCCCTCTAAAGCTGGATACCATCTGCACAGAGTCTGTGTTCCACATGGAAATAAGTCCACCTGAGTACCCTACTGAATTGACTGCAGACCAGCCACAGTTGTTTCTCCCCCACAAATTCATTACCTCCCTTTCACCTGTCATTTGCAATTTTGATTCCTATATGAAGCAAACGTCTATTCTTTCACTAGCTATTAGTTGCCTAAGTCTTCGTTTCATTAACGACGAACCGCACCCTCTAATATTGAATGACATAACATTCATGGCAACCTGATTTCCGACCCCTTATTTTCTTCAAATACCTTGCGGTCCCTAGATTTCAAATCCCTGATTACACTTTCAAAATACTCATCATCCTCTTGGCCTTCAACCTCCATAGCTTTGATCATTTTCAAAACCTTAGCAGGCACATCATCCATAGACCTACGAATTCTCTCATTGCCTAGGTTTACGTCTCCGTCACTAATTGAGTCACAGCAAAGTATTGATCCTCCAGAAAATATGGAGCTTGATTCATTGGTCCCAATTGTCACAACTGTTCCTGAGATAACCATCCCAATGTTCTCCTTGCCTACATCAGCCCTATTGCCACCCTGAAGTAGAGAAGAATAGTACGAAGGAGCAAAGGGGATTTTGATGTTGTCATATATTTCCATTAAAGGTTTTGATTTTTTACTCCTAGACCCTAAACTTGGTAAACCATACAAATTAGTATTTATGATTGGGCCAGCCACTTACCATCAGCCTTTAATGGGCTTAAATTAAAAATGTTGTCAAGCCCACACCCATGTTCACCTGCCTGGTCCACTTTAGAATTACTACCTGATTCTCTTACTTTGCCATCAACATCCCCAATAGACAAAGGGGGCCTACATTCTGACATTGCTTTATGTTTCTTTCCAAGCATCATCTTCCATCTCCGGACAACGACTCATCATCATCATCATGAATTACCTCGTAACCCATCAAAGCTTGTGCACAATGCTTGTCTACTTTCTTTCTTTCCCTAGTAATATCATCATGAATGCTATGTTCTGCCTCTCTCCTGTCACACTGATCTTGATTTTTGCGCTCATTTTGAGCCTCCTCTCTCTCCTCCAATGGCTATATCTCCTCCACCCCTTCATCTTCATCCTCATCTTCGCCATTATCGTCATCTTTCTCCGTCCCCGACCCTTCATACTCATCAGAATAGTTATCATTAAAACCATCTTCACGAATAGTGATCTGTTTTGGCCCGTGAAAGTCCTCAATCAATTTAATGCGGTAGATACTCCCATTGATTTCAACGTTAAATACCTCACTCAGATTCATGGAAAATTTTGTTTTGACGAGGAATCTTGCCACATCCATCCGTTTGTGTTTTTCTGTGTCAGCATCAGAAGAAATATATTCTCCAACACGACCTGATATGAATTTGAAAAACTTGGGGCTCCAGGCGTGACACGACAATCCGAAACATTTCAACCACGTTAATCTTTCTTTGTCTACATCTTCCGGGGACCATGAGTGTATATCATCAAACCATTTTCTACACCACGCCTCATCAGACTAAACCAAGATCTGGATTTCACCTTGATTGATTTCTTCCAAAAGACATAGTGTTGCTCCCAAGGGTGTTGCTTTTATAGTGAAGTAGCCTTCCATATTCAAAGCCTCTTGAATGTTGTAGGTATCCCCAGCTTTGCTAACCAATCCAACAAAAGCCTTTCTAAATCTCACCATATCAGCTTCATCAATATTAAATTGAAGGTGAGCGAACGTGGGTTTTGCCTCAGCTTGTTTCCATTGTCTTGAGTCACCCATCACTTGTGCGTAAGATCTTCTCCTTTGGCCGCCTTCCGTGTGTGCAAATGAGAGAAAGAAACAAATAAAAATAATATTGAATTTGAATTTAAAAAATTTATATTATCTTCTACAATAATAATTATTATATGACTACTATTTTTTCTTATGAATTTTTTTTTCAAATAGGTATTAAGTCAGTTATCTTTTAGAATTATATCACATTAACTCCACCGATACCAATAACTATGATTAAATTTACTAATATCAAAGTTTAATTTAAATCATTTATTAAAACATTTAATAAAATTAAATAGTTTAAATATAATTAAGTGTATTCCTTCTTTATAATTTATTTCAAGAAATAGAAATCTTTTCTTTCTAAAACTTTGAAGCAAAGGTTGAGTTTAACTTTCTCTTTTAATTAGTTATATTTTTTTTTTCAGAACAGTTGGATTCTAATGAATTATATATATATATATATATATATATATATATATATATATATAATGTGAAATTTAAGAGAAAGATTAAGTTATTACAACGACTTATATCGGTCGTTGCAATATGCATATTAATAAGTTGTATTATTTCCAGCGACAATAACTATTGTCGCAATAGGCCACTTTTCCTAACGATAATAAGATTGTCGAAAAAAAGCGTATTACAACGAATTAAGTTAATTATTGCTATATGTATGTTATTTACAGCAAATTGAGAGTCGTTGCGAAAAAGGTGCTGTCAAAAATCACATTTCTTTTAGTGATTGCACCTCTCTAAATCAAGTTTTGAAATGATTTAATTTTAGCATGCATAAACCATTGGTTATGTTTGAACTTGAGTGAAATTTGCGACCTTAATCCTCACAATGAGATCAACTCTATATACTAACACAATAGTAACCGTCGATAACAGATAGATCCTCATGATCTAACATGTATCCCACTATGTGGGCTTTAATGTTTTAACTTGCTAACACACGTCTTTAAAGATAAAATTGCTGAAAACCAATCATCATGATGATAATTGCGCTGATAACTGTTTTGAACCTCTTAACTACCTCTGTTGAGAGTCTTTAGTTGAATCCTATAGTGTTGTTGAGACACCTTCACATCACTTAATCTTGAGACTAAAGAATATCTTAAGTCCCCAACATCTGGTGGACGTGTCAAGCTCGACCCTTGTCGAATAGGTGATTTATGTAGCCACTTTCGAGATATTGGACATGTTTTAAAGAGAGAGTGATCCTAGTTTTATGGATCTATTCTTGAGACTCCTACAAACCAGTATTTGTGGGCATTAGAATACCATGTGTTTTGAATCATCTTATAGGTTAGTCGAATCATCTTAGTAGACATAGTATGTTAATTTCCTTTGTTGAGTCTTTTATACTTAGCATTTTCTAACATGATGATTACCATTATTTGTTGACTTAATCAACTAAAATTTACAGGCTAACACTTGTAAATCCAAATCTTTTACCAAACTTGGTCCTCTTGAGAATGACAACCTCCGATAAATCCCCATGTTTCTTGAAGGACTCAAAAATTTCTTTGACCCTATAATGATCAGGAAACTCCGAAAATACACTAAAGAAATGCCTAACTCGTCACCACCTTCCGGTTTTTCATTCACTAGAAAAACATCTCACATCAATGGTTGCTTGCTTCCTCCATTGAACCCCTTCTTGGTAACTATTTTCCACTCCATACTCAACAATACTCTTAGACCCAGATGACCACTGAACGACACGAGTAGAAAAAAGAGATGATTGATTTTGGTTATACAAAGATTTAAGGGAAAATAGATAATTTAGGTTAGTGAAGTTTTATAGAGAAGAAATAGTTTCTCACTCTTCATTTATTTTGATTTAAAATAATGCCTTGCATCAAAATCAGGGACGTTACAATAAGCGAGACAAAGAATAAAGACAACAAAAATAAATGGCCTCAAACTAAAAATTAATTCGTCAAATAGTGTAAGAAAACCCACATCACGCAATAGGAAGATAAAACACGAGTACACAAAGAATTTGCTTACCCATCTTAATCAAACACTTATACTCTATGGGAGAGAGAAGCTTTCCAACTGATTATACTTTCAAAAGTTGTTACACGATATTAAAAATAAGTTACAAGAAAATAGTCACCCACGTTTCCAAGAACAACCTTTGTTTTTACCCATGTGTTTTTCAATCTCTCCAAATCGAATTACACAAATTCAAAATATTTAAGGAATTTATAGATACATCCAAAGGTTTCCCAAGTTCCAAGAACTTTAAGGAATTTATACATTTGGCTCTTTGATTTTGATTACCCCATATTTCACCTGTCTTATTCTCTTTATTAACAAAATATATAGAGATTTCTATTTATAACTACTGCAACCCAACTAATCCAAAACATGCCCAAACACAAGCCATCACAAACAGATTTGTAAACTGAATCGACATTGTCTTAATTTATGCCCCCATTAACATCCTTTGACCCACTGCCATTTAGTTGTTGTTTCCAGACTTTCGTTAGTCAATCATGCTCTGCCGCCAAAGTTGGTCTCCTTCTTCAGACCTTGTTGTACCTACTCTCTGCGGCTCAGGAAACTTTTCTACTGCTTTTCTTGGTTCTAAATTCTAACAATCTCAAAACATGTCTCTTCATTGGTTAGGATTTTGAGCCAAACTTCCACACATCAATAGAAGTCATGTCTCTTCTAGTAAATGAGAAAATTTTATAACACGTGTCATTTATGATTAACCCAATGGTAACTTTGATCTCCTCAATTCAGTTAGAGACATCGTTACCTAATCATTAAGTTAACTCTCTATATACTCCCTCCGTTCCATATTATAAGCAAAAGTTACTTTTTAGATACATTAAATAATTAATGTATCTGACCTATATATAGACCAGATACATTAATTATTCAATGTATCTAAAAACTAACTTTTGCTTATAATATGGAACGGAGTAGTATATAATTTTTAGTCAAATTTTATAGCTATCACTATATTATTAATTTTAGATTTAAGTTTTCTCTATAAAACTCAAATTTCATCTCCTAGAGTATTTCTTATTTTCTTTTTAAAATAACCTAGTTTTTTTAAAAAAATTGTCTTAAACTCCTAGAACTGTATTCCTGGCTATGGGGACATTGAAATTTTTAACTATGTATCTTCTTCCTCATATCCCCATGCCACTGTTAAATGCCCCTCGCATGTTCATAATAGTGTTATGTTGTCAAACCAAGATCTATTTTAACATTGTCTTTCCACATCTATTGTGATCCATGAAGCTATATTTCTTGGTTTTTCAAAGCCAATTTTCATGTGCTCTGGTGATGGCACATGAACTCATTCAAAGTTGGACGTTGCTAGAATATTAGTTAGAACCATATGTGCTTCAAGTTTGAATGACCTATGTAGTGTGAAGATTAAGGGAATGGTGTTTAGGTTAAAGGTGGTTTAATACTCTCATGGTCCTTTGAGAATTGTTATGCCATCAGTGTCGGAATCGGAGCTGGAGTCGTCAGAGTCGGAAGTAGGTGAGGATCCTAGAGATGATCTTGTGATTGATACACAGAATGAGGATGTTGGAGTTGTGGTGATAGGTGTCTAAGCTTGTCATGAGGTAGGAAGGAATGTGTACAAGATAGAAGCTGATGGCAACATGTTTGCTTTTCCGAAAGTTTGTCTGGTAGAGGGTAACGTTGAGGTGGCTTTTGAGTTGAGAGTAGTTGTTTCTCCAAATCTCAATGTTCCCTCTTTGGGGGAAACTCTTGCCAACAATGGTAGTAAGGTTGACTGTAGGGAGGTGAATGTCAGAATTATTAATCTTAATGTGGGACCCTCGTCTGAGGGTGATAGAGAATTTTCAAGTGCTTTTGAGCATGTTCAGGAGCAGGGGATTGTGATTGTTGGTGGGTCCAAGAGTGATGATTTTCTTTGTTGGTGGGCCTAAGTATTCTAATTCCCAAGAGAATTTCTTAATGCACACTAGATAGTTCTTAGCCACCATGCAAAATTATTTAAACGTCCCTAGATTTCAAAGATGCATCTCCGGACGCACCTATTTCTGTATAAACGTTGAAATATTTCGAAGATATATCTCCAGAACCATATTAAACATTCAAAACATGTCACTCAGAAGCTATTTACATTTGAATTATTTATGAGATGCATCTTGGAATGTATCAGAACAAGTATTTTTTACTATAGAAGCGTAATGACACATAGGAAATTCAATCTCCACTATGCGATGACACCTAGGAAAGACATAATCAATATGATCTAGTTAAGCCTGCTTCTCCTCTAGTATCTCCAGATGAGCTGGTCTTGAAGGATCTCCAGGAGAACATGCACCATGTACGGATGTGACACCCTGAAGAACCATCGGATGTACCACTCAACATAGCTCCAGTCGTTCGGAGATATGGTAGCTCGTGCCTCCTCCTGTACTAGATGACTCTCATAATCATCAAACAACTCCTCTATCTGTCTACATGTCAAGGCAGGAGGAGTAGAGACAACAGGGTGTCTGGGGATGGTTTAGATGTACCTAAACTACCGCATGACGCGCTCGGGCAGATGATGAGCAGTGAGACGCGATCCGCAGGACAACCATCCGGAGAATAGCACTATCTCATCTAATCATCGCGTCTGATGGTGGTCTACGTACCTGTTGAAGTGCATGTCCTCAACAACTAAACGGTCAACATAGACTCTAAAAGGCTTGACGACCTGGTTACCTCTGAGCGAGATAAAAGCACAGGCACGCAACATATCCTCAGTGTACTCAAGCACACTCGCCCAACCAACAATGCACGGGAAGTGTTGGAGGATCCAAGCCTAAAATAAAAAGTTTAGAACACATGAATCATCAGCTATGGTTTTGCAAATAAATAATGAAAATGACAAAATAAAACATTTAAGGATAAAGAATTATCACTACCAGTAGTGTCATGGTGTCTATGACTTGCTTCATCTTCCACATGCAACCCTCTCTCAACTTCGAATAAAGATAAACCTGGCAAGCCGCCCCCCAATTATACTCATGGATTCGCTGTAGATCCAAGAAGTACCGTAGATAGGTAATGTCAGTATAAGTGGCACTCATGTCAACAAAAAGGAACGTGCCAACCAAAAAAAGAAAGTAAGCTCTCAAAGCATGTGTCTTTTGTACCGACACTTGCTCATCATCACCATGTTCTTGTTGTGCCTGTTATAGATGATGCTTGATGTTCCCTTTAGTTCCTTTGAGCCTTGCTTGATGAAATTAGATTTGGTGAAGTTGAAGTGTATTGAGAGGTTGGGTTGAGTTTGAAGAAAAGTGTGAAATGAGGAAGGAGAAGAGTCTGGCACGACTTATGCTCCAAAATGTTCAGGAGATATATCTCTAGAATATGTCAACGTTCACTTATATTTTGGTGCGCCCAGATATATATCTCCGGAATCAGGAGGAATTTGTGGAATTTTACATCGTGCGATAAAACTATTATGGGTGCTATAAGAAATTCGCAATCCCAATCTGTGGAGATGGGTGCTAACATTTTACTTTCGAAGCCCAGTTTTCGGTTTCCCATTTCTAAACGTAAGGAGATGTCTAGAATCCCGGGGAGTCATTTTTCAGCGAACATTATTCAAAGGGGGGTGATTTATTATGGTTTCGAGAGTCAACCATCCCATTTCGCGACACTCAATCCTTCAAAGCCTCCTATCAGTAAGGTGCAATCCTCCTTATCGTCTCATTCTCAAACAGGTTTAGTTGCTTCGGTTGACAGTCTGCAAGATGGGTAACAGCGAGCGATGACGAATTAACATATAATTACAACGCTGATGTTGCGACCAAGTGATAAGTGCAAATTGTAGCTATTTTGTATATAAGTTTTGTTGCACTTATCGATACTTTTTGTTAATATCGTTCGAATAAACCCCGCTTTGTTTGTAAATACGTTTACTTTACAGTATAGTGTATATATTGCGTATCGTGTAAATATCATTGAGTTTAATTGATTTTCTCTCATTTTTGTAGGTATTCAACCAAAGATATTTTGCTATTGTTGTATAGAGCATTGAATAAGCTTTCCAACGCTTTCGACCGTGCGTCAATCAGAGTTAAGGTTCAGAAGTTGTGGTCAAAATAAGGGCTGGTTTGCTGTCAAGTTCGTTTTGTGAACTTTCTAGCGAATGTTCCCAGACTTGAGGTAGTAGAAAAAGGGACCAAAGTTTGCAATGCAAACTTTCTAGCGAATATTCTCTTTGCGAATAAAAGTTCGCATTGCGAACTTCTGCAGAAAAGCAGAGGCGGTTTAGCTGTTCTGAGGCACTTAAGTTCCAATTTTAGGAATTTGCTTTACTAATAAAAGTATGCACTGCGAACTTGACGGATTTTTGAATACTAAATAAGCCATTTCATTCATTTTTTAGGTTATGGTTTGGGTATTTTTTGTTCCCAATCCATCAAACTTCATTTTTTAGTAGATTAACTTAGAAATCAACATTGAAGCTTGCACAGGGATGATCTGGGGTGGATTTCTCATCGACCAGCATTTGACAATCTACGAGATGTTTGGTTTATTTCTTTTCTTCTTTGTGTATTTCTTCTTTGTTGGGTTGTTGTATATGTATTTACTTTGAACTCGTGTATATTTATCGCCCATGGTGTTTTACAAAATCTGCTTTACAAATCTTTATCGGTAATTGTCCTTGATTTTTGCTTTATGCTCGGGGTTTGGGTTGTGTTAGAGATAAACATCGCAAACTTTGATTAGGGATGATTATTTTTTAGTTTCTGGATGCTAGAGATAGATTTAGAGCTAACAATCTTTATGGGTGTCGGAAATTAATGCCTCCGTATCTTGAGTCGAGTGCGAGAGTGTCGACGAGGGTAACACGATTGTTCTCTCGGCTCAGTGTGTCAGAGATGGACACTGTTGTGAGCGATGCTGGATGATATTGAGGAGTATTGTAGGTTGAGTCTAACTGGTCGATAAGTTTAAGTTTGTGAGGAGTGGATTATATGCATGTCGGATAAGTTTCTTCTCTCTGATTAACGAATTCTTTTTATATTCATATTTACATTTCTGCTTTTACTTAAACCCATATTAAACCCAAACTCTTTAACATTGAGATTGTCGAACGACATTCTTTCCCTCAAACCGATCTCTGTGGACACGACATAAATCCCAGAGGGAATTCTTCCGAAAATAATATTTTTGCTTGCCGGTTTACCGCTCCAACAAAATGGCGCCGTTGCCGGGGATTTGTTTTGATATTGAATCGCATTGCGATAGTTTCTTTGTTTTTGAGTTTTGTAGATATCGTACATATTGTATATTTTCACTTGTTCATACTGATACTTGTATATTTTGTTCCTTTAACGTTTGTTTAAGTGTTTGGTTATGACACTTACTTTTGGTTTGCATGGTGAGGCATCACCATGGCATGAAGGGAGGAAGTTACTAGCTAAGCACAGTAAAAGCGTCGAGCTTACGATGTAAAACAAGCATGTTTTATCATTTTTTTGTTTCGTTATTACTTTTTCATTCTAGCTTAGGTAGTGTCGTGAGCATTCATTAAACAAGTTGTACTCGGATTATTCGTAAAATTCTCAAATCCTCACTTTACAACTTGTTTAATCCAATTTCACCCGGTCTTTTAGTATGTTTATATTAATAGTTTTTGTGTTTGTAATTAAGCTTGTTTTGAGTAGCTTGAGGAAATTTAAGGTGATGTTCCAAGTTTGATCGTTTCAACTTGCGGAAGTATGGTAATGATATTTTTAAGTTTTGTACACGTCCAAGGTATGTGTTTATCGCTTTCTAGACTTTAGCATATTCATAATACTTAGGCTTTTTACAAACTTACATGCCGTTCATTCTTTTGTATACTTGTTCTTTATGTGAATCACTTTAGTTCCCACCTTTTTGTGAGGTAGCTTTCCATTGTTCATATATGCGCGGAGTACCAACATTCTTGTTCTAACTAGATTTTATTATGCTTAATCTTTTGTTTGTGTTGATTATATGAAAGCATAAAAAGGATCAAGGCATTTTGTTTCATTTTGAGCATAACTACCTAGCCAAATAGCCATTCACCTTGTGAGCGTTTGATCATTCGTAACCCCTTTGTGCATTTCTATCATTATCCATGTTATTTGAACTTAATGCTTGTCTATGAGTAATGAATTCACTTTTTGTATGGATTTTGATTGATTGTTTTTTCTTGAACCCTCAACTTTGGGTTGTTGTATGAATTTTTTCCTTGTCTTAGAAAGTAGGGAGTATTCACATGATGATGTGGTTGAATTCAAGTTGGGAAGAGAATGATTGTTTACTCATTGGTTGGTTTCTATGAGGTCGAAAAAGAAACGAAAAAAGAGAAAGATATGAAAAAGAAAAGAAAAAAAAAAGAAAAAAGAAAGAAAAAGAAAATCCTTGTGAAAGGAAACAAAAAGAGTTTAAATAATTATGCTAAATAAGTATTGTGTTTTGTGTAACACTTGGGATTTTGGAAGAAGTTGATTGGAATTTTGTGTTTGAGTCTTTATGAGTTAATCACTCCCTTAGGTTTAAGCAAGTTTTTGTTTCAATTACCTTTAGAAATTGCCCCTTGTTTGTTTACCCGACCACGCTACAACCTTGAAAGCCCTTGTGATTCTTGCTTTTATGTTTTCAATATGATTTTTGGATGATTGTATAATTTAGTCTTTTGTTTGCAAGATTGTTGTGTGAGTGAAAAGTACCTCATTTTGAGTTTTTCATCTACCGATGATTATTTTTGCTAGGTGTGATTCACGTTTGAACTTGTGTTGTTTTCGGATGTTTGGAATGATTTTTGTATTTTGCATTTGTTTCGTGACTATGTTATCGTCGTAGTTTAGTGGTAAGTATTTACTTTGTGTGTACCGTTTTTCATTTGAACCATTCATTCGTTTCCGTTTTTCGAAACCTGTTGATTCGTGATTCTTTGGTTATCACTCTGTTTCTTTGAGTCGCTTGATTCTTGTTTAGGGACAAACAAGTTTAAGTTGGGGAGAGTTTGATAAGTGCAAATTGTAGCTATTTTTGTATATAAGTTTTGTTGCACTTATCGATACTTTTTGTTAATATCGTTCGAATAAACCCGTGTAAATACGTTTACTTTACATTATAGTGTATATATTGCGTATAGTGTAAATATCATTGAGTTTAATTGATTTTATCTCATTTTTGCAGGTATTCAAGAAAATATATTTTGCTATTGTTGTATAGAGCATTGAATAAGCTTTCCAATGCTTTCGATAATGCGTCAATCCGAGTTATGATTCAGAAGTTGTGGTCAAAATAAGGGCTGGTTTGCTGTCAAGTTCGCTTTGCGAACTTCCCAGCGAATGCTCCCAGAATTGAGGCAGTAGAAAAAGGGACCAAAGTTCGCAATGCGAACTTTCTAGCGAATATTCTCTTTGCGAATAAAAGTTTGCATTGCGAACTTCTGCAGAAAAGCAGAGGCGGTTTAGCTGTTCTGAGGCACTTAAGTGCCAATTTTTGGAGTTCGCTTTGCGAATAAAAGTTTGCACTGTAAACTTGACGGATTTTTGAATACTATATAAGTCATTTCATTCATTTTTTAGGTTATGGTTTGGGTATTTTTTGTTCCCACTCCATCAAAGTTCATTTTTCAGTAGATTAGCTTAGAAATCAACATTGAAGCTTACACACGGATGATCTGGGGTGGATTTCTCATCGACCGCCGTTTGACAATCCGCGAGATGTTTGGTTTATTTATTTTATTCTTTGTGTATTTCTTCTTTGTTGGGTTGTTGTATATGTATTTACTTTGAACTCATGTATATTTATCGCCCATGGCGTTGTATAAAATCTACTTTACAAATCTTTATCGATGATTGTCCTTGATTTTTGCTTTATGCTCAGGGTTTGGGTTGTGTTAGAGATAAACATCGCAAACTTTGATTAGGGATGATTATTTGTTAGTTTCTGGATGCTATAGATAGATTTAGAGCTAACAATCTTTATGGGTGTCGGAACTTAATGCCTCCGTATCTTGAGTCGAGTGCGAGAGTGTCGACGAGGGTAACACGATTGTTCTCTCAGCTCAGTGTGTCAGAGATGGACACTGTTGTGAGCGATGCTGGATGATATTGAGGAGTATTGTAGGTTGAGTATAACTGGTCGATAAGTTTGAGTTTATGAGGAGTGGATTATATGCATGCCGGATAAGTTTCTTCTCTCTGATTAAAAAATTCTTTTTATATTCATATTTACATTTCTGCTTTTACTTAAACCCATTTTAAACCAAAACTCTTTAACATTGAGATTGTCGAACGACATTCTTTTCCTCGGACCGATCTCTGTGGACACGACATAAATCCCAGAGGGAATTCTTCCGAAAATAATATTTTTGCTTGCCGCTTTACCGATCCAACACCAAGCTATGGGCGAAAGCTACCAGTTTTGGTATTAATGTATGGGAGAATGATGTTAGTCATGTTGAAGCTATCAAGTGTTTGGAAATTAGGAATTTAGAAGCAAGAAGTCAGAAGGATGCTCAAAAAAGAGGGTCTCAATGAATGTGTTGTCTTACAATTTGAAATTCTGGTCAAGCAGATCACTAAGATATCGGATAGGATATCGTGACACTTGATCTCTGCTTCTCACATAAGGATAATGAAGAACAGAAAACAAACAGCAGAAAGTAAACAACACACAAGAATTTTTAACCCAGTTCGATGATCAACAACACCTAGGTCTGGGAGCTACCAAGCCAGAAATGAAATCCACTAAGTAGAATTGGTTCTAAGCTAAACTCCACCATTTACAACTTGACACCTAGAAAATACATGTGCTAGATCTCTACCTAAGACACTCCTAGGTATGAGACCCTTCTCAATTCCCTTTCAATCAAGGCAGTGACTGAACAATTACAACTCAATAAAAATTGTCCAACTCAGGTATTCACACAATACAAGAGAGGCTCACAAAAGTACAAACCCTAGTACACAATAACAACAGTGTATGTTCAGTGCATATTCTAGGCCAAAACTCCCATCCTTTGGATTAAGTAACAAGTAACCAAATAAGCAGATAAATAACCAAGCATCAGATAAAGAAGAACTCAAGCCAAGGCCAAAGATGAGGTAATAGAGCCAAGTCTCTCAAAGTTAACCCAAGGTCAAGGTACCAGATGAATTCCAAGGTCTCAACTCACCACTCCAAAGCATAGGATCAAGAACCTAATTCTAAGTCCATAAGTCCAACATCCAAGCATGGGATAATAACCAATAGTCCAATGGAAACATTAAGTTTTTTAGGGGTTTTGCCTTTTTTAATGTCTTTAAAAGAAAAAAAAAAGAGTCCAAGTGGACAAAAGGAAAAAGGCATAAACATAAACAATAGCAATATGATATGTAAATGCAGAGAATAAAGCAATATAAAGAGCTAGAAATATACATGACATAAAAATAAAGGTGCATAAAAGTAAATGGCATAAAGTAAAAGTTAGCACAATTATATGGTTAGTATTGATGTTAGAGTTAATATTCTGATACGAGACAAATTTAGCGCTATGTTAAGCAATCGTTGAACAATTTATAAGGAAGATCATACTATGGGAGACCGGTCAATAACAATTTATGTACCATACATGTAAGAGATATGATAGAAATCATACTTCTAAAACATGTAGCACAAGTAAAAACCCAGGAGGGATCAAGCACTAAGGCAAGGAGATTGGTCCAATATATCAATCAATCCTTCATGACAACTTAGGACAAACTTATGCATCATTCCAAAGTACCTTCAATGATCAATGATGAATCAATGATAGATTTGAAATGATGAAAGTTCATCAAGTATCAATCCAAAGATGATGAACAAGATGGATAACACATCATCCAATTGATCAAGAGAAAAACAAAAGGAAAAAAGAAAGAGAAGGAAATATGAAGAGAGGACCAAATTTAATCAAGACTCAAGATCACTTCATCATCAGTTTCAATCAACTTTCTTGGTGGATTAAGGCACTAAACCTACCATCAACACAAAGCACCAAAAATGAATCAGATGATTCATTTAATGATAGATTTGAAATGATGAAGGTTCATCCAGCTTTATCAACACCCAAAGTCCATCGAAATTGAGAAGATTTGAATATGATTCAAGGAAACAACCAGCAAACCAATCAAGATACAATAAAGAGCAATTAAAAATGCATGAAAATATTTTTTAAATGAATTTTAAAATGAAAATAAGAGAGAAAATAAGAAAGGGGCCTCTAAACTAAAATTAAATGATCAAGAAAAATACTAAAAGTCAGAAACAACTCAAGAATCATATATAAAATTTTGGAGAATTTAAAAATGCATAAAAGTAATTTTAAACTAATTAAAATACATGAAAAAGAAGAACAATGGTGAAAAATTGAAAATGATGATATAAAAATATGAAAATTAGCTCAGAAAATAGAAAATATTTTTATGAAAATATGAAAAAAAATGTTGGAGTGAAAAATGTTAATGGAGCTATTTTTTTTATGATTTTTCAAAATAAAATGGAAAAGAAAAAACAATTAAAAATGAAATAAAAAGCTAAAAAATACCAAAGCCACCAGATTTGATCAAAGGCTGGTTATAAGAACACGTGTAGCCATCAGATCCAATTAGTAAATTCTAGTCACCAAAGCACACGGTTGGGACTTAAAGTCAATGTGCGCTTACTGTGAGATCATAGCACATGATCACAACAGACAAAAAGAATTCAAAAAATTTGCTTGTAAACACGCTATTGGTTGGAAATTCAAATTTCGCTCCAGAAGGCACGAACCAAGCTTCGTATTTAACCTCTCTTTGATTTCTGAAACTTCACAAACTCGATGTTTCAAGCGCAAACAATACATTTTCAAGCATCAACATCCATCATCGTTTATGTCTCCATGCTTCAGAGCAATTGATTTGTTGTGAGCATGAAGAATTTCATAGAAAACACGAAGAACCCTAGAAGTTGGAAGTAAAATTATATTCCAAATACGAAATATAAATTCCAGATAAGAGAGGGTTATTGATCAGTGAAGCAAGACGAAGCTACTGGTAACTAGTTTTAGGTGTAATTTTACAGTTATCTACCTTTTCAATTGAAGCTCGAAGGTTCAACAATGGTGAAATGAAAAGCTTGGATTCAGGTTGTCTCAAGTCATGGCAATGCTTCAGCTAGCTTCAAATAAGGGCCGATGATGGATTATGGGCAAAGAAACAAAGAAAATCAAGCTTGATTTTGAAAAATGAAGATCTGGTTTGAGAGGGGTTTCGGGTACTATACAAGCATAGTTTCTTTGGATATTCAAGCTTGAAAGTGAAGGAGAAATGGTTCTCTATTTATAGGAAATGAAATGATGAGCTCAAGTGTTTGAGATCAGATCCAGAACATGTGAATCCATTCTAGAATTTTCTCATTTTTGCAACCGCGTGAAGCATGGTGAAAAGCATGGTTCGAGACTTGAAATGAGCCGTTTTGCACTTGGTGAGATGCATTTTAGTGAATGAAATAAGTTGCACATGTGTTGGTGGCCCCAAATTGAGGTTAGCATGGAATGTGTGACCTGAAACTTGAATTAAGAGCAGAGTCCATGGGGTCATGTTCAAAGCTAGGCCAAATGCAATCCACTCGTGCATTTCTTGATTTTCCTTGATCCAGATGACCCTTTCATGGAGTAGAAGACAATGCAAAAATAATTAATCCAAAAGGATACTTGAGGTGATAATGGCATGAGGTAGAAGTTGAGGTCGTGGCACTGAAAATCAGGTCAAGCATTAGGTCAAACAGGTCACGACCTAGTTTTGTGCTCAAGTGGCCTTCAAGATTTGAGGTCCTTAGAGCACGAATTGATATCTGACCTCTAAAGCAAAGTTGTAGAGGACATCAAGAGGGATATTTGGAAAAAAAACACCCATAAATGTTAAATAATGAAGGAGTTATGGTCTTTGGAACATAGGCATGCCAAACTTAAACTTAGGCCAAAATTTTTTAAGTCCACACAATGACCTATAATGTCTTCTAACTTTTGATGGTCTTCCAAGCACAATTGGCTCTTGACATGTGAAACGAACTTGGAGAGGATATCAAGTTGATTCATTTGCCCAAATAAGCATTCAAAAATGTTGAAGTATGAAAAAGTCATGAAGTCTTGAAGTTAGGCTTGAAATGTTGACTTTTTGGTCAAACCTTCTTGCACAAACTTGCAACCTTGGATATTTTTTTTTGCATTTCAAGGCACATTGATGATCATATAAGCTCAAATTGATGTACTCTTGATAGTTCCTTGATGAAGCTAAAAATAGCTTGAGGAAACTTGTTGATGAAGGCATAGAATTAAACACACTAACCTTTGAAAATTCTTGAGAAACAAGCCATCCAATCTTGAGATATCTTTGATCAAAAATAAAGTTGAAAGATGCTTGAGACTTTATTCTTTGAGGTTAGAGGTCATGCTTTAATGAATATCCTTTAAAGATCAAGGGTTGACCACACTCTGACTTGAGGAACTCAAACCCTAACTGAGGATGCATTGACTTGATACTCTTGATTTCAAACCCTACGTTGTAAAAGAAACAAAAGGATACAAAGCATACTTTTGTATTTTTATTAGAGGTTAGTAAAATATAAAGCATATAAGTGCAAAAAGAAAATATACACAAAGAGGTGTTTGGTGATCCCTTTAAGGTAAACCCAAAGGTGAGAGGTTAGGGTATAACCAAGTTTGTGATCTTGATGCATTGTAAAGATGCAAATGAGGTGGGAACTTAGGGGTAAAAATTAGCGTATGACACTAGGACCCCCTGAGTAGGACTCGAATCCAACGTGTAGATTTGTGCCATAGTACTTGGCTTCTGAAAAGTAACCCATGGTTAATTCAAAGTGACAGTCCGACATAATTTAGACTCTTTTACATGTATGTTTGTTTGGGAGACAATTATTTTTTGGCACCAAAATGATGAAAAGATAGTAAAAAGGCAACTACCTTTTAAGTTAGGTAGCCCTCACATGGTTATTTAGCTTAACGATGGTTGAATCCTCAAAGTGTCGTCCCAAAGTGAACCAATAAACCCCAAAGTGCAAAAATTCATCGATAAATAAAAATAATAATAAAAAAGTTCCTAATGAAAAAACTCCAGAACGATCTTGTGTATACGGCGAAAAATAGAAATAAATTACCTTAAATTTGATTGTCCGAATGAAAGGGGAAGGGAAAAACGAAAAAGGAGACTTAAGCCCAAAACATAGTTGGAGAGGTGTCCGAAAGGGAGACTTAGGTCAGTGGTTTTACCTCGGTTAGTGTTCTTTCGAATACCTTCGTTGACAAGTGATTACCAAGAGAACTAGGCCTAGCCGATCGGAACAAAAACTCACGTATGAGTATCGTTGACCCCGTTTTTGTATGCTTTATCAGGATATGACCGCTTGATCCGAAAAATTGTGAATGTAAGCTTTGTTTCCTCACAAGCAACGATCTAAGCTTGGGGGAGTTTGATACATGATCATTGCATCATTATTTCTAGTCATTTATCTTTAGTAGTTTACTGCATTTTGTTCGATTTAGTTTGAATTATCATGTTTTATGCTTTGGTTTGTATTTTCATGCTAATTTCAGGGTCTAATGAGCATCAAAGACAAAGAGGGATCAAAGACAAGCAAATAGGGCAAGAAGTAAAAAAGGTAATTTCTCCCATACAAACACCAAGGAGCAGCTACAGCCACCTGTAGCAGCTGCTACAGGAAGTAGCGGTAAGATTCCCTAGATGCCCCATTTGTAGCCCCTAGGTACAAATGTCAGAGGCCTTCTACGTCCACCCATAGCAGTTGCTACGAATCGTAGCAAGGAGGCGAGAAAATGTTTTCAAATTTGTTTTGTTTCCTTAAATGGATTGATCTTCTTTAATTGTGGCTCTTAGGCAATATTTGATTTGTCTTAAATCTGAATAATTCATATTGAACCAAAGATATTATGCACTATTATTAGTTTAGGGTTCCCAACCGTTGTCACTTTTCATTCCTAGTTTTCTACCTATTTTGTTCTACTTTTCTCTATAACTCAAATCTACAAAGGAGCAATCGTTGAACAAAGGTTTAATCACAATTCAGGTTTTATAATTCATTCTTTTTATATTACTCTTCTTTTGTGCTTGATTGATATGTGTTTGATGATGAATATTTTTGTGATTGTGTTTGCCCTCACCATGAGTGAGTATCTAGGGAGTAGGGGTTATGGGAATTATTTCATGACCATCTGTATGATCCATTATTATTGATTGCAAGAATTTAAATTAAACTTATTTTATAATCTGAGTTCATGCATTCCAACTTTGTTACGAAATTAAGTGGTTCTTAAGTATCGATTGTAGTCTGAAAGGATATGTGTCGATATCGGAACAAAGATTTTTAAGCAACCTAATCCAGAGCAGCGAAAATGCATTGACAAATTTGAGAAAACATATATCTAGTAAAATGAAATGACTCGTCGAAGAATAATTTAGACGATGTGAAAGCCAAAGGATTATTCGTCGTCGATATGGGCAATGCACTAGCGAAAGCAAGTAGTGCTTAATTTTATCTATTTTCTATAATTTATGCAAAATTCTCGCAATAGATGTAACAAGGGTCGTGTGATTTTTAGAAATATTAACTATAAACTCGGGTTCTATTTTCTCCAATTTGATATTTAAGTGTTTTTTCCGTTCAGTTATTTTACTTTAATTTCTTTCTTTGTTAAGTTGTTTACCAAAACCCCTATTTTTGATTTCTCTAGATATACATCGATAGTACAAAAATTCGGTACTTAAACGATTGGTCTCTGTGGTTTGATATCTATTTTATTAGTTCGCGACAACCATGCACTTACAGCAGCATCATTGTTGCCACTCTGTTAACGGCCTCACACTTCTTTGGATATGAGTATTTCTTGCACACCTAGTTAAGGTCAGTATAATCAACACAGATTCTGAGGAGACTGTCGCCTTCTTTGATGAGACACATATTGGGCACCAGGATCGATGTTTAACTAATGGCATGCCATATCTTGGAAGAATAGAAATGAGGTAATTGTTGGCTCTTAAATATTCAACTAATCCTTTCTTCACCCTGACTGGTAGGTCACCACACCTATTTTGACTAACCAAGCTAGATTATTATCAAGTTACACGACATATATTTCACCATTCAGAGTCAGTATCAAGGTCTTCAACTTAGTTCCCTTGGACATATCAAGCTCATCGTCTTGTAGGATTTAATCTTTTGTTCAACTACGTTGGTCGCTCCACCTATCTTCTTTCTCCTTTTCTTAGAAGCGATAATAGTTTCTAGGGGATTTTACAATATTGTCTCATGTATAAGACATGCTCCATGTAGGTCAACTACAATTACGACTGGCTTTCCATAATATCTATTATACTTCATCTTCAAGTAGATAATGAAAGCCATATGATCAAGCATTACTAGGAATGACCTTCTAAGAATGCCTTAGTAGACATTTTCACAAGGGATCACAAAGAAGGGAAAGTCCAACATTCTTTTATTTTTTTACTACTTCAAAGGAAACCTATAGGTCTACACACCAGAATGGACGAGAAAATGAATTCTCAAATAATACGAGACTTTTTCCTTTGCAAGGCTTCAGATCTAGTTGGCTTAAGACTAATATCATATCCTAATTTTTACCCCTAAGATTACACCTATCATATCATTGGCATTTTAATCAAAATAACAAGCATGGTATCCTCCTACCCCTCTCTCTTTGGGTTTTCCTTTGGGGAGATATCACCAAGAACTTTTATGTTTTCTTTGCTTGCTTATATGCTAACATTTCTAACCCTATTCAAAACAAAAAAAAAAGTGTTATTTTCTCTTTCTTATTGTACAAGGTAGGTACTTGTAATCAATGGATCAAGCTTGGTTTCTAAATTAGAGTTTGGATGCTCAAAGTAAAAGTCTAGTCTACAAATGGTTCACAGGAGCTTTCACTTCAAGGCATGACCTATAATCTTAGGTGATTTTCATGTCAAGCTTTATTTAACATCATTTGTTCAAGAGAGGCTCACGTTTGGTGCATGATTTCAAAGATGATTCAAGTATGGTTCATGTCTTTATTTCCATGCCATTTCCCTCCAATTTTCAAGCAATCATCCAAGATCATTCAAAGAGGCAATCAATTTTTCCTCATTTCGTGTCCAAGTGTTTATCAATGGGCCTTTGGATGCAAAAAATGACAAGAACTCTCAAGTTCACACATGTTTGGCTAGCCTAAAATCAAGTACGGAATGTCACTTGTCCAAACATCATAAATTTATCATTTCTCAACATTTTTGGAATCTACTTTAAGCCAAAAGTCACATTTGAACTCCTCTACAATTTTGTTTCAAGGCTCAAACATCAATTCAACCTCTAAGTCCATCAATTTTGGGATTTGCCAAACTGCTCATGTGTTCACAAAAGTAGGCCCAAGACTTGGTCGACCTAATGCCTGGCCTAGAATTTCAAGTCACGACCTCAACTTTGATCAAATGCCATTTTCAAACCAAGCATCCTTTTGATGTGATTCTTTTTGCATTTGATTCTTTTCCATGAGAAGATTAGTTAGAACAAAGAAAATGCAAGAACGCACGAGTGAATTCCATTTGGCCTAGCTTCAAACATGTCACCAAGAGCTCTACTTCTTTTGCACATTTTAGGTGACAAAACTCATGCCAAATCTCAATTTGGGACCACTTGCACATGTGCAACCTTTTTTGTAACCCAAAACACATCCGAACAAACATAAAATGACTTGTTTCAATTGCCAATTCATGCATTTCATGCCTCATGTTCACACGGTTGCAAATCAAGAAATTCCAACTCCCTTCACGCAAATTTCATATCTATTTTGCATGTGTGAGCTCAGCAACACTTTTCCTATAAACAAAGGATTGATTTTCCTTCATTTCTAAGCTTTAAAAGCCAAAGAAACTTTGCAACCATTTGAGCACGATACCTCCAAAAGCCAGAAATCCATTTTCTCAATTCAAGCTTGTTTTGCTTCGTTTCTTCCCCTAAAATCACTTATCGGCACCTTCTAAAGCTAACTGAACCATTGTCGTGCTTTGAAGCTTCCTGAATTAAGCTGTCCATTTCCACCATTGTTGATCTCAGAAGCTCCAACTAAAAAGGTAGATATGAGTAACATTTTTGAGCAAACAAGTTAACAGTCTCTTCGTCTTGTTCCACTAATCAAAAGCCATATATTACCATGAATTTATATTATGTATCCATCATTTAATTCTTCTTTGAAAAAATTGGGTTCTTCACATGTTTGAGAAAATTTTCTCTACTCAGAGAAAATCAATTGCTCTGATGCAAAGAGACATGGACGATGATGGATGTTGATGCTGAATCCTTGCTTGATTCATGCTAAAAACACCTAGTTCGTGATTTGCAGAAATTGACCAAGGTTGAAGATGAAGTTGACTTGTGCGCAAAAACTAGTCGTTGGCGCCAAATATTCAAATATTATCTATTTTTTATTTTATTTTCATTTTCTTTTCTATTTTCTTTTCTAATTTAATTTTAAATCATTTTAATGCTTTTTTACTCCATTTTTTTTTTCATAATTTCATAAAAATATTTTCTACCACGTATTTTTTTTCATAGTTTTAAAAAATCATTTTGCATTTAATTGATTTTTCTTTCATTTTTAATTTAATTTTCATTTTTCATTTTAATTTTAAATCATTTTGAAATATTTTTCACTCCAACGTTTGAGATCTCATTTCTTATTATATTCTTGACTTTTCATAATTTTCTCAACCATTTATTTGATATTTTGATGCATCTTTCGAATTTTCCTTTTTAATTTCCATTTTAATCATTTTAAATTCCTTTTTATTTTTATTTTTGTTCAATTTTGGAATGTCTTAACATGGTCTCTTAATGATTGCTTGGTTGAACATGTTTTTAACATCTCAAGTCCTTGGTTGATGATCCCTTGGTTGATTGAACCTTCTTTGGGTCAAACATGTTAATGGATGATCACTTGATCATCTGTGGCACTTTGCATTAGAGATAGGTTATTCCTTGGTCATCATGTTTTGAGTTCTTTGATTTGTTGATAGGTGATCCCTATGTGATTTCTTGAGTCCTCATTTCTTCTCCTCTCATCTCTTTCTCTTCTTCTTTTTCTTATATTTGACTATTGTGTTACATTGTTTTAGGAGACTAACTTTGTGTTAGTTCTCTAACTTGGTGACACATAAATTGTTATTGACCGACCTCAGATATGTGTGACTTCTACATAAGTACACTTACGATTTCTTAACATAGTGCTAAATTGTCTCGACTGATTTTAATTCTCATTAACACTAACATTGACATATTAGTTGTGCTAACATCTAACATTTATTTTATGCTCTTTACATTTATGTCATTTACTTTTATTCCTTTACTTTTATATTATTTTACATTCATTTTCATTTACATTATAGTTGTTATTCATGCTCTTTATTGCTTTCTTATTTTAAAAAGAACAAAAAACATCCTAAAATGGCTAAAACCCTAAAAAATATTAATATGCTCTTGTGGACTATGTGTTACTATTCTTTGCTTGAGGAGTATTGAGGACCCTGGACATTAGGACTTAGTATTTCCCTTTACTTGGAGTGGTATCTGAGACCTTGTGATACATCTGAGGCCTAGTGATCCATGTGAGACACAATGTTTCATCTGAAACTTTTGGATCTCCAATTCAAGACTTGGATGCTCTTTATGGCTTGGTGACCTTAGTTGTCCATCTGTTTTTTCTTTAATATTTATATGTGCCTGTTGCTTGTTTATCTTGTGGCTCAATCCAAAGGGAAAGGAATGCTTGTTTTAACTAATGTCAAATGCTTGGCTCTTCATGTGGTTAATACACTTGCACACACAAAGGCTTTCTCTTGGGCCACCTGACAACGAGACCATTTACTTTATGCTTTAGGATAATCTCTTCTTCTCCTTTCCACTTCTTAAATTTTCAAAACTTCTCTCTATTTCAAAAACTTCTTGTTTTCAAACTTCACATCTTTTATTAATAAACCTTGACTTTGTCAAGTGATCCAGAAAATCTTTTCTCAATAAATGTTAAAACACTTAAGAATATTAAAAATGTTATTTCAAAAATTCTAAAAAAGAAAAACCTCATAAAACTTCTTTTTGTGCCTTTGTGCACTTTTTCTTTAAAAGCCTTTTTTTTCAAAAGATTGGATATTAGTATATTCTTGTAGTGATGCAACCCACTATACTTCTACAAGATGCTGAGAAATGATTGACATTTTCCACTTAAATGTTGAGATGTACTTGTGAGGAAGTCCAAGTAAAAGTTTTCCATATCAATATGCGCAAATGTGTATTTCCTTATATTTGTGGGTAATAGGTAAAGTTTTCCACTCGAATACGACAAAATATCTTTTCAATTAAAATCAATCAACAAACAACCCAGCTTTTTATAAACACGGATTTGTAAGTGGTTCTCATTGAGTACAATGAATGTGAGGGGTGCTAATACCTTCCCTTTGCATAATCAACCCTTGTATCCATATATCTCTTTTTTAGCTTCTTTCCTTTTTTTGTGTGTTTTGTTCGACCTTTTCCTTTTTCCCTTTGGAAACAATAAAGTTCGGTGGAGACTCTTGCTTTTCGAGTTAAGTTAAATAATAGCTTAATCTTAATGATTTTTCCTGCCGCGACAGTTTGCGAATTTGCTGGGGTGTAGTTCCTAAGAGGGTAAAGCCTAGCTTATTTATTTGTGTGTATTATTGCTTTTGTATATTATTGCTTTTTTTGCTGTTTTGTTTTTGGGTGCTTGGTGATCTCTGTGTAGTGAGATAAGTTCCCTACCCGGACTTGAGTGCACCTAAGCTAGGATGGTGGTATAGTCATGTCAGCCTTATGAGCGTTAAGCGTTATTAGGTTTAATGAGAACCCTGATCTGATGAGGCCCCTTTGGAGGTACTAATGTCATGTGAGTACTTGTAATGGCGTTATTATTTTTGACCTGGGAGTCTGAGATTCTGAGAGACCTTTAGAATATTTTAACCTCTCTGACCTTTTAGGAGGCAGTGTGGTGACCTTCTTGGCGTAGGCCTGGTATGGTTGATACACAATACTATACTCAAACGAGGTTCTCTTGAGAATATTATTGGTCTACAAGAAATTCATTAAAATGGTAATATTCGAAAGATGGATTTACGACTCTGGGAACTTTTTTAGAACCTGGTTACTATTCAAGGATTCCAAAGCCATAGAACATGCCCTGTGGGATGGTTGTTACCATGTCCACATGGCTCCATACTCATGGCGTTGCACCTTTTAACCCACCATGTTTGTGATTGTTGCATAATCATGTATTCATGAATTCATAAACATCTCTCATATGTTTCCTTTATCTTCATAGAAGACAAGCTGACACATTGGTATAATACTCGTGCCAATTCAAGATGAAATATGCAGACAATTGAGCAAGAGCAGAGGGAACTTCGTGAGGAAGTTAATTCACTGAAGATAGGAATTGAAAGAATGAATGCTCTGTTGGAATCCTTGTTGTATCTGTTGTGCCTACTAGATCTCCGCGTCAGAATCATATGCTCGGTGGTTATCCTTGGGGAATGCCTCCCAACTATGTGCTAGAAAATCTCCATCCTGCTACTGAAGCTCCTTTGGTGAGTCAAGTTCCTCCAGTTCAACCTGTGATAGTCACCGCTCCTCCAGTTGTGCATGTTGTACAACAAGAGGACCGTGTTTTGAGCACTGCTCCTAGTGAGAATCTGGATGTTTATGAGATAATGGATGAATTCCATTATCAATTCCTAAAATTGAAGAAAGAGTTGAAAGCTATGAAGGGAAAATATCTATTTGGTAAGAACGCTCATGATTTGTGCTTGATACCCAATGTCAAGATTCCTGTCAAATTCAAGGTCCCTGACTTTGAAAAGTACAAGGCTAACTCTTGTCCTCAGTGTCACTTGACTATGTATTGTTGAAAGATGGCTACTCACACTGATGACGACAAGTTGTTGATCCACTATTTTCAAGACAATTTGATTGGTGCAGCTTTAAAGTGGTATATGGGGCTGGACACTGCTCATGTTAGAACTTTCAATGATCTTGCAGAGGTGTTTTTGCGTCAATATAAGTATAGTTTGGATATGACTTATGATCGTGAACAGTTATGTGCTATGTCACGGAAGGATAAGGAATCAATCAAAGAGTACGCTCAGAGATGGCTTGAAGTTGCAGCTCATATTATCCCTTTGATGGAGGAGAAGGAAATGACGAAGATGTTTCTCAAGACTTTGAGTTCTTTCTATTAGGAGAGGATGGTTGCTAGCACTCCAAATGATTTCACCGAAATGGTGGGTATGGGAGTTAGATTCGAAGAGGGTGTCAGAGAGGGTCGTCTGACAAAAGACGTGAGTTCATCAAGTGGAACGAAGAAGTCTGGTAATCGTTTCGATAAGAAGAAAGAAGGGGATACCAATGCTATTTCTCAAGGAGGAAGACAACAAAGACCCAGAAACAAAAGTGGTCTGTAGAACCAATCTCAATAGTATTATCAACAGCTTCACATTGCGGAAATAACTTCGGTGATTAGTCTACCTCCTGCTGTTCAGACTTATCAACAACAAAATCAACGATCTAATAAAAATCAACAAGTTCGTACTCCCAGGAAGGGTTAGTTTGACCCTATCCCTATGACTTATACGGAACCGTATCCAGCTTTGATACATAATGTGCTGATTTAAACTAGATCTCCATCAGCTGTTCCGAATCCAATTCCATGGTGGTACAAACCTGAAGCTCATTATGCTTTTCATCAGGGAGCACTAGGGCATGATCTTGAATCTTATTTTTCATTGAAATAAGAAGTTCAAAAGCTTGTCAGGAATGGTCTGATGAAGTTTCGAGACGTTGGACTTAACGTGCATGCTAATCCTTTACCAGAACATGGTGGACCTTCTATTAGCATGATAAAAGTTTGTCCATAAGAGTATTTGATTTCTTATGTTAACTTGGTGAAGACTCCTTTGGTTTATGTGCATGCCAAGTTGCGCAAGGTGGGTTTGTTCAAAAGTGATAATTCAAATTGCTAGTTATGTGAGCAGAATCCTGAAGGGTGTGCATTGGTAAAGAAAGATATCCAGGGTTTGATGGACCAGGGTATTCTACAAGTCAAAATAAGCGTAAGGACGATGTGGTAGCTGTTATTTTTCCTCAGCTTTATGTTCCAAAGCCTTTGGAAATCACTTATCAGAGAAAAGATAGTGTTGTAACTCCCTTGGTAATTTGTTTTCCTGGACCGATTCCGTACGAATCCGACAAAGCTATTCCTTGGAGGTATAATGCATTTGTGTTGGAAAATCGTAAAGAGGTAATGATTGAATCATCATGAGAAATTAAGAATATAGCAGATGTCAGTGGTATGACTAGAAGTGGTTGTATGTTTACTCTAGCAGCTCTCCGAAAGGTTGATTATGCATCAACATGTAAGGAAGTGTATGGTAAAGATCATGTTGTGGTTAATCAAGAACATATGGTTGTTGGCCCGTCTGATGAACCTAAGAAGAATGATGATGCTTAAGAATTGCTAAGATTAATCTGAAGAAGTGATTACAAGGTGGTAGATCAACTCCTTCATACTCCGTAAAAAATATCAGTATTATCTTTATTGTTGAATTCTGAGGCTCATCCAAAATCTTTGATGAAGGTGTTAGAACAAGCCTATGTGGATCATGATGTGACAGTGGATCAGTTTGATGGTGTAGTGGGAAACATTATGTCCTGTAATGTTTTGAGCTTCAGTGATGAAGAATTTCCGCTAGAAGGTAAGAAACACAATTATGCTTTGCAAATATCCATCAGGTGCCAAGAGGACTCTCTGTCCAATGTCTTGGTTGATACTAGCTCATCACTCAATGTTATGCCGAAAGCAACTTTGTCTAAGTTGGTTTATTAAGGTGCTCTTATGAGAAACAGTGGGGTTGTAGTCAAAGCTTTTGATGGTTCCAAGAGGACACTGATTGGTGAAGTAGATCTCCCGATGATGATAACTCTACAGATGTTCCAAGTAATTTTTTAGGTGATGGACATTTACCCTGCATATAGTTGTTTATTAGGAATACCATGGATAGATGACGCTGGGGTAGTAACGTCAACTCTTCATCAGAGACTCAAGTTTGTTAAGAATGGTAAGCTGGTAACTATTTATGGTGATCAAGCCTTGCTAAGTCATTCACCTTTTTGCTTTCTGATATATAGATGCATATGAGGAGGCTATTGGAACTCAGTTACAAGTCGTTGATATAGTCAATGTTGTTAAGAAGAATGGGGCATCTATTGCTTCATTGAAAGAAGCACATCAGGTTGGGAAGAGTGGTCAGTCAGAAGGTTGGGGGCAAATTGTTGAGCTTCTCGAGAATAAGAACATAGTTGGTTTAGGGTTCTCACCATATGCAACTAGAAAAGCATTGAAGCGTGAAGCTATTATCATACCTATTCAAGATGTGTTCCACAATGCTGGTTTTATTCACCCCAGAAATCATGTTGTTGCCGCCATTGGTGAAGGTGATTCAGACTTATAATGGCCTTGCTTTGTGACACATGGATAGACTATCCAAAATTGGACTATCGTGGATGTTCCTAGTGTCGTTCGATTGTCAAAGTAATTTGTTTTGTGTTTTTCAAATAATTCCTTTCACTCTACCCAAGGTGAAAGTGACTTTGTTCGGGCGCCTTTGTTTCAAATTTTAAGATCATTAATAAAAGAAGTTTTATTATCCAATGTGTTTTTCTTTTTGCATTTTTCTGGAAAATGGTAACTAAAAATCCTGTAAAAAAACAATTTCATTTATTGAATATCACATTCGCATGCGCCTGATTCTAAAATAAGGCATAAATCATGTGCATATTAATAAGCAATAAACCCATTGAAAACAATGACCATGCACCCTCTTTCAACTTTGAATTCTCTGTATTTGAAGTGGAAGAATAGAGTGATGAAGACGGTGATATTCTAGAAGAAATTACTCGACTGCTTGAGCACGAGGAGAAGACTATTAAGCCATATAAAGAGCCTGTCGAACTGATCAACTTGGGTTTTGAAGAGAAAAAGAAAGAGGCCAAGATTGGGGCACTGCTTAGTGAAGATGTCAAGACAAGGTTGATAGAGAAGTTGAAAGAGTATGCTGATGTATTTACTTGGTCGTATCAAGATATTCCAGGATTGGATACTAATATTGTAGATCACCAACTGCCGCTTAAGCCAAAATATCCACCAGTGAAGCAAAAGTTAATAAGAACTCATCCTGAGATGGTTATCAAGATCAGATAAGAGGTGAAAAAATAGATTGATGCCAGTTTCCTTGTCACATCTGTCTATCCTCAATGGGTGGCCAATATTGTGCCAGTTCCAAAGAAAGATGGAAAAGTCAGAATGTGCGTAAACTGCAGAGATCTGAATAAAGCAAGTTCAAAAGATGATTTTCCTCTCCCACATATTAATATGTTGGTAGACAATACAACTAAATTCAATGTTTTCTCCTTTATGGATGGTTTTTTGGATATAATCAAATCAAGATGGCACCTGATGAAATGAATAAACAACGTTCATCACCCCATGGGGAACATTCTGTTATAGAGTAATGCCCTTCGGCTTGAAGAATGTTGGTGCTACATACTAGAGGGCCATGACTACCCTATTCCATGATATGATGCATAAGGAAATCGAGGTATATGTTGATGACAAAATTGCCAAGTCTATGGCTGAAGAAGATCATGTAAAATACATTCTGAAATTGTTCCAACATTTGAGAAAGTACAAACTCTACTTAAATCCAAATAAATACACTTTCGCCATTTGTTCCAGAAAGCTTTTGGTTTTCATTGTCAGCCAAAAACGTATAGAGGTGGATCCGGACAAAGTCAAGGCCATTCGAGATATGCCTGCACCAACAACAAAAAAACAAGTCAGAGGGTTCCATAGAAGTTTGAATTATATCTCCAAATTCATCTCTCACATGACTGCCACTTGTGAGCCAATCTTCAAATTTCTTCGTAAAGATCAAAGTGTTGTGTGGAATGAAGATTGTCAGAAGGCCTTTGACAATATTAAAGATTACTTGTTTGAGCCTCCTATTTTGATCCCGCTTGTGGAAGGGAAGCCTCTGATTATGTATTTGACAATCTTAGAAGGCTTGATGGGCTGTGTCCTCTGAAAATAGGATGAGACAGGTAGAAAAGAGCATACAATTTATTACCTTAGTAAGAAATTCACAGATTGTGAATCCCGGTATTCATTTCTTGAGAAAACTTGTTGTGATTTGGCATGGGCTGTCCGACATCTCCGACAGTATATGTTGAACCATACTACTTGGTTGATATCCAAAATGGATCCTATCAAGTATAATTTTGAGAAGCCTGCGCTAACAGGAAGAATTGCTCATTGGCAGATGATGTTATCAAAATATGACATTGAATATCGCACTCAGAAAACCATTAAAGAAAGTGTATTAGTTGATCATTTGGATCATAAACCAATTGAAGATTATCTGCCTATCCAGTTTGACTTTCCTAATGAAGATGTTAGGGCCATTGGAGCTAAAGATTATGATGAACTAGGTCTAGAGGAAGAACCAGAGCCCGAATCCCGATAGGGTTTGGTGTTTGATGAAGCCACTAATGCATATGGTCAAGGAGTTGGAGCAATTATAATCACTCCTCGAGGTTTTCATATTCCTTTTACTACAAGGATATACTTTGATTATATGAATAATATGGCAGAATATGAAGCATGTATCCTTGGCCTTAAAGAAGCCATTGATCTCAGAATCAAGAATCTTAATGTCTTTGGGGATTCGGCTCTATTTATCAATTAGATCAAAGGTGAATGGGAAACTCGTCATCTGGGTTTGATCCCATACAAAGATTATGCTAGGCGGTTGTTGCGTTTCTTTGATAAAGTCAATTTCCATCACATACGTCAAGAGGATAATTAAATGGCAGATGCTTTAGCCACCTTTTCCTCCATGTAACGGGTAAATATCTGCAACGAGGCACCTCAAATTACGATCAGGCATTTGAACAGACCTTCTCATGTTTTTGCAACATAAGAAGAAATAGACAATAAACCATGATATTATGATATCAAGTGTTTCCTCCAGAGTCGAGAGTACCCAGCTGGGGCATCTAGTAAAGAGAAAAAGACTTCGAGAAGATTGGCGTACAACTTCTTTCTCAATGGAGATGTGTTATACAAAAGAAATTGCGACATGGTCTTGCTCAGATGCGTGGATAGACACGAAGAAGACATGTTAATGCAATAAATCCACGAAGGGTCCTTCGGTACTCACGCCAATGGACATTCTATGGCCAAGAAGATGCTTGGATCTGGTTATTATTGGTTAAAAATGGAATTCGATTACTATCAATTTGTCAAGAAGTGTCATAAATGTCATATCTATGTGGACAAGGTGCGTGTGCATCCGACGCTACTCAATGTTATTTCGTCTTCGTGGCTATTCTCTATGTGGGGAATTGACATGATTGGCATGATTGAGCCTAAAGTTTCAAATGGTCATCGGTTCATTCTGGTAGCGATTGATTACTTCACCCAATGGGTTGAAGCGGTGTCATATGCCAATGTGATCAAACAAGTGGTGGTCCAATTTATCTTGAACCAAATCATCTGCCGATACGATATTCCAAGCAAGATCATTACTGATAATGGTTTAAACTTGAACAACAAAATGATGAAAGAAATCTGTTAAAGCTTCAATATTGAACATCACAATTCTTCACCTTTCAGACCTAGGATGAACGGGGTTGTTGAAGTGGCAAATAAGAATACCAAGAAAATCCTGCAGAAGATGGTTGTAGCCTAAAAGGATTGGCATGAAATGCTTACTTTTGCTTTGCATGGATACTGGACGTCTGTTTGCACTTCAAAAGGGGCCACCCCTTTCTCCTTGGTCTATGACATGGAAGCAGTGCTCCCAATAGAAGTCGATATCCCATCAATGCGAGTCTTGATGGAATCCAAGTTGAAAAAAGTTGAATGGTGTCAAAACAGATATAACCAGTTGAATATAATTGAAGAGAAGAGAATGACGACTTTGTGTCATGGTCAGTTGTACCAAAAGAAGATGAAGAAAGCATTTGATAAGAAGGTCCGTTCGCGTGAATTCAGAGAAGGTGACCTCATGCTCAAAAAGATCTTGCTTATCCACAATGATTCCTGTGGCAGTGGACTCCAAATTATGAAGGCACATATGTTCTCAAGAGAACCTTCTCTGGTGGTGCATTGATTCTTATAACTATGGATGGTGACGAGTTCCTACGTCCAGTGAACGCCGATGTAGTCGAGAAATACTTCTCCTAAATAATCAAAAGAACAGCTCGCTAAGTTGAAAACCTGGAAAGGGCAACTTAGGAAAAAATGAGCGTCTTAGTGGATTGAAAACCCGAAAGGGCAGTCTAGGCAAAAATTAGAGATATAAACAAAATTAATTCATCCCGGTAGATTAAAAACTCGAAAGGGTAATCTAGGTTAAAGTTAGGGATTTTATGGCAAGTAACTGCATCAGGAAAGGCATGATCACTCGAAGCAGCAGCAGCATCAATCAGGAAATCTCCATTCAATCTCTCTCAATGGAAGCTTGATTACATGAATTCAAATTTGTTAGGGAGAATAGTGGTTGTTCTATTTCAATGTAGCCATTCCATTTACCATTTTTCAAAATTTGTAATGATCCATGGAGTCGCATCTTTTGTGGACTACCATTTTATCAATAAAATTCTGATTTTTTGCCAATTAATTCCAATTCTTATATATTTGTTTCTTTGCAAAATGTCATTTACTTTTTATAATAACTTTTGAAACAAAGTTTTAATAATAAGCATGATTTTTGAAAATCGCAAAGTGTTTTCCTTTGACTTTTGAATAAACTAAAAGGAACGTCGGTCGTTGTTCAAGATTGGTAAAGCCTCAAGTGTAGAATTCAGATTCCGCGGTGTTGTAATTCACAGCTTGATAATTTAGTTTTCCCCAATGGAATCATTGTCGGATAATGGTTTTCTTCCAAACATTTTTGGTATTGCTATGTTGATATTGGGTTTCTCTCATAGCAAAACCAACAAAAAGTTTTTATGCCCTCAGAGATTTGACGATTGCTAAACATTCTTTATTTCAATTTTTCCCAATGGATCTTTTATCCCCAGCGGAGGATTTTGCGTCCTGGAAGGTGGGATAAAAGACAAGCTTTGTAGCAGAGTCTCCATCTAGTTGAGATTCGGACGAGTATTAAGTTCGTTGATTTTGGTTTCCCAATTTGTTTAGTGTGATTTTTTCCAGCATAATCATAACATTGCATGCATTCATACATTCATAGAGAATTTATGCATAACCGAACGCAGATTCGTGTTCATTTACATGTCCTTGGTACTTCTAAATTTACTTCCCTGTTGGTGTTTTCCCCAGAGAGAGTTCATCTTTTGTCTCCCCACTGAGATTATGCCTTGTGGAAGAACTATGTTTCTGTTTTCCTTCCCAACTCATTCGGCTAGATGGAACAAATCCCCAGTCAAGTTCGTTCCTCGACGGGTAGAGTCCTCTTTGACCGTTTCTCTCTCATTCATTCCTAGATTGAACTTTGGTCCCCTACAACAATTTTTTACTTCTCCAGGCTAAAGACATAGATGACGAAGAAGGCGTGTTTTGAACCTTTTAGATCAAGTTTCCTCAACAAAGAAGACTCATTCAGTGGAGGAATTATCCAATTTCTCAATGATTATTGCCCTGGTAATCTATGAGATTTCATTCAACAACAAGTGGCAGTCTCTTTATTTAAGAAGCTTGTTCATTCCCAACAATATCAATTCTTATTTCAATAGCATGTGGCAATCTCTACACTCAATCCCGACAGAGAAGCTTATTGTGATTCAAAAAATCAAGGTCAATACCGATTCGTTTTCTAATAGGTGGTTGTCTCTTTATTTCGGAAGCCTGTTGCGATCCCCAATCAAAGTCAAGATGTCAATCTCCAGCAAGTGAAGACCACTTTAGGTTGAGGACTAGAAGTCGAGGAAAGCTTGTTTGGTACCCTTTCTAATTGGAAGACTTGGTTAAAGAAGAAACTGAGATCCGTTCTAGGCTGAAGACCAGAAGTCATGAGAGGTTTATTACCCTTTCCAAGTGGAAGACTTTGTTAAAGAAGAAAATGAGACCCGGTCCAGGCTGAAGACCAGAAGTCATGGGAGGTTTATTACCCTTTCCAAGTGGAAGACTTGGTTAAAGAAGAAACTGAGACTCATTCAAGACTGAAGACCATAAGTCATGGGAAGTTTATTACCCTTTCCAAGTGGAAGATTTGGTTAAAGAAGAAGTTGAGCCCCGTTCCAGGTGAAAGACCAGAAGTTATGGGAAGTTTATTATCAATTCAAATCTTGTCACTACCTTCGACTATGAGTTGGTATTATACTGTCATCCATGAGTCGATATTATCTTGTTTACTGCCTTCAACTATAAGTTGGTAGTAGCTCCTTTTCAACTGACTACTCTGGGTTGATTCCATAGTAAGTTCAGTGTTTTTTTTCCTTTTTACATGTTTCTTAGCGGAGTCTTCCATTGTCGCTTGCTAGCTCTCTCGCTTCTAGCTATACTTTGAGTTGTTCCCTAGTATGGGCCCTTGCGATGCTCCCTAGTGAGTTATATCTCCCTGGTGGGATCCCTTTAAGTTTTTTTCTCTAGCAGTATTAGAGTTGTAGTTCTTTTACACGAAATGTGTCTCCCGTGAAGCCTTCCCCGCAGAGTCCGCATCATTTGCATTCATATCATAAGCATCATGCGACATCTTAGGGATAAAAATTGGGTCTTCTGTATTTAAGTATCTTCAATCTCGTCGATATGGAGATTTCAAATCTTAAAATCTCCGAATAGAAGAAACCTGAATAGGGGCATCTGTCATACCCTAATGTTTACCCCTAAGATTCCACCTATCATATCATTGGCATTTTAATAAAAATCACAAGCATGATATCCTCCTCCCCCCCCCCCCCTCTAGGTTTGCCTTTGGGGAGAGATCACCAAGCACCTTTGTGTTTTCTTTTCTTTCTTATATGCTAACATTTCTAACCATAATAAAAATACAAAAATATGTGATTTTTTCTCTTTCTTATTGTACAACGTAGGGACTTGTAATCAATGGATCAAGATTGGTTTCTAAATTAGGGTTTGGATGCTCAAAGTCAAAGTTTGGTCAACAAATGGTTCACAAGAGCTTTCACTTCAAGGCATGACATATAACCTTAGGTCATATTAATGTCAAGCTTCATTTAACATCATTTGATCTATAAAGGTTCAAGTTTGGTCCATGATTTCAAAGATGATTCTAGTATGGTTCATGTCTTAATTTCCATGCCATCTTCATCCAATTTTCAAGCAATCATCCAAGTCAAGTTTTCCTCATTTGGTGTCCAAGTGTTTATCAATGGGCCTTGGGATGCAAGAAATAACAAGAAATATCAAGTTGGCACATGTTTGGTTGGCCTAAAATCAAGTATGGCATGTCACTTGGTCCAAACACCATAAATTTATCATTTCTCAACATTTTTGGAATCTACTTTGAGCCAAATGTCACATTTGAACTCCTATACAACTTTGTCTAAAGGGTCAAACATCAATTCAACCTCTAAGTCCATCAATTTTGGGATTTTCTCAGCTGCCCATGTGTGCACAAAAGTAGGCCCAAGATCTGGTTGACCTAATGCCTGGTGTCGTACCTCAGAAAATGAGAGACGACCTCGCGAAGCGCAATCGTACCCTCGCGAGATGGACTAACAGAGTCGACACTGAACTTTATTTATTCCCATAAGGGGAAAGGGAAAATATCGATAAAACCCCTACACGAAGAGAAAAGACATGGTCATTGCAACCAAGAGTCTCAGTTTGGGAGTCGGTTATGCAAAGTGAAGGTACTAGCACCCCTCACGCCCGTTGTACTCAACGGGAACCGTTAGGTTAGGTGTGCCTGTTAATGTTTTCTTATAAGTGTTAGGAATTTCAGTTATTAGGAAAGAAAGAGGATAAGGACTAGATGGTTTATTTTCCTAGGGTGCTCACCAAGATCATCGCAATCTCGTGCCTACGTATCCTCATAGTGCAATGAGGAAGTCATAGTAATTGTAGTTCAGGAAACTACGATGGAAAAAAAGGTTGTTCGCCAAGGATTGGGGGACTTGGGCCTACGCATTCTCATTGAAAAATGAGAAATCAGAGCGTCCGTAGTTTTGGCTACGGTTTGTTGGTTGAGTTTAGGATGACGAGAGCTTGAATCGCGAAAACTACATCTCTGATCCTAATTCTCGGGGAGAAGTTTACTGCACCCCGCTCCTTTTTCATCTTTTATTGAAAAATGTTTAATTATGATTAAATTGATTAACTTGACTTGGAAAATTCCACTTGACGTTAGATCAATGGTTTATTCATGTTCGAAACGGTGAGGGTTTGAACTAAGTGGAAAGGAGGTCCTAACGGGTATATGGTAAGGTCGATGGCAATGCACAAGGCAATCAGCTTACAAGAGAGGGTAGGGCATGATATATGGATCAAGAGATTTAGGGTTTGGAATCAATTCATCATACAAGATAAAACAAGCAAGGAAAAGTAAAGGAAAGTGATTGAATTGAATTTTAATCATGTGCACTAGTAAAGTGGGATAGTCTTCTAAGCAACCAACTAGAAGTAATTGATTGAATAGGTCTCACTGTAAGAAAGCTCAGGAGTAAGCCATGAATGTTGTGTTTAGTGACCAATAAGGTTGATGGAAATGCTTAAAAGGAAATCGACTTACAAGGTGAAATTTTGGTAGCAGATCTCAGATGTCCTGAGAGAAGTCGAGACATTGATGTCTGCTTTACTAAACAAGGACAGAACAAGAACATTCTGATATCTCAAAGTCATAACTGTGTCATGAAGGATGTTTCAACATCTGTCAAGGCATATATTTCAGAGCATAAGAACAGACTAAATTATACATAACAGAATGATAAAGAACACCAAGATATGACGACCCAATTTGGTGTATAACAACACCTACATCTGGGGGCTACCAAGCCGGGAATGAATTCACTATCAGTAGTATTAATTCTAAGCATATGTTGAAAAGTCTTTTAGGTGGGTGTTTTATCGTATCCGCAGGGATTGTTCAGATATCTAGATCCTTGTCGTTCAATAGTCTAACGTTCTAAGTAAAGGGTTTTCAAAGATTTCTTTTTTAGTAACATATGTTTTTGTAGCAAAGAGTAAATTAGGGCAAAAGTGTTTTGTTTTAAGAAAAGCATGTCAAGATTATATTTTGTTGACCATTTTCATACATATCCGATTAATCAAGCATGTGAACCTAGTTTCGATCAATACAATCACATATCCTCGCGAATCCGTTTATGTCTAAAGCGACTTCTTGAGTATAATTGTTTAAGTCGTTAGATGATGTCTCGAACCAACAATCGAAATAATAAACTTTAAGAACGATACAAAGCAAATATTAACTCCCAAATCTATGTCTAGAGTTTGATTGTTAATAGATGAAGAAATTAGATAAAGATTTGGAAAATCTATGTCTAGAGTGATTCAAACCATAAATACAACATTAAAAGCAAACAACTTCATCATATATTGATCATCAACCTTGTTCACATACAAAAGATCAAAAGAAATACATACAATCAAAGTTAACTACCTCTAAGCTTGACACAAAAGTGATTAGCTTCCCATAACCACGGTAGCTTATTTTACAAGTTCGGGAGGAGATGAAAGAGTACCCACGTCGAAGAATCGAACTCGGATGCGAATCCAACTTCTATTTGTAAAATATCACCCTTTGGTGAAGAAATCTCATAAAACCAAGCTGCGGTGTGTAAAATTGGGTTATGATCCCCAAAAAATAGTGAAAAGTACTTATATAGTACTTTAGAATTTGTCATGTTCTCACTGCGAACTGATTCTTCGCCCAAAGAACCCAAATTTAGGCACATAAAATGGCCTCTGAACAGTTAAACCGCTCCTGAGAAATATCTGAAGTTCGTTGTGGGAACGATTCTTCACACTGCTGTCATACCCCAAATTTTGACCACTAAGATTTCCTATCATTGTGCAAATCATCAGCACAATATGGATGTACCTTTGTGCCTCATCAATCTCCTCAAGGGTTGTTGAGCACTTACTATAATCAATAATTAGGGTTTCAAGCCCTCTCAGAGTTCTTAGACAAAGGATCAATCAAGAATTAACATGATCTTCAACTTGTCTAACCTCTTAAACATCCATAATGGATCAAGAGGACTCCCACTTCAAGGATTAAGCACAAGGCTGCAACATTCTGAGTGGATTAAGCCTCAAGATCGCCAGTGTCACCAAATTAGGGTTTTGGTGGACCAAGGCCTCCAGATGGAAATTTTCCTCTGGGCATGAGCCAATGCTTCAAATTATAACCTAAAATTCTCCATGGGATATCATGCACCCAATCATCAAGTCAATTTGGTCTTAGGGGATGCATTCATAAAAAATCAGGAATTAGGGTTTCTTGACCTAATTCACCCCTAAGTTGACTTTTGGGACAAAACATGAGCCAAGACCTCAAGGTATGATTTGAGGGTCCCTAACACACTACATTGATCCATTTTCAACAATGGATTGATCCAAGAAGCTTGAGCAACAAGTTTCAAGTTCATCAGAACCACAGTTAGGGTTTCGTGGGAAAAAGTCAACTGTGCCTTTGACTTTTGACCCAGGCATGCTCCCAAACCTTGGGACATGATTCAATACACCCTATAACACCTATTAAATCAATCCATCAAGTTTGATTTAGGTCAAGGACTTGATTTCATAGAGGATCGCACAGTTTGGAATTCATCTGGCAAAAAGTCAACTGTGCATAAAAGTCAACTTTGACTTTTTGAGATTTTTCACAATTATGGTTATTTGACCCTAAAATGATGTTTATGTATGATTGGAATCATCATTCATCAAGAAAAATCAAGAAAAGTGGGATAACTTGTAAAAGGGGTAACCATAAAAACTTAGAAAATTTTCTAAGTTATGGAATAAAGTGGCAAGGGTACCAACTTTGGAGGATCATAACTCCTAAACCACAAGGCCATTTTTCCCCCATCCAAAACTGGATTTGTAGCTCTCATGGCCCTCTACAAAAGCTTCAAACATAACTCATTCCAATTCCTCATGGATTTTAAGTTATGGAATGATCAAAATCACAAAAAGTGAAAATGTCACTTTTTTCCAACACTTAGTGAAATTTTCACTAAGTCAGAATCTGCCTTCATTTTTTTCCAAATGTAGGGGCATTTTTCACTTGGATCCAAAAGGTATCAAAACCAGCTATGATCAAACAGTTGTTGTATCATATGAGGGCTTTCCAAAATGGCCAAGAACTCCATCAAAGTCCACTTGAGCCATGAGATATGACAATGCCAATATGCCTTGCTGGAAACTGTCATGGCAAGGCAGATATGGGAGTTTTGCTCGATTTGCTCAAATTTTGCAAAGGGCAAGCAACTCTATCCATCTGAACACCTCAAGGGGGGACCAAGGAGGAACCAACTCGGATCCCAAGCCTCCCAAGTCTTTGGAACCAAAAGTAGCATGCCAAACCTAGAAATGCCTAAAAGAAGGACAAGACTCCAATTTTGGATTGGAGCATTTAATGGATGCACCAAGGTGGCATGGACTGAGCCATTCCCAACTGAATTCAGTCAAGACTTATCCAAGACCAGGGGAACCAGCAGCCTGTGCCCTAACCTCTAGTCAATAGCTAGAGGAAACTTGGATTCTCATTGCTCAACATTGGCCAAACCTCTGCTGCAGTTACCATTCACTATTTTAGCCAAAACAAACTTGATCTACTATAAATAGATCTCACTTGTGTTCAGTTTGAGTACACCAAAGCACTACAACACTTGCTTTCCTCAAAATCTCTTTCTCTAGGCAAAAATACCTTCTTTAGCAAGGTAACTCTGAGTTTTTGAGTTAGAGAGCAATTCCACCATAACTCATGATCCAAACACATCCAATATGTCATATCTAAGCTGTCCAAACTCTCACAAGTGACCTGTAACACCAAAATCCCAAAGTCACCTCTCAAAACCTCAAAATAGGACTTTTTGTGCATTTTTCAAGACATGTCTTGATTCAGTCACTTTCCAAACCAGATAAAACCTCAAACACACTCTAAATATCATCCTAAAACTGTCCCAAATGGTTCCACACATCTGGAACACCGTTTGAGAGAGTTGCTATTTTGGCCACTTTTGCCCCTTTTGCAAGAAAGAGCTCAAACTTGTTCCTGAGGTTTCCAGCTGATTCCAACCATCCTAAAAGCTTCTAAGAGATCATTTGAGGGTGTCCAAAGCATCAAATCATTTCTGGAACAAGGTGCTTGGCAGATTGCACAAAAGCTCCAAAAAGAGGTAAGCATCACAACTTGGATTATGCTTTCTTTTAATGTCCATTGATCATGCATCTCTTCTAAATGTTATGTGTGTTATGTTTTCACTAATTTATCATGTAACTCATGCTTGCACCAAGAGATGGCATGGAAAATGCAAATCATGGCCTATTTCAAAACCACTATCAGGTTTTTCAATAGGAGCATGATCTGAAAAAAACACCACCACCATTGGATTCCTTGTGAAATTCTAGGCAGGATAGACCTAATTTTTGTCCCAATCCATGGAAAAATGAGAAAGTTATGGCCTTCATGTTTTCAACCAAAATCTTGCCTTGCCTTGCCTTGGGCCAGGTCAAAAACAAGGCAAGCCTTGTATATTTGTGGTTGTGTTTCAATCAACGGATGTATCACCACCCCAGTGGTAAGGCGCGCGCCCTATACACAAGAGGTCTGGGGTTCGAATCCCCCTCGCCCCAAATCCTCTTTTTGTTATTTTTTTCACTTTTTATTGTTTTTCTTATTATTTTTAATGATTTGAAAAATTAATAACTTCCTCAATTTTAATTATTTTTTATTGGTTATTTTTGCAAAAAATCACAATAATGTTGAAATATTTTATTCCACAAAAAAAATCAGATTTATATTAGTTATTTAATATAATTAGTATTTTTGTGAATAAATTCATTTTTAATTGTTTTTAAACATTTAAAAGTGAATATTTACTTTAAAAATCAAAACCAAATGAGTTCTAAATCATCTTGTGATTAAAACCTCATTTTTCAAACCTTAAACAAAAATCACAAGTGGTTTATTCAAACTTATTAGGTATTTTTATCATTTTATTTGATTTTTCTTTAAATATTTACTTTTAAAGGGAAACAAAATTAGGGTTTCTTTGATTTTCACCCTCACAAATCATTTTCAAACACTCATGGGCCTCTATTAGAGTGTAAGACCCAATCCCTTTGTAAATACATCACTTTTTGGGCCTCAGTCATTGTATAAGTCCCACTGTATTTTCAAAAACGACGGCGCGATCGTCGCCTTTTTAAACAAACCTTGGGCCTCTCCTTGAGTTGTAAGCCCCATCACTTGTACAAAAACACCTTTGGGCCTCTAATAGAGTGTAAAAAAATACTCTCTTGTTGAGTATAAAAGACTCTCTTGTTAGGTCACAAACCTTTTAGCCTTCGTCTTGGGCTTCGTACAAGACACATATAAAAACACCCTCTTGTTGGGTCAATAACATCCTCTTAGGCTTTGTATAAGGAAAACCCCGGTTGAGTCAATCAACCTTTTAGCATCAAACATATGCCTTGCTCACAGTACACAAACATCAACAACTCCTCTTTAGAGATGACAAATTATCTCTCATACAAAACACCTTTAGCTTCATATCTTGGGCTTTGAACAAGATACAGACCACCTTTAGCTTCAAGTCTTGGGCTTTGGACAAGACACCAAAACAACCTTTTTCCTCCCATAGAATAGGAGGAACTACGATCGCTCTGATTTCCTTGCTTCGTTAAACGGGAATACATAGGCATAAGATTGCAAAAATCTTAGCGAGCATACTAATCAAAAACCCAAAATCCCGTACCTTCATACATCAATCGAAAAGCAGCAAATCTAAACACCTTACCAAAAACCTAGCCCATAGTCCAGACATTCTATTCTTAAAAAAATAACCGAAGAAGGGCTCACATCTTAATAGCATCTGTAAACTAACAGTCAGCTGTTTAAACTCAGTATGCAAGCAGGGTTAATTGGAGACATCTATTTCCCTTCCTTAATCAGCTCAACAGGATAAAAAATGAATCGAACTATAGTACCCAAGCAATAGTGATTCAAGACCACAAAAATCGCGCTACAACTGCGAACTACCTCGCCTACAAGTTCGCACAATGAACTTATGGTCCTTTAGCTACAACCTCAAGTCTAGGATGCTTTGCTGGCTCTTCGCTGATGCTTTGCCACAGCGAACATTCGTTGCTTGTTCACCCAGCGAACTTACTGCCCTTTAGCCACTGTCTCAAATTTGAGAGGCTTCGCCAGGACTTTGCCAAATGTTCGCAAAGCGAACATTCGCTGTCTGTTCGCACAATGAACATGCTGATATTCTTCTCTTTCTTTGGCTTCCTTGTCCAATTTCTTGTGTTTTACACTTTGATGCTTTCATGCTTAATTCCTGCACAATATCACACAAATCAAAGCAACCAAAGCTATTTTCATACAATTGAAGAATAACATGCTTTCATGGAGTAAATCCAACAAAACAACACAAAAGAGTTGAAAAATGCCAAAAATTAATGATCAATTTAAAGTAGGTTTGACATCTAAAAAACTCTCCCCAACTAGATATTTGCTTGTCCTCAAGCAAAGTATGCCTCTCATTAAAAACAAGAGGATTTTCTCAAGCATTTAATTCAACCAAGAATGGATTTATGGCTCAAATAAACAAACAAATGCACACAAGAAATGATTACAACTTCCTATAATCGAGCAATGCAAAAGAATTTAGTTCTTAAACAAATATCATACAATGCTTCATGTAACAACTAAATTATCATGCTCGAATCGCGAAAACTACATCTCTGATCCTAATTCTCGGGGAGACGTTGACTGCACCCCCTCCTTTTCCATCTTTTATTGAAAAGTGTTTAAGTATGATTAAATTGATTAACTTAACTTGGGAAATTCCACTTGACGTTGGATCAATGGTTTATTCATGTTCGAAACGGTGAGGGTCTGAACTAAGTGGAAAGGAGGTCCTAACGGTTATACGGTAAGGTCGATGGCAATGCACAAGGAAATCGGCTTACAAGAGAGGGTAGGGTTTGATAAATGGATCAAGAGCTTTAGGGTTTGGAATCAATTCATCATACAAGACAAAACAAGCAAGGAAAGTAAAGGAAAGCATTTGAATTGAATTTTAATCGTGTGTAATAGCAAAATGTGATAGTCTTCTATACGACCAACTAGAAGTAATTGACCGAATAGGTCTCACTGTAAGAAAGCCCAGGAGTAAGCCATGAATGTTATGTTTAGTGACCAATAAGGTTGATGGCAATGCTTAAAAAGCAATCGACTTACAAGGTGAAATTATGGTAGAAGATTTTAGATGTCTTGAGAGAAGTCGAGACATTGATGTCTTCTTTACTAAATAAGGACAGAACAAGAACATTTTGATATCTCAAAGTCATAACAGTGTCATGACAGATGTTTCAACATCTGTCAAGACATATTTTAGAGCATAAGAACAAACTGAATTGTACATAACAGAATGATAAATAACACCAAGATATGATGACCCAGTTTGGGGTACAACAACACCTACATCTGGAGGTTACCAAGCTAGGAATGAATTCACTATCAGTAGTATTAATTCTAAGTATATGTTGAAATGTGTTTTAGGTGGGTGTTTTATCATATCCGCATGGATTGTTCAAATATCTAGAAGCTTGTCGTTCAATAGTCTAACGTTCTAAGTAAAGGGTTTTCAAAGAGTTCTTTTTTAGTAACATATGTTTTTGTAGCAAAGAGTAAATTATGGCAAATATGTTTTGTTTTAAGAAAACATGTCAAGATTAGATTTCGTTAACCCTTTTCATACATATCTGATTAATCAAGCATGTGAACCAATTTTTGATCAATACAATCGCAAATCCTCATGAATCCATTTATGTCTAAAATGACTTCTTGAGTATTATTGTTTAAGTCGTTAGATGATATCTCGAACCAACAATCGAAATAATAAACTTTAAGAATGATATAAAGCAAATATTAACTCCCAAATCTATGTCTAGAGTTTGATTGTTAATAGATGAAGAAATTAGATCAAGATTTGGAAAATCTATGTCTAGAGTGATTCAAACCATAAATACAACATTAAAAGCAAACAACTTCATCATATATTGATCATCAACCTTGTTCACATACAAAAGATCAAAAGAAATACATAAAATCAAAGTTAACTACCACTAATCTTGACACAAAAGTGATTCGCTACCCATAACCGCGGTAGCTTGCTTTACAAGTTTTGGGAGGAGATGAATGAGTATCCACGTTGAAGAATCGAACTCGGATGCAAATCCAGCTTCTATTTGTAAAATATCACCCTTTGGTGAAGAAATCTCATAAAATCAAGTTGTGGTGTGTAAAATTGGGTTATGATCCCCAAAAAATAGTGAAAAGTACTTATATAGTACATTAGAATATGTCATGTTCGCACTGCGAACTGATTCTTCGCCCAACGAACCCCAATTTAGGCATATGAAGTGCCTCTGAATAGTTAAATCGCCCCTGAGAAATATCTAAAGTTCACTGTGCGAACGATTCTTCGCACTGCGAACTACCTCACCTACAAGTTCGCACAGCAAACATATGGTCCTTTAGCTACTGCCTCAAGTCTGGGATGGTTCACTGGCTCTTCAGTGACGCTTTGCCATAGCGAACATTCGCTGCTTGTTCGCCCAGCAAACTTACTGCCCTTTAGCCACTGTCTCAAATTTGAGAGGCTTTGCTGGGACTTCGCCAAATGTTCGTAAAGCAAACTTTCGCTGCCTGTTCGCACAGCGAACATGCTGATATTCTTCTTTTCCTTTGGCTTCCTTGTCCAATTTCTTGTGTCTCACACTTTGATGCTTTCATGCCTAATTTGTGCATAATATCACACAAATCAAAGCAACCAAATGTATTTTCATACAATTGAAGAATAACATGCATTCATGGAGTAAATCCAACAAAACAACACAAAAGAGTTGAAAAATGCCAATAATTAATGATCAATTTAAAGCAGGTTTGGAATCTAACAAAATCTCCCCGACTAGATCTTTACTTTTTGTAATAGTCGGGCCGGGACTCCCCCACAGACACCACAGACACTATTACTCACAAGCTAAATCACTAGCCCCCTTCACTACTAGTGTTTTTGCCTCCCGTGGGAATCGAACCGCGTAGCTGGGGATAAGTACCACGTTCAATGCATTCCCACTACCAATTGAGCTAATAGCTCAATTGGTAGTGGGAATGCATTGAACATTGTACTTATCCCCAGGTACGCGGTTCGATTCCCACGGGAGGCAAAAACACTAGTAGTGAAGGGGGCTAGTGATTTGGCTTGTGAGTAATAGTGTCTGTGGTGTCTGTGGGGGAGTCCCGGCCCAGCTGTTACACTTGTCCTCAAGCAAAGTATGCCTCTCGTTGAAAACAAGAGGATTTGCTCAAGCATTTAATTTAACCAAGAATGGATTTATGGCTCAAATAAACAAACAAATGCACAAAAGCAATGATTACAACTTCCTATAATCGAACAATGCAAAAGAATTTAGTTCTTAAACAAATATCATACAATGCAAAAGAATTTAGTTCTTAAACAAATATCATACAATGCTTCAAGTAACAACTAAATTATCATGCTCGAATCACTCTAACACTCCTCTTCGAATAAGAATGGAATAAATAAACGCGTTTACAACCACAGGGTAAGTTCACTCACCTGAAAAATGATGGAAATACAAACCAATTCATACATCATCTAACCAATCAATAAAGAAATTATGGAAGCAAGAAGATCATAAGGTCATTAAAGGTTGTAGCTTGGTTAGGTTCACAACAAAGGGACATTATAAGTCCATGGATTCAAAGTTGCCAATGCAAAAGAAACATTCACTACACAAGGCAATGTACACATTATAACTCCATCCAACACTTTCTTTTCTCTAATGCTCACCCTTCCAACACCTTTTTGCACATTATTTCTCATTCTCTATTTTTTTCTCATTCAAAAAAGCATGCTCTTTTCTTTTTCTTTTTCATCATTCATATACACAATTTTCTTTTTCAATTCTTGTTTGAAAATTTTCAAAATTATTGAGTAACCTACCACTTTTCTTTTCACTCTCCCAACTTGGTTTTTAACCAAACCCTAAGTGAATGTTCCTTGCTTTTTGAGGCAAGGAAGACAATTTAGTACAATTTCAAAGGTTTAAGAAAAAACTTTAGAATCCTACACAATTCAATGATGAACTATCTTTATCATTATGTACAAATACCAACTTCATCACTAAACTAGGATCTAAACTATTAAGCTCAAATTGGTTAGCAAATTCTCACTACTCACGGGTAAGTTACTTTTAGATATGGTTGTGCTAATTATCAACAAATGCCTTTATCATATCTAATGCTTCCACAAAATCAAAATAATCCCAAGATAAAGCATGAATCAAATGTACTCAACAAGATTAATCAGTCATCCTATGCATTTAGTAAACAATGGAGGTTTCTTACAATTTGTGGCTTTTGGACCTAAGTGATACAAGCATTCAAACAAAGTTGCAACAAGAAACAAAATTACATTTTCACAAAGAAAATAAATTCTTACACATTCTAGCATCCTAGGAAGAGGTAACCATATACCTTGCCAACATTTACATGATCAAATACTATCAACACCATCCAAACTTGGGAGAATCTTCATTTGATAATTTTAGCAAATAACAACCAATCTAGAAGTTATCACATTTCCACACCAAAAAATGGAAACATTAAATTCCAAACAAGCATATCAACAATAAAACTAAAAACAAGCATATCAACAATAAAACTATAAGAGTTGAACATTCCTAAACTAAAGAATTCAACTCTTAAACAACATAATAAAAGAAAAATGAAAGTAAAGAAAACAAAAGTTGAACATTCGTGAACTGAAGAATTCAATTGATAATAACATTAAAGGGCTAATGGTGTAAAAACACTAACAAAAGTATTAGTACCCAAAAGTGGTACATACAACAACATAATCGAAAATAATCCAACAAGTGGATATAGTACATCAAAAGGGAATACAATAAACATAAATATAAATATAGCAATGATCTAAGCTAATAGAAAACTTCACTTTGTAGAACCAAAGGAAGTCGCATAAGATTATGCTCAAAATATCCAATAACAAAAACTAGTCCTCCTCGGACTCAGTCTCATATAAATCAAGCTTTCCAGAACCGAAAACCTCCTCAGAACCAGCTTCAGAACCAGCTTCCATATCATCTCCAGCCTCCTCATCATCCTCAAGATCATCTACATCTGCCCCCTCTCTAAACTGTGGCCTGGCCTCAGGCCAAGCAACAAGAGCTAGGAACTGTTCCCTAGTCATCATAGAATGCTCCACAGTTGTAATACCTGCATAGAATCATGGATATTAATCATGGCTCACTGAGTTGCTGCCATCTATTCCCAGTTGTAGTTACAGATCTCCCACTGAAACGGATCAAAGCCCAGGGAGCCTGCAACTCCCGAACTGGAAGCACCACCAACATTAGTACCAGCACTAGAGGTCTGTCCTCCTCTCGCTCCCTTTGGCCTGCAAAACTTATCCACAAACTTATCATCAATAGTAGACGGGATCATAACCTGATGACTGGAAGGTACCTTCACCCTCGCATGCACACATAACACCATGATAAGACATGGAAAAACCAAGGGGCAATTTTTCGCGCCCTTGACCTAAGTCCACTCTCAACAACAACACGCATCACATCAGCTTTGATCCTAGCAACATCAATTTATGTGTTAATCAGAATACTGTGAACTAAGTGTGCAACCAGAATTGGCATATTGGAGGTATGTTACCTCAGCTTGATGTTAGTTAACAACAAGAGAAGTACCAACTGAGCTAACGGTCGCATGTCCTCCTTGCGGTATCTTCTAGGAACCCCAGATGGGTTTAATTCCACTGACTTTCCCTCCAACAATATCGCACTAGAGATGGCCTCTACGTCTCTATGCAACCTTAAGTTCCTGTGATACTCATTAATCTCATCTTCTCCTAAGGTAAGAGGTTTGCCTAAAACATGGTGTCTCGATCAAATTTTACCTCTCTCCCATACACCATAGTGGTCCATGAAAATACCTCGTCGTCATTTGGAAGAGAATTAGCATAGAACTCCCTTACGAGCTCTATGTTAAAACTATCACATGGTGTGACCAATTTGTTCCACTTCTTGGAATGTATGATTCCCGCTACTGCCCGGTAGGAACCTTCAGGATTGAGATTAAACCTCTTTTCTGGTAAAATGCTCTTTTTTTCAAGAGCCGCATATCTGGCAGCTTGCTTAGCTCCTTCGAACCTCTCAGTATCATATTGGATCGGCTGCGGACGAGATGTGCTTTCAACCTTTCGCTTCTTTGAAGGAGTTTCCCTAGGAGGTGCCATCTGCACATTCACCAAATAAAATAACAAGCCAAACACATGATATATTAGTGAGAAAGCATGGCTTAAAAAATCAACACAAGAAACTCAGCATAACTAAAAAATGATAATTTGCTGTCATGTTCACCAAGAGTTTGCCTAGCGAACATTCGCTCCAAGTTCACCTTGCGAACTCAAGGAAAACCCTGCGAATTCCAGAATTGTAGGTTCTGCCTACAACAAACAAATTCAAATGCATAGCCAAACTCCTATATTAAGCGTTTTTCTATTCATGGTACACAATGAGCCTCAAGAAACATCACAACAACCTCAATTGCTCAAGCAAAGATTAAGAGTTCATATGGGTTTAGTCAATTTCATATCAACCCTAACTTACACAAACTCAACTCTCAATCTTTTAGAAGTTCAGAACCCACATGGAAATTCTATTTTCTTAAATAAACCCTAACAACATGCTTGTTAATCAAGAACAGGGGAATGATTACAGAACTCAAACCTGAAATGTGTTGAGAGGAGTGAATAAAAATAACAAGTAAGTTTGGAACTGTTTCACGATGGGTACACTTGAGAACTTGTGTGTGGTGCTTTGTGAGAAGTAGAGAGGCAAGAGTGAAAAGTGAAGACAAAAAGTGTAATGGGGTAGGTTTACCTATACAAAATCTGAAAACTGGGTACTGGGCCTACGCTTCTCTGGCCCACCCAATTTTTCACTTAAGTGATGTGGCAGCAAAACCTGACTTTTCCCTGTCTCGCTCAGTTTGCTTTGCGAACTTCCCAGCGAACATTCGCCCTAGGTTCACCTAGCGAACTTATGGCGAATGTGACAGATTTTTGAAATATTTTTTTCAAAACATTCTACCACAAAACTTCCTAAATAAATTACATTATTGAAGCAGTAAAAATGAAAGGAATACTTACAATGTTGAGGTGCCTCCCAACTAGCGCTTTGTTTAACGTCGTTTGAGATCGACGGTCAAATGCGACCTCAAGGATCACAAAAAGGCACTGTGGCTAGATTCCGCTCGAAATCTCCACCAAGATAAATCTTCAACCTCTGCCCATTTATAGTCTAACTCTCATTCAACAGTGTGTCTTCAATTACAATTACCCCATAGTGTTTGATCTCCTTAATCCGGAAAGGACCAGACCATTTGGATTTCAACTTTCCAGGGAACAGTTTTAATCGCGAATTGAAAAATAAGACCAACTGCCCTTCCTTAAACTCTTTGGTCACTATCTTTTTGTCATGGTAAGTCTTCACTTGGTCTTTGTATAGCTTGTTGGAGTCATACGATTGGAGGCGCAATTCCTCCATTTCATGCAATTGTACATTCCTTTTTTCTTCGCTTAGAGTTGGATCAAAATTCAAAAATTTTAAGGCCCAAAATGCCTTATGTTCCAACTCCATCGGTAAATGACAATTCTTACCATAGACCATTTTGAAAGGTGTGAGACCAATCGGAGCTTTGAAAGCTGTCTGATAGGCCCACAAAGCATAATCGAGCTTGTTTGACCAGTCTTTTCTAGAAGCCGACACTGTTTTCTCAAGAATTCTCTTAATTTATCGATTTGATACCTCCTCTTGCCCATTAGCATGTGGATGGTATGGTGTTGCAACTTTGTGCTTTACACCATACTGCTCCAAGGCTTTTTCTAGCTGAGTGTTACAAAAGTGAAATCCTCCGTCACTTATCAACACTCTCGGGGTAACAAATTGAGAAAAATGTTTTTCTTTAAAAAATTTATCACAGTTTTTCCATCCGCTTTAGCACATGCTATCGCTTCTACCCACTTGGACACGTAGTCCACTGCGACTAAAATGTGTTCATTGGAAAACGATGATGGAAATGGGCCGACAAAGTGTATGCCACAACAATCAAACACCTCAACTTCCAACATGTTTTGTAACAACATTTTGTAACACCCTATACCCCCGCGTAAAATAATACAATTATCAGAGTAAAATTCATAAAAATTCAGCACATAGGATGTTACTCTCCAACATACACATGCTCATGCATACAACATGTAACACATACTCATTATTATAAACGGTACTACGAAATCTTTATTAAAGATTCTCCTCAATAAGCAGCGGAAAACTTCTTCAAAATAATGACTAAAAACATAATATGTTTAAACCACATAACCAACATCAATTAAACAAAAGTAATAACGGCTAATGAAGTAAATAACAACAAGCGTTCCATATCCCCAGTGTTACATATCAGAGCAGACGCCGACTCAAATAAAATAAAGTAGAAGACTTCATCTTCACTAACTTCGACTCTGCACTAGCCTTGATTATCTGCATGTTACCCGCATGGAGGCAACATTCAAACAGAAGGGGTGAGATTCTCAATCAACGAAAGAAACGTGTGACGCCCCCGATCTACACCCCCAATAAACACGCAATTAAGGCGCTAAAAGAAAATTCGAAAATTGATCAGAGTATATTTGAAACATCATGGCATAGAAAGGGAGGATCACATCAAAGTAACCAAACATACACATAACATGCAACACCTGCTCATCTAGATATGCAACGTGGGGTAACAATCATAAAGAGGAAACTTCGTTCCTTGCACCCACTTTTCAGAAATTAGAATTAAAGCGGAAAGATCTAAGATCTGAATAACACACATACATATAAATAGTTTGTCATACATCAGGTTATAACTGTACAACCAAAATATATCATCAGATATACAAAACAATCACAAACGGCCACCCTATGCTACCCAGAGTCACATATCAGAGCCGACCGACCAAAATAATGAAGACGCAACGCTTCACAAAAAGGAATACCTCCAGCAGCTCTAATCTGCAACGCCTCATAGAGCGTTATAAAACAGCAGAAGGGTGAGAAAAACAACCATAATATAATTGCATAAGATTATATATTAACGCAAAAATGCACAAATAACATATTCTCACCACCAAAGCACCCAGATAAATTATAACAACACACAGTACAATTCACACGTATCAATTACCACTGCACATCAATTATTCACAATACAATCACACATGTTCCCTTTCATTAATCACATTCACAAATTCACACACATTTAATTCATGATTTATGCAATGCACATAGACCGACACAACGACTCTATGCACATGCCATGCGGTACCGACTTCCATTGTCACGTCATGTCACGTCATTAGTCCACTCAGGAACTATTGGAACCATCGCTCGTTACTGAGAATCTCAAGTAACTCCCCGTCGGGCCTACGATGTTCACCCGTCGCTTTAGGTCCTCAGGCATCGCCTCATATTTTCGAGGCACACGGCGTTAAGGATTGCTTTAAGTCTCCAAAGGAGCCCACAATCGTCTATACCCATCGCTTTAAGTCCTCAGGCATCGCCTCATATTTTCGAGGCACACGATGGTATAGCATATTCCCTCAGGAATCAAACCGTCTCTCAGGACGTTTCCACAATGCACATTATGATGCTTGGCATACAATGACTCATGACACTCACATTGCATCCACGCACACATTCACAATTATGCATATATCATCAAATACCACACTTAGCATTTTCTTGCCTTACGGCCACAAATCATCATCACAGCAGCACATAAGTTATCCCACATTCGAAGCAACACCATAAAGCATAACACAAGTTAAATACGCACCATTAAAACGACAAAAGTCGACCATTGACACTATTCACATTTACCGACAAAATAAAATCATCTAACAAATTCTAAACCATCATAATAAGAAAGTACAGCTCAATGGCTTTCCAACGCATTAAACCACGCCTCAAACCGAATCACAGATCAAAAGTTATGCAGAAAACAAAATTACACGAACAGCACTGTTCGCTGGGCGAACCTCCCTCGCGAGCATTCGCTAGCTACTTCGCTAGGCGAACCCCCTCGCGAGCATTCGCTAGCTACTTCGTTAGGCGAATGTTCCAGCGAACCACCTGTTAGCTAAAAACAGACACAAAGTTCGCTAGGCGAACACTTGGCGAACCAAGTCAGAACCAAAAACACCCAAAGTTCGCTAGGCGAACACTCTAGCGAACCTTCGCTCATGCCTTCGCTAGGCGAATACCCGTAGCGAACCTTCGCTACCATTCACTGAATGGTTCGCTAGGCGAACCTGCGAAATCTCAGAATCCTTCAGCGCTGTTGAAAACCCAAAAAATGATATTTTCCAACCCAAACCATTTCCAAATCAACATATTTCAATCAAAACCTATTCTAATCATGTCAACAAGCAAACAACCACCTTTACATCGATTTCCAACCGTTAAACCATCGATTCCCACAATCCGACCTAAAATCAAAAGCTATAAAACACCACCAAAACACATACACACACATACATAACCATACACAAGTATAATATAATCGAGTTTCGCACCCTTACCCGATTTAATTCAATTCTAGAAGTTGATCTTGATGATTTTCACACTTTTTCTCCACTTTTCTCTCTTCTCCTCTTTTCCTCTCTTTTCCCTTCTTTCTTCTTTCTTTCTCTCTATTTTCTCTCCCTTTTCTCTTCTATCTTACTAACTTAGTAAAAATATCTATGAAATGTCTAAAATACCCCCACACTCAAATATCTCATAAACGATCCCAAAACGCGATAAAATATATTCACGACTAAAAATAACACATTTTCACACAAAATTCGAAATTACAATAAAATAATAATAAAATAATCAAAAACGACTCAATAAAATAAAATTGGCAAAACGGGGCGTTACAAAACGCATAATATAAATATAAGAGCATATAATCATTACACAATTCACCCTATCATCACATCATCAACACAATTACAATTTCCCACACAAGTAGACAATCATATAATCCACAACACAACACAACACAATGTAATGAGACTCACAACTCGACTCAATGCATGTGGTACCAATTCGATCCCTTTTTCATTATCATAATTCCCTTCGGAATATCCATATAAGTCGCTCACACCCCACATGGGCACACGAACACCCGTAATCGCTCACACCCCACATGGGCACACGATTACCTCAACAACAACAACACGATTCTATTTCAAAGAATCCGATAAGGCGCTCACACCCCACATGGGCACACAACTTATCATACAACTTATGCAACATGATATGCAGTCAACGACAACAAACAACGACGACCAATGCATATGACAATGTAGACTTGATGATTGGAAATGACCTGCTCTGATACCACTATGTAACACCCTAAATCCCCGTGTAAAATAATACAATTATCAGAGTAAAATTCATAAAAATTCAGCACATAGAATATTATTCTCCAACATACACCTGCTCATGCATACGACATGTAACACATACTCATTATTATAAATGGTACTACAAAATCTTTATTAAAGATTCTCCTCAATAAGCAGGGGAAAACTTCTTCGAAATAATGACTAAAAACATAATATGATTAAACCACATAACCAACATCAATTAAACAAAAGTAATAACGGCTAATGAAGTAAATAACAAGTGTTCCATATCCCCAGTGTTACACAACAGAGCAGACGCCGACTCGAATAAAATAAAGTAGAAGACTTCATCTTCACTAACTTCGACTCTGCACTAGCCTTGATTATCTGTGTGTTGCCCGCGTGGAGGCAACATTCAAACAGAAGGGGTGAGATTCTCAATCAACGAAAGAAACTCATAATATAAATATAAGAGCATATAATCATTACACAATTCACCCTATCATCACATCATCAACACAATTACAATTTCCCACACAAGCAGACAATCATATAATCCACAACACAGCACAACACAATGTAATGCAATGATACTCATAACTTGACTCAATGCATGTGGTACCAATTTGATCCCTTTTTCATGATCGTAATTCCCGTCGGAATTTCCATATAAGTCGCTCACACCCCACATGGGAACACGACATTCGTGATCGCTCACACCCCACATGGGCACACGAACACCCGTAATCACTCACACCCCACTTGGGCACATGATTACCTCAACAACAATAACAACACGATTCTATTTCAAAGAATCCGAATAAGGCGCTCACACCCCACATGGGCACACAACTTATCATACAACTTATGCAACATGATATGCAATCAACGACAACAAACAACGATGACCAATGCATATGACTATCATACATCTAATACATCACACCAACACTGTCCAACACACAGCATATACCTGCCAAAACATGCAACAATTGCAATTCACAGCTACAACTCACAGTCACACAACCAAACTCAACATTTCAATGTTCAACACATCACAACGTACACGGGAGCACAAATAACGCATAGAATAATTGGAATTCTGGTATTGAAAATAATTTTAACAGAGATTACATGAAACCAGTTTTCCAACGATTCGGACGGCGACTGAAACAGACCTACGGATCAAAAGATATGAATTTTTAAGGTTTTAGAAAATTTGGTTCGTTCCAATGGTAACCAAACACTGTCCCTGCTCGCCTGATGTTCGCCCAGCGAGACACAAGCAACACACCTTCACCCGGCGAAACCCCCATTCGCCAGAAAAATATCCCTTTCTCCCAATGCTCTCCAGCCGAAGCAGAAGCAAAATTCCTCCCCCATACAAATTGCAGCAGCACCTATTTTCCACCCTTCACTCGCCTCTCATTTTCGCCCGGCGACCTCCAAGCGAGATCGCTTCGCCTGACGAAATGGGTCCTTCACCCGGCGAATTCCTGCGAGCTGCAATTTTGCTATTGCGTTTTCTGCATAACTCAGACCCTAAATCCCTTATGATATCAGTATCATACAGCCCAAAAATGCACATCAAGCACAAGGAAAATCATACTACAACAAAAATACATCAATTATAATCACTTTCAACACAAAACCACAATTCAACCAATCAATTTGTACAATTTACTTATTATTCGAATCACCGACACGCAAAACCTCAACTTTGCACCGAAACAATCAACACAACGAGAGAAACACATATATATGAACCTAATGATTTATCTACCCTTATACATACATTATTTATCCCTTAAGTGATCAAAGAACCCCACCCTTACATTAGATGAAGATTCCTCGAAGCTCCTTAATGGAATTGTCTAAGCCCTAGCTCTGCTCCTCTCTTCAGTTCCTCTTTTCTCCAAACACGATCGTTTACAAATGATTCTTCCCTTTTCCAATTTTCTTCTTTCCTACTATAACCCTTAGACCCCTAATATGGTTTTCCTTCCTTACCCTTACTAATCCTCTTGAATAGTCCACTTTGTCCTCCTTATTCTTCTACTCCTACCATCCAATTTTTAAATAAATAAATAATTAAACTGATTATTTTAAATCTAAATAATTCCAAATAAATTGTATAAATTAATAATTATCTAATTATTATTACCCGTATAATTTTATTCCAATAAATAATTACTAACTAATATTAATAATTACTTACTAACCACACCACTCATCTCTACACGATTGGTCACACACCCCCAATACCTTATTCTCTATAATTCTAAGGTCACTACCCCATACTAAGGGAAATCTAAACATAACCCAACACACATAAACACACACATACACACAACATCATAAACTTTAAATTACGAGAATAAATAAAATAAATTAAGGCGTTAAACATTTCATTCCATTTTAAAATTCCACCACTCCTTTGCCACTTGTCATAACTTTGTGTATGCGCACGCGCATCTTTGAACAAAGAAGGCCAATGAAAGCTCCATTGGAGGACTTTCGTTGCCATTCTCAAACCGTTAAAATGCCCTCCATATGGAGAGTTATGGCAATGCCAAAGTATGTTATTAGTTTCCTCTTTCGACACACACCTTCTCAAAATGTTATCGACACCAAGCTTAAACAAATACAGTTCATCCTATAGAAAGTACTTGGCGTCGGATAAAAATTTCTTTTTCTAGTTACGAGTTAGACCTTCTGGTATTAATCCGACGGATTTGTGATTTGCCATGTCGGCAAACCAAGGTCTAACTTTCACCATATACAAATTTTCATTAGGAAATTCTTCCTTGACCTCTCTTTCATTCTTGGTCACCTCAACATTAACAAGGCGGGATAAGTGATCCGCTACCAAATTCTTGGATCCCTTTTTGTCGCGAATTTCTAAATCAAACTCTTGTAACAAAATGACCCAATGAATTAGCCTTTGTTTTGAATCCGGCTTGGTAAGTAAATACTTAATCGCCACATGATCCGTGTAAACCACAACCTTAGACCCAATTAAGTATGACCGAAATTTCTCCAATGCATACACTATCGCAAGCAACTCTTTTTCTGTTGTAGCATAGTTTACTTGAGCTTCAATCAATACCTTGCTTGCGTAGTGTATAGCATGAAAAAAAATTTATCTTCGTTGACCTAGTATCGCACCTACCGCATAATTACTCGCGTCACGGATGAGTTCAAAATCAATTTTCCAATTTGGCGCGACGATTATGGGTGCGGTAGTCAAACTTTGTTTTAAAGAATTGCAAGCTATCATGCAAGACTCATCAAATTCAAAAGACTTATCTTTGTTGATTAAATTGCTTAAAGGATTTGCGATTTTTGCGAAATCTTTGATAAACCTCCGATAAAATCCCGCATGACCAAGGTTGCTCCTTATACCCTTCACATTCAATGGTGGTGGAAATTTTTTAATGACATCCACCTTGGCTTGATCAACTTCAAGGCCCTTTGAAGAAATTTTGTGGCCAAGCACAATTCCTTCGGTTACCATGAAAGTGCATTTTTCCTAATTAAGAACCAAGTTGGTTTCCACACACCTTTCCAATACCACATCCAATTTTTCAAACAAAGATCAAACGATGGTCGAAAAACCGAGAAGTCATCAATAAAAACCTCAATTGACTTTTCAATCAAGTCCAAAAATATTGCTTGCATACACCGTTGAAAAGTGCTTGGTGCATTACACAACCCAAACGACATCCTCCTATAAGCAAAGATTCCAAAAGGGCAAGTGAAATCAGTTTTCTCATGGTCCCCCGGGTTCGCAATAATTTGATTGTAACCCGAATAACCATCCAAAAAATAATAAAATTCTTGACCGGAAAGTCTCTCGAGCATTTGATCCATGAACGGAAGAGGGAAATGATCTTTCTTTGTATCTTAATTTAGCCTACAGTAATCAATGCACATTCTCCATCCGGTCACAGTTCTTGTGGGGATCAACTCATTCTTCTCATTTAGGATTACCGTCATCCCTCATTTCTTTGGTACCACTTGCACCGGGCTAACCCACGGACTATCGAAAATCTGGTAGATCATTCTGGCGTCCAACATCTTCACCACTTCCTTCCTAACCACTTCTTTCATGGTAGGATTCAAGCGACGTTGAGGTTGTGCTACCGGTTTGAAATCGTCTTCCATGAGTATCTGATGCATACAATAGGATGGAATTATTCCTTTTAAAATAGAAAGATTCCATCCCATAGCATCTTGATTTTTTTTCAACACACAAACCAATTTGTCCTCCTCATTTTTTGTTAGCTCCTTACTTATGATCACCGGTTTATGCCCATCCTCATCAAAAACACATATTTAAGATGAGAGGGCAACAACTTCAATTCAAGCTTGATTTATTCATTATTTTCCATTTTCATAATTTCCACCCTTTATTTTCAAAGGAGGAATCTCATCCAATTCTTCAAGTTCTCGCAAACACTTTTCGATTTCTTTTTCTTCATTCTCATTGACACTTTGAAGAGCATTTGTAAGAAGTTTTTGTAATGGGGTAGGAACTTGTAATTTCCATGTTACTTCTTCAATCACCTTCTCCGTTGCATCGATTCTAAAATAATCACCTTTATCCTTTGTATGCTTCATGGATTCAAATATATTAAAACAAATCTCCTCATCTTGAACTCTCACTTTCATGAAACCGTCATCCATATCAATGGCCATTCCAGCGATCTTCATAAAAGGTCTTCCAAGAATCAATGGAGCGTCTTCATCTTCTTCCATATTAATCACCACAAAGTCGATGGGAAACAATAATTTATCTACCTTAACCAACACATCTTCCGCTACACAGTGAGGACGGGTAGTGGATTTATCGGCAAGTTGAAATGTCATTTGAGTAGCTCTTAATTCCATATGTCCTAACCTTTTCACAATGGACAATGGTATCAATTTGATATTAGAGCCCAAATCGATCAACCCATTGCCAACATAAATATTTCTTATTGTAACCGGCAAAGTAACTCGTCCCAAATTACTTTCTCTCTGCGGGAGAGTCCGGTGAATGAGCGCACTACAACTAGCATCAACCATGATCGTTTCTTGATCCGTATACCTTTTCTTCTTGGTGAGAATATCCTTCATGAATTTTGCGTATTTTGGCATTTTCTCCAATGCCTCGGAAAATGGAATATTAATTTGCAATTGCTTAAAAATATCCAAAAACCGAGCATAGTGCCTCACATTATCTTTCTTTGACGGAGCATGAGGATAAGGTAAATTTTGAATTGGAATAGTACTCACTTGTTCATTCCCCTCCCTAGTCTTTTTAATTTTTGCTTCTCTCATTTTCTTTTCTTCTTCCTCACTTTTTTTCTTTTAATTTTCAACTAATTCTCCCTCAACATTCTTTTCTATCTCTTTCTCATCAATCTCTTTTTCTTTTTCAACTACTCCCTCTCTTTCCACTACTTCCTCACTTATTCTCATATCAATTTCTCTACCACTTCTAGTAAGAATAGCCTTGCAATGCTCTTTTGGATTCACTTGAGTATTTGCCGAAAAACTTCCTTTGTGTTGGTCGACCAATTGTTTTGATAATTTCCCCACTTGCGTCTCAAGGTTCTTTATAGCTGCATCGGTGTTCTTTTGATTAGACATTGACATTTGCATGAATTGAGTGAGGGTGTCTTCCATCTTTGAATTTTCACTTGGAGCTTGTGGATGTTGAGTGTAGTTTTGACATTGTTTTTTTATAATTAGAAGTTTCGGTATCTTGAGGTCTCCATTGTTGTTGATAACCTTGATTACCTCTTTGTTGGTAACCTTGGTTGCCTTGTTGGTAAGGTGGTCGAGGTTGATACCCTTGGTTTTGATTTCCCGCATAATTCGCCTCTTGCACAACCAGAGGAAAATACCCGGTAGGGTGATCTCCCTTACAAAGCTCACAACTCGCCACTTGTTTGTTGTTGTTGGGAACTTCTTGCATTTCTTTGATTTGTTGTGGAAGTTTTGACATTTGTTGAGTCAATAATTCCACTTGTTGCGAATGCAATTTGCTTTGTGCAAGAATAAAATCATTTGTTCCCAACTCGATCATGCTCGACTTCCTTTGCGTTAAACCACGATTGTGATTTCCGTGGTGATCATTGAGTTCCATCCTATCAATAATAGTAATTGCGTCTTTGGCACTCTTGGACATTAACGAACCACCCGAAGTAGCATCCAACAAAGTCTTGAGGACCGATTGGAGACCATTTTGGAAGATGTGCACTTGAGTTACTTCATCAAAACTGTGACCCTTACATTTTTGCAACATGGATTTGAACCTCTCCCAAGCTTCATTGAGAGATTCATTTCCGCCTTAAGCAAACACCGAAATTGTCGTCTTTGCTTCCATGAATCGATTGTGAGGAAAAATCGTTCAAGGAACTTTTCTTCTAACAAATTCCATTCCGTCATAACTGTCATACCCCAAATTTTGACCACCAAGATTTCCCATTATTGTGAGAATCATCATCACAATATGGATGTGCCATCATGCCTCATCAATCTCCTCAAAGATAGTTGAGCATTCACTATAATCAAGGATTAGGGTTTCAACCCCTCTCTGGGAACTTAGACAAAAGATCAATCAAGAAAGGGCATGATCTTCAACCTGTCTAACCTCTCAAACACCCATAAGGGATCAAGAGGACTCCCACATCAAGAATCAAGCACAAAGTTGCAATATTCCAAGTGGATAAAGCCTCAAGATTGCCAGTGTCACCAAATTAGGGTTTTGGTCGACCAAGGTCTCTAGATGAAAATTTTCATCTGGGCATGAGCCAATACTTCAAAGCATGACCCAAGATACTCCAAGGTACCTCATGGATCCAATTATCAAGTCAAAATAGCCTCAGGGTAGACATTCATGAAAAATCAGGAATTAGGGTTTCTTGACCTAATTCACCCCTAAGTTGACTTTTGAGGCAAAGCATGAACCAAGACCTCAAGACATGATTTGAGAGCCTCAAATACACTACATTGATACAATTACAACAATGTATTGATGCAAGAAGCTTGATTCACAAGTTTCAATCTCATCTGGACCACAATTAGGGTTTTGAAGAAAAAAGTCAAATGTGCCTTTGACTTTTGACCAAGACATGTTCCCAAACCTTGGGACATGATTCAAAACACCCTAAAACTCCTATGGAATCCATACATTAGGTTTAAATTATGTCAAGAACTTGATTTCCTAAAAAAATCACACAATTTGGAATTCATCTGACAAAAAGTCAACTGTCCCTAAAATCAAGTTTGACTTTTTGGAATTTTTCACAAATATGGTTCCCCTAAGCCAAAAAAAAATGTTAATGTGTGGTATTGATCATCATTCATTAAGAAAAATCAAGAAAAGTGAGGTTTCTTGCGAAAGGGACAACCATGAGAAACCAAAATTTTTCTAAGTTATGGAACAAAAGTGATTTTGTACTAACTTTGCAAGGTCATAACTCCTAAACTACAAGGTCTTTTTCTCCCATCCAAAGCTCAAATGAAAGTTTATCTTACATACTTCAAATATGTCAACTACATCTCATTCCAAATCCTCATGAATTTTAAGTTATGAATTGATCAAAATCACAAAAAGTGAAAATGACCACTTTTTCCAACACTTAGTGAAATTTTCAAAAAGTCAGAATCAGTTTCAATTTTTCCAAACTTTGAGGCCATTTTTCACTTTGATCCAAGCTAAACCAAGACCAATATTGAACATCAAAGTTAAAGTATGTCATGAGAGCTTTCCAACAAGTACCAGATCATCTCCAAATTCAATTTGAGTAGGGAGATACAATCCTTGGAACATGGCATCAAAGACTGGTTTCTTCCCAAGGCATATTTGTGCATTTGTTTGAATTAGCTAAATTAGACAATTTCAAGTCTTGTCATCCATTTGGACACCTCAAGGGATAACATCTAAGGGACAATGTCTGATCCACAAGCCTCCCAAGTCCAAGAATCTACATGTAGCTATGTGGCACCTAAAAAGGCTAAAAATCTCAAAGACTCCAATTTTGTTTCAATGGATTCACAAGGTGGCAAGCATCAAGACATTCCTAATTAAATTGAGTCAAGCCTTATCTATGAACCAAAGGACTCATAGCCTGTGCCCTAACCTCAAGTCAATGGCTAGAGGAGACTTTAGATTCCCTTTGATCAACATTGGCCAAGGGACTGTCCAAGTCTCCATTCACTATTAATGCCAAAACAAACTTGTTGCACTATAAATAGACATCAATTGTGGTATAGTTGAGTACACCAAAGCACCACAACACTCGTTTTCCTTAAAATCTCTCTCATTATGCTGAAATGCCTTCTTTTGCAAGTCACCACTGAATTTTTGAGTTAGAGAGCAATTCCACCACAGCTCATGATCCAAACACATCCAATGTATCATATATAAGATGTTCAAACACTCATCCTTGATCTGAATCACCAAAATCAGAAAGTTAACCTCCAAAACCTTAATTTTTGACTTTTCTCATTTTACAAGCCATGTCTTGATTCAGTCACCTTCAAAACCAAACAAAGCTACAAACACACTCTAAATATCATCCTCAAACTGTCCCAACAGGTTTCCCTCAACTGCAACATCATTTGAGTGAGTTACCATTTTGGTCACTTTTGCCACTTTTGCAAGAAAGAGCCAATTCTTGTTCCTGAGGATTCCAGCTGGTTTTGATCATTCTAAAAGCTTCTAAGGGATCAATCAAAGGTGTCTAAAGCATTGGATCACTTCTGGCATAAGCATCTTGAAAAATAGCACAAGGAGCTTCAAGAGGTAAGTACATGACAACTTGAACTCATTAAATTATGCATTACTTTGATGTCCATTGATCATAGACATCTCATACATATCATATGTGTTGTGTTTGAACCAATTTACCATGTTATTATGGCTTGTATGACGTGATAGTATAGAACTTGCAAATCTTGGCCTATTTTGAAATCACTATCAGGTTTTAAAATAGAAGTATTTTCAGAAAATTCCAAAAGCACCATTGGATTCCTCATGAAATTCTAGGTAGGATCCATCTAAATTTTGTCCAAATCCATGAAGAATTGAGGGAGTTATGGCCTTCATGCAAGAGGCCTAAAATTAGGCCAGGTCAAGGCGCCTTGGCCAGACCTAAAACCTTGTCACCCTTATATGCACATGGGGTGGTTTTGATACAGAATGTATCACCACCCCAGTGGTAGCGCGCATGTGTGTTTGGATGGGAGGTCGTGGGTTCAAGACCCACCCAGACCATTTTGCCATTTTCCCCTATTTTGCTATTTTTCACATTTTTCATTGTTTTTATTAATTAATTCCAAAAATTAATTTCTCTCTCAATTTTAATTATTTTTTATTGGTTCTATTTTTGAAAATTCCCAAAAATATTAAAATATTTTATTCTACAAAAATTTCAGAAAAATATTATTTATTTCACATATTTGGTATTTTTTGTAAAGAATTATGCTTTTATTTGTTTTTAGGCATTTAAATATATTTCTTTTTCTTGATTTTTCAACTTCAAATGAATTTCAAGCTTTCATGTGATTAAACATGATTTTTAAAAATATTTTTCAAAGTTGACAACTTTTTTTTTTAAATATATTTGATATTTTATATCATTTTTTATTTAACTTCCTTTGAAAATTATATCTTTTAAATTCAAAATTAAGGTTTTCTCTAAATTTTGATTTTTTAAACTTCACATAAACACTTTTTGGGCCTCTAATAGAGTGTAAGACCCAACCCCCTTTGTACATAAATAATTGGGCCTCAGTCATTGTCTAAGTCCTAGTACAGTTTTCAAAATAACGGTTCGATCGTTGTTTTTCATCTGGGTTTTCCCTTGTGTTGTAAGTCCCATTATTTTTTCTTCTTTTTCAAACACTTTGGGCCTCTAATAGAGTGTAAGACCCATCCCTTGTCATACAAACCATTTTAGGCCTCACTCATTATATAAGTCCCTCCACAATTTTCAAAAACGACGGTGCGATCACTGTCTTTCATTAGGCCTCTCCCTGAGTTATAAGTCCCATTATCTCTTCTTTTTAAAATTCTTTGGGCCTCTAGTAGAGTGTAAGACCCATATCTTTGGTAAATACAATAAATTTGGGCCTCAGTCTTTGTATAAGTCCCTTTGTTGTTTTCAAAACTACGACGCAATCGTCGCCTTAAAGAATTCATCTGGGCCTCTCCTTAAGTATAAGCCCCAAACTCCCTCTTTTAAGAAAAACTTTCCTTTTTATTTAGATTCCAACTTATAGTTGTATCAAAACTTTCTTCAATTTCTTGAATAACTAACCATACAGCTGTAACACTAGAAGCTTGCTCACCTGTAAGTTCTACCAGCTTTCTTTTACTTACTTGTTTATATATTTCATCTATATGTATATCTGCTTAGAGTTTTCCCCGGTAACTAGGTCTAGGCTTAGATAAAACCAGTGGTCACTCTTTCAACACAGTCAAAACTAGTTCCCCATAGGAAATTCTAGATACAGTCTTGCCTCCTCTTGGGCTTATACAATATGGAACAGAGAAAGGCATTATTCCCGGTGAAACTTTTCTCAAGACTATCACTATTATAAATTTGTCAAGAAGTTCATTTCCCCATAGAGGATTAATTCCCGGTGAAACCTCTCTTGAATTTCTTCAGACCCTAGAACTGTTCACTAAAGAAAGGATTATTGTCGGTGAAACCTTTCTTGAACTTTTCTTATGTTTGGACCCACAGGCTTCCTAAAAGCATCCCCAACCTCCTCTTGGGCTTTGTACAAGGACCCTTAGGCTTCTTAGAAGTTCTCATGCCTCCTCTTGGGCTTTGTATAAGGACCCTCAGGCTTCTTAGAAGTTCTCATGCCTCCTCTTGGGCTTAGTACAAGGACCCAACAGACCTCCTACAAGTATAGGATAGAACCTAGTCATCATTTATTAGAGCAGTCCTCTCATGAGTCAAAACATCAGACTAACTTAGGGTTGATTCTCATCCCTTAAAATTTCAGCCTCCTCTTGGGCATCATACAAAGATAAACCTGTTCAGACCAGTAGACTTGGACAGTCTCACCTCCTTTTGGATCTCAAAGAAACCCTCAAGCTTTCTAAAAGCACAGGAAAAACCCTGATCATATCATCAAATCTCCAACAGAGTTAAAACCTCCATAGGTTTCACAACTCAATCTTTAAGCCTTCACAACCAAAATCAGAACCTCAAGCCTCTGATATTTCAACTTTTCTGTAATCCCCAGCAAGATTTGATTCCCCAATTTGGACCTGTCTCTGGAAATCAATAATCCTAAGCAGAAGTAAGCCTCCTCTTAGGCTTCATATAAGGAATTCCCCAACCAGCCTCCTCTTAGGCTTTATATAATGATCATCCCTCAACCTTCTTTTAGCCTCAATCTTAGGTTTTGTACAAGACACCAATAAATATTCTCCAGCTGAGTCAGTTAATAACTTTTAGCCTCAATCTTGAGCTTTGTACAAGACACATGTAAAACCTCTCCCCAGTGGAGTCAATAACTTTTAGCCTCAAACTTGGACTTTGTGTAAGATAGAAAAAGTATTCCCTCGGAAGAGTCAATTCCTTCCAGCCTCCTCTTAGGCTTTGTATAATGATCTCCCAAAAGAGTCAGTCTCTTTTCAGCCTCAATCTTGGGCTTTGTACAAGACAGAAATAAAACTCCCTAAACAGAGTCAACCTTTTAGCTTCAACCTTGGGCTTTAATCAAGGTACACAAAAATCAACATCCCCTCAGAGGAAATCAAAATCTCTCTGTAGGAAGAAATTTCTCTGTACAATCACCCATCAAAACAGACAATCAAACAAACCCTAATTCTAGATAATTGATGTAAGTGGCACACTTGTTGATTCAAAAATCCAAGCTGTAGTCCTTCTTTATCCTGGCAAACTTCCTCTTTCATCTAATTGCTGTAAGTGGCAAGCCTCTGGATTATTTGCATCCAAGCCAATGTCCCTCTCTTAGCATGAAAGATTCCTAAGGAAAAATGGCATTGCTCTACACAGAGTTAAAGTTTTCTCCTCTAGGAAAAATCCTTTATAAAGGAAATTATGGCATTGCTAGATTCCATACATTCCAGTTAAAGTAATTCTCCTTTATAATCAGTTACCCAACAGTTGTGATAAACAGATGAGGAATCTCCCTTTAGAGATAACAAATTCCCTCTCAGTCAAACCTTTAGCTTCAATCTTGGGCTTTGAACAAGACACAAATAACCTTTCAGCTTCAATCTTGGGCTTTGAACAAGACACCAAACATCATCTTTCCTCCCATAGAATAGGAGGAACTACGATTGCTCTGATTTCCCTATTTTCTTTAACGGGAATACGTAGGCATAAGATTGCGAAATCTTAGCGAGCACACTAATAAGAAAAAACCTTAGGTCCAGTACCTTACTAAAAACATCATAAAACCCGAACACAACAAAAAACTCTCTCTCAACACTCCCGAAGGAGAAACTTTCCCGAACCCATAACAGATAAACACCAGTAAGTAGATAACAGAAGAAAATGTTAAACAATCTATGGATAACCATATATAGGATGGGTAATTTACAACTCCCCATTGTATAACCTGACCCCAGACCCCCCAATCTCTTAGCATTTGTTAAAGAAAACATTTGCGTGCAAGGTTAGTTTTAGATAGCTCCCCTTTCCTTTCCAGCTTCATTGGATAAATAAGAAATCAGAAAATAGCACCCAATTCTAACCAATTGCGAAAAGGTGGTCGCGTCACCGACAAAAATCGCACGCTACAGAAAAATGGCGACTCTACTTGGGAGCCAAACTAGGATTAGAATTCCTAAGTGGTCTAGGTTGTTTAGCAATTTCTATACTATATACTATATATATTTACTGTTATTCCTACTTGATATCCGTGTTTATTTTTCTGTCAAATGGGAATGTGATTGATACGTATGTGGAAAGTTTGAGAGAACATTAAGATAAGGGTAGCATAGATAGGTAACACTTGTAGGGAGTGAATCATGACCAAGCTAACTTGGTATCCCACCGACTCAGGCGAGGTACCCCTGTGGATTCTTAATGTTGAACTACCGATCGTCGTGAAAGCATAGTTTTCCCAGTGCGGTACCCGTGACCCTGAGGATTTAGTTGACTTTAACCATATGACCATTTGGTAGTAAGGTGACTATCAGGAATAGTTGATACGCGGTGCTACACTCAAATGAGATTCATCCTAGGATATCACAGCTCGCTCGAGTGAATCAGCTTGTTGTTGATATCCCTAGGGGGTCAATGATTTTGGGAACCTTTGAACCCGTTCTACAGGTACAAAAATTGACCAAAATAGTACATCCTTTGGGGATGGGTAGAGCCATGACTCCATGCTCGTGACGTTGAACCCTTGAATCCATGTTTTTTCAATGTTTTTGTGTGCTGCATTCATGCATTCATCTAAAAAACTCTTTTCAAATATAGAAAAAAAATCTTTTTTCAAAATAAACTAAAACAATAATTGCAAATATCAGAGATTGCGTTATGGATTTCGGTAGAAGAAAGACGCACAAGTACACATTCAAGGCTCCGAAACTAGAGGATTTAAGGAGGTTAGCAAGGATGGTTACCAACACTGAGGCTTTCAGAGCTAAGCACAGAGGACTATTGTCTCTATTAAGGGTCCACACGGTTGAAGGAATCCTGTCTACGCTGATACAGTTCTACGATTCAGTTTACCACTATTTCACTTTCCCAGATTACCAACTGGCACCAACACTGACAGAGTATTCCCATCTGATTGATTTACCTATCACTGACCAAGCTCCGTTTTTTGGACTGGAAGAAACTCCAAAGGAACAAACCATTGCAAGAGCGATCTTTTTAGACGAGTTGGAAGTAAGGACTCACATAACCAATAAAGGAGGAATCTAGGGTTTACCAGATAAATTCCTGATGGAGAAAGCTCTATACTTTGCCAGTATAGGAAACATAACTGCTTTCGAGGATATCTTTGTTCTACTCATATATGGGTTATTCCTCTTTCCCAACATCGACAACTTCGTCGATACCAACGCTATTAAGATATTTTGGATTAAGAACCCCGTACCAACCTTGCTCGCAGATGCGTATCATTCTGTACACTTAAGGAATTTGTACAGCGGAGGAATGATAACATGTTGTGTACCCTTACTTTACAAATGGTTCATTTCTCACTTACCCAAGTCTGTTGCTTTTTGGGATCGTGAGAGTACTCTACGTTGGTCACAAAGGATTATGTCCATTACCAACTCTAACATAGATTGGTACAATAGGATTTATGAAGGGATAGAGATCATAGACAGATGTGGAAATTTCCCTAACGTACCCCTCATTGGAACTAAAGGAGGAATCAATTATCATCCAATTTTACCTCGCCGTTAACTCGGATACCCGATGAAGAATATCCCACATAACGTTCATCTGGAAGGTCTTTTCTTCAAGGAAGGGGAAAATGACAGGGCACTAAAGAAAGAAATAGTGCATGCCTGGAAACATATTCGCAGAAAAGGCATAGAGTCTCTAGGAAGACCAAAATGTATCTCCATGGAGCCTTATCTCCACTGGGTACAAACTAGAGCCCTCAAGCTGAGGATGCCCTACCCACGCCAAGAAGTTTTTCCGTTAAAGGAATCTGTCCTTTATTTCATGTCTGATACGGAAAAACTCCAGGTCGCTCTCAACAAAGTTCAACGTGAAAAGAGCTCTTGGAAAAACAAATATTGAATCCTCAATTTAGAGTGTACCAAGATTCAGGAACTATTAAAAGAAAAGGATGTTCTGATTGAGATATTAGAGCAACATGCTATAGAGAGTCAGGAAGATCGAAAGAATTTGCTCACTCCTTTCACTTGGCAAAGGACTGATAACCCGACAACGGCTGAAGAGCCCTGACTAAAGCAAAGGAAACTACTGGAACCAGCATCTAAGCTCTCTTCAAATAGGACTCAGGATCCATGAGCTTAGCCATTTTCCTTACAGCACTTTGTAAAATACTGTACTTTTCATTGTAACATACCGCGATCTTTCGAGTTTAATAAAAAGGGGCCTCCCCTCACTGTATGATATTTGCAATCTATTTATTTAAGTTTATTTTGACTAAAACAAAAACTAAAAAATATATCATTACCTACCATTCATCATTCTTGCATAACGCATTTTTTCTGATCTTTGAGTCTCACATATGTGTCGCGATTCTAGAGTCAAACTGTCTCACTCATAAATACTCGGGCCAATCGACAAAAGAAAATGGACGATCTTAGGGAAGAGAACAGAGATCTGAGAGAAGAAATTGAAGCTCTAAAGGAAAGTTTGGAAAAACTTCACAGTGACATGAAATCCCTGGAAACAACTCAAAAGCAACAACAAAGGACTGTGATCTCAGAGATTACATCTACACCCATAATGGAGACGCATGAGAATCATCCTGGGTACAACATGCCTAAAGGGCACCCTTGGGGCATGCCTCTCAACTTTATACCTGAAGGATATATCCCGCCGGTCACTGAAGACTCAGAAGCCGTAGCAGAAACCATTGGACCTGAAGGTTACAAACTTCGGGAAAGTGAAGATGCAAGGGTTACGGCAGCAACTCCTGAAGGTTACAAACTTCAGGGCATGGAAGCACCAAGGTTACAATCAGTGGTACACACTGTCCCGGAAGGACAGATTCCACAGGCAATTTCTAGTGGAAACAAAGACATGTACGAAAGGATGAATGAGTTCCAAGAGAAATTCTTGGAAATGCAGAAGGAATTGCATGCCATTCACGGTCAAGACTTATTCGGAAAGGACGCCGCATACCTCTGTTTGGTCCCTAATGTAAAGATACCACACAAAATCAAGGTGCCTGACTTTGAAAAATACAAAGGCAACTCTTGCCCTCAAAGTCATTTGGTGATGTACGCTCGAAAAATGTCAACTCAGACAGAAAATCAACAGCTACTGATCCATTACTTCCAAGACAGTTTAACCGGTGCCGCACTCAAATGGTACATGGGTTTAAACCGCACCAAGATCATTACTTTCAGAGATCTCAGCGTAGCTTTCGTTCAGCAGTATAAATACAATTTGGACATGGCACCAGATAGGGATCAGCTCAGAGCAATGTCGCAAAAAGACAAAGAAACTTTTAAAGAGTATGCTCAGAGATGGCGTGAAATTGCCACCCAGGTATGTCCCCTTCTTGAGGAAACGGAGATGACCAAGATCTTTTTGAAAACCTTAAGCTCATTCTATTACGACTGAATGGTTGCAAGTGCGCCTAGTGAAACACATCGATTTATTTTATTATTTTCGTAATTGGAATTATATGTCGTTGTGCGTTTGTGTGTGGGTGTGTTTGGGGTTGTACTTAATATGGGGTAGTGACCTCATAATTGTAGGGATTAAGATGTTTGGGGTGTGTGACCAATTGGATAGAACTTGGTGGTGTGGTGAGAATAGGTTATTTGTTTAATGTTATTATTTTTAAATTATTAAAGAATATTGTTATTAATATTTCATTAGTAAAATAATAATAATAGTAATATTGAAATAATAAGAAGAATAATAATATTAATAATAAAAGGAGGGGCTAAGTGGTAATTGAGCAAGAATTAGTGATGAAATTGTTGGAAAAGTCTAGTAGGGGTCCTAGGGGTAAGCTGGACAAAAAAGGATTTGGAGAGAGGGGAGAAGTCATTCTTGGTATGATCAGTTGGGAGAAAACAATCTGGAGAACGAAAGGGAGAAGCAGAGTTGGGACCTAGAAAACCTTCTAAGAATCGTCACTAAGGTAAGGTGGGATTCATATTTTCTAAGGGATATTATGATGAATAGTGGGTAATTGGTGTCAATTATGAATTATTTGAGGAAGGGTAGCTTTAGGGTTCAGATTGTTGTTATTCGTTGTTGATTATAATGATTTCATGATGTATGTATGATGTTAGGATCTCTAAAAAGGTGTTCTAGGCCATTATAATTGTTACATAATGGTAGTATTTCAAATTCTGGGATTGGGACTTTTTACGGAATCGAATTCGGAGGTCCGGAAGGCCTCCAAACTACAAAAATCGCAGTTTTCTGGTTTGCTGTCCTGGAGAGTTTGCATAGTGAATGTCGCATAGCGAGCAGTAGCGAGCCAGTAGCGAAAGTCCATGGTTTACGTTCTGTAATGAGTTCGTGATGCAAGATGTATTTCACATAGCGAACGTCGCATAGAGAGCAGTAGCGAACCCGCAGCGAGCTTGACAGTGTTGTTAGTTGCTGTTACGGACATAATTTTACCCAACTTCAAAAATTCACAACTTTTAATCCGTATGTCCATTTTAGCCTCCGTTCGAATCGTTGGAAAGATGGTTTCACGTACTTTTTGTTTAAATTAATTTTAGTACCAGTATTCCAACCATTTGACGCGTTAATTGGGTTTTCATGTATGCGTGAGGTGTTGTACGTTAGAATGATGAATTTGGTTGTGTATACGCGTGTTGTGGTTGTGGATTGTTGTTGTTGTATGTGTTGGTAGGTATACGTTGTGTGCTGGATAATTATGGTATGATGTATTGACGCATTGATAGCCATATGTATTATTTGTCTTTGTATGTTGTCGTTGTATGTTGTTGTTGTATGCATGCAATGTTGCATAAGTTGTGCGATAAGTCATGAGCCCACGTGGGGTGTGAGTGCCTTATCGGGATTCTTTGAAACATAATCATGTCATTGTTGTTGTTGTTGTTAAGGTGATCGTGTGCTCATGTAGGGTGTGAGCGACCACGGATGTCATGTGCCCATGTGGGGTGTGAGCGACTGATATGGAAATTCCGACGGGAATTATGATCATGAAAAAGGGATCGAACTGGTACCACATGCATTGAGTCGAGTCGTGGGTCTCAATGCATTGCATTATGTTGTCTTGTATGGTGAAATGTGTGGTTTTTTGCTTATGTGGATGAGTGTGATTTCGTTGATGTGGTAATGATAGGATGAATCGTGTAATTTTTTAAATGCTTTTATATCTCTATTATGCATTTCTTATGTAGATTGAGAATCTCACTCCTTCTGTTTGAATGTTACCTCCACGTGGGTAACGTGTAGATAAGAGTTACTAGTGCGGAGTTGAAGTTAGTAAAGATGGAGTCTTCTCTTTTATTTCGTTAAGTCAGCGTCTGCTCTGATTGTAACAATGGGGTTTTGGAACACTTGTCGTTGTTTATTTTATTAAATGTCGTCGTTTATTTTCTTGATAGTGATGATGTGGTAGTAAATATGTTATGATTTCAGTTGAATTTCTGCTTCTTTATGAGGAGATTAATTAAGTATGTTCTTATTGATAATATCTAAGTGTTACATATCGTATGCATGAGCAGGTGTTTGTTGAATGTAGCGTCCTATCTGATTGTATGTTTTAATTCACTCTGATATTTTATTATAAATTGTCGCAGGGGTTTAGGGTGTTACATAGTGGTATCAGAGCCTGGTTTGTCCGTCCGACCAAGTTGTCGAGTCGTTGTCGTGTGATAGTTGATTACTGTCGATGTCGTTTCCTTAACCATTGTGTTCTGTTGTTGGTGTGTAAGAGATTTAGAATGGCTGGAAGGAACGATGCTCCTATTGCTGCTGCTTTGCAGGTTGTTGCTTAGGCAGTACAGAACCCACCACATGCTAGTGAGAATGACGTGTTTCGAAAGAATAGACCGCCTACTTTCAAGGGAAGATATGATCTGGATGGGGCGCATGCTTGGCTCAAGGAGATCAAGAGATTCTTCCGGGTGGTGAAATGTCCTGAAGCACAGATGGTGCTGTTAGGTACTCACATGCTTGCTGAGGAGGCTGGTGATTGATGGGTTACCACTCGTCAACTGTTGGGAGCAACAGAAGAGGAAATCAAGTGGGCTGTCTTCAGTAGGGAGTTCTTGAGGAAATATTTTCCTGATGATGTTAGAGGAAAGAAAGAGATCGGGTTTATGGAACTGAAACAGGGTAACAGGATGGTTACGGAGTATGCTGCCAAATTCTCATACCTGGCTAAGTTTTACCCTCACTACAGTGTGGCGACTGCTGAGTTCTCAAAGTGTGTCAAGTTTGAGAATGGATTGAGGCCTGAGATCAAACAGGCGATTGATTATCAGTGAATTTGAAGGTTTCCAGATTTGATGGATTGTTGTAGGATCTTCGAAGAAGATAGCAAGGCTCGATCGGCTCACTAGAAAGGGCTGTCCGAGAGGAGAGGAAAACAATCGATGAACCTGGGAAGCCTTATGCAGCTCCAGCTGAGAAAGGTAAACAGAAACACGCTGATGGCAAGAAGCCGAGTGGGGGAGGTGCCCCTGCTCCTCTTAAGTGTTATAGATGTGGTGAACTAGGTCATCGTGTCAGTGAATGCATGAGTGGTGTGAAGAAATGCTTCAAGTGTGGACAGGCAGGACATTTGAATGCTGATTGCAAAGTTAATGTGGTGACTTGTTATAACTATGGAGAACAGGGCCATATTAATACTCGTTTCCAGAAACCAAAGCAAGCTTCGACTGGAGGAAAGGTGTTCGCTTTGACAGGGACTCAGACTTCTAGTCATGACGGATTAATCAGAGGTACATGTTATATTAATGATACGCCTTTGATTGTTATTATTGATGCTGGTGCTACTCACTCTTTTATTGTTGTTGAATGTGTGAGAAGGCTAGGCCTTGTTGTTTCTCCTATGAAGGGAGAGATGGTTGTCGAAACTCCTGCAAAGGGATCGATGACCACTTCTCTAGTTTGTTTGAATTGTCCACTATCAATTCTTGATAAGGACTTTGGGGTGTACCTTATTTACTTGTCGTTGGGAGGTCTCGATGTAATCTTGGGTATGAACTGGTTGGAGTTCAATCATGTTCATATTAACTATTTTAACAAGTCGGTGCGATTTCTTACTCCTGGGGAAGACGAAGAATATGTTTTTCTATCTGCTAGAGAGTTGAGAGAGCTCTCAGAGGAAGAAGCTCAGGTGCTGGCATTGTTTGCATCTTTGTCAGTGGAGAATGAGTCGATGATTAATGAATTGCAAGTGGTGCGTGAATTTCCTGAAGTGTTTCCGGATGATATTGTGGATGTGCCGCCAGAGAGAGAAATGGAGTTTGCTATTGATCTTGTCCCTGGTACCAGACATATTTCTATGGCACCATACAGGATGTCGGCATCAGAATTGACAAAGCTGAAGAAGCAACTGGAAGAGTTGTTAGAAAAGAAATTCGTGAGACCAAGTTTGTCACCTTGGGGAGCTCCAGTGTTGTTGGTGAAGAAAAGGGATGGCAGTATGAGGTTGTGTATCGATTACAGACAGCTGAATAAAGTAACAATTAAGAACAAGTATCCATTTACGAGAATAGATGACTTAATGGATCAGTTAGTCGGTGCACGTGTGTTTAGCAAGATTGACTTGAGGTCGGGTTATCATCAGATTAGGGTAAAGGACGAAGATGTTCAGAAGACGGCTTTCAGAACCTGATCTGGGCATTATGAGTATGTAGTGATGCCGTTCGGAGTTACTAATGCACCTGGGGTATTCATGGGTATGCTGAAGATCAACAATGAATTCCTTAATAGCATCAGAGAAGGTCAGAGGTTGGATGTGAAACTGGTAGATTTGATGATTGGAAATGACCAGGCGGAAGGTAATGAGTTTATAGTGGATGAACAAGGCATATTGAGATTCCGTGATAGGATCTGTATTCCTGATGACCTTGAGTTGAAAAGGATGATTTTAGAAGAGAGTCACAGGAGTAGTTTGAGTATCTATCCAGGAGCTACGAAGATGTATCAAGACTTGAAGAAAATATTTTGGTGGCCTGGATTGAAATGTGATGTGGCTAAGTTTGTGTATGCTTGTTTAACTTGTCAGAAGTTGAAGGTGGAACATCAGAAACCTGTTGGTTTGATGCAACCATTAGATATTCCAGAGTGGAAATGGGACAGCATTTCTATGGATTTTGTGACCGGGTTGCCTAATACGCCGAGAGGACATGATTCCATTTGGTTAGTAGTGGATAGACTGAAGAAGTCGGCATATTTCATTCCGATTAATATCAGTTTTTCCTTGTAGAAGCTGGCAGAGATTTATATTCAAGTGATTGTGAAGTTGCATGGAGTTCCGTTGAGTATTGTGTCAGATAGAGATCCAAGATTCACTTCCAGATTTTGGGAGAGTTTGCAAGAAGCTTTAGGATCAAAACTGAGATTGAGTTCGGCTTATCACCCACAGACGGACGGACAGAAAGAGAGGACTATAAAATCCTTAGAGGATTTGTTGAGGGCTTATGTGCTTGAACAAGGAGGTGCTTGGGATAGCCATTTGCCATTGATTGAGTTCACTTATACTAACAGTTATCAATCTAGTATTGGGACGACGCCTTTTGAAGCTTTGTATGGTCGGAGGTGTCGGACGCCTTTGTGTTGGCATGAATTTGGAGAGCGTGTAGTACTTGGACCTGAGATTGTTCATCAGACTACAGAAAAGGTGAAGCTGATTCAAGAAAAGATGAAAGCTTCGCAGAGTAGGCAGAAAAGCTACCATAATAAGAGGAGGAAAGATCTTGAGTTTCAAGAGGGAGACCATGTGTTTTTGAGAGTCACTCCGGTGACCGGTGTTGGACGTGCGTTGAAGTCGAGGAAGCTTACTCCTCGATTTATTGGTCCATATCAGATTTCTACAAGAGTTGGACCTGTTGCCTACAGAGTGGCGTTGCCACCCAATTTGTCGAATTTGCACGATGTGTTCAATGTATCACAACTTCGGAAGTATGTTCCGGATCCGTCGCATGTGATTCCGATGGATAATATGGAAGTAAGGGATAAACTTACGGTTGAAGGCTTACCACTATGGATTGAAGACCGCGAGATAACGCAATTGAGGGGTAAGTAGATCACCCTTGTGAAAGTAGTGTGGGGAGGCACTGCCGGTGGAAATATGACTTGGGAGTTAGAGAGCAGGATGCGAGAGTCGTATCCGGTGTTGTTCGCATGAGGTAAATTTTAGAGGACGAAAATATTCGAAGTGGGGGAGAGTTGTAACACCCCGATTTATTTTATTATTTTCGTAATTGGAATTATATGTCGTTGTGCGTTTGTGTGTGGGTGTGTTTGGGGTTGTCCTTAATATGGGGTAGTGACCTCATAATTGTAGGGATTAAGATGTTTGGGGTGTGTGACCAATTGGATAGAACTTGGTGGTGTGGTGAGAATAGGTTATTTGGTTAATGTTATTATTTTTAAATTATTAAAGAATATTGTTATTATTATTTCATTAGTAAAATAATAATAATAGTAATATTGAAATAATAAGAATAATAATAATAATAGTAATAATAAAAGGAGGGGCTAAGTTGTAATTGCGCGAGAATTAGTGAGGACATTGTTGGAAAAGTCTATTAGGGGTCCTAGGGGTAAGTTAGACAAAAAGGATTTGGAGAGAGGGGAGAAGTCATTCTTGGTACGAATAGTTGGGAGAAAACGCTCTGGAGAACGAAAGGGAGAAGCAGAGCTGGGACCTAGAAAACCTTCGAAGAATCGTCACTAAGGTAAGGGTGGGATTCTAATTTTCTAAGGGATATTATGATGAATAGTGGGTAATTGGTGTCAATTATGAATGATTCGAGGAAGGGTAGCTTTAGGGTTCAGATTGTTGTTAATTGTTGTTGATTATAATGATTTCATGATGTATGTATGATGTTAGGATCTCTAAAAAGGTGTTGTAGGCCGTTATAATTGTTACATAATGGTAGTATTTCGAATTCTGAGATTGGGACTTTTTACGAAATCGAATTCGGAGGTCCGGAAGGCCTCCAAACTGCAAAAATCGATGTTTTTTGGTTTGTTGTCCTAGAGAGTTCGCATAGCGAACGTCGCATAGCGAGCAATAGCGAGCCAGTAGCGAAAGTCCATGGTTTACATTCTGTAATGAGTTCGCGATGCAAGCTTTATTTCGCATAGAGAACGTCGCATAGCGAGCAGTAGCGAACCCGCAGCGAGCTTGACAATGCTGTTAGTTGATGTTACGGACATAATTTTACCAAACTTCAAAAATTCAAAACTTTTAATCCGTATGTCCGTTTTAGCCGCCGTTCGAATCGTTGTAAAGATGGTTTCACGTACTTTTTGTTAAAATTAATTTAAGTACCAGAATTCCAACCATTTGATATGTTAATTGGGTTTTTGTGTATACGTGAGGTGTTATGCGTTAGAATGATGAATTTGGTTGTGTGTACGCGTGTTGTAGTTGTGGATTGCTATTGTTGTATGTGTTGGCCGGTATATGCTGTGTGCTAGATAATTATGGTATGATGTATTGACGCATTGATAGCCATATGCATTATTTGTCTTTGTATGTTGTCGTTGTAAGTTGTCGTTTTATGCATGCCATGTTGCATAAGTTGTGCGATAAGTCGTGTGCCCACGTGGGGTGTGAGTGCCTTATCGGGATTCTTTGAAATAGAATCGTGTCGTTGTTGTTGTTGTTGAGGTGATTGTGTGCCCATGTGGGGTGTGAGCGATCACGGATGTCGTGTGCCCATGTGGGGTTTGAGCGACTAATATGGAAATTTCGACGGGAATTATGATCATGAAAAAGGGATCGAACTGGTACCACATGCATTGAGTCGAGTCGTGGGTCTCATTGCATTGCATTAAGTTGTGTTGTATGGTTAAATGTACGGTTGTTTGCTTATGTGGAAGAGTGTGATTTCGTTGATGTGGTAATGATTGGATGAATCGTGTAATTGTTTAAATGCTTTTATATCTATATTATGCATTTCTTATGTTGATTGAGAATCTCACCCCTTCTGTTTGAATGTTACCTCTACATGGGTAACGTGCGGATAACCAGGATTAGTGCGGAGTTAAAGTTAGTGAAGATGGAGTCTTCTCTTTTATTTCGTTGAGTCGGCGTCTGCTCCGATTGTAACACTGGGGTATTGGAACACTTGTCGTTGTTTATTTTATTAATTGTCGTCGTTTATTTTCTTGATGGTGATGATGTGGTAGTAAATATGTTATGTTTTCAGTTGAATTTCAGCTGCTTTATGAGGAGATTAATTAAGCATGTTCTTATTGATAATATCTAAGTGTTACATATCCTATGCATGGGCAGGTGTTTGTTGAATGTAGCATCCTATCTGATTGTATGTTTTAATTCACTCTGATATTTAATTATAAAATGTCGCAGGGGTTTAGGGTGTTACACCCAGTGACTGCACTGAGATGGTGAACATGGGAGTACGCATTGAAGAACCAGTCTGAGAAGGACGATTGGTCAAAGATGTAGTGCCATCTAGCAGTACTAAGAGATACGGTAGTGCTTTCCAAAAGAAAAAAGAGCAAGAGATCAGTAATATCTCTCTGGGAAAGCAAAGGCGATGGTATCAACCAGTAGCCGCAGTAACTCCCGCTATCAACCCCGCGTCGACTCTGACTTATCAATCTCAGGTTGCTCAGAGCCAACCAAATCAACAACAATATCAGCAAAGGACGCAACAGCCTCTTCAGCAGGCTCGTCCTCAGTACAACAACAACAATCGTACGACACGACCATCAGGGTTCGACCCTATACCAATGTTGTACGCAGAACTATTTCCACTTCTACTGGCCAAGGGCACGTCCAAACTAGGACTCCTCTTACAGTACCGGAAAATCCGCCTTTTTGGTTCAAAGCGGATCAAACTTGCCCTTACCATCAAAGAGGATCGGGGAAAACATTGAGAACTGTCTCAACTTCAAGTCTGATGTACAAAAGCTTGTTAGGAACGGGGTGTTATCTTCCAAAGATACTAATCCGAATGTTCAGACGAACCCATTGCCGCAACATAAGAAGATTGCAGTAAATTTAATAGAGGAAGAATTTAGCCGCAGTTATCAAATTCACGATGTACTCCTATTAAGAACCAATCTGGTGAGGATGCATTGCAGACAGAGTGGGTACGGTCATGTACCCTCTCACAATTATCAATAGTGTGATATCTGCTCAAAGAATAATCAGGGGTTTTCCATAGTGCAATCAGCTCTATAAGAACAGATGGATCTGGGCTGGATTCAGGATCACAGGATCCGTGAAGTCAACATGGCCCATGCACATCCCAACATTGTTCAGAACCGCAACATTCTTGCAATGAACGTCAATTTGGTGGCGATACACTCAAGGCAAAGTCAATATCATAATCTGCCATGACACGATTACAACACTTGTCCGATCTGCTCAACAAGCAATCAGGGATGCTCTTTCATACAAGAGGCCCTCCAACGTCAGATGGATCTAGGATGGATCCAAGCCTACGTGAAAGAAATAACCATCGAGTCAATATGGTTTAGATCTTTGACATATGCTTGATAAATACCAGTCTGGTAGAACTACATGCTAAGCAAGTCAGGCTCGACTTTCTGGCTTTACACGATTATCAAGACTGTGAAGAGTGCCGTGAGGACGACCAAGGGTATGCACTTGTCCAAAGAACACTTCAACACTTGTTGAACCACTGGTGGCTTCCAATTTACCTAGATGAAGCTACACAACGGATCAGCATGACTGACGAGAATCCTGGTAGACATCAAAGTCAGGATGTCCGCTCAATGGAAAAAAATCTAGTAAAGATGCACTGCATACAAAGCGGGAGGGGTCGGGTACCACCGCACAATTATGAACACTGTAGAGTATGCTCGGAGAACAACCAAGGATGCTATCTCATACGAGCGGCTCTTCAAAATCAAGTGGACCGGAAAGAGATTCGACCATGTTCAAGTTCTGGGTCAATCAACGTGATACAAGACTATCTCCCTGATTAAAACAAGAACATTGTTGTAATCTCCGATCATGGGAAAACCAAAGACTTTTGTACCATAATCCCTCTACTCGACGAATCGATAATCTCTCTTGATAGTAGAAAAGTTCCCAACCAAGAACTGATTGAGGTTGCCTATAACGGTCAAAGAAATCAAAAAGCTCATGTGGTTATCTACCTGCCAGGTCCAATACCGTACAAATCAGAAAAAAGTCAACTGTGCCTTTGACTTTTGACCAAGACATGTTCCCAAACCTTGGGACATAATTCAAAACACCCTAAAACACCTATGGAATCCATCCATTAGGTTTGGATTTTGTCAAGAACTTGATTTCCTAAAGAATCACACAGTTTGGAATTCATCTGACAAAAAGTCAACTATGCCTAAAATTAAGTTTGACTTTTTGGAATTTTTCACAAATATGGTTCCCCTAAGTCAAAAACAATGTTAATGTATGGTATTTATCATCATTCATTAAGAAAAATCAATAAAAGTGAGGTTTCTTGCAAAAGGGTCAACCATGAGAAACCAAAAAATTTCTAATTTATGGAACAAAAGTGATTTTGTACCAACTTTGCAAGGTCATAACTTCTAAACCACAAGGCCTTGTTCTCCCATCCAAAGCTCAAATGAAAGTTCATCTTACATACTTCAAATATGTCAACTACATCTCATTCCAAATCCTAATGATTTTTGAGTTATGGATTGATCAAAATCATAAAAAGTGAAAATGACCACTTTTTCCAACACTTAGTGAAATTTTCAAAAAGTCAGAATCTGTTTCATTTTTTCCAAACTTTGAGGCCATTTTTCACTTTGATCCAAGCTAAACCAAGACCAATCTTGAACATCAAAGTTAAAGTATGTCATGAGAGCTTTCCAACAAGTACCAGATCATCTCCAAATTCAATTTGAGTAGGGAGATACAACCCTTGGAACATGGCATCAAAGACCGGTTTCTTCCCAAGGCAGATTTGTGCATTTGTTTGAATTAGCTAAATCATACAATTTCAAGTCTTGTCATCCATTTGGACACCTCAAGGGATAACATCTAAGGGACAATGTCTGATCCACAAGCCTCCCAAGTCCAAGAATCTACATGTAGCTATGTGGCACCTAAAAAGGCTTAAAATCTCAAAGACTCCAATTTTGTTTCAATGCATTCAATGGATTCACAAGGTGGCAAGCATCAAGACATTGCTAACTAAATTGAGTCAAGCCTTATCTCTGAACCAAAGGACTCATAGCCTGTGTCCAAACCTCAAGTTAATGGCTAGAGGAGACTTGAGATTCCCTTTAATCAACATTGGCCAAGGGACTTTCCAAGCCTCCATTCACTATTGATGCCAAAACAAACTTGTTGCACTATAAATAGACATCAATTATGGTCAGTTTGAGTACACCAAAGCCCCACAACACTCGTTTTCCTCAAAATCTCTCTCATTATGCAGAAATGCCTTCTTTTGCAAGTCACCACTGAATTTTTGAGTTAGAGAGCAATTCCACCATAGCTCGTGATCCAAACACATCCAATGTATCATATATAAGTTGTTCAAACACTCATCCTTGATCTGAAACACCAAAATCAGAAAGTCAACCTCCAAAACCTCAAATTTTAACTTTTCTGCATTTTACAAGCCATGTCTTGATTTAGTCACTTTCAAAACCAAACAAAGCTACAAACACACTCCAAATATCATCCTCAAACTGTCCCAACAGGTTTCCCTCAACTGTAACACCATTTGAGTGAGTTACCATTTTGGTCACTTTTGCCACTTTTGCAAGAAAGAGCCAATTATTGTTCTTGAGGATTCCAGCTGGTTTTGATCATTCTAAAAGCTTCTAAGGGATAAATCAAAGGTGTTTAAGGCATTGGATCACTTCTGGCATAAGCATCCTGAAAGATAGCACAAGAAGCTTCAAGAGGTAAGTACATGACAACTTGAACTCTTTAAATTATGCATTACTTTGATTTCCATTGATCATAGACATCTCATACATATCATATGTGTTGTGTTTGAACCAATTTACTATGCTATTATTGCTTGTATGATGTGATAGTATAGAACTTGCAAATCTTGGCCTATTTTGAAATCCCTATCGGGTTTTAAAATAGAAGTATTTTCAGAAAATTCCAAAAGCACCATTGGATTCCTCATGAAATTCTAGGTAGGATCCATCTAAATTTTGTCCAAATCCATGGAGAATTGAGGGAGTTATGGCCTTCATGCAAGAGGCCTAAAATTAGGCTAGCCTTGGGCATGGGCTTGGCCAAGCCTAAAACCTTGTCACCCTTATATGCACATGGGGTGGTTTTGATACACGGATGTATCACCACCCCAGTGGTAGCGCGCATGTGTGTTTGGATGGGAGATCGTGGGTTCAAGACCCACCCAGACCATTTTGCCATTTTCCCCTATTTTGCTATTTTTCACATTTTTCATTGCTTTTATTAATTAATTCCAAAATTAATTTCTCTCTCAATTTTTATTATTTTTTATTGGTTCTTTTTTTGAAAAATCACAAAAATATTAAAATATTTTATTCTAGAAAAATTTCACAAAAATATTATTCATTTCACATATTTGGTATTTTTTGTAAAGAATTATGCTTTTATTTGTTTTTAGGCATTTAAAAATATTTCTTTTTCTTGATTTTTCAACTTCAAATGAATTTCAAGCTTTCATGTGATTAAACATGATTTTTAAAAATATTTTTCAAAGTTGACAACTTGTTTTTTGAATATATTTGATATTTTATATCATTTTTTATATAACTTCCTTTGAAAATTATATCTTTTAAATTCAAAATTAGGGTTTTCTCTAAATTTTGATTTTTTTAAACTTCACATAAACACTTTTTAGGTCTCTAATAGAGTGTAAGACCCAACCCCTTTTGTACATAAATAATTGGGCCTCAGTCATTGTCTAAGTCCCAGTACAGTTTTCAAAATAACGGTGTGATAGTTGTTTTTCATCTGGGCCTTCCCTTATGTTGTAAGTCCCATTATTTTGTCTTCTTTTTCAAACACTTTTGGGCCTCTAATAGAGTGTAAGACCCATCCCTTGTCACACAAACCATTTTGGGCCTCACTCATTGTATAAGCCCCTCCACGATTTTCAAAAACGACGGTGCGATCACTGTCTTTCATTGGGCCTCTCCCTGAGTTATAAGTCTCATTCTCTCTTCTTTTTAAATTTCTTTGGACTTCTAATAGAGTGTAAGACCCATATATTTGGTAAATACAATAAATTTGGGCCTCAGTCATTGTATAAGTCCCTCTGTTGTTTTCAAAACTATGACGTGATCGTCGCCTTTAAGAATTCATCTGGGCCTCTCGTTAAGTATAAGCCCCAAACTCCCTCTTTTAAAAAAAACTTTCCTTTTGATTTAGATTCAAACTTATAGTTGTATCAAAACTTTCTTGAATTTCTTGAATGACTAACCATACAGCTGTAATGCTGGAAGCTTGCTCACCTGTAAGTTCTACCAGCTATCTTTTACATACTTGTTTATATATTTCATATGTATGTATATATATATATATACTACCTGTATATCTGCTTAGAGTTTTCCCCAGCAACTAGGTCTAGGCATAGATAAAACCAGTGGTCGCTCTTTCAACACAATCAAAACTAGTTCCCCATAGGAAATTCCAGATACAGTCTTGCCTCCTCTTGGGCTAATACAATATGGAACAGAGAAAGGCATTATTCTCGGTGAAACTTTTCTCAAGACTGTCACTATTGGAAATTTGTCAAGAAGTTCATTTCCCCAGAGAGGATTAATTCCCAGTGAAACCTCTCTTGAATTTCTTCAGAACCTAGAACTGTTCACTAAAGAAAGGATTATTCCCGATGAAACCTTTCTTGAACTTTTCTTATGTTTGGACCCACAGGCTTCCTAAAAGCATCCCCAGCCTCCTCTTGGGCTTTGTACAAGGACCCTCAGGCTTCTTAGAAGTTCTCATGTCTCCTCTTGGGCTTAGTACAAGGACCCAACAGACCTCCTCTTGGGCTTAGTCATCATTTGTTAGAGCAGTCCTCTCAAGAGTCAAAACATCAGACCAACTTAGGGTTGATTCTCATCCCTTAAAATATCAGCCTCATCTTGGGCATCATACAAAGATAAATCTGTTCATACCAGTAGACTTGGACAATCTCACCTCCTTTTTGATCTCAAAGAAACCCTCAAGTTTCCTAAAAGCACAGGAAAAACCCTGATCATATCATCAAATCACCAACAGAGTTAAAACCTCCAGAGGTTTCACAACTCAATCTTTAAGCCTTCACTTTAAATTCCCCCAGCTAGGGCCAAATTATCATCAATACAACGCTACCAAAATCAGAACCTCAAGGCATCTGATATTTCAACTCTTTTGTAATCCCTAGCAAGAGTTGATTTCCCAATTTGGACCTGTCTCTGGGCCTCAATAATCCTCAGCAGAAGTTAGCCTCCTCTTAGGCTTCGTATAAGGAATTCCCTAACCAACCTCCTCTTAGGCTTTATATAATGATCATTCCTCAACCTTCTTTTAGCCTCAATCTTGGGCTTTGTACAAGACACCAATAAATATTCTCCAACTGAGTTAGTCAATAAATTTTAGCCTCAATCTTCGGCTTTGTACAAGACACATATAAAACCTCTCCCCAGTGGAGTCAATAACTTTTAGCCTCAATCTTGGGCTTTGTACAAGATAGAAAAAATATTCCCCGGAAGAGTCAATTCCTTCTAGACTCCTCTTAGACTTTGTATAATGATCTCCCAAAAGAGTCAGTCTCTTTTCAGCCTCAATCTTGAGCTTTGTACAAGACAGACATAAAACTCCCTAAACTGAGTTAACCTTTTAGCTTCAACCTTGGGCTTTAATCAAGGCACACAAAAATCAACATCACCTCAGAGGAAATCAAAATCTCTATGTAGGAAGAAATTTCTTTGTACAATCACCCATCAAAATAGATAATCAAACAAACCCTAATCCCAAACAATTGCTGTAAGTGGCACACTTGTTCATTTAAAAATCCAAACTGTAATCCTTCTTTATCCTAGTAAACTTCCTCTTTCATCTAATTTCTGTAAGTGGCAAGCCTCTGGATTATTTGCATCCAAGCCAATGTCCCTCTCTTAGCATGAAAGATTCTTAAGGAAAAATGGCATTGCTCTACACAGAGTTAAAGTTTTCTCTTCTAGGACAAATCCCTTATAAAGGAAATTATGGCATTGATGGATTCCACACATTCCAGTTAAAGTAATTCTCATTTATAATCAGTTACCCAACAACTGTGATAAACAGATGAGGAATCTCCCTTTAGAGATAACAAATTCCCTCTCAGTGAAACCTTTAGCTTTAATCTTGGGCTTTGAACAAGACACAAATAACCTTTCAGCTTCAATCTCAGGCTTTGAACAAGACACCAAACATCATCTTTCCTCCCATAGAATAGAAGGAACTACGATAGCTTTGATTTCCCTATTTTCTTTAACGGGAATACGTAGGCATAAGATTGTGAAATCTTAGCGAGCAAACTAATAAAAAAAACCTTAGGTCCAATACCTTACCAAAAACATCGAAAAATCCGAACACAACAAAAAACTCTCTCTCAACACTCCCAAAGGAGAAACTTTCCCGAACCCATAACAGACAAACACCAGTAAGTAGATAACAGAAGAAAATGCTAAACAATCTATGGATAACCATATATAGGATGGGTAATTGACAACTCCCCATTGTATAACCTGACCTCGGACCCCCCAATCTCTTAGCATTTGTTAAAGAAAATATTTACGTGCAAGGTTAGTTTTAGATAGCTTCCCTTTCCTTTCCTAGGATAAATAAGAAATCATAAAGTAGCACCCAATTCCAACCAAATGCGGTAAGGTGGTCACGTCACCGACAAAAATCGCACGCTACAATAACCAAAGTGGATTGATCAAGATACCATTCCTTTGTCTTCTCGATTAAGGAATGCGGAAATAGTCTTTTGAACAATGATTCTTCTTCAGCTTCCAGCGCTCCCGTTGCACCCACAATTTCATAGAATATTGTGAGATGAGTGAAGGGATTTTCATGATCCATACCGGTAAAAGTATTTTGGTATAGAAGCGCAAGAATTCCAATTTTCATCTCAGAATTCCTCCCATTGTGGGCGTGTCCCGCAAACTGAGCATTATGCCTTGGACTGTTGATACATGGTGTTGAAGCAGAAGGTGGTGGTGGAGGTGGATCATCCATGATTGGCGTAACAATTAGTGTGGATAAAGAAGATTTTCTCCACTCTTGTCTTTCACTAGCAAGTTATCGTCTCCGCCTTGTTCTACTATTGAACCTACGAGCAGTTCTTTCAATCTCAGGATCAAAAAGAAGTTCTTCTGCAGGTACACTCCCTCGCATAAACAAATTCTATACACTAGCCAAACAATTTAAAAAGCACATGAGAATTACAGAGGCAAGAGATTCATAATACAAATATCTTAAAATCACTAAACTATTGCAATGCTTGCAATATAAATATCGAAAACAATCCCCGACAATTGCGCCATTTTGTTGAAAAGTATTTTAGGTGGGAATTTTATCGTATCCGCGGGGATTGTTCAGATATCTAGATGCTTGCTGTTCAACAGTATAACATTCTAAGTAAAGGGTTTTCAAAGAGTTCTTTTTTAGTAACATATGTTTTTGTATCAAAGATTAAATTAGGGCAAAGATGTTTTGTTTTAAGCAAAGCATGTCAAGATTAGATTTCGTTAACCCTTTTCATACATATCCGATTAATCAAGCATGTGAACCTAGTTTCGATCAATACAATCGCGTATCCTCGCGAATTCGTTTATGTCTAAAGTGACTTCGTGAGTATTATTGTTTAAATCATGAGATGATGTCTCGAACCAACAATCGAAATAATAAACATTAAGAACGATACAAAGCAAATATTAACTCCCAAATCTATGTCTAGAGTTTGGTTGTTAATAGATGAAGAAATTAGATCAAGATTTGGAAAATCTATGTCTAGAGTGATTCAAACCATAAATACAACATTAAAAGCAAACAATTTCATCATATATTTATCATCAACCTTGTTCACATACGAAAGATCAAAAGAAATACATACAATCAAAGTTAACTACCTCTAATCTTGACTCAAAAGTAATTAGCTACCCATAACCATGCGTCGCGGTGAGAATTGGATACCAAGCTATTATATTAACTTGAATCACATTTCTTTTATTTACCACCATCTTTGATTTATCCAAGGGAAGGGAGAAAGATCGAATACCCACAGTATGCAATGCAAATGCAAACTAAGATTCTAAGGTTCGGGGGTTGGTTATACCTAGGGAAGGTGTTAGCACCCTAGATATCTGTAGTACTCTATAGGAACCTCTTGTTTTATTATGTTATTTGTTTTTTTTGTTTGCTAAGGGTTTAAGGGTAGGTGACCTAGAATTCTATTCCTAGGTGTGCTCGACAAGATATCGCATCTTGTGCCAACATATCTTGTCGGGAAGGAATCAGAGCACATGTAGTTCCTCTCTAAAGGATTCTAAAGTTTGTTTAAAGTTTATGAGAGAAGATGAGTCATCATCTTAAGAAACCGCCACAGTTTTTTTTGAAACTTGTTTGAATTTGTGGGGTATGAGATTGTATGTCCCTTCTTTGAGATGATTCACATCTAACTCTCTCGTGTGGAGAATTAGGTGAGCTAAGTTTTGATTTGTAGAATCAAAACTACGGGGGACTAACTTAGGAAGTCTATCCTAAAGTTGTCAAATATAACTTATCTTAAGGGTATAGTGTAACAGCCCGCGGCCACTCGCGCACGAGTCCCGGCACTATTACCAACTCAGACTTAATCACTAGCCCCCTTTTTTCAACTATACTAGAGTTTTTGCCTCCCGTGGGAATCGAACCGCGTACCTGGGGATAAGTACCGCGTTCAATGCATTCCCACTACCAATTGAGCTACAGCTCAATTGGTAGTGGGAATGCATTGAACGTGGTACTTATCCCCAGGTACGCGGTTCGATTCCCACGGGAGGCAAAAACTCTAGTATAGTTGAAAAAAGGGGGCTAGTGATTAAGTCTGAGTTGGTAATAGTGTCGGGACTCGTGCGCGAGCGGCCGCGGGCTGTTACAATAAAAGGGCGCCTTTTTATTGTAATAGCCTGCGGCTGCTCGCGCACGAGTCCCGGCACTATTACCAACTCAGACTTAATCACTAGCCCCCTTTTTCAACTATACTAGCGTTTTTGCCTCCCGTGGGAATCGAACCGTGTACCTGGGGATAAGTACCACGTTCAATGCATTCCCTAGTGATTAAGTCTGAGTTGGTAATAGTGCCAGGACTCGTGCGCGAGCGGCCGTGGGCTGTTATAATAAAAGTTGTCAATTTATGTTAATGATGAATGAATAACCCGTGTTACGGGACTGGACAATGATTTGAATGTCGTTTGAATATATGTGGCACCTTTCTTACTGATTTTTTTTTACTCTGATAATATTAAGTGTTTTTCTTAAAATTGAATGTGGGGTAGAAGGGTGTTACATTAGTGGTATCAGAGCCTCATACTTCCATCTTTCTTCTTTACTAACAACACTAGAGCTCCCCACGGCGATACACTTGGTCTTATAAACTTCTTCTCAAGTAACTCTTCCAACTGCTTCTTTAATTCAGATAACTCGGATGCCGACATTTTGTATGCTTCCATCGAAACAGGTCTATACCTGTTACAAGATCAATTGCAAATTCAACCTCTCTCTCTGGCGGCACATCAGGAATTTCATCGGGGAAAACTTCAGGGAATTCACGCACCACTTGCAATTCTTCAATCTTAGCTTTGCTCTCAATAGACAACGTTGCCATCAACGAAAACATCTGAGCTTCTTCTTTCATCAATTGTTGTAACTCTCTGAAAGACAACAACCCAATTCCTTCCACCTCAGGAGTAGAAAACCTCACCGACTTACGATAACAATTTATATGAGCGTAGTTATACTCTAACCAGTTCATACTAGGATTACATCCATTCCGGTCAGCGCTCAATTGGTAGTGGGAATGCATTGAACGTGGTACTTATCCCCAGGTACGCGGTTCGATTCCCACGGGAGGGAAAAACGCTAGTATAGTTGAAAAAGGGGGCTAGTGATTAAGTCTGAGTTGGTAATAGTGTCGGGACTCGTGCGCGAGAGGCCGCGGGCTGTTACATATAGGATTTGTTAAGGGGAATATGATGCAAATGAAATGCACCGTGCACAATAACTTGATTATCATGCATGGGATTTTCCCTTGGATATTAATGCAATCGATTATAAAAAGATTTAGCGAGGGTGCTAGCAAAGTGGGTTAGTCTTATGTCTTGTGACCAAAAGGTTGAATGCGATGCCTAAAGGCAATCGACTTACATGGGTAGAAAATGGGCTCGACGTTGGATTGAGAATTTTTAATGTTTTGAAAGGTTTGAGAACAATCAAGCAAACAAGGAGATGCATATATCAGGTACATAAAAAAATAAATAAGGCATGGTATCAAATACAGACAAGATAATAACACTAAAGCGATCGATGATGGATTCTAACTAGGGAACGGTTTATTAAATAGAGTTTGATAATTTTAAAGGGAGAATTGTAAAAAAGTTTATTATTTTTTATTTATTGGAGCTATTATATTAAAATGGTTAATATCAAATTTTTTAAAGAAAAAGAAAAAGGAGTTAAAGGCTTATCTTATTTAAGAAAAGATTAATTTTAAAGTTTGAAAAAAGTTTTATTTTATTGTGAAAGAAGTTATGTTTATTAACACAAAATATATTTTAATTATTATTTTTTTATATTAATAAAAAAGTTTTTAATATTTTAAAGATGTTTTATTATAAAAAAGAAAGGTTTTATTAATTAAAAAAGGTTTTACTAAAAGTTTATAATTAGTTTTTTTTATGTTATATTTAGATAAAAAAGAAAATGATATTTTAAATATAAAAAGAAGTTATATTATAATTATTAAAAAAAACTAATATCTTAATAAAAAGTTATTTAAGAAAGAAAAGGATTTTAATCTTATTTAAAAGAAAAAAACTACTATTAAGAAAATTATTAAAAAAACTAGTCCTAAAATATTTGTCTTTATTTAAATTGTTAAATTATTATGAAAAATCTTTTTAGGAGTTTTCTTAAAAAAAAAAAAAAAGAAACTACAATGTTATAAAAACAAAGAGCCAAACGATGAAGGAGGGTCCACCGTGGACTCTCAGTTCCCAACCAAGTGATCAAGCTGTGATCTAAATCAACGCTGGATACGCGAGGGTGCACGATAAGATCGTATGGGTGTGTGTATGTGATTAAAATGTTAGAAAGAAAGAACAAACGAGAAAACGCAACGTCTTTCTCGTCCTCTCCTATCAACCCTCTCGTCCCTTCTCAATTGGGTTTCATAAAACCCTAGTTCCCAAAACTCGTCACTCTCATCTTCGTCGTTTCTCAATCTCTCTGTTCTCTCTCGATCATGATCGAACATCAGCAACAATAAAAAACCCTATCCCCTAGGATCCCAGCCCCGATGTTCTCATTAATAGATCGATTACATATTACAGCAATTTGCAATGGGAAATGAACAAAAAGCGATAAAGAGAGCGGAGAACGATGAACAACGACCAAGGTTCCAAATGTCTTCGTCTACAGATAAGTCCAGGATTCTTCTCCTCCTTTTTGACTCTCTGCTTGTTATTGTTGGTCGAACATCTTGAAGAATTTTGTCCTTGTGATGAATCGTTGTGGATTGATAATTGGTACTGTGTATGTGTGTTTGTGATTCTGCTTCCTCTGATGTGTATGTGTTCTCTGTGCGATTTTTACCGATGTTGGGTTTGACTTCGCTTTTTCCGTCTCCTCCCTGCGTGTTGTGTATGCTTTGGTCAATTTTGTGTACTGCTAATTCCAGTTGTTGACATTGTCGTGGATTCTTCCCCATGAATGTGCTTGTGTGATGGTTGTTTACTGCTGTGAGTATGTTTGTATGGTAGTTTTTCTTTTGTAATTTGTATGATGCTGATGTGGGATTTCTGGTGTATTTGGTTGTATAAGGATTTGGTGTTTGGTTTGATAAGTTCTTATGTGAACGGACCTTTTTTCTCTGATGTTCTGAACTGGTTTTGAATTGTGGTATCTGTTTGTGTAGAGATGTGGATTGCCCCCCTTTTGCCTTAGTATGAACACTCTTTTATAGGTGAAAGGAAATGGATTTGTCTTTAACGTGTTTAAAAATTGTCATGAATGTCTTGATTGTGTTTTTGATGGCTGTTGGATATCATTGATGACAATGAAATTATTTCCTTTTCAAAAGTGAACATGTTTGATCTTGTTTGGGGGAGGTTTAATGTTGTTTCATTATGTATGAAACTTAATGCTCTTGATTCCCTTATTTAACTCGATCTTGAATTGATGATGATGATCTTGGCCTGATTTTTAATCATTCTCGTTATGGTTGTACGATTAATGAATGTGACAGTACTAAAAGTTGCTCGGCTTGCTCTTGTGTAGGTGACCAAATGAATTAATTCTTTACCACTTTCAATCTTCATAGAAGTAGCTCTTGGTGAAAGAGGTTATAGTATATCAGTCCTTTGAATCTTTACTCGAGCTTCAGCATCCCCTTTTAAGGTTTTTCCAATTCAACCAGTAAGGACATTTCTCCCTTGATTGGTTTTGCTACATATTTCTCATTCTATACTATTTCATCAGCTGCTTTCTTTATTCCAAAACATGTTCAGGTGGTGCAGCGGTACGGTTTTACGTGGGGAGTAAGATGGATCATCCAACCGAGATGAATTTTTACCCAACATTGAAGAGTTGTATGACTGCTGTACTGAGGGATACATCACTTCTCTTGAACTCTTACTTGTCTAACTCTTGGCACTCATGTTAGTGAATCACAATAGCCGGAATTTATTGCTCAAAACCTCGTTTCATTCTACGATAATTAGAATTTGTGTGAATGAATGTAAATGATGGTTTTGGAGTTGTGTTAATGTGTTGTTGTTGAATTTAGTGCCCGTAGTAAAAATTCCTTTTAGATATTGCTTACTACTTAGAAAGAAAAAGTTAGAGATTTTGGGTTTGCACTTTAAACTGTCTTCGGCTGCTGCCTAATAATCCTTTTTCAGTTGAGCATTCTTGCGTGTCACCGACGACGGCATCTACACGTAAGCCATTGAAAGTTGCAATGTTCAAGATCATCTACAAAACAATGTCTCGGGCCTGCATCTACTAAAGGTTCGCATTTGAATCCTCTTCTCCATATTCTCAATAATATGCGGGTTCTTTGCATAGAACATTGGCCTATTCATCTCACTGACTTGACTATTAGGTTCCAATGCCTCTTCCTTTTCATCCTAGGTAACACCAATTGAAGAAGATGCATCTTGCTAAATTGCGTGAAACATTACCGTCCATAGGAGAAGGTACTGACTTAAGTGTCTCGGTTTTCGGTGTCAACTTTGAAGAGGATGGATCCTTACAATCCAGGTCATCAGGTTGCATAGGATTGCTTGGATGGAAAACGCATTCAATGTATCCAGCACCAATCTTTGAATCAAAGGATTTGAACGATCCACCAAATCTGATTTCATTGTCATGTCTATTGTAGAGGCTGCTTGTGATGAACTTCAGCCATTGACTGGATTTTGCTTGGAGTTTAGCATACGTTATGTATTTCTGCACGTTTCAGACGTGTTTTTTTACAGGATTTGAATCTTGTAATCTGAACCGTAGTTACGGTTATTGGTCTTGAATCTTTATTTAAAAGAATCTTCACCTGAAACTCTTTTTTGCTTATTATTTTTTTTACTTTTCCAATTTCCTATGTGATTGTTCCCAATCAACCAGTGTTTTAAGAACACTCACCAGACCCTGTGAATTTTGAAGAAGCCACAACCGTAAGAAGTACTTTCAGTACTTGGATAATAGTAATGCATATTGATTTTCAAAAATGAATAGGCATGACAAGAAACAAATGTCTAATAGGTGTGGCCTATACATTGCGATTTGCATATCTGTCAGGTGATGAATTGTTGATACAACTACAAACCATGTTTAGAATGCTAGTAAACAAAGGAACATTTTTACTGCCATTTAGTTTAGTCCAGGATCTCCCTCCAAATGGTCATATGCAATAAGTTTATGGATATCATCTAAAGTAGATTCTAGGATTCCCTGCTTTAGATAATAGTTCAATAATTTTTCCCTACAAGGCCCGCTACCTTGATCTGCAGTGTTGGAAACATGCCCAACCTTTTGTGACTCATCCAAAATTTTCGGTGCGAGCTGTAATTTTTGTAATCTTAGTACAGTGACCGGCCTATAAAAAAAATGCGCTAAACCATGATGGACTTTGCTTGTAACCCGTACTGCTTACACCTTGTCCTTTAAAATGAATCATAACCCACATCTACTATCTATCTATTATAACTCAATTGCATGAACTCTCAAAATTGCCCTTTCATCACAAATTATTTACACTAACAAAAGGACATTTTAGTAATCAATTAATGTTTAGTTTTTTTCAATCTCAACTCCTATTATATCATGACACGTGGCATTCATTTTCAACCTCTACCAATAAAATCACAATTAAATATTACATACACTCATTCTCTCTCTTCATTCAAATTACAAATATCTCCCACATTTCTTTTTCCCACACTTTCTCACTTTCATTTAAATTTTTTTCTCTATTTATTTATTATCACTAAAAATATCAATAATCTATTTTTTAATTTTAATAAAATTAAAAATTTATTTATCTCACGGATCACTATCAACACAATATCTATTTTATTTTAATCAATCATTAATTTGAGAGACATAATTAAATATTAATTTTTTCTTTCTCCATCTCATGATTCCTTTTTTTTTTCTTTTTATATAACTATTTAATACAATTTAATTTATATGATTATTGTTTACAATTAAGTATATCATTTTAAATTTTGTATTTGTATCTAAATACATTTTATATCGCATCAAATAATTTTTTTATCTCACGGGTCATTATCGCATCAAAATTTCCTTTTTTGTCTTTTTTCATCTTACGAATATTTTTTTTTTGCATGATTATTTAATACAATTTAAATTGTATAATTATTTTTCAATTTATAATTAAATAACTCACTTTAAATTTACATCTGTATATAAATACATTTTAATATGTATCAAATAAACTTTCTATTTTACGGGTCATCTACTATCTATCTATTATAACTCAATTGCATGAACTCTCAAAATTGTCCTTTCATCACAAATTATTTACACTAACAAAATGACATTTTAGTAATCAACTAATGTTTACTTTTTTTCAATCTCAACTCCTATTATATCATGACAAGTGGCATTCATTTTCAACCTCTACCAATAAAATCACAATTAAATATTACATACACTCATTCTCTCTCTTCATTCAAATTTCAAATATCTCCCACATTTCTTTTTCCCACACTTTCTCACTTTCATTTTAATTTTTTTCTCTATTTATTTATTATCACTAAAAATATCAATAATCTATTTTTTAATTTTAATAAAATTAAAAATGTATTTATCTCACGGATCACTATCAACACAATATCTATTTTATTTTAATCAATCATTAATTTGAGAGACAAAATTAAATATTAATTTTTTTCTTTCTCCATCTCATGATTCCTTTTTTTTTTATATATAACTATTTAATACAATTTAATTTATATGATTATTGTTTACAATTAAGTATATCATTTTAAATTTTGCATTTGTATCTAAATACATTTTATTTCGCATCAAATAATTTTTTATCTCACGGGTCATTATCGCATCAAAATTTCCTTTTTTGTCTTTTTTCATCTTACGAATCTTTTTATTTTTTATTTTTGCATGATTATTTAATACAATTTAAATTGTATAATTATTTTTCAATTTATAATTAAATAACTCACTTTAAATTTACATCTGTATATAAATACATTTTAATATGTATCAAATAAACTTTCTATTTTACGGTTCACTAAAAAAATAATACTTATTTTATTTTAATCAATAATTACCTTAATTTGAAAGATAAAATCCTTATTATCAAATATTAATTTTTTTTTTCATTTTACAAGTCCCTTTTTCCTCTTTATATTTAATTACAATCGTATTTATATAATCATTGTTCATTTTAAAATTAATAACTAATTTTAAATTTAAATACGTATATAAATTCATTTTATAACGTCTAAATTTACATTTAAACATACTTAACATTTGTAAAAGAAATATTGAATTTTGTATACTTCTTGCATTTTTTATAAAACTCATGAATTTAAAAATAGCAACTTGAATCCTAACTTGATTAACATTGCGTTTTGAATTCGGACACTTGAATGATTAGTGACTTTTATGCTCAATCCTTATAACTTTGAAAGCATTCCTGATAACGACTAAAACTCTCGGAGAAAAATGCGCCCGAAACCTTGAGTAATAAGAAACCAAAGCCCACATAAAATAAGGTCATAAGATCCAGCCACGACATCTTTGAAGTATTGATCCAGAGATGGCTCGAGAATGAGAAAGAAGTCTAAAAGGTAGGCCCATATCAAGTAGAAATTCTATAATCACTTTAAGTCAAAATCAACTAGTTATGCCCAGGAAGGCTTGACTGAGGACCAATATCATCTGCACTTAAAATTTAATGCACCTGCACAAATTGGTTAGTCACAAAAAAAAACACTCACACACAGACCGTGTAACCTAGAGATACTATGCAAAGAGAATGAAATCTTAGTGTAAAAAATTAGGGTGCGACACCATGGTAGCTTGCTTTACAAGTTTCAGGAGGAGATGAATGAGCATCCACGTTGAAGAATCGAACTCGGATGTGAATCCAGCTTCTATTTGTAAAATATCACCCTTTGGTGAAGAAATCTCAGAAAATCAAGTTGTGGTGTGTAAAAGTGGGTTATGATCCCTAAAAAATAGTGAAACTTTAGAATTTGTCACGTTCGCAATACGAACTGATTCTTCGCCCATCGAACCCCAATTTAGGCACCTGAAGTGCCTCTAAACAGTTAAACAGCCCCTAAAAAATATTTGAATTTCGCTGTGCGAACGATTCTTTGCACTGCGAACTACCTCACCTACAATTTCGCACAGCCAACTTATGGTCCTTTAGCTACTGCCTCAAGTCTGGGATGGTTCGCTGGCTCTTCGCTGACGCTTTGCCACAACGAACATTCGCTGCTTGTTTGCCCAATGAACTTACTTCCCTTTAGCTACTGTCTCAAATTTGAGAGGATTCACTGGACTTCGCCAAATGTTCGCAAAGCGAATAATCGCTGGCTGTTTGCACATTGAACATGCTGATATTCTTCTCTTCCTTTGGCTTCCTTGTCCAATTTTTGTGTCTCACACTTTGATGTTTTCATGCCTAATTTCTGCACAATATCACACAAATCAAAGCAACCAAAGGTATTTTCATACAATTGAAGAATAACATACTTTCATGGAGTAAATCCAACAAAACAACACAAAAGAGTTGAAAAATACCAATAATTAATGATCAATTTAAAGCAAGTTTGGCATCTAACAGTATACAACCTATGGTAACTTATCACTTAATTCCCTACCCATTGTAATTCTACCTAGAAACCCATCTAGATAAGAGAAACCCATCTCAATTCCTAAATCACCCCAGTGATATCTAACAGTCACAACCTCTGGTGACTTTATCAAACTGTTCAATTGAAAGACAACCATTTCAACACAATATTCAGTCAATACTCTTGACTAACTCTAATACTTGAATTTGCTTAAAAGCTTCATCAAAGAGCAATATGCAATTCATTACCTACAGGTTTCTGAATATGAAAAACTATTTCTACCATAATGTATCAAACCGATAAAAACGGTGACTTACAATACAAGAAAAGCACACGACTCTCAAAACCCTAAACCCTTATTTTTTTTCTTTACATAAGTCTTAACAAGGACTAGTAGTTTGCCCAATGTCTTGGTCTTCCTTTTATAATCTTCAGCTATCTATGGGCTTCGATATCTCTATCCAATCATTCCTTGATCCTTGTTCTGATTGCGCCTTAAATCTTGGAACAGATCTGCAACAAACTCGCTGTATCAGACCAAGATGTCGAGTCCTCAAGATAGGACATCTTGTCTCGCATGTTGTTCTTAACAGATTTCTTCATGTTGTAGTGGTAAAAATTGTGAGTGTAAGTTATTGATTAACTTAACTCATGAAGCAATAGTTGTAACACCCCCAGGCTATTAAAGCGATAAATAAAATACAAAATTTCATCAGAGTATATTTAAAAAAATTCACGGCATAGACCGAGGGGTCACATCAATTTGGAACGAACATACAACACCTGCTCATAAAGATATGCAACAATTCAGGTAGTAATACACCCACATTTCAGAAACAGAATAAAAGCAGAAAATCCATAACTGAATATCAACATATATATATATATATATATATATATATATATATATATATATATATATATATATATATCATGAAAGTTTGTTCGTCATATACAACCATAATGTACAATTCAAAAGATACATATACATAACACAAATAATCGCAAACGGCCTCCCTAACTACCCGGTGTCACATATCAGAGCCGACCGACAAAAGAATGAAGACCCTAGCTTCACAAAAAGACCTCCAGCAAGCAGAAGGGTGAGAAACACAATCATATAACAGTTGCATATAATTATATATTAACACAGAAATGCACAAGTAAAATATTCTCACCACAAATTCACCACAATCAAATACAACACAACACGGTACAATTCTCAAGTATCAAATACCACTACACTTCAATCATACACAATACACTCATCATCAATACAATTACACAGATTCCATCTCATCAATCACATTCACAAATGCATACCCAATTAATCCATGATTTATGCAAATGCACAGAGACCGACATAACGACTCTTATGCAATGCACATGCAGTACCGACTTCCAATATTTCTCATCACTAGTTCACTCAGGAACTCTGCTGGAACCATCGCTCGTTACTTAGTGTAACTCCCCGTCGGGCATACGATGTTCCCCGTCGCTCACACCTCTTTGTATAAGGCACACGACCCGATCGCTCACACCTCTTTGTATAAGGCACACGACCCGATCGCTCACACCTCTTTGTATAAGGCACATGATCGTCTATAATCATCGCTCACACCTCTTATTTTTAAGGCACACGATCCATCCGATCGCTCACACCTCTTATTTTTAAGGCACACGATGTTATAGCGGATTCCTTCTGGAATCAATCTGTCACTCAGGACGTTACTAGAATGCATATCATGATGCTCTGTATACAATGACTCATGACATTCAAATGCACACATATACACAGTCCATAATCATGCATATATCAACAATTACCACACATTTCATTTTCTTTCCCTAAGGCCACCAATCATTACCACCATATGTATTTCATGCATTTACATCACACAACAGTACGTAAGTCATAAAATATCCACACCAATAGCATATTGCACATACACATCAAGTTCGCCCAATTAAACGGTAAAAGTCGACAACAAAACAACACATTTCCTAATTCTCGGCATAATTTAATCGGCCAACAATCTCAAAACCATCATCATAAGCAAGAACATTTTATAAGCTTTCTAACACATCAGACCACGCCTCAAACCGAACCACATATCAAAAGTTATAAAGAAAACAGATTGGGAAAAACTGCCACATTCGCGGTGCGAAGCTCCTAGCAAGTCCTTTGCTACTTCATTCGCAGTGCGAATGTCCCAGCGAACTAAGTCAGTAGCCAAAAAGCCCAGAAAATTTCCACCGTTCGCAGTGCGAACGTCCCAGCGAATGCTCGCTACCCCCATTCGCAATGCGAATCCTCCAAGGAACAGTGGCAGAATGAAAAACAATACAACGTTCGTAGTGCGAACCTCACGCGAACGCTCGCCACCCATTCGCTAGCCATTCGCAGTGCGAACCTGCGATTTCAGCAAAACCCAACAGCGCACCAAATCACCCAAAAATGATATTTCCTTAAACAACACATTTCCAAACCAACATATGACAATCAGAACCTAGTCTAATCATGATAACAAGTATTCTACCGCATTTACATCGATTTCTAACCGCGAAAACATCGATTTCTCTCTGTCGACCTAGAATAGAAAACTATGAAAACACCACAAGCAATCCAATACACACATACATAATCATACACAAACATAGTATAATCGAGTTTCGCACCCTTACCCGATTAAATTGCGTTCTAGAAAGTTGGTTGATTGATTTCCAAATTTTCCAAATTCTCTCTTTTCTTCTCTTCTCCGTTTCTTTTCTTCTTCTCTTCTCTTTCTTTCTCTTACTATTTTTCTCTCTTTCTATTCTATTATATTCTAACTTAACAAAATAAATCAAAATGCCCAAAATACCCCTACACTCAAATATCTCGCAAATGTTCCAAAAACGCGACAAAATATATTCACGATGAAAAATAACATATTTTCACATAAAAGTCAGAAATAGAATAATATAATAATAAAATACTCAAAACGACTCAATTAATTAAAAAGACAAAACTGACCGGGGCGTTACAACTCTCCCCCACTTAGAAATTTTCGTCCTCGAAAATCTTACCTGAGACAAACAACTCTGGATACGACTCTCGCATCCGACTCTCCAACTCCCAAGTCAAATTGCCCTCAGCAGCGCCTCCCCACGCCATCTTCACAAGTGCAATATCCTTGCCCCGCAACCTCTTCAACTCTGGATCCAAAATACTCACCGGCAAAGCCTCAACCGTAAGGTTCTCCCTTACCTCAACCTCATCCATCGGAATCACATGCGACGGATCCGGAATATACTTCCGAAGCTGTGAAACATGGAACACCTCATGCAAATTTGACAGATTCGGCGGCAACGCCACCCTATAAGCCACAGCACCCACTCTCGCAGATATCTGGTAAGGACCAATAAAACGAGAAGTAAGTTTCTTCGATTTCAATGTACGACCAACACCCGTTACCGGCGTAACCCTTAGAAATACATGATCGCCCGCTAGAAACTCAAGATCCTTCCGTCTCCGATCATGATAACTCTTTTACCTACTCTGAGAAGCCTTCATTTTCTCACGAATAAACTTCACCTTGTCTGTAGTCTGCTATACCAACTCCGGTCCAACCACCGAACTCTCACCAGATTCGTGCCAACACAACGGTGTTCGACATCTCCATCCATATAATGCTTCAAACGGTGTCATTCCAATACTAGAATGGAAACTGTTATTATACGTGAATTCCACCAATGCAAGATAACTATCCCACGCACCACCTTGTTCCAAAACACACGCTCTCAACAAATCTTCCAAAGACTGAATCGTCCTCTCTGTCTGCCCATCCGTCTGCGGATGATAAGCCGAGCTCAACCTCAATTTAGAACCCAATGCCTTCTGTAAACTTTCCCAAAATCTCGAGGTAAACCTTGGATCTCGATCCGAAATAATACTTAACGGAACCCCATGCAACTTCACAATCACACTGATATAAATCTCAGCTAACCGCTCCAAAGAAAAACTGATGTCAATCGGAATGAAATGAGTCGATTTAGTCAATCTGTCCACAACCACCCAAATAGCATTATGACCTCGCTGAGTATTCGGTAACCCCATTACAAAATCCATAGAAATGCTATCCCATTTCCATTCTGGAATATCCAACGGTTGCAATAAACCACTCGGCCTCTGATGTTCCACTTTCGACTTCTGGCACGTCAAACAAGTATACACAAACTGAGCCACATCTCTTTTCAAACCAGACCACCAGAAAATCTTTTTCAAATCTTGGTACATCTTGTTCACTCCCGGATGTATACTCAAATTACTCCGGTGTCCTTCTTCCAAAATCATCCGTTTCAAATCCGAATCGTCCGAAATACAAATTCGCCCACAGAACCTCAACACACCATTAACATCCACTTGAAAATCACTACTCGCATCTTTTCCGCCAACCAACATCAAATCCACTAATTTCATGTCCAACTTCTGTTTCTCACTTACCGTCATCAGAAAATCATTAGTAACCTTCAACATACCCAGCCTCACACTATCTAACGTCACTTCACATACCAAACTCAAATCTCTAAACGATTCCAAAAGTTCCCCCTCCTTAACCATTAAAGCGGACATATGCAACGATTTACGACTCAACGCATCGGCTACCACATTAGTTTTACCAGGATGGTAATTCAAGCCAAAGTCGTAGTCCTTCAAAAATTCCAACCATCTTCGTTGCCTCATATTCAATTCCTTCTGATCGAACAGATATTTCAAACTCTTGTGATCACTAAAGACTTCAAACCTCGCACTAAAAAGATAATGCCTCTAAATCTTCAATACAAACACCACTGGCGCTAATTCCAAGTCATGCGTAGGGTAATTCTTCTCATGCACTCTCAACTGCCTCGAAGCATACGCCACGACCTTACCGTCTTGCATTAGCACACCACCTAGACCAATCAAAGACGCATCACAATAAACCACAAACGGATCAGTAGGATTCGGCAAAATCAAAATCGGAGTTGTCATTAATTTTCTCTTTAGCTCATTAAAACTTTCCTCATACCGAATATCCCAAATGAACGCTTGCCCTTTACAAGTCAACTGGGTCAAAGGAAGTGCTAGTTTAGAAAAACCTTCAATAAACCTTCGATAATAACCGGCAAAACCCAAAAAGCTTCGAATTTCAGTAACAGATCTCGGAGCCTCCCATTGTAGAACTGCTTCTACTTTAGATGGATCCACAGTAATACCATTACCTGAAATTACGTGTCCAAGAAAGCTCACCTTCGACAACCAAAACTCACACTTGGACAATTTGGCAAAAAGCTTCTTTTCCTTCAAAACCTGCAAAATAATACGCAAATGCTCTGCGTGCTCCTCCCGAGACTTAGAATAAATCAATATGTCGTCAATAAACACAACAACAAATCGATCCAAATGCTCGTGGAAAATACGATTCATGTACTCCATAAACACACCCGACGCATTAGAAACCCCGAACGACATCATAGAATATTCATAATGACCGTAACGTGTCCTAAAAGCCGTCTTCTAAATATCTTCCTCTTTCACCCTAATCTGATGATACCCCAACCTCAAGTCAATCTTACTGAACACACAGGCACCAACCAACTGATCCATCAAATCATCAATTCTCAGAAGAGGATACTTATTCTTAATCGTCACCTTATTCAACTGGTGATAATCAATGCACAAGCGCTTACTTCCATCTTTCTTTTTCACCAATAAAACTGGAGCACCCCAAGGAGAAACACTTGGCCTCACAAACCTCTTCTCCAACAATTCATTCAACTACTTCTTTAACTCAACCAACTCAGATGCCGACATACGATAAGGTGAAATAGAAACAGGTCTAGTACCAGGAACTAGATCTATCAAAAAATCCACCTCTCTCTCTGGCGGCACGTCTGAAATATCCTCAGGAAACACTTCAGGAAAATCACACACAACCGAAAACACATCAAGCGACACTTGACTATCCACAGTCAACGACGCAAACAACCCAAACAACTGAGCTTCATCCACCAAAAGTCTCTTCAACTCTTTGGTAGATAAGAAACTCGAGTCTTCGTCTTCCTCAAGAGAAGGAAACCTTACTAACTTATGATAACAATCAATATAAACCCGATTGAATTGCAACCAATTCATTCCCAGAACCACATCCAAACCTTCCAACGGCAAACACACTAAATCTATTTCAAAGTCTTTACCATAAATGGTTAAAGGACAACTTAAACAAACCAAAGAAGTAGTTACTGACCCCATTGCTGGAGTATCAATAACCATCTCACCATCCATCGAAGACAACACAAGATTCAAACGCTTCGCGTACTCAGACGAAATAAACGAATGAGTCGCTCCAGTATCAATAATAGCAACTAAAGGCGTACTATTAATAAAACAAGTACCTCGGATCAGACGATCTGCACTTGAAGTCTGATTCCCTGCTAAGGCAAAAACTTTCCCACCAGATGGAGCCTGCTTCGATTTCTGACACTTCGTACTAACATGTCCAAGCTCACCACAATTAAAGCACTTCACCACGTTCCTCTTACAATCAGCTGCAATGTGTCCTATACCTCCACAGTTAGAACACTTCCTAAAATCTTTCTTACATTCGAACTGACGATGTCCCACTTCACCACACCTATAACACCTCAAAGGACCAGACATACCTCCACCACTTGATCTTCGATCAAAAGTACCCCTTTGTTTACCTTTATCAGCTGGTGTTACATACGGACCACTACGAAACTGTTGCTTCCCTTTTCTGTCACTCACACTCTTGTAGTGAGTAGAACGAGCCTTACTATCCTCTTCATAAATCCTACAACATTCCACCAAATCAGAAAACCTTCTTATCCTTTGATAACCGATTGCCTGCTTAATCTCAGGACGCAATCCGCTCTCATACTTCACACACTTAGAAAACTCTGCAGTCGCTTCAGCATAATGAGGATAAAACTGCACAAGCTCCACAAACTTAGCAGTATAATCAACAACAAACAGATTACCTTGTTTCAATTCCAAGAACTCAATCTCCTTCTTTCCTCTAACATCCTCGGGAAAATACTTCCTCAGAAACTCCTGGCTAAACAATTCCCAAGTAACTTCTTCATCCCCAACTTCCAACACCTGACGAGTACTAACCCACCAGTCATCAGCTTCTTCCTGCAACATGTGAGTTCCCAGTCTCACCTTACTGTCCTCAGCACAATCCATAACTCAGAAAATCCTTTCAATCTCTTTCAACCAAATTTGTGCACCATCAGGATTGTGTCTCCCTTTGAAGACAGGCGGTCTGTTCTTCCTGAACTCATCATTACCAGCAGCATTAGGTGCACCCTGCACAGCCCGAGCCATAGCTTGCATCGCAGCAGCCAAAGCAGCATCATTCCTACCAGCCATATTCTGTTCATTTCCAATAACAGAAACTATGGTTAAACAAACAGCTCACTCCACACGCTACACAGACCAGGACTGACACAACCAGACACGAACTGACACGGACTGGCTCTGATACCACTTAATGTAACACCACTAATCTATACCCCCAGACTATTAAAACGATAAATAAAATACAAAATTTCATCAGAGTATATTTAAAAAAATTCACGGCATAGACCGAGGGTCACATCAATTTGGAACGAACATACAACACCTGCTCATAAAGATATGCAACAATTCAGGTAGTAATACACCCACATTTCAGAAACAGAATAAAAGCAGAAAATCCGTAACTGAATATCAACATATATATATATATATATATATATATATATATATATATATATCATGAAAGTTTGTTCGTCATATACAACCATACATGTACAATTCAAAAGATACATATACATAACACAAATAATCACAAACGGCCTCCCTAACTACCCGGTGTCACATATCAGAGCCAACCGACAAAAGAATGAAGACCCTAGCTTCACAAAAAGACCTCCAGCAACACTAATCTGCAATGCCTCATAGAGCATTATAAAACAGCAGAAGGGTGAGAAACACAATCATATTACAATTGCATATAATTATATATTAACACAGAAATGCACAAGTAAAATATTCTCACCACAAATGCACCACAATCAAATACAACACAACACAGTACAATTCTCAAGTATCAAATACCACTACACTTCAATCATACATAATACACCCATCATCAATACAATTATACATATTCCATCTCATCAATCACATTCACAAATCCATACCCAATTAATCCATGATTTATGCAAATGCACAGAGACCGACACAACAACTCTTATGCAATGCACATGCGGTACCGACTTCCAATATTTCTCATCACTAGTTCACTCAGGAACTCTGCTGGAACCATCGCTCGTTACTTAGTGTAACTCCCCGTCGGGCATACGATGTTCCCCGTCGCTCACACCTCTTTGTATAAGGCACACGACATTTATGGATCGCTCACACCTCTTTGTATAAGGCACACGACCCGATCGCTCACACCTCTTTGTATAAGGCACACGATCATCTATAATCATCGCTCACACCTCTTATTTTTAAGGCACACGATCCATCCGATCGCTCACACCTCTTATTTTTAAGGCACACGATGTTATAGCGGATTCCCTCTGGAATCAATCCGTTACTCATGACGTTACCAGAATGCATATCATGATGCTAAGCATACAATGACTCATGACATTCAAATGCACACATATACACAGTTCATAATCATGCATATATCAACAATTACCACACATTTCATTTACTTTCCCTAAGGCCACCAATCATTACCACCATATGTATTTCATGCATTTACATCACACAATAATACGTAAGTCATAAAATATCCACACCAACAGCATATTGCACATACACATCAAGTTCGCCCAATTAAACGGCAAAAGTCGACAATAAAACAACACATTTCCTAATTCTCGGCATAATTTAATCGGCCAACAATCTCAAAACCATCATCATAAGCAAGAACATTTTATAAGCTTTCTAACACATCAGACCACGCCTCAAACCGAACCACAGATCAAAAGTTATAAAGAAAACAGATTGGGAAAAACTGCCACATTCGCAGTGCGAAGCTCCTAGTGTGTCCTTCGCTACTTCATTCGCAGTGCGAATGTCCCAGCGAACCAAGTCAGTAGCCAAAAGCCCGAAAAATTTCCACCGTTCGCAGTGCGAACGTCCCAGCGAATACTCGCTACCCCATTCGCAATGTGAATCCTCCAGCGAACAGTGGCAGAATGAAAAACAATACAACATTCGCAAGGCGAACCTCACGCGAACACTCGCCACCCATTCGCTGGCCATTCGCAGTGCGAACCTGCGATTTTAGCAAAACCCAGCAGCGCACCAAATCACCCAAAAATGATATTTCCTCAAACAACACATTTCCAAACCAACATATGACAATCAGAACCTAGTCTAATCATGATAACAAGTATTCTACCGCATTTACATCGATTTCTAACCGCGAAAACATCGATTTCTCTCTATCGACCTAGAATAGAAAACTATGAAAACACCACAAGCAATCCAATACGCACATACATAATCATACACAAACATATTATAATCGAGTTTCGCACCCTTACCCGATTAAATCGCATTCTAGAAAGTCGGTTGATAGATTTCCAAGTTTTCCAAATTCTCTCTTTTCTTCTCTTCTCATTTTCTTTTCTTCTTCTCTTCTCTTTCTTTCTCTTACTATTTTTCTCTCTTTCTATTCTATTATATTCTAACTTAACAAAATAAATCAAAATGCCCAAAATACCCCTACACTCAAATATCTCGAAAATGTTTCCAAAACGCGACAAAATATATTCACGATGAAAAATAACATATTTTCACATAAAAGTCAGAAATAGAATAATATAATAATAAAATACTCAAAACGACTCAATTAATTAAAAATACAAAACTGACCGGGCGTTACAATAGTCGCCACCACACTTTTATTTTATCCAAAAGGAAAGGAAAAAGAGCGAACAAAACCTAAAGAGTTCTAAAACAAAGAACCAACAGAGAATGGGTAAGGGGATTGGTTACGTTAAGGGAAGGTGTTAGCACCCAAAACGTCTATAGTACTCTATATGAACCCTTTGAAATATCTACGCTTTTTATTTTGAAAAGGATTGTTTGAAAAGAGATTGGGGAGATGGGAAGAGAAATATTTTTTAATATTTTTGTGTTTGAAGAGACTTATCGCCTCATGCCTACGTACCCACAAAGTGCAATATAGAATTAAAACCTCGTAGTTCGTGGTACAAATAAAATAATATTGGTTATGATTCATTTTATCTTGAAAAGACAACCCGTCATTCTCAAGAGAGAATACTCAACTAATTACCCAAAGGTATGGGAAATAGGCATTTGAATCACATTAAGATGAAGGATTTGCTTGGATTAAAATCAACAAGACTGTCGCTTCAACATCCAAGTGCAAAATGGCTATACTTTACACAAAATACCATGGTTAGAAGCTTTACATCTCATAAAAGAAGATGACTTATGTCTAATCTTTTTGAAAAGTTTAAAAGAAAAATATGCACAAAGCACAAAAAGTTTGAATGAGTTTTGTATTTTTTTTATGTCTTTTTGAAATGGTCAAAATATGATTAACATTGATTGACATTTATTAAATAAAACAAAGTTTGAAAATCACTTGACCAAAGTTAAGGTTTTATTATGAAAGCGGTTTTGAGTTTTAAAACAAGAAGGTTTTGAAAAAGAGAGGAGATTTTGAAAATTTAAGAAGGGGTGGAGAAGAAGTAAATACCCTATTGCATAAAATAAAAGCTAAGGTAAGAAAGATCTAAGCAAATGGAGGCACTCTTCAAAGCATAATAAGAAAAGAATTTCATCCTCTTGAGCCAAAAAACAAGCCAAATAAAGGCTAGAATACCAAACTCCATAATGATCCAAAGCATAAGAGAGAGAATCCTAATTCTAAGTCCATAAGTTCATAATCAAGAGTAGAGATCCTTCAATGCAAGGGATAGTGGCCATAGTCCAACATTAAGAGCACAAGTCTTTTAGTGGTTTGAGCCTTTATTAATGTTTTTGAGTCCAAATGGACAAAAGAAAAACAAAAGCACAAGATAATATGGTCCAAATGGACAAAAGAAAAATGACATAAACATAAACATGATATGATATAATGACATAAAGCATATAAAAATAAAGAGAGATAGGGAGAAAAAAGGAAACATAAACAATATAGTAATATAATATAATATTATATACATAATAGTAGCACAAAGGCACAAGTGCCAAGAGTCCTCAAAAAGGCAACACCGAATATTCCGTCTCGCGTCTTGAACTATATGGTTGAACAATGTGCTTAGGTCAAGGTTAATGAAGACTTATCAGAAGATTGATAGTATCAAAGCCTCTACGCAACAAGCTTCAAAGATTATGATCCTAATACAAAAGAACAACCATGCTTGGGCAGACGATCATAAGTTCGGGCAACGAAAGTTCAAGTTCCGATTCGGATGGGGAGGGACAAATGTAGCGCTATGTTAAGCAATCTCCAAGTGACTTATAAAGAAGTCACCCTACTCGAGGTCGGTCAATATTGATCTTTGTGTTAACGCATGCTAGATTAACGATATGTAAATCATCATCCGAAAGCAATACTGCACGAAAAGAAAATAGGTAGCGATCTAGTCTTCATCAAGAATTTAACAAAGAAATTCTAAGATCCATAAGACTTTCATCGATCAAAATAAAAAATAAATAGATGAAGAGAAAGCCAAATTGAATTACACTTTCAAGATCCTTTCATCTTCAAGTTCAATCACCTTTAATTGATAGGTTTAAGTGTGAAAACATATCACTAATTCAAAGCACCTCAAATGAATTCAACAATTCATTTAAAGATAGATTTGAACTAATGAATGTTTAATTACTTTAACCATATCCATAGTCCATTGAAATTGAAGAGAAATTAATCTCAACAATGCATTTCAAGGCCAAAACAAGATGAAAGGGGAAGAAAAAAGAGGAAAAACCAAAACAGTCCCAAAAACAAGCCAAAAATTGCATTCTGTCTCTGAGTAACCGATTATTCTTGAAGGGTAATCGATTACTCTACACGCAGAGTCAAAAAATAGTTCAAAATTCAGCATGATCATCTTTCAAAACTCTCTTCAGACACCTTATGATCATGGAATCAAAATTGCACGAAATTTTAAGTAAAACAACAGTAAAAACCAGTAATCAAACACAATTAAAAGATCCAAAGGATCAAGTAACAAGGATCTCCAAAGATCTACATTATGGAAGATGAAGATGAAGCTTCAACAATGGTGAGAGATGAATTACCACTTCAAATCTGAAAATTGCTTCAAATTACTCCAAGATCCAAACTCCAAAGCCTTGATCTATGAGAATTGATGAAGAAAACAAGTTTGGATGAAGGTTTAGCTCAAGGTTGAACAAGATTCAATGTGAATTCTTGTTAACTTTCAAAAGAAGAAATGTGAGCTTTAGTGAAATTTGGTAGTTGGTGAGAGAAATTGCAATAGGTTTTTTGGCTATCAAAAGCTTGTGAAATGAATAAAATGAGGCCTCTATTTATAGGATTTAGGCTTGGAAATTTTGGTGGATTGTAATTTGGTTTGGAAATCAAAATTAGGCTTGGAATTTGAATTTGGAATGAAATTATCAAAAGAGTGGTGATTAGTGGAGGTACATGGTGGGAATTAATTGTGATGATGTAGGGGAATTAAAATGAGATGGTCTAGAATATTCCACATGTGATCAAAATGATGAAAATTGGTGCCAATTGCTGCAGAATTTAAATTTACCGTCATTTTTTCAAATTTCCATGAGGGTAATCGATTACCCTGATTAGAGTAACTGATTACTCAGTGCAAATTATGAAAAAATTTCCCTTTTGAGTGCACTGTTATGGTTCGGCTCGATTCTTTTTCTTGTCAAAGAAGATATGGAAATAAACACATGAACCTTGGAGTCTCTTGAATAATAATAAATTAAATCTCGGAAACTCTTGATCAAATGATTTTTGAATTGTTTGCAGATCAACTTTGACTTTGTTCAGATGAAATTTATTCGAGTTGAGGGACTGATTTTGATATCCTTGATCCAAATTCTTCATGAAAAAGTTAGTAAAGGAAAAGAAAAAAACATATTTTTTTGGATTTTAATTAATGATTAGTAAACATAAACAAAAACAAACATTAAACAAACAAAAGAACATGGGTGCTTGGCGATCTCACTCAAGAACAAACCTTCAGAGGAGGGCAAAAGAACCAAATCTTGTGATCTTATTTGTGGTATGAGATGCAAAAAACATGTGGGATCTTAGGGGTAAAAATTAGGGTATTACAGCTGCCCCTATTTAAGTTTCTTCTATCCGAAGATACGAAGATGGGCATCTTTGTCTCAATGAGATAGAAGAGACTTGAATATAACAATAACCCAATTTTTGGCCCCAAGAGACTGCAAAATGATATGATCATGCAAATGATATGCAGACACAAGACTTCTGTGGTGAGAAACGCCATAGGAGACAAACAAAAAGTTGGAGAGCGAAGAAAAAAGACTCCACAAGGGAAAACAAAAAAGGGAAAACACATCCCAACAAGGGAGGAAACAATCTCCACTAGGGAAGAGTAAAAGAGTAAGATTCCACTGAGGGAAAAATAACCAACACCAGAAATAAAAGAGAAAAACTCGTCCCAACAAGGAGGAAAAATCTCCACTGGGGAAAATATCATCTACTACCAGACATCCCGTAATAGCATGATCAAAAGAAATGATTGCCAACTACCTACAAAGTGGCAGCCACAACAAGACAATCAACAAAAGGATATGAGAAATATTACCTACTACCAACAAAGGGCAGGACGACAAAGGTAATAAACTCAAAAAGGGTAAGAGAAATATCAACTACTACCAACTAAAGGGCAGGACGACAAAGGTAATAATCTCGACCAGGGGAGAGATTACCAACTATCAACAAGTGATAGCTACAACGAGGTAACCAAACCCGGCTATATTACCTACTACCAACTAAATGGGCAGGACGACAGATGTAATAAGCCAGCTATATCACCTACTACCAACTAAATGGGCAGGACGACAAAGGTGATAAGCCAAAAAGAGGGATTACCAACTATCAACCAAGTGACAGTTAAAACAAGGTAATCATCCAAAAGGATATGAGAAATATTACCTACTACCAACAAAGGGCAGGACGACAAAGGTAACAATCTCAAAAAGGAAAGATTTAAATGGAATCTTCTAATAAATTCCACTTGGAAGAACCTACTGCTGAGGTTTGCTGTGGGGATTTCAGAAGATATCAACTGGAGGAGTCTATTGCTGAGACTTAGGACCTTATTTGGAAATACCTTTTGCCAAAGTTTTATTGAGAAATGTGTCAACAATCAAAATTTACTGGGGAATCTGCTGCCGAGATTAACCAAACAATTTACAAATGAAACACCTTCTGTCGAGGTTTAACCGAGAACATACCCACTGCTGGGTTTTTTTTTGCTGGAAAATCTTCTGCCGAAATTTAACCAAGGATTCTACTGTTGTGATCCTAAAAGGAAAATACCTTATGCCGAGGTCAACTAAAGATCTTCTGCCGAGATTTGCCAGGAAATGAAAGGAAACACCTTCTGCCGAAGTTTGTTGTAATTTTTTTTTTAAATATCCGAGAAATCGACTGCCGAGATTCTTGGAAAGAAAATACCTTCTTCCGAGGTTTGTTGAAAATTCTATTTCAAAATTTACCAGATAATCTGCTGCCGAGATTAACCAAAGAATATGAAATAGAACCACCTTCTGCCGAGGTTTGCTGGAGATAAAAATCCATTTGATGGGATAAATTGACGGAGTCGCAACAGGCTTCTCAAATAAAGAGATGCCACCTAAAGTCGCGCAATAGATTCCAGGAGAATGTTGCAACAACACTGCTGGGAAAACAAAATCTACATCTTTTGATGGTAATCATAAACAGATCACAAAGTCCTCAAGGGTGAAAAATAAATGCACTCTCAATCATCTAGGTTGCATAGCCTAGAGAGTTTCAAGGTAGTCACTACCGAGGACCAAAGTTCAATCCAGGAACAAACTGGAGAGAAACAGTCAAACAAGACTCATCCCAAGGAGCAAATATCTCAACTAGGGAAAATTCTATCCAGATAATGAACTGGGGAGGAAGGCTAAAACAAATATCTTCCACGAGGCATAAACTCAGTGGGGAATTAGAAAGGATAAACGTTTTCTGCTTAAGGTTGACACTCTAATGGAGAGAAGACACACACGCTCTGGGGGGATAACAACACCAGAGAGCAAAGAAGCACCAACACAAATGCAAGATGCACAATGCAACAACAATATGCCATGCACAACAAATGAATGTGTATGCAATGCGTATGAATATGCTGATAAAACAGACATAAAAATAAACAGAGGGTGAATAAACATCACAACACCACCAAATACTCGGATAATCTCAAAAAGATAGAGATATTATTAGCAGCTCTGCTAGGGATATAGCTGAAGAAATCCTTCAAGAGATAAACAAAAGCCATCAAAGGAAAATAAATCCTACTACAAGGCTCAAATCTTGCTGGAGAAGGGAAGATATTCCTTGGGGAGAAACCCAAATATCAATCTTCTAACATCAACGATCCACAAAGAGGATAACAATATAAACTCTGCTTTGAGGATGGTAAGAAAGCTGTTGGGGAACTATAACAACCCGAATCATTCTGACTCTTCCTAGGGATAATAAAAATTCACAGGAACCTCCACTTCAGAAAGATGAAGAGATCTGCTGCAAAAAAAAAAGGAATCCGCTGGGGATTATAGACATATAAACATCTACGCAAAATCCACTGGGAAAACAAGGCAGATCTGTTGAAGATACGAGAACACTCTCAGGGGATTAACCAATTCTGAGCAAAGCATCCTGGACTTGCCAGGGAAAACAACAACAAGTAAAACTGCGGGGGGATTTTAGATCAATACTCATCATGAATGAGAGAAAACCCAACATGTGACTAATATATCAATATTCCTTGAATAGAGACATCATCAGCGACTTCACTGGGGAATAGCCGCAATAGTGATGCACAATCTTCACTGGGAGGAATCTCTGAATAAAAGAATCTGGAGAGAAGTACATCCTGGACTTTCTATGGAAAATAAGTAGTTAACATTATTGCTCTATGCTTGGGAAATAATAAGGATAAATCTCTAGGTAGAACAACCTGGAGAGAAAGACATCCTCAAGACAATATAAAACCCGACAAGCGGCCACTATGTCAATGCTTCTCAGAGGGAAATAACATTGTTATCTGTTTGGGGACATCCAAAGCAGCAACAACATGTCTAGAGGATAAAAATTTGAGTGAGGATTCTTCATATGATTTTTGCTGGGAATAGCAAAAGATTGAATCTCTGCGTGGGGATTAGCACCAATGAGAGAGGGTCTTCAAAACTGCTCAACTGCCTAACCGTAACATAATCAGCTGGAGAAAATATGGATCGAGACATAGTTGGGGAAAAATTGAACAACACTCACCTGGAGAAAACTCAAACCGGTAATTAACTCGGAAATACTGGATCTTATGAGTCCATCACATCATAACAAACCTTTGAAGGAACCCATCATCCTGTCAACAACTGGTTATATGAACAAACCCTGCTGAGGAGATATCAACAAACTCTACTGGGGAGAACACCAAAGAGAACAAACTCTGCTTGGTCTACAAAAGTTCTCCTCGAGAAGAAACATTGCACCATAAAGGCTTGAGATAACTTGCCCAAGTGTCTTCAAAATCTTTGAGAGATTCATCGAGTCTCGACATAACTGTCCCAGATTGACTGGACTACAAAGGATTTTACACCAAGAGGAAAATTTGTACCCAAAGGACTTGAAATAATCTGCCCCAGTGTTTTCAAACTCTGAGAGATTCATTGAATCTTGACGTAACTGCCCCAGATTAGCTGAACTTGGAACATTCTTTGATCAATGGAGTATTCAAGCTTTGCCCCAGTGAAAACATCAACTAGGAAAACAAACTTGCTCATGCTCAACAAAATCTTCAGGTAACATGCCCCTGGATATGACCATTCTTTGAAATGATCTGCCAATTACTCATAAGAGTTCCAGGCCTCAAAATATTAAGTTCATCACTGATGCTCATACTTAAGCTTCCATGATGTCAACAAATGTAAGCAAGCAGAAAATGTTAATTTTGAAAATGATAATTCTAATGCAATGACACATGTTTATCTTGAAGTTTTTACTAAAAATATGTCGCAAAAACTTGTGAACGAATCACTAGTTAAGATGTGACATCGATTTTTGAATGCATATGCAATACCAACAAAGATCTTTTAGCAAAACTCATGGGAGTCAGAAACGCTATCTTGTTAAAGTATGCTTTCAAAATAAACCCTGCTTCAATTAGGTCTTTTGAGGGCTGTAATGTGGCTTGGTTCACGGTTTTCAGAAAAAAAAGGATTTTTATGCTCGAAATTTATTTGTACCCACCCATTCTCCGTGATATTCTCCAATCCTATATTCAAATAATTTGACATGATTGTTCATCTCTTAAAGGATTTTGTGATGGTTGAGGAACCAATGAGTTTTTATGGGGAATAACAGTCATCCTTTGTAGTCACATAGATTTGTTCAGGATTTTTCTTTGAGATTCTTTCTTTTCGCTTTTCGCGTTTTTCATTCTTTTGTTTTTCCTTAATTTTGCTTGGACTAATTTTTTTGAAAATTTTTTTTTTTGATGTCCAGCGGGATGCCCTGAGTTTTGCCTAAGTCTCTTGTTTTCAATATTTTTTTGACTTAGCAGGCTTTTATTTTTTTCTTTTGATTTCTTTCCCCCTTTTTCTTTGATCAAATCATGTGACATTGGCCTATCTGACTTGTTAGAAGGGTTATGACTTCCTCTTCCCTTTGGAATGAGGGATAACCCTTGTGGTCGGTCCTTACATGCACACCCCTTTTGGAAATTTGAACACTCGGTCAAATTTAGTGAAGACTACCCACCCAGGTTAAATGTAACTTTTTTTTCATTTAGAAAAGAAACTCCTACTTCAAGGCTCAAAGGGGTTAACAAGGGATTATCTCCTTATATCTCTAGTGTTTGGGAATTTGAAACAATGCCTTACATCATCCGTAGGGTCTTATTCAAAAGCATATAACCAGAAATTTTGCGTTTTCACCTCATCATCCTCCCTCCAAGAGTTTAAACAAGAAGTTGGTATTGCAAATGCAGGAAAACAATTTATGAGCGAATGCGAATGGATTTCTTCAAGACAAACATACTCATTGCATTATGATTAATATTCAAAACAAACAATTTCTACACGCAAACAAAGCATTAACAATCATAAAAGATTACAAATAGAATTGCAGTAATAAACTAGAGATCTGAAGAGCCTGTCTCTCTGAGCTTGAAAGAACATCCTCAACTTTCTTGGGAGACACAGAACCAAATGCACGACCGTTGCGGGTAACTCATCGGCAAAAGGAACTTCCTTGAGTGTTTATATTTATCAGCATAAAGGTGTTCCATTCACAAATGGGCTTCCTCCCTTGAAGGTCAATACCTCATGGTCAATCATCTCTTGAACCTTTTCCTGGAAAACCTTGTACTCCTCAATCGGATGCCCCATTACTCCATCATGAAACTCACAACTGGTATTCGGATTGTACCAATGAGGACGAGATTTCATGACTCTGGTCTTTCTGGGTGTCATTACCGAGTTTCGGGAAAAATAAGATCATAATTGACTGTAAGTCATTGGGATTGGATCAAACTAGCAAGTCTCTCCTTTTGGATTATTCAGAGGTCCATGCTGATTCTGGCAATGAAGAAAATCTTGAATCACATCAACTTCAACATTTTCTTCCACTTGGGAATCACTACTAGCTCGGTCATTCAAACCATCTTGTATTCTTCCACTTTTGAATGCGTTCTCGATGTTTACTCCGACTTCCACAATTTTGGAGAAATCTAGAGGCACAACGCCTACCATCCTGACATAATAAGAGTCTGACAGTGTTCTTAGAAACATTTTGGACAGTTCTTTCTCTAAGATTGGTGGATGAACTTGGGCTGCCAATTCTTTCCACTATTGAGCCATGTCCAAGTTGTAATTGTACTGTTTCACAAAAGCGTCACTTAAGTCTTCCCAAGACTGAATATGGTTCCTTTCTAGCTTCATATACCACATCAAGGATCTCCATATAAACTTTCTTGAAAGCAGTGAATCATCAGCTTATCGTTGTCGACATGAGCGGTCATCTTTCAACAGAACATCGTCAAATGGTGCCTTGGACATCTAACACCCTTGTATATTTCAAAGACATGCATTTTGAACTTCGGGGGAATAACCACGCCTGGAACCAGACACAAATCATGAGCCTTAAGACCAGATGCATTGCACCCTTTCATCATCTTCAATTGTTCCTTGAGATCACGAACTCCTTCCTCGATTTCCACAACTTTAGGATGATTCATCTTTGTCACAGGGTGGACATTTTAAAGATTTGGCATATACCTCAAAAATCGGGAATCTATTTCATCAACTTGAACAGCCAGGTTATTTTGCACAAGTTGAAATTGAGTAGGAACATCCACTTGTGGAGCATCGTCGTCCGGAGGAAAACCGTACATCGGGTTGGTCATCACTCTAAAGCCTGACATGAGATCCACATTCTCTGTTCTCTTCATTGTCCTTCAATAACTACTTCGAATTCAGTATGAATTCCAGGAAATCAGCTAATTCATCTTCTTTCTCTGATTAGCCTGAGTATTATACCGGTGATACAGCTTGTCTGAACGAAGACTATGAAAAGGAAGAAAATAAGACACATGGGAAAGGAAAGATCCAATGCAGAATGATGCTTGATGTGGAAATGCAAATGCAAGTTTTCAAGGAACTATAAAGCATTTTGCAAACATTACATTAAGATAACACACTGGATATACCAAAGATCTCATTTCACTAATATTGAAAGAATTACAGCTTTGAAGTACAGTTTCATCAATCTTACAACACAAGAGAAAATGAAAGCTAGTTCTAAGGAATCATGTCTGAAAACGACCCAACTCTGAGTTGAGACTTCTTGCAAAGCCTCTTGATTTATCTTAAATAGCTGATCTTCATGGTGTCTTTCTCTTTCACGAGTCGAGCCACAATACCCTTCCAAGAACCGAAAGTAGGAAGTTGAGCATATGATGAAGTGCTAGAGGAAAATAAATCCTCTGGCTCCCTTGATCTCTTCATGACACGTCGCTCAAGAAACTCAATAAAGACTAGCACACCCATAAGATAAGCATACTCCTTTAAGGTTGGCAATAGCTGATAATCTGGGAAAGTAAATCAACGATGCAACAGATCGTAAAACTGGACCAAGGTATTAAGAATCCCCTCTTCAACATCAGTCCTCAAAATAAACAAGAGTTTCCCAAACAACCTTTGAAATCCACATAACTAGATACCAGAGATTCAAGCTTTCTCAACTCTTGTAAGTCAAGACTCGTGAAAGTGTACTTCTTAGTGTTACTTCTTTCAATATCCATGATTCTAAAAAATTTGCGATATTTGCAAAAAGAAATCTCTTATTTCCTTGAAAACCGAGGAAAAAAATGCCCATGAATGCAATGAATGCATGTATGCAATAACCACAAACAAGATCACACAAAACACCCAGGTTCAAGGGTTCGAGTCACGAGCATGGAGTTAAGGGTGAGAACCAACCCACAATGGTATGTACTAAGGTTTTATCAGCACCTGTAGAACAAGGTTCTAAAAAGTTCCCAGAGTCCTCAATCCTCTTTCGGATATTACTAGCCCGCCGATTACTCGGGAATCAGTAATATTCCCAAGAGAACCTCGTCTGAGTGTAGTATCGCGTATCAACTATTTCAAGTTTACACCCTCATAGTCACCGCACTATGTCCTAATTGGCCAAGATGGGTTAAAGGAATACTAAGGTCTTCAGCTTCTTAGGCTCCCAGGTCAAAAATAACAATGTTTTCACGATTACTCGATCGACATATACCATCCTCAAAGGGGCCTCCACTGAGTGGTGGGTTCTCAAGTTCACTTGATCAGGATTACTCCCTAGAAGATTCCTTGACTATACCACTGCCTATCATAAGTGCTCTCGGATCCTGGTATAGGATCTATCTCACCTTTCAAGATCACCCAAATAGAACAACCAATAACAAACAAATCAGACAAAAAGCGATAAATAAATCAAAGTAGGCTAAACCCACTAGGAACCAGAGTCCCCAGCAGAGTCGCAACTTTTTTGTAGCGGTAAAAATTGTGAGTGTAAGCTATTGATTAACTTAACTCGTGAAGCAAGAGTCGCCACCACACTTTTATTTTATCCAAAAGGAAAGAAAAAAGAGCGAACAAAACCTAAAGAGTTCTAAAACAAAGAACAAACAGAAAATGGGTAAGGGGGTTGGTTACGTTAAGGGAAGGTGTTAGCACCCAAAACGTCTATAGTACTCTATAAGAACCCCTTGAAATATCTACGTTTTTTGGTTTGAAAAGGTTTGTTTTAAAAGAGATTGGGGAGATGAGAAGAAAAATAGTTTTTAATATTTTTGTGTTTGGATAGACTTATCGCCTCATGCCTACGTACCCACAAAGTGCAATATAGGATCAAAACCTTGTAGTTCGTGGTACAAATAACAAAAATTATTGGTTATGATTCATTTTATCTTGAAAAGACAACCCGTCATTCTCAAGAGAGAATACTCAACTAATTACCCAAAGGTATGGAAAAGAGGCATTTGCATCACATTAAGATGAAGGATTTGCTTGAATTAAAATCAACAAGACTATGCTTTAACATACAAGTGGAAACTGGCCATACTTTACACAAAATACCATGGTTAGGAGCTTTACATCTCATCAAAGAAGATGACTCATGTCTAATCTTTTTTAAAAGTTTATAAGAAAAAGGTGCACAAAGCACAAAAAGTTTGAATGAGTTTTGTATTTTTTATGTCTTTTTGAAATGGTCAAAATATGATTAACATTGATTGACATTTATTAAAGAAAAAAAAGTTTGAAAATCACTTGGCTAAAGTCAAGGTTTTATTATGAAAGCGGTTTTGAGTTTTAAAATAAGAAGGTTTTGAAAAAGAGAGGAGATTTTGAAAATTTAAGAAGAGGTGGAGAAGAAGTGACTACCCTATTGCATAAAATAAAAGTTATGGTAAGAAAGATCTAACCACATGGAGGCACTCTTTAAAGCATAATAAGAAAATAATTTCATCCTCTTGAGCCAATAAGAAAGCCAAATAAAGGCTAGAATACCAAACTCCATAATGATCCAAAGCATAAGGGAGAGAATCCTAATTCTAAGTCCATAAGTCCATAATCAAGAGTAGAGATCCTCCAATGCAAGGGATAGTAGCCATAGTCCAACATTAAGAGCCAAGTCTTTTAGTGGTTTAAGCCTTTATTAATGTTTTTGAGTCCAAATGGACAAAAGAAAAACAAAAGCACAAGATAATATGGTCCAAATGGACAAAAGAAAAATGACATAAACATAAACATGATATGATATAATGACATAAAGCATATAAAAATAAAGAGAGATAGGGAGCAAGAAGGAAACATAAAAAATATAGTAATATAATATAATAGTATATACATAATAGTAGCACAAAGGCACAATTACCAAGAGTCTTCAAAAATGCAACACCGAATATTCCGTCTTGCGTCTTGAACTATATGGTTGAACAATATGCTTAGGTCAAGGTTAATAAAGACTTGTTAGAAGATTGATAGTATCAAAGGCTCTACGCAACAAGCTTCAAAGATTATGATCCTAATACAAAAGAACAACCATGCTAGGGCGGACGATCATAAGTTCGGGACACGAAAGTTCAAGTTCCGATTCGGATGGGGAGGGACAAATGTAGCGCTATGTTAAGCAATCGCCAAATGACTTATAAAGAAGTCACCCTACTCGAGGCCGGTCAATAGTGATCTTTGTGCTAATGCATGCTAGATGAATGATATGTAAATCGTCATCCAAAAGCAATACCGCACGAAAAGAAAATAGGTAGCGGTCTAGTCTTGATCAAGAATTCAACAAAAAAATTATAAGATCCATAAGACTTTCATCGATCAAAATAAAAAAGAAATAGATGAAGAGAAAGACAAACTGAATTACACTTTCAAGATCCTTTCATCCTCAAGTTCAATCACCTTTAATTGATAGGTTTAAGTGTGAAAACATATCACTAATTCAAAGCACCTCAAATGAATTCATCAATTCATTTAAAGATAGATTTGAACTAATGAATGTTTAATTACTTTAAACATAACCAAAGTCCATTGAAATTGAAGAGAAATTAATCTCAACAAAGCATTTCAAGGCCAAAACAAGAAGAAAGGGGAAAAAAGGAGGAAAAACCAAAACAATCCCAAAAACAAGCCAAAAATTGCATTCTGTCTCAGAGTAACAAATTACTCTATTAGGGTAATCGATTACTCTGCACGCAGAGTCAAAAAATAGTGCAAAATTCAACATGATCATCTTTCAAAACTTTCTTCAAACACCTGATGATCATGGAATCAAAATTGCACAAAATTTTAAGTAAAACAACAGTAAAAACCAGCAATCAAACACAATTACAAGATCCAAAGGATCAAGTAACAAGGATCTCCAAAGATCTACATTATGGAAGATGAAGATGAAGTTTCAACAATGGTGAGAGATGAATTACCACTTTAAATCTAAAAATTGCTTCAAATTACCCCAAGATCCAAACTCCAAAGCCTTGATCTATGAGAATTGATGAAGAAAACAAGCTTGGATGAAGGTTTAGCTCAAAGTTGAACAAGATTCAATGTGAATTCTTGTTAACTTTCAAAAGAAGAAATGTGAGCTTTAGTGAAATTTGGTAGTTGGGGAGAGAAATTGCAAGAGGTTTTTTGGCTATCAAAAGCTTGTGAAATGAATGAAATGAGGCCTCTATTTATAGGATTTAGGCTTGGAAATTTTGGTGGATTGTAATTTGGTTTGGAAATCAAAATTAGGTTTGGAATTTGAATTTGGAGGGAAATTATCAAAAGAGTGGTGATTAGTGGAGGTACATGGTGGGAATTAATTGTGATGATGTAGGGGAATTAAAATGAGATGGTTTAGAATATTCCATATGTGATCAAAATGATGAAAATTGGTGCCAATTGCTGCAGAATTTAAATTTGCTGCCATTTTTTCAAATTTCCATGAGGGTAATCAATTACCCTGATTAGAGTAACTGAATACTCAGTGCAAATTTTGAAAAAATTGCCCTTATGAGTGCACTGTAGTGGTTCGGCTCGATTCCTTTGCTTGTCAAAGAAGGTATGGAAATAAACACATGAACCTTGGAGTCTCTTGAATAATAATCAATTAAATCTCGGAAACTCTTGATCAAATGATTTTTGAATTGTTTGCATATCAACTTTGACTTTGTTCAGATGAAATTCATTCGAGCTGAGGGACTGATTTTGATATCCTTGATCCAAATTCTTCCTTAAAATGTTAGTAAAGGAAAAGAAAAAAAAACATATTTTTTTGGACTTTAATTAATGATTAGTAAACAAAAACAAAAACAAACATTAAACAAATAAAAGAACATGGGTGCTTGGCGATCTCACTCAAGAACAAACCTTCAGAGGAGGGTAAAAGAACCAAATTTTGTGATCTTGTTTGTGATATGAAATGCAAAAAACATGTGGGATCTTAGGGGTAAAGATTAGGGTATTACACATGTTAGGACATCATGTTCAACATCATGTTTTACCAAAATTTAGTCAAATCTTAGAGCCTTCAATCTCCCCCTTTTGACAAATTTTATCTAAAACTTCTTTTGCAAAAAAATCCAAGAAATCAAAGAGAGAAAGAGTAGAAAGTTCTGAAGTCATTTCAGCCTGCTTATGGCGAGTTTAGTAGAAAATAATGTGACTCATAGAAGCTTTCATTCTTCTTGTCCAGCTGTTCAGATGGTTTACACAACACACAACACCTGTTGTATGACGTGTACCCTTTGCCCTAGCGTACATGAGGAAGAAGATGCAAGTCACTCCCCCTTAAAACCAGTCCCAATTTACCAACCTCCATTATCCAGATCAAGGCTCAGTGGACCAAACCCCAACTCCGGATAACTCAGAACATAAGAGATAACTGTGTTCATAACTTAGATCACAAGACACAAAAAGAAAACTCAGAACCACATGAAGTGAGACACAGATAGGATGTTAGAACATCCTATCCAACATCCTTGCAAAACAACTGCAAGAATGAACTCAAGACACACATGGAGGTCAGTCATGTGTTGTAAGGGACAACACACAACTAAGATAGACACGTAACCTATCTCCCCATTTTTAGCCAAAAATTGACAAAGGTATCCAACACAATTCCATACCTAAACAGTACTCAGCCAAACCCGGACAAATGTCATAAACTCACGACACAGTAAAAACATAACCTGAGACAGAAAAAAAAGGAAAAGACCCCCTTTAAATACCCGAGCAATTTCTTTAGGAATTAACGACCCATTGATGTTACCGAAGATCATTTCAATGAGGACATAAATTGAGGTAGATAACTTCAGCATAAATGAATGTACACCACCTAACTCATTTTTGACTGTTTCTTATTTAATGAGACCTGTCCAATGAATATGCATGTGCCGAAGAAACATGTTTTACATGCCTTCTTTAAGGCACGTTTTCCACCGTCCAAGGAACACTGTCCACATAGAGCCACTTGTAAACAAACACAAGTCCTAATCAATGTCCTGACACCCAGTCCGACCTTGTCTACTCTCTCTTGTAACCTTTGAAGCATAGTCACAATGCCTTCCAAAGAGCTCTAAGTATACTCCTTTCAGCCAGAATTAGAAAAACCTGACCATGATATCAAGACACCTTGTCTGACATTACAACCTCACATGAATCACATGAACATCTTCATGCTCATAAGTGAGAAAATACCAGGATCATAATCCTTGTACCATAACCAATAAACTCTTGGATTGAGACCAAATAACACCATTGATCACTCTCCCCCTGAACACATCCACACACTGTATAAATCAATCTTGAACTTACATCCATAAACAACCTTGTTCTTTGAGAATAAATCTAATCAAATCTGAAATGCTCACATCCCAAAGAGAGACATACAAATTCTGTTAACTCCTTGGTTAGCGAAAATGTCATTCACACTTGGAAGACATCAAACCCTTTCTCCATATGAAGAGAGATACATCCTCAGTCTGCTTTCTTCTCAAGATTCAGCGTAATACAACCTTTTCTAGTGATACTTCCAGCATAACCTATCATCGACTCACAGATAATCAGAATCCACACAGTCTTAACTAGTAGCTCTACACCATACTCCACAATGAATAGCTCCAAAGATGAAAATCAAACTCTGTCATCCTCCAAGAATAACCAATAGCATGAATGATATTCCAACATCATTTAGGACATCAGTCTCAATCAGAGGAACCATGTATTTTTATTCTTGAAACACCAATCACCGGACTTACCAGTCTTACACCTCGTCAAGATACACATGAAGATCTTAATATCATACACACTTGTATCAGCTTAATCTTCACACGAATAAAAAAACCACCGAGGGAAATAAACTCTCATACATCTTATACAGCTTCTACTAGAAACAAAATGTGTAAACAATCTATCTGATGTTAGGGACATCAATCATCCTTAAGCACCTTGGGATTTCTTCTCTCTCAACAAAACAAGATTTCCATGTTCTCATAGACTTGAAACTTATATTCAAGTTTGAGTGAACAACCTCCATCCCATTTTTAAGAAAAATAACACCCAGTTTTCTAAAAAAATATCTTGATTAATTGCTTTTTTAAGTTCCTTTCCCCAACATAATCATCCATACCAGAGACTATTCTAGAGTATCCACAAGCAGGTTCACACGAATCTGGCTTCTTATGAGCAGAAGAATCTTCAAGATATCGGAGAAAGAGTCCTAGATATTTGATTTTGACTTCCATATAGTTTAGTTGAGATACCTTTAATAGTCCTCTACTAGGAATTAGAACACATACTCTTATAGGAGATAATGGAACATAGCTTCTGCACCCCTATGAGCTTATATCAGAAATGAACTGACCCAAGGAATGTTCATCAAGCTGATTATGTGTTAATCTTCACCTCCACCAGCCCACCTATAGAGACTTCCTAGACTGCAAACCAAGTGTCTCTTCAAATCCAATCAGAAGAAGATTCCCAACACTTTTGATCAACACACATTAGTTTAGCATCCAGAGCATATGCCATAACACTCCTTTGTCCAAGAGGTTCACTCCTTGGATCAACAAGATTCTGCACACACTCTTCTGGAATGATGTTTCAACATCCGGTTGAACATTGGTTCCTTTTCCAATGAACAGATCATTGACATTGGTTCTGAAGCCATTTTCGGAATTACACACCTTGATTACATTTAAGGACAAGATAAGGACCTTTAAGAACTTCACAGATGATACTGACTGTATCCATTCTTCAAGACACATCAGATGCATAAAATAGGTTCTTGAGTTCTTACAACTGTCTAAAGCTGCACCTTCTGGTGTGACATTTTGACACCATCTTTCTTGAAAACCAAGCAAAAGGATAATCAATTAAGCACTTGCTAAGGCCATAAATAACAATTGATTTTAAATCCTAATTCTGTATTCTTCAGTCACCAAATGTCATTAGACTCCCTTTTAGCTAAAGAGTCATGATGATGATTACAATGTTGAGACATTAAGAATAACATCCATGACTTAACTTGCTTCTTGATACACAAACTTTTGACAGTTCAGTGTTTTCTTTGGTGTTCAAACTAGGAAAACCATATACTCCTGAATCTTCCAAAAGCCTATTCACTAGATGAGCCCTCTACAACTGTTCCGTCCTTACAGACTCCTATTTCTTCAGGTTGACATCCCTCCTTACTCTAGCTACAAGATTAGGAATAGGGCATCCAGCACAACCTAGGAAGAAATATTCAAAGCATAAATCTTCCTTAGAAGTCCATCTTCAGACAAACTAGTAATATCCTTGGATAAACATGATCACTTTCCAAGATTCAGAAACCTCATGTAGTTGCTCTTGAGATCAGTAGGAAAAATTTTCTCCACAAAGATCCAATGTCTTCACACTCAAAAGACTGCTTTGACATTGATCAACATTTACTCCAGTTCCAGCCTAGTTGAATGTCAGTGCAATTGTGCTGACATTTGAACAACCATATTGTTCCTTCTATAGACTGCCTTCCAAGAATTCTGATAGGGAATCCTCAAACATAGACAATCTCTTATAGGGTTAGAAGCAAAAATAAATTGCTCTTGTCTCTCTTCAATGGTATGACATTCACATGTCACACTTCTTAAATAAGTACCCTTGGAACTTCTTCTTGGCCATCTTCTCTTTTAAACTATATTTATCACACATTTAGAAGTGCCTTTATGAGTGGACTTGAGATAAAACTCAAGTATCTTGGGCTACTTAAACCATGACATAGAGTGTCTACCAAAACCATAGATCATGAATTTGATAAACAAGACCTCAACTCAACCTTTTTCCTCCTATAACCCTTCATGGTACCTGGTTGAAACTATCTCCCAAGCAACATAGGAAGATCCTTCAGTGGAAGCCAGATCACAATGCTCTCTCCTTTATATTACTCCCAGCTAGTGATGACCTGAACATTTATAGAGGCTAACCCCATCTTTAAAAAGCACCAGAAAAGATGTCAGAACATCTTATAAGGCACCATGCGTAACAATAACATCATTATCAGCAACAGTAAAATCTTCACAAAGTATCAGTCAACCATCAGTAGTTGTCTGGCTGGATTCAAAAAGCTATCATCCTAGCTTCTAATCCCACAACAACAATGGATGGTCTGATCTTGCAATCTCCTTCCTTGTTCAAAAGACCAGAAAGTATCTTTCCTATAACTCATCCAGAAATAGAACAGGATGTCTGCTCTGATACCAATTGATATTTTGGTAGCAAATCTCAGATGTCCTGAGAGATGTTGAGACATTGATCTCTGCTTTACTAAACAAGGACAAAACAAGAACATTCTGATATCTCAAAGTCATAGCAGTGTCATGACAGATGTTTCAACATCTTTCAAGACATATATTTCAGAGCATAAGAACATACTGAATTATACACAACAGAATGATAAATAACACGAAGATATAATGACTCAGTTCAGTGTAAAACAACACCTACATCTTGGGGCTACCAAGACAGGAATAAATTCACTGTCAGTAGTATTAATTCTAAGTATACAACCTCCGGCAACTTATCACTTAATTCCCTACCCAGTGGAATTCTACCTAGAAATTACCCATCTATATAAGAGAAACCCATCTCAATTCCTAAATCACCTTAGTGATATCTAACAGTCACAACCTTTGGTGACTTTATCAAACTGTTTAATTGAAAAATAACTCTTTCAACACAATATTCAGTCAATACTCTTGACTAACTCTAATACTTGAATTTGCTTAAAAGCTTCATCCAAGAACAATATACAATTCATGACCTACAGGTTTCTGAATATGAAAAACTATGTCTACCACAATGTATCAAACCGATACAAAGGGTTACTTACTATACAGGAAAAGCACACGACTCTCAAAACCCTAAACCCTTATTTTGCTTAAACAAAGTCTTAACAAGGACTAGTAGTTTGCTCTAGGTCTTGGTCTTCCTTTTATAATCTTCAGTTATCCATGGGCTTCGAAATCTATGTCCAATCATTCCTTGATCCATGTTCTGCCCGCGCCTTAAATCTTGGAACAGATCTGCAACAAACCCGCTGTATCAGACCAAGATGTCGAGTCCTCAAGATAGAACATCTTATTGACATGTTGTTCTTAACAGATTTCTTCATGTTAGGACATCTTGTTCAACATCATGTTTTACCAAAATTTAGTCAAATCTTAGAGCCTTCACAAGGGTATAAATGATGGTTCGATATGAATCAGGAATTATTTTGAAAATGGTTTAGGTTATGCAAAAGCAAGACATAAGCAAAATAAAAGGAAAGTGATAAAGTTATTACATGCCATGGGGGTTGGGGTACATTTTGTCGAATGGGGATAGTAGATAATGAAACAATTAAATCGAACCTAATTGAATGAGTAGCCACGGGACTTGAAAACAACCGAGATCGGAGGCAACCGAATTTAGGATCATGCTAAGCTCATTTGGAGTGGATTCAAGTGAGAATCACTCTATGATTAAACTGTCCACAAAATCTATGCGTCCATACGTGTTTTGAAAGCAAAATCAAGTTTATGCCCCAAATTCGTAACGCATTCGGCTAGATGAATAGTCACACAATCACTTAGTAATACACTAATTAATCAACCATAACCGCAATTGGTTAATCAACTAAAACTAACTAAATAATTAACTACTAATTAAAGTTAAAATGAATAAAACTAAAGATGTAAAATGAATATGGGGTGCATTTAGATGGAGGTGGGCTTAAATCAAGTGTCATAATTTGGCCCAATTAAACAAGATCATTTTGCCTTACATTTTTTTATGACAAATAAAATAAATAAAAAAATTGAAGCTAACAATATGAAAAAACAAATAATTCAAATGTGAATAACACATATTTCGAAGTATCAGTACGGAAAAAAAATCAAAATACCAGCAACGCGAATGTAAATAACATCATTTCTTCACATAGCATGCCTATTTGCAAACATAGCTAAACAAAAATGCAAATATGGAGCGACTGCCACTCTTCCAACCTAGACACTAACATGAAATATAACAACTACAGCATAATGCTATGCAAAACGTAAGGGACAACACTAGCAGCACGACGCAACGCTAAAAAAAGAACGACGACAACAACACATATTTAGTTAACAAGAACGAGAACAGCACAACGAGACATAAATTAATGGCTCTTTCTCTAACAACAACAGCCACAACTTCACCAAAAATCAAATTGTTATCCTCAACCACTTTAGCAAGAACTGATAAAAATAGAAGCAGTACTTTGCACAAGAATTCTATATTGATCTTGTTCTTGTTAAAATGAAAATACAATCTTGGTCTTTATATAGACCCAAAAGTTCTACTATTCAAACAAACAATAAAAGCTAATAATAGCCCACTATCTTTTGATATTCCACTAACTCTAGATTTCTCCACTAACTAAATAATTAAAGACCCATTAACAAAACATTAAGTTTATTCAACAAAACTCCCCTGTAAACTTAAATGTTTCTACCGTCCATCAAGCCTATCATTTTCTTTCCTCTGTCGAAAAGCTCTTTCGACAATGGCTTTGTGAGGATATCTGCTGCTTGGTCTTTGCTCGCAATATGCTTCAATTCGACATTTCCTTCTTTCACATGTTCTCGAATGAAATGGAATCGAACGTCGATGTGCTTGCTTCTTTCATGGTTCACTGGATTCTTTGCTAGCTCAATTGCTGATTTGTTGTCCACGTGTATCACAGTTGCACCTTCCTGTTTTATCTCCATCTTGCTCAACAGTCTTCTAAGCCATATTGCATGACAAACGCACCAAGATGCTGCCACATATTCAGCTTCACACGTCGAAAGTGTTACTATTGGTTGCTTTTTTGAAAGCCAAGTAAAAGCAGTATTTCCCATAAAGAACACATATCCAGACGTTCTATTTCGATCATCAATATCACCGCACCAATCGCTGTCGAAATAACCAATCAACTTGTATTCTTCAGCTTTTGAATAAAACATTCCAAGTGACACAGTTCCTTGGATGTATCGAAGGATTCTTTTTAATGCCTTCCAATGTGAATAGACTGGTTCCTCCATGAATCGACTTACAATTCCGACACTTAGTGAAATGTCTGGCCTTGTGCATGTGAGATAGCGAAGACTTCCTACCAAGCTTCGAAATTTACTTGTTTCGACACGATCTCCCCCATCAAATTTCGACAGCTTGGCACTTGGTTCCATTGGCGTCGAAATCGGATTACAGCTTTCCATCTTATATTTCTTCAAGATTTCTCTTGCATATTTTTCCCGTGAAATAAAAATTCCTGATTCTTCTTGTCGAACCTCTAGACCAAGAAAGAATCTCATCAGACCTAAGTCTGTCATCTCAAATTCTCGTGTCATTGTGCCCTTGAACTCTTCTATCATCTGATCATTACTACCCATAAAAATGAGATCATCAACATAAAGAGCAACAAGTAACATATTACCTCCATTCTTCTTTACATAAAGAGCATGCTCATAAGGAGATTGCTTGAACCCATTTTCCTTAAAATATGTGTCGATACGTGTATTCCATGCTCGTGGTGCTTGCTTCAGCCCATAAAGTGCTTTCTTCAATTTCAGCACTTTCTTCTCTTCTCCAGCTTTCATATAACCTGGTGGCTGTTCGACATAAACTTCTTCTTCCAGCACACCATTCAAAAAGGCTGACTTCACATCCATTTGAAATATTGGCCATTTGAAGTGAGCAGCTTGTGAAATAAGTAGTCGAATTGTTTCCATTCTTGCAACGGGAGCAAATATTTCGTCATAGTCGATTCCTGCTTTCTACTTATATCCCTTTGCTACAAGTCTCGCCTTGTATCGTTCCACTTTGCCTTCGACATTCATCTTTTTCTTGAATACCCACTTCACACCAATGGGTTGACTACCTTTTGGTAATTCGACCAGCTCCCATGTGTTGTTGTGATTAATCGCCTTGTTTTCTTCGTCCATAGCAGTTTTCCACTTCTTGTCTCGCAGCGCCTCTTCAAAATTAATATTTTCAGCATCTGCCAACAGACATACAAGGTGTACTTCACTTGTCGAATCATACAAATCTTGTAGACTTCGCATTCTGGGTTGTAGAGGTTCATCTTCATTGTCAGAATCTTCAGGTTCTGTCGAAATGCTTGTTGGTACAGCGACTGGTGATTCTCCAACTTCGACGATAACTGCTGTCGAATTGTTCCAGTCCCACTTGCTCGCTTTGTTTATTCGAACATCCCTACTCACTATCACCTTCTTGTTTATGGGATCGAATAACCTGTACCCTTTCGTCTTCTCATCATAGCCAATGAATATGTACTTCTGACTTTTATCTTCAAGCTTCGTTCTTCGTTGATCCGGTACGTGTGCATAAGCCACACTACCAAATACTCTGAGGTGAGAAATTGTTGGCTTCTGTCCACTCCATACTTCTTGTGGTGTTTGATCTTCTAACTTCGAATGTGGACATTGATTCTGAACATAAACAACACATTGTACAGCTTCTGCCCAGAATTCCTTCGACATGTTCTTGCTCTTAAGCATTGATCGAACCATGTTGAGAACTGTTCGATTCTTCCTTTCAGCCACACCGTTTTGTTGAGGTGAATATGGTGCAGTTAAAAATCTCCTTATGCCCTGCTCTTCACAATACTTCATAAAGGTTGTCGAAGTATACTCACCACCTCTGTCAGATCGAACTGCTTTGATGTGTCTGTCAGTTGCCTTCTCCACCATTACTTTGAACTTTTTGAACACCTCGAATGCTTCATATTTTTCTCTCAAGAAATAAACCCAGGTCTTTCGTAAGAAATCATCGATAAAAGAAATGAAGTACCTTTTGCCACTTAAAGATTCTGGAGTGATTGGCCCACAAATATCAGTATGAATCAATTCGAGAATATCTTTAGCTTGATATTCTGCCTTCTTTTGAAATGAGGTTCTTGTTTGTTTGCTAAGCACACAATCTTCACAAAAATTTCCTTCATAGTCCATATCTGGTAGCCCGTGTACCATGTTCCTCTTCGCTAATCTTCTTAGACCAGCATGATGTAAATGACCAAAACGTTGATGCCACAGCGACGTTTTGTCTTCGACATTGATTTGCAAACATTTTCCTTGAACACTCCTCAAGTTCAGCTTGTACATTCGATTTCTCCCCTTTTCAACTTGAGCAATCAGATGTCCTAACTTGTCCTTCAAGTGCAATATTCGATCTTTCATGAATATCGAGTAACCTTTTTCTGTGAGTTGTCCCAGACTCAAAATATTTGTCTTGAGATCTGGTACATAATAAGCATCTTAGATTGACCCTGTCAAGTCATCCTTCTGCAAGTAACAAATCGTACCTTTGCCTTCGACCTTCACTTTCGATGCATCTCCGAAAGACACATGACCAACTTCAATCTTTTGCATTTTTTTAAACAGGTGTTTGTGACCACACATATGATTACTTGCTCCAGAGTCGAGATACCACATAGTGTTATTCTCCCCGTCTTCTTCCTTCTGAGTCATCAACAGAAAACCATCATTCGCTTCGACTTCGAAAGCTAGATTGGTTGTTTCTTCTACTTACTTTTCGACTCGACAATCTTTTGCAAGATGTCCCACTTTACCACAGTTATAGCATTTGAAGGATTTGCAATCCTTCGCATAATGACCCTGCTTGTTACATTTGTAACATTCGACATTGGAGTAGTTCAACCGACCACCTCTTTGACCACGTCCTCTGGCACGCCAATTTTGCTGGCTCGACTGTCCTCTGTCGAAGTTGCTGCTTCGACCACCTCGACCACTGTCACGACCTCCATGGTTACGTCTTCTTCCTCGAAAGTTTTGAGAATAAAGTACCTTTTCGTCTTTGACTGACTCCTTCATTTGATTTGCCTCTTCGACTGCTTCCTCCTTCTTCTTCATCTTTCGTTGTTCGTGTGCCTCGAGAGAGCCAGCGATCTCTTCGACTGAAAGCGTCGAAAGGTTCTTCGACTCTTCTATTGCACATACAATATTCTCAAACTTATCAGTTAAAGATCTCAGAATCTTCTCAACAACTCGTGCATCAGTCACTGCTTCGCCATTTCTAGTGAGTTGGTTCACCACCGTTTGTACACGCGTGATGTAGTCAGATACATTTTCTGACTCCTTCATCTGTATCCTCTCCAACTCTCCACGAAGAGTTTGAAGTCGAACTTGCTTCACTCGATCTGCTCCTCTGAACGCTTTTTCCAACGTGTCCCAAGCCTCCTTCGACGTAGTCGAACCGGCAATTTTCTCAAAGCCTGATTCGTCCACTGCTCGGAACAGCATATACAATGTCGTCTTATCCTTCGAACGCGTCTCTTTCAACGCCTTTTGTTGAGCCGCCGTATACTCCGTGGTGTCTGCTGGTTCTGCAAAACCATCCCTGGTCACCTCCCACGCATCTAGAGATCCAAGAAGAGCTTTCATTTGGATACTCCAGTTCTCGTAATTTGCCTTCGTTAAACGCGGCAACGGCATTTGACTCATCGTATTTGCCATTAGCTCTGATGCCAATTTGATAAAAACAGAAGCAGTACTTTGCACAAGAATTCTATATTGATCTTGTTCTTGGTAAAATGAAAATACAATCTTGGTCTTTATATAGACCCAAAAGTTTTACTATTCAAACAAACAATAAAAGCTAATAATAGCCCAATATCTTTTGATATTCCACTAACTCTAGATTTCTCCACTAACTAAATAATTAAAGACCCACTAACAAAACATTAAGTTTATTCAACAAGAATCACCAATGCAACTAGTATATTAGAAAAAAAAAAAAAAAAAACAGTTACAGTGGTTCATCTAAATTAAAAGAAATGCTCCTTATTCACAACAATAAACCACCAGGTGACTCAATCCGCTACGCACACATCAGGCAGAATCAGGAGAAACTCACTCAAAAATATTCAATATCAACAAGAATAGACAAATAACAGAGGTCAAAATCGACACTGTAAAGTAGAGCCGCAAACAACAATACAATAAATAAGCACGAAAGAACTTACGTCGTTACCAACTGAAACACGAACGAGCTGCTACTTAAGTTGGTTCGTAAATAGCACGAAATCGAGTTGTTGCAGCTTGAAGTTGTGAATCATACAGTGAGAACCGTTATTGTTGTTGTTGTCGGAAATGATGCCGCCAGAACCGTTACCACGCGAACTGCTTGTGCACGCAAGGTTGCGATGCCGTTGATGCTAGGATATCGACATGGTGTCGAAGCCGCCAAAAGCTTGTTGAGCGAAGTTGATGTAGCGGTGAGCTTACTGTTAGTGGCAATGAAATATGGTGGAAATGATTTGGAAATTCACGGTTTGTTAAGGATGCAAGGTGCTTGCTTGAGTGAAAGAGAGGATCCTATGAGAGAGATTAACGAGGTGAGGTTTGTTGTTTTGGGTGGTTTTGTGATGATAATGTGATTACATGAAGGTGGTCAGATGTGATGTGGAGGTTTTTTTGTTTGAAGAAGAAGGTATGAAGGTGATAACAATGGTGATGAGGTGGATGAGATGATTATGGAGTGTCAAACAGTGGTGGTTGTTATGAGAAGGGTGATTTAGTGGTAATGCTTTCGGGTTGGAAGAGTACCATATGTCACGATTAGCGAGGGTGAAGAATCAAGTACAGCGGCAGATTTATTGTATGTGCAGTGGCAGAACATTTGTTGAAGGAGTTTTGTTGATGATGTTGTTGATGAGTTGAACCGTGTGGTTGTAGTTTGGATGGAGCAATGATTTTAGTGAGAAGTGAGTTGGTAAAGTTGTTGTTACATGGTTGTGAGTTTAAGGTTTGCTGGTGGTTTTCGGTAGTGGTTCGAGTGGTAAATGGTGGTGGCTATGGTGTGTTGATTGTCAAAAAGGAAGTGATAATATGAAGTAGCAGGGGAGTGGAGAGGAAGATAAGAGGTAGAGAAAGTAGAGCAACGAAAATGGTTGGTTATCGAGATAAGTTGAAGAAGATGGTTTTATAAAAATGGAAGGTGTTTAGGGATGATTATGGAAGAAAGGAAGAGATATTGAGATCGGAAGTTACAGTAACGTGAAAACAAAACCTTCTTCCTAGTTCATCTTTCTTTCTTATTCTCACTTTTTTTAGTTTTGAGATTTGAGATTTGAATCTATGAAGGAGAGAGGTGGACGGTTGTCTTGGGTTGGCTGATGATAGTACATAGAAGTTTGATGGTTGTTTACGGTGATCATGGGGTTTTGCCGGCGGGTTTGACGTATGTGAATGGAGGTTTTCGGTGGTGTTAAAGGGTGGTAAGATGTAGATTTTCGGCGAGGGAGTTGTCAACAGTTTATTTTTAAGAAAGATGAATGGGTTAGAGGTATAATATGATGTGGTGATGGTATATGTGAGATTTTTGTGTGAGAGGTGAGATATCTTGTTGATGTTGGTTCCACCGAAAATGGAAAATGGGTGTTCTTTGTTTTTTTTTTCCAGAATAATAAAAAGGGAGAGAGAGATCCAATTTGGAATGGGGCTCAGCCTATTTTTTTTAGGCCAATTCTATGGTAAAGTCATCAAAATGACTTTTTTGGTAAAGACATTATTCTGATCAATCAGCATTAAACCCTAACTTTTCATTTGTTAGGTAGGATTTCACACTTTCATTTGCCATGTAGGATTTCATTTGTCAGGTAGGATTACATGTAACCTGATTTTTTAAATATTGCAAACAAGTCCTTAACATTTTTATTTTTTTGAAAATCAAAATTAATAAATATTTTCTGATACTTCATTTATTTTATCTTCGTCAACTTCATCTTCTTCAAGTTCATCTTCTGTAAACAACCAACAACAACTTCATCTGCTTTACCCCAACCTATAGAATCATCGTCAACTTCATCTTCGTCAACTTCATCTTCTTTTGACAACCAACAACAAGTTCATCTTCCTTACCCCAACCTATAGAATCTTCGTCAACTTCATCTTCTTTAAACAACCAACAACAACATCATCTTCTTTACCCAAACCTGTAGAACTACCTATAGATTTGATAAGGTATTTGTGTTTAATTTTTAATCATTTCAATTTCTTATATGATTTCAATTTGGGAATGTTGTAATTAGTAATTGGATTTCAAATTTAAGGAGGACTCCGATTCGATTTTCAATTTGTTAGATGTTTATAACTTAGGATAAAATTTATTTCAATTTGGAAATTAGGTTTTATGAATGTTGTAATTGCCTTTATTTGGATTTGTTACACTACGCCAAAAATCATTTTTAGCAGCACTACAAACACTGCGCTTTTATCACAAAGCGCTGCTATATGTTGTGAAAAAAATTCGTTGAAAATAAGCGCTGCTAAAGGCTGCCTTTAGAAAGCGTTGCTAAAGGCCGTACCTAGGCCACACTTTAGAAAGTACTTTTATAAAAGCGCTGCTAAATGTATAACCTTAGGAAGTGCTTTTATAAAGCGCTGCTAAATGTTAACCTTAGAAAGCGCTTTTGAAAAGCGCTGCTAAAGTTCTTAAATTGGCCCCCCATTTGAAAGCGCTTTCTGAAAGCGCTGCTATAGGCCAATGAAAAGAAAGCGCTTTCTAAGGAAAAAGCGCTGCTAAATCTAGAACCTAAGAAAGCGCTTTTCAAAAGCGCTGCCTTAGGTCATTTATTAATTAAAAAAATAAAAACACCACATTTTCATAAGAGCCCTAATCATTTTTTCTAATCATTTTCACTCCTTTCTCTCTCGCGACTGTTCTTCCTTTCTCCTTCCTCCTTTCTCCGACCGCCATTGTACTTTCTCCGACCGCCAGTGTACTTTCTCCGACCGCCATCGTTCTCTCTCGCGTCTGCTATTTTCGTTTTCGTTCAAAGAAGAAGAAGAAGCAAAAAACGAAGTAAAAGAAGAGGTATGTACCATTTTCGTTCTCTCTCGCCACTACTGTTGTTGAATGCTGCTTCTATTGTTGTTGTTGATACAATATTGGTTCTGTAGGTGTTGTTGATACAATGTTGATAAAATGTGATTCTGTATTTTCTGAATGTGGTTCTGTTGTTGTTGATACAATGTTGGTTCCGTTGTTGTTGATACAATGTTGGTTAGAATGTTTGTCGTTCCGTAACTCTCACACCAAGTGTTCGGTGAAATGCTTGAACCAAGTTTAAAATGTAGTTCGGTTATGAGCTTTTAAGTTAGTTGCGTAGTTAGTTTGAAACGGTTAGCATGAATATTGAAAAATCTGTTTTGTGAAATTGTTGTATGTGGAGTGTAGTTAGCTTGATTATGTTTGCCATCATGTTTTGCTCGTGTATTAGCTATTGCGAATAGAAGTATTTGCTAACTGCTATGAGCTTGTGATGAGTGGACTTGTGAAATTAGTTTATTGCAGTCAGCTTTGTTATGACTTAATCTCAAATTCTGTTATGGCTTGCAAATGTGAAAAAGTATTGTTCTTCTTGGTCTGTTGCTTAGTAAAACAAAATGGAATTGTTATGCCTTTGAAAATTTGTTATGAGCTAGTTATCAGGTTGTTGTTGTTACTTTTTCACGAGGTCAGCTATGAAATTGTTTGCAAGGGCATTTAATTTGTGATATATTGTGGTGGTGATTACTTTGTGAATTTGTTATAGGGGTTACTTGTGAAGAGTGAAAGTCTGATCGTTTAAAAGAAGCTTACACTGTGTGGGTCTAGAAGTTGCTTACTTCTCTACATGTAAAACCATGTGAATGAACTTCTTTGAATGAACTGCTATGATGGATGTGCATTGCTTGCAATGATTGGGAACTAACTTATTGAGTTTGCTATATATAGGGGTTACTTGTGAAGTGTGAAAGTCGGATCGTTTTCCTACAGGTAAATAGTTTTTATTTTGTTTTTGTTTAGCTTAATTAGTAAAACCATGGATAAGAAATGGATGTCTTCTAGTCGAATGTCGAAAGAGTACGAGAATGTGGTATCAGAATTCGTTAAGTTTGTTGTTCCGCATGCCAAAAACCCGAGTCGAATCACATGTCCTTGATTAGGTTGCTGTTTCGAGCGTCGGATTGACGCAGGTTAGATGGAGTCGCATTTAAAGAGGCATGAAATTGATCGAAGTTATACAAGTTGGACATTTCATGGTGAGAAAAGTAACGGGAATGTTGAACCGAGGGATAATATGACCTATGCTTCAAACGACAATGCCACAGATACATATGATTGTGATCGAGTCGAAGAGATTGCAGAAGCCCTTGAAGAAGATCTTCAGGATTGTCCCAAAATATTTGAGAGGTTGGTAAGTGATGCAGAGAAACCGTTGTATAAAGGTTGCACTAAATTCACAAGATTATCTGCGGTATTAAAGTTGTACAACTTAAAGGCGGGTAATGGATGGTCGGATAAAAGTTTCTCAGAGTTATTAGCCCTTATGAAAAATATGCTTCCGGAGGATAATGTTCTTCCCAATCGAACATATGAGGCCAAAAAGATGTTGTGCTCTATTGGCATGAGCTATGATAAGATACATGCTTGTCCAAACGATTGCGTTTTGTTTCGAAATGAGTATGCATCGTTAAATGAGTGTCCTAAATGCGGTGTCTCTCGATATAAGAAAAAGTTATCTCCAGCAAAAGTCTTGTGGTATTTTCCTATAATTCTGAGATTCAGACGCATGTTTCGAAGTGAAACCGATGCAAGAAACTTGACTTGGCATGCAGATGAGAGAATTATAGATGGAAAGTTTCGACATCCGGCAGATTCAGCACAGTGGACGAAAATTGATAATGATTATCCTGAATTTGGAGAAGAAGCAAGAAACCTTCGCTTGGCATTATCTACTGATGGAATGAACCCACACGGACTTCAAAGTATCTCACATACCACATGGCCTGTGATTATTATGATTTATAACCTACCTCCATGGCTATGTATGAAGCGTAAGTACATGATGTTATCTATGTTAATTTCTGGGCCTAAACAACCAGAGAATGACATAGACGTATACTTGACACCCTTAATCGAAGATTTAAAGATTTTGTGGGAGAACGGTGTGGAGGTTTATGATGGATATAGGAAAGAAAGTTTCAACTTGAGGACGATGTTGTTTGGCACAATTAATGATTTTCTAGCATACGGAAATCTATCAGGGTATAGCATAAAAGGCCAATGTGCGTGTCCTATTTGTGAAGATAAAACAGATTGGACGCGATTGGAGTTTGGCCTGAAGAATGTCTTTCACGGTCATCCTAGATTCTTAAATTCTAATCATCACTACCGTGGGTAGAGAAAAGCCTTCAATGGAGAGGCAGAACAAGGTAGAGGTCCACCTATATTGACAGGTGATCAAGTTTTTGAAAAGGTGAAAGATGTGAGTACTCAGTTTGGCAAGCCTTTTGCACATACCCTTGTCAAGAGTGGGTGGAAGAAGAGGTCAATTTTTTTTTAATTGCCATATTGGAAGTCGTTGTATGTAAGACATTTTCTTGATGTTATGCATATTGAAAAAATTTATTTGACAGTGTTATTGGTACGTTACTCAATATACAAGGAAAGTCTAAGGATGGATTTAAAGCATGAAAGGACTTGATAGCGATGGGGATAAGAACTGAATTAGGACCCTTGAAGAAAGGAAAACGAACATATCTACCACCTGCTGCCTATACTCTATCTAGAAAGGAGAAAAAAATATTGTGTAAGTTTCTAAGTGAAGTTAAAGTTCCAGAAGGATACTCTTCAGATATTAGAAGACTTATGTCTATGAAAGATCTCAAATTAAAAAGTTTAAAGACGCATGATTTCCATGTTATAATGGAACATTTTCTACCAATAGGTATATGTTCTATTTTTCCCGAAAAAGTAAGACACACAATAACTAAATTGTGTTTCTGCTTCAGGTCAATTTGTAGTAAGGTAATCGATCCTGCGATCTTACCAGCATTGCAAAAAGAAATAGTCATTACATTGTGTGAGCTTAAAATGTTTTTTCCTCCCTCATTTTTTGATATAATGGTACATCTAGTTGTTCATCTTGTGAAGGAGACACAATTGTGTGGACCAGCTTATATGAGATGGATGTACCCTGTTGAACGGTATATGAAAATATTAAAAGGGTATGTGAAAAATAGAAGTCGACCAGAGGGTTGTATTGTTGAACGATACATTGTTGAAGAAGTGATTGAGTTTTGTACTGAATATCTGTCCAATGATCAATCCATTGAACTCCCCAAATCTCACGTTGTTGGAAAAAAAAAGGAAAAAAGTTAATTGGAAATAAAATTGTGACCGTATCAAGGGCTGAACGGGAGCAAGTGCATTTGTATGTTCTGCACAATGACAATGAGGTTGAGCCGTATGTTGAAATGCACAAGGATTTTCTACGAGGTTTAAATCCAAATAGAAATGAAAATTGGATAGTACGAGAGCACAATCGCAGTTTTATACCATGGTTTAAGGATCATATTTATTCAAAGTTTTGTGTAGATCCTGCTTCAATAACAGAAAGGTTGAGATGTTTAGCATATGGTCCAAGTTTGCATGTGTTTTCTTATAGCGCATACGCAATTAATGGATATACATTTTATCCCAAAGAACAAGATGACAAAAGTACAATGCAAAATAGTGGTGTCAACTTGGTAGCTGAATCAATGCACATTTCAGGTGTGAAGGACTAAACCCCAAATATGCAAATATGTCATATTTTGGGGTTATCGAGCGCATTTGGGTTTTTGATTATGAGAAGTTTCAAATTCCTATCTTTGGTTGCAAGTGGGTTGAAAATAATAGTGGCATACGAATGGATAAGTCGGGATTTTTGCAAGTGGATCTTAATAGGGTGGGGTACAAAGATGAGCCTTTTATTCTAGCCTCTCAAGCTAGACAAGTGTTCTATGTCACTGACCCGACAAGTACAAAATGGTCTATAGTGCTTTTATCTAACAAAGTAATTGATGATAACATTGGAGATCAAGTTGATATTATTAGAGCGAATGCATCATATATTATAAGTGATCAAGATGAGACTGTTGGAGCGAGTGAATCATATATTAGAATGATCATAATGAGGGAATTTGGATCAATCCATCCATCCGTGTTGTTAAGAGACAAGTAGATCATCTTACTACAGGGGGTCCTGCGAAAGCACTTTTCTTTGAAAAAGCGCTGCTATATGGGGGTCCTACGAAAGCGCTGTTAAAGGCGCTGCTAAAGGGGGTCCTCAGGGGGACCTAAGGTAGCTCTTTTCAAAGGAAAAAAATTGTTGCCTTTACCTACAACATTGCCACCTTTGGCTGTATTTTCAAGCATTGCTAAAGGAAAAAAAAAACGCTGCTAAAGGATTTCACACTTTCATTTGCCATGTAGGATTTCATTTACCATGTAGGATTACATGTAACTTGATTTTTTAAATATTGCAAACAAGTCCCTAACATTTTTATTTTTTTGAAAATCAAAATTAATAAATATTTTCTGATACTTCATTTATTTTATCTTTGTCAACTTCATCTTCTTCAAGTTCATCTTCTGTAAACAACCAACAACAACTTCATCTGCTTTACCCCATCCTATAGAATCATCGTCAACTTCATCTTCGTCAACTCAATCTTCGTCAACTTCATCTTCTTTAAACAACCAACAACAAGTTCATCTTCCTTACCCCAACCTATAGAATCTTCGTCAACTTCATCTTCTTTAAACAGTCAACAACAACATCATCTTCTTTACCCCAACCTGTAGAACTACCTTTAGATTTGATAAGGTATTTGTGTTTAATTTTTAATCATTTCAATTTCTTATATGATTTCAATTTGGGAATGTTGTAATCAGTAATTGGATTTCAAATTTAAGGAGGACTCCGATTCGATTTTCAATTTGTTAGATGTTTATTACTTAGGATAAAATTTATTTCAATTTGGAAATTAGGTTTTATGAATGTTGTATTTGCCTTTATTTGGATTTATTAGTTACTCAATATGTTGGTTAAGATTTCATTTAAATTTGGGAATTAGTTTTTATGATTACTGTTGACTTATGTTGTGTTATATATTGGCTGATTTCATATGGACAACTTCTGTGATACTTATGGGGTTGATTTGAACAATGTTCGTAATGTTCATTACACTGATTCATCTAATTCTGTTTATAGTTGTGACGAAGATAATGCTGACATTTTATCTAGTGGACATCAAACTTCCAATGATGAATATGACTCTAATAATGAGGATGATGAGTGCTCAAATAGCCAAGCACAAGTAGGTGATAGACTGGTTAGTCTTGATTCCATCACTTTAGATGAAATTTGTGCTATGGAGTTTGGAACTGTGAGTGAAGTTATGATTTTTATTATAGATATGAAAAATGTAAAGGTTTTGCAGTCAGGAAAAGCGATGTTAGGCGAATAGGGCCCGAAGGTAGTGAAATAGTAGTAATGAGACAATTTGTATGCAACAAACATGGATTAAGAAACGATAAGCACATAGCTAGGGTAGATAGGAAAAGAGATCATCGACGTCTGACTCATACTAGATATGCAGCTAGGCTTCGTGTGCATTACAACCCCAAAAAAGGTAAATATGTAGTGACAATTTTTGAAGAGGCTCATAACCATGAATTAACCCCTTCAAAGTATGTGCATTTACACCCCATTTATCATCGAATATCTGAAGCAGACAGAGCTCAAATTGATGGTCTACATTCACGTGGAATCAGAACGTGTCACATAATGGGATACATGGTTGCTCAAAAGGGTGGATATAAAGATGTTGGTTTTACAAAGAAAGATTTTTACAATTATTCTGATAAGAAAATGCGTGTTGCAATTAAAGATGGTGATGTTGCGGCTGCTTTAAACTTTCTCAATGTGAAATCATCGACGGATCCTATGCTGTATGCAGAATACCGTGTTAGTAGTGATGGAAGATTGAAATCACTTTTTTGGGCAGATGGCCCTAGTAGATCAGACTATTTCTGTTTTGACGATGTTGTTGCATTTGACACCACCTACTAGAAGAACAAGTACAATTATCCGTTGGTTATATTTTCTAGGTGCAACCACCACTCACAAACTGTTATATTCGGTGCTGCATTGGTGTCGGATGAAACGACGGAGACGTATAAGTGGTTGTTAAGCTGTTTCTTAGAGTGCATGGAAAATAATCATCCAAAAGCAGTGGTAACGGATGGAGATGGGGCTATGAGGGAGTCTATAAAACAAATTTTTCCTGATGCGGCCCATCGGTTGTGTGCTTGGCACTTGAACAAGAATGCAGGTGAAAATGTAAAGAAGTCGCAGATTTTGGATGGTTTTAAAAAAGCAATGTACTCAAATTTTACACCTGAGCAATTTGAGAAATTTTGGTCAGAGTTAGTTAAGGAGAATGAACTTGAAGATAATGTCGGGGTTGCCAAAACATATGAGAACAAGTTACTTTGGGCAACTGCATATCTACGCGATAAGTTTTTTGGTCGTATAAGAACTACTTCTCAATGTGAAGCTGTCAATGCAATAATCAAGAGTTATGTAAGGAAGAAAGGGTGCATTTTTGAATTTATGCATAATTTTGAACAGGCTTTGAGAGACTACAGAAATAACGAACTTGTTGTTGATTTTAAATCAAAGTTTACAGATCCTGTGTTGACAACTCAACTGCGTCGGATTGAGAGCGATGCTGCTAAAATTTATACAGCAGAGATTTTTAAAGAAGTAAAACAAGAAATTATGAAGGTTGGTGCATTAATTGTGAAGGAGAGATTATCAAAAGGGGAAACGAAAGTTTTTACATTGACAAAATACTGTGAGGCCGGTTTTGAAAGAGAAGTGGTATATGATGTGTTAGGTCAAACATTACGGTGTTCGTGTAGATTATTTGATTCTCGCGGACTTCCATGTTCACACATTTTTTATGTCATGAAAGAAGAGCATATGGAAGACATTCCTAGGAGTTTGGTGTTGCCGCGTTGGACGAAGGATGCCAAAATTGGGTTTCTAAACATGAATACTAATGGGGAAGTAGATTCAAATATAGTTGAACTTGCTCGTTTTGGTGCTTATTATTCTGTTTTTACAACTTTTTGCAGAGAAGCCTCAAAAAAGGATGGTGTCTATGGGGATATAATAGATGACATCATGAATCTACAGAGTAAGTATTGTAATTCCGACAAACATATTGGGACCCAAAAGTCATCTGTCGGTGATTCAATAACAGTGACGAGCAAAGATGCTCCAAAGAAAGAAAAGAATGAACCCAAAACAACCAGACACTGTAAAAACTGCAATAGTACAAGTCAAGATGCGAGGAATTGTTTGGTAATATACATACCTTCTTTGTGATTGGAGTCTTATTCTTAGTATACATTTTGCAATGAGTTAGGATCATTCTATTTATTTTGGTATTTTTTCCAGGAAACACAAGCCGGGACATCTGAACCGGATAACGTGTTCGAGTCAATGTCATTAAATGATTCTCTAAGCAAAATACAGAAGGTAAGCAATTACCATAGTTGGTATATTCAGTCTCATTAATTGCTATTATATTTACATTTGTTTTGATATATTTATTGAGTTGATATATACAGATAAACAAAAGGAAAGCCAGCTGCAATGTTGGTAGTAGTAGCAGGCCGAAAAAATGTTCAAAGACACCACAAAGTCAATGTGGTGACGTTGCACCTAAGCCACATATAGATGTTACAAGCAGACAAGTGAGTCCAATGTTTGGACTTCAACCTATGATGCTTGTGGTACAACCTGTAATTCATCAAATGCCTGTGGTACAACCCATGTACCTAATGTATGGAATGCCGATTGGGGAAAATTTTTCGGCTTTGGTCTGATGCAACAAATGATGAATTTTGGTGGTCCTGTTGCGCCTTAGATTATTGTGGTCTGTAATGTGATTTTTATATGGTTAAACTTGACATGTGTGGTGTGCTGCACCTTAGATTGTAGGGATGCAATGTGATTTTTATAGGGTTAGAGTTGAATTGTGTGGTGTGCTGCACCAGTGTTCATTTTAATATGTATGTATAATCCAACAATTATCATTCTTATTATGTTATTGCAAGTAAATTGATAGTGGGCTATAGTATATAAAATAAATCCAATCGGGCCCATGAATGTCAATATGAAATAAATATAAAATAAAAAAATATATAATTGTGGTTAAGAAATCTTAATAAAAAAATAATGTTAAAAATGAAGATTGATGTTAATATAACGTACATTTACATAATTAAGATTGATGTTAATATAACGTACATTTACATAATTTTAGAATCTCAAATTAAAATGGTATCGTTGTGATATAATTTAATTATTCAATAAATTAATTACTTGTAATTGATTCGGTGACTTAATATGTATACATGGCCCAAATGGGAGGTGTAGAATTATTGTCCAATATGGAATGATCGATTGGGTGACTTAATATGTATACATGGCCCAAATCTTCATAATTGGTAACAGTCAGCCTATTGTTTTGAAATAAGGGTTTTCTACTCCAAGCACGCGCAAACACCCCGTTGATTCATTGCTAACTGGTCGAAGGAAACATATGATGGGAAACATGTCTGGTCCGAACAAGCCAATCTGATACATTGATGATGGTCGTTTGTCTGACATGAGGTACAAATTTCTAACTTTTTCTGCTTAAAATGTGTTAGGGTTTAGTATATTTTAAGACTGTATTTAGACTGCAACGATTTCCCTGTTTGGAAGTTTTGATTTTCAGTATTTTGTAAAATAGTATTATGTGTATACATGTACAACTGGTATATTGCTGCAATGCTGATATCGATTTTTCAGCTATGAAACAACTATGGAAATTGTTAATCACATGGTGATGGAAGTTGCCGAACCTTCGGTAAAGAAAAAATCTACTAAGAAAAACGGGAGTGTTAATACAAGGCATACAAATGTGGAAAAAGGAAAGGCTGCTATGAAACTTATTGCCAAAATCGTAGTGGTTGCGAAAAATGTGGAAAAAGGAAAGGATGCTATGAAACCCATTGCCAAAACAGTAGTGGCTGCCAAAATTGTGGAGATTGCAGCTTTAAATGGGGAGAAAGGAAAGGCTGTTATGAATCATATTAAGGTAGAAGATGACATCGATGTTACAAAGAATGCACGTGTTGCACGTAAGAGACCGGTTGGAGGTAATCTACTGGGTACCAAAAAGAGGAGACAATCTGTTTCTAATAATGTTTTTCCAATTCCAAATAGAGTCCGTCAGGAGAGCTTTATGGGGAACAATGTCTTTGTCTGGGAGATCATCATAAGCAATGCAAAAATCACAGCAAGAAACGTAATGGTATGCGTATATTTATAGATTATTTATTCTTGATAAAATTGATATTTTATTGATATTTTAGTGAAATTGGGTTATGTGGAGTTGTGATATTTTGCAGCACTTTCCTAAGTTGATAGCTAAGAAATGCCTTCGACGAAATCAGAAAGAGATAAAATTAGTTGATGTTGAAGCTGGTAAGACCTTCAAGTGTGTTGTTCACACGGCCACACGTATGAATAAGATCAACATACATGAGAAGTACATGGCGCAAGGATGGTATGAATATGTTGCCTGGAAGAATTTCTGCGATGGAGATGCGTTGGTTTTAAAAGTTGGACGTTTTTCACCTTACTTGTATGCGACATTGAAGAGGGCTTGATTGGTTTGGTGTTTATTATATGAAGTAGTTTTCGACATGGTGGGTATTTTAATTTTTGGGATGGACATGGACTTATTTTATGTTCCCTATGTTTTTGGTGTTTTTATGCTTGAAGTACTTGAACAATTTATCAATGACAATTATGTGTGTTTGAAACACTTTTGAGATAGTATTAAATATTATGAATAAAATCTATACTTTTTCAGTATCATCTATAATTTTTAAAATATATTTTATAATATTAAATATTACAAACTAAATATATATATAATTTTTTTATTATAATTAAGCATTTTTTGATTATCTATAAATATAAATATAATTTAGTCACTATTTTTTAATATAAGATCTAAGAATGTTTGTTAACTATAGTATTTTTTATCTTAATATTAATTATATATTAATATTAAATACTAGTTTAGTAATAAGAGTTTGACACGAAATATGATTCACAAAATAATTGTATTGTTTAGAGTATTCATTGTTAATAGCAAACTATCAATTTCTTCAAACAAAACAAGCTCATTCAACCAACAAAAGACAAAAAAAAACAACTATATTCGTTGTCTTACACTTCTGAAAATGCTAATCTAAAAACAAAGCCACCAAAGTAAGTTATCTCAACTCCAACATCTTCGGTTATGGAATAGAAATCCCTCAAATTTTCCAACCCATTAAACAATCTTGGAGCTGCCTGATTTCCATTAAAGTGCATCAAATGGATATTATTGTCCCTATCATAAACCTTCCACCTAGCCGGTAAAATGTCTATGAAAGTATTCACAAACATTGGATCAATTTCACATTCAACCTGAAATAAATCAAATATAGTATCAAAAGTTATCAAAACTTATTAAAATCGCACTACTCATTATTTTTAAACTTTTGATATGATTTGACAATGTACAATAGTGCCTGATTCGTTATTACGGTTGAAAAGGAACCCAAAGCATTAAGCTTTTCACATCGGATATAAAAGTCTGTATTTCCTTTATACTAAAAAAAAACTTTGTCTTGAATCTCAAGTCCCATGTGGTCCACAATCTGTCTCCAGCCCTTTTTTTTTTAAATATGGCTCCGTGATGTGTAGATCACATACCAAACGAAAATAGTTTCCGCAGCCATCGTACACGTGCCAATCTTTGGATTTTGACAGATCATCATAATAATGGTGGAAGAAGGAGAAAGGGACTGGAACTTTAGTCTTCAAAGTCAAACAACAAAGACAACACATCAACATTAAAATAAAGTACTAATACGAAAAAACAAAAGTTTTTAAATGGAGAAAAAATTACCCCTCTTCTTGCATGCGTATGAACCCAAGTTGCAACAGTGCGTTGGTTGATTATCTATGTCATCCACGACATTCTTGTTGTTTGATGAAGATGAATAAAAAATGTTGTAGGAGTATTTGAAAGGGAAGATGAATCAAAAATGAGGATGGATGACCTTTTATATTGGTGTCTTAAATGATCTCAATTTAATTTAAATTGGACAAGGAAGATGAAAAGTATACAGTTTTTTATTTAACGTGCTAGAATTTGGAAGGACGTGGGCAATCCTTTGAATTGCTTCTGTTTGGTTGGCCTTGGTTGGTTATGGTATTTAGTTTTTATATTTAAAACTAAAAATTCGACCATTTAACATAGAAGCTGAGGCATTTTTTAGCAGTTTAGTTGTAATTAAACGGTTATTTGACTGACAAATGCTTATATTAAAAAAATTTCATAATTATTCCCATGTATAAAGAGTGGGAATCCAACATTCCCATGGGAATAAAATATACTACAAGGGGGTATTTGTTTCATGGATTCTAAATTTATTTCCAGGAATATGATTTGAATTTTTTACATTCCCATGTTCGTTTCAAGTACTATAAGTTATGTCTTGGAACTTTTTATTCCTGGGAGTTTTTTTTACAATTGGTTTTTTTCATTTTCCAAAAGCTAAATGAGGGATAGCTTATAGACCAGCCTATTGTCCCATCATCATCAGATTCGACTTTCGACTTGAGGGACAACAAATAAAATAGTATTTTTTTCAAAGTCATGATGAAAGTGGCAGCCGCGAGTAGACGGGTTCTGCCGAACGTGATCAGTCTCCATGAAGCCCATAATCGTCATAATGCAATAATGGTGGTGGTTTAATGGATGCAAAAATGAAAACTAATAAAATTATAAAGTAATGAAAATATAAAAACTATATTCATTCTTGCATGATAGTTGTTCACAACAAGGTTCATAATACGGAGTAATCTTTAGGGATAACCCAGGATTGTACTAAGTTAAAAGCACTGGATTCTTAAACAACCAAACTAAAAAATATTAAAAAAAGAATAACAACAATGACAACTGAAATGAACTTGATAAACCTAAGAAGGTTTTTTACCGCAATGACTTCTTTAGTGCAACTTTGGAGATCTCTTTTGATAGATTGAAAGGTGGTTTGTTGAACACTGTGGTCAGACCTTTCAGCAATGTTTGAAACAATGGCGGACAAACTTGTTGGATGAGCCCATACCCAAAAGTCGCAGTAATTGTCCCTACAAGTGTAGTAAAGTTTGTGAGGATTTTTCTCAGTTTCTGAAATCTTGAGATCTGCAACCCTTTTACAAAAACATCGTAATTTCATGTACTGAAGTTGGCTTGGACCTGTTATGGAGTTCCCACTGACATTTGAGGAAGACATTTTTGTTGTTGTTTTTTTTAGAATGAAAGAAGATTGAGTATCTTTATTAAAATCGCAAGACAAATGAATTAGGAGGAATGAAAGAGAATGATATTTTTACTAAAATAACCTTATCATGTATTGGGAATGACAAAAGTAATATTAATTTTAGGATAAAATTGGAAAAGATAGAGAATGATATAAAAAAAATTGAAAAATAATTAAAAATAAGTGAACCATGTCATAGATGCATTGATAATGGTCGACCATGTGTGAACCATGTCATAGATGCATTGATGATGGTCGACCATGTGTGAACCATGTCAAAGATGCATTGATGATGGTCTACCATATGTAAACCATGTCAGAGATGCATATATGATGGTCAACTAGGTGTGAACCATGTCAGAGATGTATTTATGATGGTAAACTATGTGTGAACCATGTATGAGATGCATATCTGATGGTCAATTATGTGTGAACCATGTCAGAGATGTATATATGATGGTCAATTATGTGTGAACCATGTCAGAGATGCATATATGATGGTCAACTATGTGTGAACCATGTCAGAGATGCATATATGATGGTCAACTATGTGTGAACCATGTCAGAGATGCATATATGATGGTCAACTATGTGTGAACCATGTCAGAGATGCATAGATGATGGTCGACCATATGTGACCCACGTCAGAGATACATATATGATGGTCAATTATGTGTGAACCATGTCAGAGATGCATAGATGATGGTCAACTATGTGTGAACCACCTCAGAGATGCATATATGATGGTCAATTATGTGTGAACCATGTTAGAGACGTATATGTGATGGTAAATTATGTGTGAACCATGTCAGAGATGCATATATGATGGTCAACTATGTGTGAACCATGTCAGAGATGCATAGATGATGGTCGACCATGTGTGATCCATGTCAGAGATGCATAGATGATGGTTAACCATATGTGAACCATGTCAGAGATACATATATGATGGTCAACTATATGTGAACCATGTCAGAGATGCATAGATGATGGTCGACCATACGTGAACCACGTCAGAGATACATATATGATGGTCAACTATGTGTGAACCATGTCAGAGATGCATAGATGATGGTCAACTATGCGTGAACCACTTCAGAGATGCATATATGATGGTCAATTATGTGTGAACCATGTTAGAGATGCATATATAATGGTCAATTATGTGTGAACCATATCAGAGATGCATATATTATGGTCAACTATGTGTGAACCACGTCAGAGATGCATAGAAGATAGTCGACCATGTGTGAACCATGTCAAAGATGCATAGATGATGGTTAACCATATGTGAACGATGTCAGAGATACATATATGATGGTCAACTATTTGTGAACCATGTCAGAGATGCATAGATGATAACCAACTATGTATGAACCATGTCAGAGATGCATAGATGATGGTCAACCATATGTGAACCATGTCAAAGATGCATATATGATGGTCAACTATGTGTGAACCATGCTAGAGATGCATAGATGATGGTCGACCATATGTGAACCACGTCAGAGATGCATAGATGATGGTCAACTATGTGAGAACCAGGTCAGAGATGCATAGATGATGGTCAACTATGTGTGAACCACGTCAGAGATGCATAGATGATGGTCGATTAAGTGTGAACCATGTCAGAGATGCGTATAAGTTGGTCAACCATATGTGAACCACGTCAGAGATGCATAGATTATGGTCAACTATGTGTGAACAGTGTCAGAGATGCATAGATGATGTTCGATTATGTGTGAACCATGTCAGAGATGCATATATGACGGTCAACCATATGTGAACCACGTCAGAGATGCATATATGATGGTCAACTATATGTGAACCATGTTAGAGATGCATATATGATGGTCAACTATGTGTGAACCATGTCAGAGATGCATAGATGATGTTCAACTATGTGTGAACCATGTCAGAGATGCATATATGATGTTCAACTATGTGTGAACCGTGTCAGAGATGCTTATATGATGGTCATACATATATGAACCATGTCAGAGATGCATAGATAATGGTCGATTATGTGTGAACCATGTCAGAGATGCATAAATGGTGGTCAACTATATGTGAACCATGTCAGAGATGCATATATGATGGTCAACTATGTGCCAACCATGTCAGAGATGCATAGATGATGGTCGACCATATGTGAACCACGTTAGATATGCATATATGATGGTCAACTATGTGTGAACCATGTCAGAGATGCTTTGATGATGGTTAACTATATGTGAACCATGTCAGAGATGTATATATGATGGTCAATTATGTGTGAACCATGTTAGAGATGCATATATGATGGTCAATTTTGTGTGAACCATGTCAGAGATACATATATGATTGTCAACTATGTGTGAACCACGTCAGAGATGCATAGATGATGGTCGACCATGTGTGAACCATGTCAGAGATGCATAGATGATGGTTAACCATATATGAACCATGTCAGAGATGCATATATGATGGTCAACTATGTGTGAGCCATGTCAGAGATGCATAGATGATGGTCAACCATATGTGAACCATGTAAAAGATGCATATATGATGGTCCACTATATGTGAACCATGTCAGGGATGCATAGATGATGGTCGACCATATATGAACCACGTCAGAGATGCATAGATGATGGTCAACTATGTGTGAACCATGTCAGAGATGCATAGATGATGGTCAACTATGTGTGAACCATGTCAGAGATGCATAGATGATGGTTAACGATATATGAACCATGTCAGAGATGCATATATGATGGTCAACTATGTGTGAGTTATGTCAGAGATGCATAGATGATGGTCAACCATATGTGAACCATGTCAAAGATGCATATATGATGGTCAACTATTTGTGAACCATGTTAGAGATGCATAGATGATGGTCGACCATATGTGAACCACGTCAAAGATGCATAGATGATGGTCAACTATGTGTTAACCATGTCAGAGATGCATAGATGATGGTCAACTATGTGTGAACCACGTCAGAGATGCATAGATGATGGTCGATTAAGTGTGAACCATATCAGAGATGCGTATATGATGGTCAACCATATGTGAACCACGTCAGAGATGCATAAATGATGGTAAACTATGTCTGAACCACGTCAGAGATGCATAGATGATGGTCGATTATGTGTGAACCATGTCAGAGATGCATATATGATGGCCAACCATATGTGAACCACGTCAGAGATGCATATATGATGGTCAACTATATGTGAACCATGTTAGTGATGCATATATGATGGTCAACTATGTGTGAACCATGTCAGAGTCGCATAGATGATGGTAAACTTTGTGTGAACCATGTTAGAGAGGCATATATGATGGTCAACTATGTGTGAACCATGTCAGAGATGCTTATATGATGGTCAACCATATGTGAACCACGTCAGAGATGAATAGATAATGGTCGATTATGTGTGAACCATGTCTAAGATGCATATATGGTGGTCAACTATATGTGAACCATGTCAGAGATGCATATATGATGGTCAACTATGTGTGAACCCTGTCAGAGATGCGTAGATGATGGCCATGTCAGAGATGCATATATGATGGTAAACAATGTGTGAACCATGTCAGAGATGCATAGATGATGGTCGACCATATGTGAACCACCTCAGAGATGCATAAATGATGGTCAACTATGTGTGAACCATGTCAGAGATGCTTAGATGATGGTCAAATATGTGTGAACCACGTCAGAGATGCAAAGATGATGGTCGATTAAGTGTGAACCATGTCAGAGATGCATATATGATGGTCAACCATATGTGAACCACGTCAGAGATGCATAGATGATGGTCAACTATGTCTGAACCACGTCAGAAATACATAGATGATGGTCGATTATGTGTGAACCATATCAGAGATGCTTATATGATGGTCAACCATATGTGAACCACATCAGAGATGCATATATGATGGTCAACTATATGTGACATATGTCAAAGATGCATATATGGTCGTCAACAATGTGTGAACCATGTCAGACATGTATAGATGATGGTCAACTATGTGTGAACCATGTCAGAGATGCATATATGATGGTCAACTATGTGTGAACCATGTCAGAGAAGCATATATGATGGTCAACCTTATGTGAACCATGTCAGAGATGCATAGATGATGGTCGATTATGTGTGAACCATGTCAGAGATGCATAGATGATGGTCAACTATATGTGAACCATGTCAGAGATGCATATATGATGGTCGACCATATGTGAACCATGTCAGAGATACATAGATGATGGTCGACCATATGTGAACCATGTCAAAGATGCTTAGATGTTGGTCAACCATATGTGAACCACGTCAGAGATGCATAGATGATGGTCAACTATGTGTGAACCATGTCAGAGATGCGTAAATGATGGTCAACCATATGTGAACCACGTCAGAGATGCATCTATGATGGTCAAATATGTGTGAACCACGTCAGAGATGCATAGATGATGGTCGATTATGTGTGAACCATATCAGAGATGCATATATGATGGTCAACTATGTGTGAACCATGTCAGAGATGCTTATATGATGGTCAACCATATGTGAACCACATCAGAGATGCATAGATAATGGTCGATTATGTGTGAACCGTGTCAGAGATGCATAGTTGGTGGTCAACTATATGTGAACCATGTCAGAGATGCATATATGATGGTCAACTATGTGTGGACCATGTCAGAGATGCATAGATGATGGTTAACTATGTGTTAACCATGTCAAAGATGCATAGATGGTGGTCAACCATATGTGAACAATGTCAGAGATACATATATGATGGCCAACCATAAGTGAACCACGTCAGAGATGCATATATGATGGTCAACTATGTGTGAACCATGTCAGAGATGCATAGATGATGGTCAACCATGTGTGAACCATGTCAGAGATGCATAGATGATGGTTAACGATATATGAACCATGTCAGAGATGCATATATGATGGTCAACTATGTGTGAGTTATGTCAGAGATACATAGATGATGGTCAACCATATGTGAACCATGTCAAAGATGCATATATGATGGTCAACTATGTGTGAACCATGTCAGAGATGCATAGATGATGGTCGACCATATGTGAACCACGTCAAAGATGCATAGATGATGGTCAACTATGTGTTAACCATGTCAGAGACGCATAGATGATGGTCAACTATGTGTGAACCAGGTCAAAGATGCATAGATGATGGTCGATTAAGTGTGAACCATATCAAAGATGCGTATATGATGGTCAACCATATGTGAACCACGTCAGAGATGCATAAATGATGGTAAACTATGTCTGAACCACGTCAGAGATGCATAGATGATGGTCGATTATGTGTGAACCATGTCAGAGATGCATATATGATGGCCAACCATATGTGAACCACGTCAGAGATGCATATATGATGATCAACTATATGTGAACCATGTTAGTGATGCATATATGATGGTCAACTATGTGTGAACCATGTCAGAGTCGCATAGATGATGGTAAACTTTGTGTGAACCATGTTAGAGAGGCATATATGATGGTCAACTATGTGTGAACCATGTCAGAGATGCTTATATGATGGTCAACCATATGTGAACCACGTCAGAGATGCATAGATAATGGTCGATTATGTGTGAACCATGTCTAAGATGCATATATGGTGGTCAACTATATGTGAACCATGTCAGAGATGCATATATGATGGTTAACTATGTGTGAACCATGTCAGAGATGCCTAGATGATGGTCAACTATGTGTGAACCATGTCAGAGATGCGTAGATGATGGCCATGTCAGAGATGCATATATGATGGTAAACAATGTGTGAACCATGTCAGAGATGCATAGATGATGGTCGACCATATGTGAACCACCTCAGAGATGCATAAATGATGGTCAACTATGTGTGAACCATGTCAGAGATGCTTAGATGATGGTCAAATATGTGTGAACCACGTCAGAGATGCAAAGATGATGGTCGATTAAGTGTGAACCATGTCAGAGATGCATATATGATGGTCAACCATATGTGAACCACGTCAGAGATGCATAGATGATGGTCAACTATGTCTGAACCACGTCAGAAATACATAGATGATGGTCGATTATGTGTGAACCATATCAGAGATGCTTATATGATGGTCAACCATATGTGAACCACATCAGAGATGCATATATGATGGTCAACTATATGTGACACATGTCAAAGATGCATATATGGTGGTCAACAATGTGTGAACCATGTCAGACATGTATAGATGATGGTCAACTATGTGTGAACCATGTCAGAGATGCATATATGATGGTCAACTATGTGTGAACCATGTTAGAGAAGCATATATGATGGTCAACCTTATGTGAACCATGTCAGAGATGCATAGATGATGGTCGATTATGTGTGAACCATGTCAGAGATGCATAGATGATGGTCAACTATATGTGAACCATGTCAGAGATGCATATATGATGGTCGACCATATGTGAACCATGTCAGAGATACATAGATGATGGTCGACCATATGTGAACCAGGTCAGAGATGCTTAGATGTTGGTCAACCATATGTGAACCACGTCAGAGATGCATAGATGATGGTCAACTATGTGTGAACCATGTCAGAGATGCGTAAATGATGGTCAACCATATGTGAACCACGTCAGAGATGCATATATGATGGTCAAATATGTGTGAACCACGTCAGAGATGCATAGATGATGGTCGATTATGTGTGAACCATATCAGAGATGCTTATATGATGGTCAACTATGTGTGAACCATGTCAGAGATGCTTATATGATGGTCAACCATATGTGAACCACATCAGAGATGCATAGATAATGGTCGATTATGTGTGAACCGTGTCAGAGATGCATAGTTGGTGGTCAACTATATGTGAACCATGTCAGAGATGCATATATGATGGTCAACTATGTGTGGACCATGTCAGAGATGCATAGATGATGGTTAACTATGTGTTAACCATGTCAAAGATGCATAGATGGTGGTCAACCATATGTGAACAATGACAGAGATGCATATATGATGGTAAACTATGTATGAACCATGTCAGAGATGCATAAATGATGGTCGACCATATGTGAACCACATCAGAGATGCATAGATGATGGTCAACTATGTGTGAACCATGTCAGAGATGCATAGATGATGGTCTACTATGTGTGAACCGCGTCAGAGATGCATAGATGATGGTCGATTAAGTGTGAACAATGTCAGAGATGCATATATGATGGTCAACCATATGTGAACCACGTCAGAGATGCATAGATGATGGTCAACTATGTGTGAACCACGTTAGAGATACATAGATAATGGTCGATTATGTGTGAACCATGTCAGAGATGCATATATGATGGTTAACCAAATGTGAACCACGTCAGAGATGCATATATGATGGTTAACAATGTGTGAACCATGTCAGAGATGTATAGATGATGGTCAACTATGTGTGAACCATCTTAGAGATGCATAGATAATGGTCAACTATGTGTGAACCATGTCAGAGATGCATATATGATGGTCAACCATATGTGAACCATGTCAAAGATGCACATATGATGGTCAACCATTTGTGAACCACGTCAGAGATGCGTATATGATGGTGAACTATATGTGAACCATGTCAGAGATGCATAGATGATGGTCGACCATATGTGAACCATGTCAGAGATGCATAAATGATGGTCGATTATGTGTGAACCATGTCAGAGATGCATATATGATGGTCAACCATGTCAGAGGTGCATATATGATGGTCAACTATGTGTGAACCATGTCAGAGATGCATAGATGATGGTCAACTATGCGTGAACCATGTCAGAGATGCATAGATGATGGTCAACTATGCGTGAACCACGTCAGAGATGCATATATGATGGTCAACAATATGTGAACCATATCAGAGATGCAGATATGATGGGCAACCATATATAAACAACGTCAGAGATGAATATATGATGGTCAACTATGTGTGAACCATGTCAGAGATGCATTGATGATGGTCGCCCGTATGTGAACCATGTCAGAGATGCATATATGATGGTCAACTATGTGTGAACCATGTCAGAGATGCATAGATGATGGTCGACCATATGTGAACCATGCGAGAGATGCATATATGATGGTCAACTATGTGTGAACCATGTCAGAGTTGCATATATGATGGTCAACCATATGTGAACCATGTCAGAGATGCATAGATGATGGTTGATTGTGTGTGAACCATGTTACAGATGCATATATGATGGTCAACTATGTGTGAACCATGTCTGAGATGCATAGATGATGGTCGACCATATGTGAACCACGTCAGAGATGCATATATGATGGTCAACTATTTGTGAACCATGTCAGAGATGCATAGATGATGGTCCACCATATGTGAACCACGGCAGAGATGCATAGATGATGGTCAACTATGTGTGAACCATGTCAGAGATGCATAGATGATGGTCAACTATGCGTGAACCACGTCAGAGATGCGTATATGATGGTCAACCATATGTGAACCATGTCAGAGATAAAGATATGATGGTCAACCATATGTAAACAACGTCAGAGATGCATATATGATGGTCAAATATGTGGGAACCATGTCAGAGATGCATATATGATGGTCAACTAAGTGTGAACCTTGTCAAAGATGCATATATAATGGTCAACTATGTGTGAACCACGTCAAAGATGCATATATGATGGTCAACTATGTCTGAACCATGTCAGAGATGCATATATGATGGTCAACCATATGTGAATCAAGTCAGAGATACATAGATGATGGTCGATTATGTGTGAACCATGTCAGAGATGCATATATGATGTTCAACTATATGTGAACCATGTGAGAGATGCTTATATGGTGGTCTACCATATGTGAACCATGTCAGAGATGCATAGATGATGGTCAACTATGTGTGAACCATGTCAGAGATGCACATATAATGGTCAACTATGTGTGAACCATGTCAGAGATGCATAGATGATGGTCAACTATGTGTGAACCACGTCAGAGATGCATATATAATGGTCAACTATGTGTGAACCATGTCAGAGATGCATATATGATGGTCAACTATGTGTGAACCATGTCAGAGATGCATATATGAATGTCAACTATATGTGAACCTTGTCAGAGATGCATATATGATGGTCAACTATGTGTGAACCATGTCAGAGTTGGATATATGATGGTCAACTATGTGTGAACCACGTCAAAGATGCATATATGATGGTCAACTATGTGTGAACCATGTTAGAGATGCATATATGATGGTCAACCATATGTGAACCATGTCAGAGATGCATAGATGATGGTCAACTATGTGTGAACCATGTCAGAGATGCATAGATGATGGTCAAATATGTGTGAACCATGTCAGAGATGCATATATGATGGTCGACTATATGTGAACCATGTCAGAGATGCATATATGATGGTCAACTATGTGTGAACCATGTCAGAGATGCATAGATAATGGTCAACTATGTGTGAACCATGTCAGAGATGCATAGATGATGGTCAACTATGCGTGAACCACGTCAGAGATGCATATATGATGGTCAACAATATGTGAACCATATCAGAGATGCAGATATGATGGTCAACCATATATAAACAACGTCAGAGATGAATATATGATGGTCAACTATGTGTGAACCATGTCAGAGATGCATTGATGATGGTCGACCGTGTGTGAACCGTGTCAGAGATGCATATATGATGGTCAACTATGTGTGAACCATGTCAGAGATGCATAGATGATGGTCGACCATATGTGAACCACGCGAGAGATGCATATATGATGGTCAACTATGTGTGAACCATGTCAAAGTTGCATATATGATGGTCAACCATATGTGAACCATGTCAAAGATGCATAGATGATGGTTGATTGTGTGTGAACCATGTCAGAGATGCATATATGATGGTCAACTATGTGTGAACCGTGTCTGAGATGCATAGATGATGGTCGACCATATGTGAACCACGTCAGAGATGCATATATGATGGTCAACTATTTGTGAACCATGTCAGAGATGCATAGATGATGGTCCACCATATGTGAACCACGGCAGAGATGTATTGATGATGGTTAACTATGTGTGAACCATGTCAGAGATGCATAGATGATGGTCAACTATGCGTGAACCACGTCAGAGATGCGTATATTATGGTCAACCATATGTGAACCATGTCAGAGATAAAGATATGATGGTCAACCATATGTAAACAACGTCAGAGATGCATATATGATGGTCAAATATGTGAGAACCACGTCAGAGATGCATATATGATGGTCAACTATGTGTGAACCTTGTCAAAGATGCATATATAATGGTCAACTATGTGTGAACCACGTCAAAGATGCAATAATGATGTTCAACTATGTCTGAACCATGTCAGAGATGCATATATGATGGTCAACCATATGTGAATCATGTCAGAGATGCATAGATGATGGTCGATTATGTGTGAACCATGTCAGAGATGCATATATAATGGTCAACTATGTGTGAACCATGTTAGAGATGCATATACGATGGTCAACTATGTGTGAACCATGTCAGAGATGCATATATGAATGTCAACTATGTGTGAACCTTGTCAGAGATGCATATATGATGGTCAACTATATGTGAACCATGTCAGAGATGCATATATGATGGTCAACTATGTGTGAACCACGTCAAAGATGCATATATGATGGTCAACTATGTGTGAACCATGTTAGAGATGCATATATGATGGTCAACCATATGTGAACCATGTCAGAGATGCATAGATGATGGTCAACTATCTGTGAACCATGTCAGAGATGCATAGATGATGGTCAACTATGTGTGAACCATGTCAGAGATGCATATATGATGGTCGACTATATGTGAACCATGTCAGAGATACATATATGATGGTCAACTATGTGTGAACCATGTCAGAGATGCATATATGATGGTCAACTATGTGTGAACCATGTCAGAGATGCATATATGATGGTCAACTATGTGTGAACCATGTCAGAGATGCATATATGATGGTCAACTATGTGTGAACCATGTCAGAGATGCATATATGATGGTCAACTATGAGTGAACCATGTCAGAGATGAATAGATGATGGTCAACTATGTGTGAACCATGTCAGAGATCCATATATTATGGTTAACTATGTGTGAACCATGTCAGAGTTGCATAGATAATGGTCGACCATATGTGAACCACGTCATAGATGCATATATGAAGCTTAGCTATTTGTGAACCATGTCAGAGATGCATAGATGATGGTCCACCATATGTGAACCATGGCAGAGATGCATAGATGATGGTCAACCATGTGTGAACCACGTCAGAGATGCATAGATGATTGTCAACTATATGTGAACCATGTCAGAGATGCATAGATGATGGTCGATTATGTGTGAACCATGTCAGAGATGTATATAAGATGGTCAACTATGTGTGAACCATTTCAGAGATACATAGATGATGGCTGACCATATGCGAACCACGTCAGAGATGCATATATGATGGTTACCTATGTGTGGACCATGTCAGAGATGCATAGATGATGGTACACCATATGTGAACCACGCTAGCGATGCATAGATGATGGTCGACTATGTGTGAACCATGTCAGAGATGCATATATGTTTGTCAACTATATATGAACCATGCCAGAGATGCATAGATGATGGTCGATTATGAGTGAACCATGTCAGAGATGCATATATGATGGTCAACTATTTTCGAACCATGTCAGAGATGCATAGATGATGGTCAACTTTATGTCAACCATGTCAGAGATGCATAGTTGATGGTCAACTATGTGTGAACCACGTAAGAGATGCATATATGATGGTCAACTATGTGTGAACCATGTCAGAGATGTATATATTATGGTCAACCATATGTGAACCATGGCAGAGATGCATATATGATGGTCAATTATGTGTGAACCATGTCATAGATGCATATATGATGGTCAATTATATGTGAACCACGTCAGAGATGCATATATGATTGTCAACTATGTGTGAACCATGTCAGAGATGCATATATGATGGTCAACTATGTGTGAACCACGTCAGAGATGCATATATGATGGTCAAATATGTGTGAACCATGTCAGAGATGCATATATGATGGTCGACTATATGTGAACCATGTCAGAGATGCATATATGATGGTCAACTATGTGTGAACCATGTCAGAGATGCATAGATAATGGTCAACTATGTGTGAACCATGTCAGAGATGCATAGATGATGGTCAACTATGCGTGAACCACGTCAGAGATGCATATATGATGGTCAACAATATGTGAACCATATCAGAGATGCAGATATGATGGTCAACCATATATAAACAACGTCAGAGATGAATATATGATGGTCAACTATGTGTGAACCATGTCAGAGATGCATTGATGATGGTCGACCGTGTGTGAACCGTGTCAGAGATGCATATATGATGGTCAACTATGTGTGAACCATGTCAGAGATGCATAGATGATGGTCGACCATATGTGAACCACGCGAGAGATGCATATATGATGGTCAACTATGTGTGAACCATATCAAAGTTGCATATATGATGGTCAACCATATGTGAACCATGTCAAAGATGCATAGATGATGGTTGATTGTGTGTGAACCATGTCAGAGATGCATATATGATGGTCAACTATGTGTGAACCGTGTCTGAGATGCATAGATGATGGTCGACCATATGTGAACCACGTCAGAGATGCATATATGATGGTCAACTATTTGTGAACCATGTCAGAGATGCATAGATGATGGTCCACCATATGTGAACCACGACAGAGATGTATTGATGATGGTTAACTATGTGTGAACCATGTCAGAGATGCATAGATGATGGTCAACTATGCGTGAACCACGTCAGAGATGCGTATATTATGGTCAACCATATGTGAACCATGTCAGAGATAAAGATATGATGGTCAACCATATGTAAACAACGTCAGAGATGCATATATGATGGTCAAATATGTGAGAACCACGTCAGAGATGCATATATGATGGTCAACTATGTGTGAACCTTGTCAAAGATGCATATATAATGGTCAACTATGTGTGAACCACGTCAAAGATGCAATAATGATGTTCAACTATGTCTGAACCATGTCAGAGATGCATATATGATGGTCAACCATATGTGAATCATGTCAGAGATGCATAGATGATGGTCGATTATGTGTGAACCATGTCAGAGATGCATATATAATGGTCAACTATGTGTGAACCATGTTAGAGATGCATATACGATGGTCAACTATGTGTGAACCATGTCAGAGATGCATATATGAATGTCAACTATGTGTGAACCTTGTCAGAGATGCATATATGATGGTCAACTATATGTGAACCATGTCAGAGATGCATATATGATGGTCAACTATGTGTGAACCACGTCAAAGATGCATATATGATGGTCAACTATGTGTGAACCATGTTAGAGATGCATATATGATGGTCAACCATATGTGAACCATGTCAGAGATGCATAGATGATGGTCAACTATCTGTGAACCATGTCAGAGATGCATAGATGATGGTCAACTATGTGTGAACCATGTCAGAGATGCATATATGATGGTCGACTATATGTGAACCATGTCAGAGATGCATATATGATGGTCAACTATGTGTGAACCATGTCAGAGATGCATATATGATGGTCAACTATGTGTGAACCATGTCAGAGATGCATATATGATGGTCAACTATGTGTGAACCATGTCAGAGATGCATATATGATGGTCAACTATGTGTGAACCATGTCAGAGATGCATATATGATGGTCAACTATGAGTGAACCATGTCAGAGATGAATAGATGATGGTCAACTATGTGTGAACCATGTCAGAGATCCATATATTATGGTTAACTATGTGTGAACCATGTCAGAGTTGCATAGATAATGGTCGACCATATGTGAACCACGTCATAGATGCATATATGATGCTTAGCTATTTGTGAACCATGTCAGAGATGCATAGATGATGGTCCACCATATGTGAACCATGGCAGAGATGCATAGATGATGGTCAACCATGTGTGAACCACGTCAGAGATGCATAGATGATTGTCAACTATATGTGAACCATGTCAGAGATGCATAGATGATGGTCGATTATGTGTGAACCATGTCAGAGATGTATATAAGATGGTCAACTATGTGTGAACCATTTCAGAGATACATAGATGATGGCTGACCATATGCGAACCACGTCAGAGATGCATATATGATGGTTACCTATGTGTGGACCATGTCAGAGATGCATAGATGATGGTACACCATATGTGAACCACGCTAGAGATGCATAGATGATGGTCGACTATGTGTGAACCATGTCAGAGATGCATATATGTTTGTCAACTATATATGAACCATGCCAGAGATGCATAGATGATGGTCGATTATGAGTGAACCATGTCAGAGATGCATATATGATGGTCAACTATTTTCGAACCATGTCAGAGATGCATAGATGATGGTCAACTTTATGTCAACCATGTCAGAGATGCATAGTTGATGGTCAACTATGTGTGAACCACGTAAGAGATGCATATATGATGGTCAACTATGTGTGAACCATGTCAGAGATGTATATATTATGGTCAACCATATGTGAACCATGGCAGAGATGCATATATGATGGTCAATTATGTGTGAACCATGTCATAGATGCATATATGATGGTCAATTATATGTGAACCACGTCAGAGATGCATATATGATTGTCAACTATGTGTGAACCATGTCAGAGATGCATATATGATGGTCAACTATGTGTGAACCACGTCAGAGATGCATATATGATGGTCAACTATGTGTGAACCATGTCAGAGATGCATATATGATGGTCAACTATGTGTGAACCACGTCAAAGATGCATATATGATGGCTAACTATGTGTGAACCATGTCAGAGATGCATATATGATGGTCAACCATATGTGAATCATGTCAAAAATGGATAGATGATGGACGCTTATGCATGAACCATGTCAGAGATGCATATATGATGGTCAACTATATGTGAACCATGTTAGAGATGCATATATGATGGTCGACCATATGTGAACCATGTCAGAGATGCATAGATGATGGTCAACTATGTGTGAACCATGTCAGAGATGCATAGATGATGGTCAACTATGCGTGAACCACGTCAGAGATGCATATATGATGGTCAACTTTGTGTGAACCATGTCAGAGATGCATATATGATGGTCAACTATGTGTGAACCATGTCAGAGACGCATATATGATGGTCTACCATATGTGAACCACGTCAGAGATGCATAGATGATGGTCAACTATGTGTGAACCATGTCAGAGATGCATAGATGATGGCCGACCATATGCGAACCACGTCAGAGATGCATATATGATGGTTAACTATGTGTGGACCATGTCAGAGATGCATAGATGATGGTACACCATATGTGAACCACGCTAGAGATACATAGATGATGGTCGACTATGTGTGAACCATGTCAGAGATGCATACATGTTTGTCAACTATATATGAACCATGCCAGAGATGCATAGATGATGGTCGATTATGAGTGAACCATGTCAGAGATGCATATATGATGGTCAACTATTTTCGAACCATGTCAGAGATGCATAGATGATGGTCAACTTTATGTGAACCATGTCAGAGATGCATAGTTGATGGTCAACTATGTGTGAACCACGTAAGAGATGCATATATGATGGTCAACTATGTGTGAACCATGTCAGAGATGTATATATTATGGTCAACCATATGTGAACCATGGCAGAGATGCATATATGATGGTCAATTATGTGTGCACCATGTCATAGATGCATATATGATGGTCAATTATATGTGAACCACGTCAGAGATGCATATATGATTGTCAACTATGTGTGAACCATGTCAGAGATGCATATATGATGGTCGACCATATGTGAACCACATCAGAGATGCATAGATGATGGTCAACTATGTGTGAACCATGTCAGAGATGCATAGATGATGGTCTACTATGTGTGAACCGCGTCAGAGATGCATAGATGATGGTCGATTAAGTGTGAACAATGTCAGAGATGCATATATGATGGTCAACCATATGTGAACCACGTCAGAGATGCATAGATGATGGTCAACTATGTGTGAACCACGTTAGAGATACATAGATAATGGTCGATTATGTGTGAACCATGTCAGAGATGCATATATGATGGTTAACCAAATGTGAACCACGTCAGAGATGCATATATGATGGTTAACAATGTGTGAACCATGTCAGAGATGTATAGATGATGGTCAACTATGTGTGAACCATCTTAGAGATGCATAGATAATGGTCAACTATGTGTGAACCATGTCAGAGATGCATATATGATGGTCAACCATATGTGAACCATGTCAAAGATGCACATATGATGGTCAACAATTTGTGAACCACGTCAGAGATGCGTATATGATGGTGAACTATATGTGAACCATGTCAGAGATGCATAGATGATGGTCGACCATATGTGAACCATGTCAGAGATGCATAAATGATGGTCGATTATGTGTGAACCATGTCAGAGATGCATATATGATGGTCAACCATGTCAGAGGTGCATATATGATGGTCAACTATGTGTGAACCATGTCAGAGATGCATAGATGATGGTCAACTATGTGTGAACCATGTCAGAGATGCATAGATGATGGTCAACTATGCGTGAACCACGTCAGAGATGCATATATGATGGTCAACAATATGTGAACCATATCAGAGATGCAGATATGATGGTCAACCATATATAAACAACGTCAGAGATGAATATATGATGGTCAACTATGTGTGAACCATGTCAGAGATGCATTGATGATGGTCGCCCGTATGTGAACCATGTCAGAGATGCATATATGATGGTCAACTATGTGTGAACCATGTCAGAGATGCATAGATGATGGTCGACCATATGTGAACCATGCGAGAGATGCATATATGATGGTCAACTATGTGTGAACCATGTCAGAGTTGCATATATGATGGTCAACCATATGTGAACCATGTCAGAGATGCATAGATGATGGTTGATTGTGTGTGAACCATGTTACAGATGCATATATGATGGTCAACTATGTGTGAACCATGTCTGAGATGCATAGATGATGGTCGACCATATGTGAACCACGTCAGAGATGCATATATGATGGTCAACTATTTGTGAACCATGTCAGAGATGCATAGATGATGGTCCACCATATGTGAACCACGGCAGAGATGCATAGATGATGGTCAACTATGTGTGAACCATGTCAGAGATGCATAGATGATGGTCAACTATGCGTGAACCACGTCAGAGATGCGTATATGATGGTCAACCATATGTGAACCATGTCAGAGATAAAGATATGATGGTCAACCATATGTAAACAACGTCAGAGATGCATATATGATGGTCAAATATGTGGGAACCATGTCAGAGATGCATATATGATGGTCAACTAAGTGTGAACCTTGTCAAAGATGCATATATAATGGTCAACTATGTGTGAACCATGTCAAAGATGCATATATGATGGTCAACTATGTCTGAACCATGTCAGAGATGCATATATGATGGTCAACCATATGTGAATCAAGTCAGAGATACATAGATGATGGTCGATTATGTGTGAACCATGTCAGAGATGCATATATGATGGTCAACTATATGTGAACCATGTTAGAGATGCTTATATGGTGGTCTACCATATGTGAACCATGTCAGAGATGCATAGATGATGGTCAACTATGTGTGAACCATGTCAGAGATGCACATATAATGGTCAACTATGTGTGAACCATGTCAGAGATGCATAGATGATGGTCAACTATGTGTGAACCACGTCAGAGATGCATATATAATGGTCAACTATGTGTGAACCATGTCAGAGATGCATATATGATGGTCAACTATGTGTGAACCATGTCAGAGATGCATATATGAATGTCAACTATATGTGAACCTTGTCAGAGATGCATATATGATGGTCAACTATGTGTGAACCATGTCAGAGTTGGATATATGATGGTCAACTATGTGTGAACCACGTCAAAGATGCATATATGATGGTCAACTATGTGTGAACCATGTTAGAGATGCATATATGATGGTCAACCATATGTGAACCATGTCAGAGATGCATAGATGATGGTCAACTATGTGTGAACCATGTCAGAGATGCATAGATGATGGTCAAATATGTGTGAACCATGTCAGAGATGCATATATGATGGTCGACTATATGTGAACCATGTCAGAGATGCATATATGATGGTCTACTATGTGTGAACCATGTCAGAGATGCATAGATAATGGTCAACTATGTGTGAACCATGTCAGAGATGCATAGATGATGGTCAACTATGCGTGAACCACGTCAGAGATGCATATATGATGGTCAACAATATGTGAACCATATCAGAGATGCAGATATGATGGTCAACCATATATAAACAACGTCAGAGATGAATATATGATGGTCAACTATGTGTGAACCATGTCAGAGATGCATTGATGATGGTCGACCGTGTGTGAACCGTGTCAGAGATGCATATATGATGGTCAACTATGTGTGAACCATGTCAGAGATGCATAGATGATGGTCGACCATATGTGAACCACGCGAGAGATGCATATATGATGGTCAACTATGTGTGAACCATGTCAAAGTTGCATATATGATGGTCAACCATATGTGAACCATGTCAAAGATGCATAGATAATGGTTGATTGTGTGTGAACCATGTCAGAGATGCATATATGATGGTCAACTATGTGTGAACCGTGTCTGAGATGCATAGATGATGGTCGACCATATGTGAACCACGTCAGAGATGCATATATGATGGTCAACTATTTGTGAACCATGTCAGAGATGCATAGATGATGGTCCACCATATGTGAACCACGGCAGAGATGTATTGATGATGGTTAACTATGTGTGAACCATGTCAGAGATGCATAGATGATGGTCAACTATGCGTGAACCACGTCAGAGATGCGTATATTATGGTCAACCATATGTGAACCATGTCAGAGATAAAGATATGATGGTCAACCATATGTAAACAACGTCAGAGATGCATATATGATGGTCAAATATGTGAGAACCACGTCAGAGATGCATATATGATGGTCAACTATGTGTGAACCTTGTCAAAGATGCATATATAATGGTCAACTATGTGTGAACCACGTCAAAGATGCAATAATGATGTTCAACTATGTCTGAACCATGTCAGAGATGCATATATGATGGTCAACCATATGTGAATCATGTCAGAGATGCATAGATGATGGTCGATTATGTGTGAACCATGTCAGAGATGCATATATAATGGTTAACTATGTGTGAACCATGTTAGAGATGCATATACGATGGTCAACTATGTGTGAACCATGTCAGAGATGCATATATGAATGTCAACTATGTGTGAACCTTGTCAGAGATGCATATATGATGGTCAACTATGTGTGAACCATGTCAGAGATGCATATATGATGGTCAACTATGTGTGAACCACGTCAAAGATGCATATATGATGGTCAACTATGTGTGAACCATGTTAGAGATGCATATATGATGGTCAACCATATGTGAACCATGTCAGAGATGCATAGATGATGGTCAACTATCTGTGAACCATGTCAGAGATGCATAGATGATGGTCAACTATGTGTGAACCATGTCAGAGATGCATATATGATGGTCGACTATATGTGAACCATGTCAGAGATGCATATATGATGGTCAACTATGTGTGAACCATGTCAGAGATGCATATATGATGGTCAACTATGTGTGAACCATGTCAGAGATGCATATATGATGGTCAACTATGTGTGAACCATGTCAGAGATGCATATATGATGGTCAACTATGTGTGAACCATGTCAGAGATGCATATATGATGGTCAACTATGAGTGAACCATGTCAGAGATGAATAGATGATGGTCAACTATGTGTGAACCATGTCAGAGATCCATATATTATGGTTAACTATGTGTGAACCATGTCAGAGTTGCATAGATAATGGTCGACCATATGTGAACCACGTCATAGATGCATATATGATGCTTAGCTATTTGTGAACCATGTCAGAGATGCATAGATGATGGTCCACCATATGTGAACCACGGCAGAGATGCATAGATGATGGTCAACCATGTGTGAACCACGTCAGAGATGCATAGATGATTGTCAACTATATGTGAACCATGTCAGAGATGCATAGATGATGGTCGATTATGTGTGAACCATGTCAGAGATGTATATAAGATGGTCAACTATGTGTGAACCATTTCAGAGATACATAGATGATGGCTGACCATATGCGAACCACGTCAGAGATGCATATATGATGGTTACCTATGTGTGGACCATGTCAGAGATGCATAGATGATGGTACACCATATGTGAACCACGCTAGAGATGCATAGATGATGGTCGACTATGTGTGAACCATGTCAGAGATGCATATATGTTTGTCAACTATATATGAACCATGCCAGAGATGCATAGATGATGGTCGATTATGAGTGAACCATGTCAGAGATGCATATGTGATGGTCAACTATTTTCGAACCATGTCAGAGATGCATAGATGATGGTCAACTTTATGTCAACCATGTCAGAGATGCATAGTTGATGGTCAACTTTGTGTGAACCACGTAAGAGATGCATATATGATGGTCAACTATGTGTGAACCATGTCAGAGATGTATATATTATGGTCAACCATATGTGAACCATGGTAGAGATGCATATATGATGGTCAATTATGTGTGAACCATGTCATAGATGCATATATGATGGTCAATTATATGTGAACCACGTCAGAGATGCATATATGATTGTCAACTATGTGTGAACCATGTCAGAGATGCATATATGATGGTCAACTATGTGTGAACCACGTCAGAGATGCATATATGATGGTCAACTATGTGTGAACCATGTCAGAGATGCATATATGATGGTCAACTATGTGTGAACCACGTCAAAGATGCATATATGATGGCTAACTATGTGTGAACCATGTCAGAGATGCATATATGATGGTCAACCATATGTGAATCATGTCAAAAATGGATAGATGATGGACGCTTATGCATGAACCATGTCAGAGATGCATATATGATGGTCAACTATATGTGAACCATGTTAGAGATGCATATATGATGGTCGACCATATGTGAACCATGTCAGAGATGCATAGATGATGGTCAACTATGTGTGAACCATGTCAGAGATGCATAGATGATGGTCAACTATGCGTGAACCACGTCAGAGATGCATATATGATGGTCAACTTTGTGTGAACCATGTCAGAGATGCATATATGATGGTCAACTATGTGTGAACCATGTCAGAGACGCATATATGATGGTCTACCATATGTGAACCACGTCAGAGATGCATAGATGATGGTCAACTATGTGTGAACCATGTCAGAGATGCATAGATGATGGCCGACCATATGCGAACCACGTCAGAGATGCATATATGATGGTTAACTATGTGTGGACCATGTCAGAGATGCATAGATGATGGTACACCATATGTGAACCACGCTAGAGATACATAGATGATGGTCGACTATGTGTGAACCATGTCAGAGATGCATACATGTTTGTCAACTATATATGAACCATGCCAGAGATGCATAGATGATGGTCGATTATGAGTGAACCATGTCAGAGATGCATATATGATGGTCAACTATTTTCGAACCATGTCAGAGATGCATAGATGATGGTCAACTTTATGTGAACCATGTCAGAGATGCATAGTTGATGGTCAACTATGTGTGAACCACGTAAGAGATGCATATATGATGGTCAACTATGTGTGAACCATGTCAGAGATGTATATATTATGGTCAACCATATGTGAACCATGGCAGAGATGCATATATGATGGTCAATTATGTGTGCACCATGTCATAGATGCATATATGATGCTCAATTATATGTGAACCACGTCAGAGATGCATATATGATTGTCAACTATGTGTGAACCATGTCAGAGATGCATATATGATGGTCAACTATGTGTGAACCACGTCAGAGATGCATATATGATGGTCAACTATGTGTGAACCATGTCAGAGATGCATATATGATGGTCAACTATGTGTGAACCACGTCAAAGATGCATATATGATGGCTAACTATGTGTGAACCATGTCAGAGATGCATATATGATGGTCAACCATATGTGAATCATGTCAAAAATGGATAGATGATGGACGCTTATGCATGAACCATGTCAGAGATGCATATATGATGGTCAACTATATGTGAACCATGTTAGAGATGCATATATGATGGTCGACCATATGTGAACCATGTCAGAGATGCATAGATGATGGTCAACTATGTGTGAACCATGTCAGAGATGCATAGATGATGGTTAACTATGCGTGAACCACGTCAGAGATGCATATATGATGGTCAACTTTGTGTGAACCATGTCAGAGATGCATATATGATGGTCAACTATGTGTGAACCATGTCAGAGATGCATATATGATGGTCGACCATATGTGAACCACGTCAGAGATGCATAGATGATGGTCAACTATGTGTGAACCATGTCAGAGATGCATATATGATGGTCAACTATGTGTGAACCATGTCAGAGATGCATAGATGATGGTCAACTATGTGCGAACCATGTTAGAGATGCATATATGATGGTCAACTATGTGTGAACCACGTCAGAGATGCATGTATGATGGTCAACCATATTTGAACCATGTCAAAGATGCATCTCTGACGTGGTTCACATATTGTTGACCATCATCTATGCATCTCTGGCGTGGTTCACATATGGTCGACCATCATCTATGCATCTCTGACGTGGTTCACATATGGTTAACCATCATCTATGCATCTCTGACATGGTTCATACATAATTGACCTTCATCTATGCATCTATAACATGGTTCACATATGGTTGACCATAATCTATGCATCTCTGACATGGTTCACACATAGTCGACCATCATATATGCATCTCTGACATGGTTCACACATAGTCGACCAGCATATATGCATCTTTGACATGGTTCACACAATTTGAAAATAAAATAAAAATGAAATTAAAATTTAAAGAAAATTAAATTAAATGTTGAAATATTAATGTGATTTTTTTTTGGATTTTTTGTATGAGAGAAACTATTTTAAATTGCTGGATTTGAAATTGAAAAGAAAAATAAAATATTTGAAGTCATTAAAATCAGAGGGGGGTGTATTAGTAAAAATGAAAAGGAACTAAGTTGCTTTGGTTGAGTGCATGGGCCTGAACAGAGGGGGTGTGAGTAGTAGAAACGACCCAAAGTCCAAACAAGTTGAAAACAGAAAAAAGAAAAAAAAAGCCAAAAGGGTGTCTGGGGCAAGGGGGATTCGAACCCCAGACCCCTTGGTTTCACACGCTATGCTCATGCCACTGGGGTGGCTATACATCCAATGTATATGCCCACCCCAGTAATAGATATACCAAACGAATGTTCAGAATACTATTTCTTAAAACCACATGAAGAAAAAGGCGCTACATCAATAAACACCATCAACCGGCCATGCCCATGCCTATGATTTCACATAGCCATGCGGCATGCCATTAAAAACAAAACAGATAACCTTGCAATCAATGCGACTACTGTACCCATGCCTATCTGATTTGATGTAGCATGTTTTTTTTTGTCCCAGTTTCCCCTTTTCAATACTGTACGCATGCCTCTCTGCTTCAATACTGTACCCAATCCATGCCTCTCTGCTTCAATACGGCTAATCTTGACCATTGAAAAAAATGAATTTGTTTTGATGAATTTCGTACATTAAAAATTTTGTTTACACTAACGCCATATCCCACCAATCGTACCTTAGTCAAATGGACTGGCCAACCGTTGCATCTTTCAAATCACACTAACCCCATATCCCACCACTATATAAAGACCACATCTACACGGTGTAATAATGTGTTTTCGTTCCTCGGCATTGCTACAAACTCCTTCTCCTACCTTGCATAATGTAAGTCTATATTTTACGTTTTTCAATTAAAAAAATGAGTATACTAGTAGTACTACTATTTTTTCCATAGGCAGTAATCATGATGTAAACACGGTTTACAAAGTGATTATTTTGATGTGTTTAATTTTTTAATGTGTTTTATTTAACAACATTTTTTTTTAAATGCAGGATTTATTTCTACACAGTTATAGATCCATCTCTGGTAAGATCAAATTCACAATTTTTTTATTTTTTTCCTATCTAATTCAAGTTTTTATTATTACTTACATGATTTTTTTTATGTAGAAAACAATTGATGTATGCCCTGACAACATCGAATTATTTCCGGAACATCTAAAAAGGGAGAAGATTACAGTCTCACTATACAATCTCCACAACAATAAATTCATAAATGTCCCATATCGCTACAGAAATAGGAAACCATATATTCGAAAAGCACATAGAGTGGCATCATTCTTTGGTTTTAATGTTCCTACATCAATAAAATTGTACTATTTGCCGATGACAAATCAGTTTAATTTTGAAGTCATAGAAACAACTACTACAACTAGCAATGATTTTTGTGAAGTAGATCAAAGTAGTGAAGGCAGTGCCATGACAACTGCTGCCAGTTATGTTTAATTTTATTGTATTATTGATTTAATTTTTATTGTATTATTGATTTAATTTTTATTAATGAATTATTTTACGAAAATGCAATTACTACAATTTTTATTTGATTTAATGTAAATATTTTAATTCAGAAAATATTATACCTATGGTTTGTAGTAACAAAAACTGCATAATCATAATCACATGGTCCAGAATAAATAAGTTTAATTTTCATTTAATCATTCAAAATGTAGTCCTATTATTTAAAATCACAACCGTCGGATTCTGATCAAACGATCAAGGACACATGACCGATTTTTGGTTTAGTTTCCCTACCCTACATGACCCGTCCATCAACGTCATAAAAAGGCATATGTTGTCAGTGTATAAAGGATACTACTAGTACAAAATTGGATTTGAAGGAATTTTCGGTATGATTGTATTAATTGATTACAGTATTCTAGTGACACGAAACTGTTTACCATATTTCTAATTAAAAAATTAATTTTATTTTATTGGTGTCAAATGTTTATTTTCGGAATTTAAACCTGGCCAAATTTTGAAGTTTTTAATCCCACTTCCCACACTTTTAAAGGAAACTCAAAAATCTGAGAGGTCAGACTTGCAACACATTTCTCCAACTCCTCAAGCAGCAGGTAAAAAATAGGGTTTAAGTTACCTTGAGTTTTGGTAGTACTATTGTAGCAACATGCATAGTGAGATATCCATATTTTATGTGTGATTTTGTCATTGCATATGTAATAGATGAAACCACTACACCCGATCGACCTGGATGAATTTTATTGGGAGGCCACTATCACACTTGGGATGGCGTCCGGAAAAAATGTTATGGTAATATTATAATGAAAATTGAAAGTAGATTTTTTTTTTTAAAAATTTATGATCATGGTTCATAATTTTTTTGCAGCACTTTCCAAGGAAAATCACAAAGGAATGTCTATTTTTTAATCAACGGGAGATAATTTTGCTTGATGCAGAGACTGGGAAGAGATATGATTGTGCTATCCATAATTCAAGAAGGAATTGGATGGAGAAGTACATTGGAAAGAGGTGGTATGAGTTTGTTAAAGACAAGCGACTTAAGACCGGAGAAGTTTTGAGTTGTACTATCCCGCCTACTCCACAAACCATGACTGTCAACGTGTTGGACCTTTTTTTTAAGGGAATTATTGGAGTGTATATTTTAGTGGTTGTTTGCTTTTTTTGAGTAAAATATGTTTGAATTTTTTGAAGTTTTAAGTCATGGTTGTTTTTTGTGATAGTTCTCCCTCCGTGTTTTGTACGGTTTATGAATGAATGAAGTTTAGTTAGTATTTTGTAGTAATGGTTTATGGTTGAATGAAGATTAGTGTTTTTAAATTTTTAAACCAACAGTTGCACATGAAAACACCATTTTTCATCCATTGTTGACTTTTGATGGCTTAGTTTAGAGAGTGGGTGACCGCAATCAATCAATTTCAACAAAAAAGAGGACTTCATTTAGTCAAAGTAAAAATTTACATACAAAAAAAAAAAATAACATTAAAGCTTTAAACAACACCACCAGTAAAACCATTGATTCTATTTTTGTACATACCAAAAACAAAACAAAACAAAAAACATTACCTAACCATTTGATTATGCAATCCTAACAACTCTAATCAGGTTTGATTCATTTTTTTTCACAAATTTAAACCTTAAAACAACACCACCACTAAAACCATTGATTCTAACAAATTTGGCCCATCCTGCACCAAATTTTGTGCATATCCTCTTTGCAGGACCGTTGTTGAGCACACTGCATCTAACTTCAGCACCTTAAGGTCCAAACAACACAACCTCCTTCAAACCCGTTGACCTGATGAAGCAAGCAAAGTCCTTGCGAAGTGTCTTCCAATAAAGAAAAGAAATAACTAGTTGTGTTTTGATTGTTCAAACAATAAAAATAGCATGACACAAAAACTAATTAGATTCTTACCAACTGTGGAGCGGTTGCACTATGAGCAGTGAGTTGTTCGATATAAACATCAAAGTCGTTTAAACCCAGTCGGTAGGTGTGGTCCGAAGGAAGTTTGAATGGGTCGATAGGGTAATCTTCAAAAACTTTGATATGGAACGTGTTGTTCCCCAAATAAGTCAGCAACACCATTCTATCACCTTGAATATGGAATGTATGTCGGACGTCACTCCACCCATCTGTGATCAATGGCTGGTCCTTACTTCCATTGAACTTCACCATAACACGGGTGTATTTGCTGTCCAAAATCAGGAAATCCTGGCCGAGTTCAGAAAAAAAAAACTCTTGGACGAACTTGAAGCACATCTCGCCATAAGGCTTTGAATGTTATGACAAAGAAAAATAAGAAGAAACTGAACCCAAAACTCAAAAAAAAAAATAGTTGTCAGCAATATTTAACCTCAGCAACCGAATGGATTGTCAAGAATCCACCTAAAGCCTTCACTGTCACCATTCTTCGATTTCCTCCTTCCATTGAATCCTTGAGATTATATATTTTTTGGAATGTTTATTTGTCTGCAACAGTACTGGGAAAGAATTGTAACCTAGAAAAATCTATGTATGCGGAAGGTCTATTTATTGGGTCTACATTCGTTCGATCGACATCCAACGTCCCATATTTTAAAGTCCGCATTTTTTTATTTTAAAATCTAAAACTTGTATTAAATGTGAGTCCTCAGATGGGAATCCAACGGCTTTGACGGCGTGATTGCGGCAAAAGTTTGACAGATGGGATTCCAATTTCGTTTTGTCAGTTAATTAAATGTGTGTATCGTGTATCGTGATCGTGATCATTCCTAATCTATAGTCGTCTGGTTTACATCGGACTGTTGTTATTCAAAATTGTTATTTATTTAAATAATAAAATTTAAATCTTAGTATTTTTTTATCCATCTGATCAAGATCCAATGGATAGTGATGGCTTTTTTCCGTGTAGAATAGGATGTGAAACTAAGAGTGCTACATTTTTGCATTTTTGGTTAAGTAGTTCCAACTTATGCTTTGAAAAGCTTATTAAATCTTTTATGCTAATTTTTCATAACCTTTTCTATTTTAATTGTTATAAGTCCTGAGAGGTAATAACTTATGAAAATAATTTATAGCACATATAAAAATAATTTAAATTTATTTTATCGATTGTTTGCCAAATAGTCTTTTTATTTATTTAAATATTTTAATTATTATATTAATTAATATAATAATGTTAATTTAACATTAATAGCTGGAAATAATATATTTAACATTAAATTAATTTAACATTAATAGCTGGAAATAATATATTTAACATTAAATTAATTTAACATTAAAAATATATTTGGAAATAATATATTTAACATTAAATAATTATTTTAACATTAGTATATTAATTAATATATTAATTAAAATATTTAAATAAATAAAAACGAAAAAAAAAGGGAATTGTATGGGGTTGTTCTTCCCATGGACGAATTTTGGTGTTTTAACTTCAAAAGTGTGGCATATTGTTAAAAAATCCTTTAATTTGTGTTTATTTTGATAAGCACTTGTCCTATAAACTCCAAATAAGTTATTTACCCAAATTATAAAAAAAATTGAAGTTATTAAAAAATTAAACACATTAGTATTACAAAACACATTGCAGTTTAATAAAACACATTAATATTAAAAAAATTTAACACATCAAATCCAGTTTTGTCCCGTAAAAAAATTATAGTTTTGTCATCCTCACTTAGTAAATCGTGAATTCATCATGATTACTACTAATGCTAACTTGGGGGCTACTAATTGCTACGGTAGTAGTAGTACCTATCAATACCAAAACCTTTCATATAACGTTACTATTTTATAAGTATATTGAAGCTCCCTTGAAATATCATCACGATCATTAATCCAATTTGAACTCCCTGCACAAAAAATACCCAAATTTAAAAGTTACAATATGAAGCAAAAATCTCCATCCATGGGTAACAGAAGCACCGGACGCACAAAGCCTAACAAAAATAATGAAACAGATAGCAAGGAAAAGACCACCCATTCCATACACATTACTGAGGAATACACTGAGACTCATACTAAGGGATTCAAAGCTGAACTGATCGTCATTTCATCGAGGTTTTAAAATCTTATTTTTGTTTACCTATTAGCATGTACAATATGAGTCTGATTGATTTTTTTTTTCGATCTTAGAATCAACTTTTCAAAATCATATGTCTTGGTTATTGTCATACCCAAAATTTTGACCACTAAGATTTCCCATCATTGTGTAAATCATCATCACAATATGGATGAACCATTAGTCTCCCCAAAGATGGGTGAGCATCCACTACAATCAGACTTATGGTTTCAAGCCCTCTCAGAGCTCTTAGACAAATGATCAATCAAGAAATGACATGATCTTCAACTTGTCTAGCCTCTCAAACATCCATAAAGGATCAAGAGGACTCCCACTTCAAGGATTAAGCACAAGGCTTCTCCCTTCTAGGTGGATCAAGCCTTAAGATCGCCAGTGTCACCAAATTAGGGTTTGGTCGACCAGGGCCTCCAGATGGAAATTTTCCTCTGGGCATGAGCCAATGCTTCAAAGCATAACATATGATGCTCTAAGGGACATCATGAACCCAATCATCAAGTCAATTTTGCCTCAGGGGATGCATTCATAAAAAATCAGGAATTAGGGTTTCTTGACCTAATTCACCCCTAAGTTGACTTTTGGGACAAATCATGAGCCAAGACCTCAAGACATGATTTGAGGGTCTGTAACAAACCACATTGGTCCATTTGTAACAATGGATTTAGCCAAGAAGCTTGAGCAACAAGTTTCAATTTCATCTGAACCACAATTAGGGTTTCGCGGGAAAAGTCAACTGTGCCTTTGACTTTTGACCAGGACATGCTCCCAAACCCTAGGACATGATTCAATACACCCTATAACACCTATGAAATCAATCCATAAAGTTTGATTTAGGTCAAGAACTTGATTTCATAGAGGATCGTACAGTTTAGAATTCATCTGATAAAAAGTCAACTGTGCACAAAAGTCAACTTTGACTTTTTGAGATTTTTCACAATTATGGTTTTTTAACCCTAAAATGATGTTAATGTGTGATTGGAATCATCATTCATCAAGAAAAATCAAGAAAAGTGGGATAACTTGTAAAAGGGGGTAACCATAAAAAACTTAGAAAATTTTCTAAGTTATGGAACAAAGTGGCTAGGGTACCAACTTTGGAGGATCATAACTCCTAAACCACAAGGCCATTTTTTCCCATCCAAAGTTAGATTTGTAGCTCTCATTTTTTCCAACACTTAGTGAAATTTTCACTAAGTCATAATCTGCCTTCACTTTTTTTCCAAATGTAGGGGCATTTCTCACTTGGATCCAAAAAGTATCAAAACCAATTATGATAAAGTAGTTGTTGTATCATATGAGGGCTTTACAAAATGGCCAAGAACTCCATCAAATTCCACTTGAGCCATGAGATATGACAATGGCAACATGCCTTGCTGAAAACTGTCAAGGCAAGGCATATTTTGGAGTTTTGCTCGATTTTCCAAATTTGTGCAATTCCAAGCAACTCTATCCATCTGAACACCTCAAGGGGGGACCAAGGAGGAACTAACTTTGATCCCAAGCCTCCTAAGTCTTTGGAACCAAAAATAGCATGCCAAACCTAGAATTGCCTAAAAGAGGGACAAGACTCCAATTTTATTTTGGAGCGTTCAATGGATGCACCAAGGTGGCATGGACTGAGCCATTTCCAACTGAATTTAGTCAAGACTTATCCAAGACCAAGGGAACCAGCAACCTGTGCCCTAACCTCTAGTCAATGGCTAGAGGAGACTTGGATTCTCATTGCTCAACATTGGCCAAACCTATACAGCAGCTGCCATTCATTATTCCTTGCAAAATAAACTTGCTCTACTATAAATAGAGCTCATTTGTGATCAGTTTGAGTACACCAATGCCATCAAACAGATGCTTTCCTCAAAATCTCTTTCTTCACTCCAATTTTGGCTTCTAAAGCAAGTCACTATCGGGTTTTGAGTTTGAGAGCAATTCCAACCAAACCAATCACACACACACCTCATAAACATCATATAGAAGTGATCCAAACACTCACATAACATCTAGAACACCAAAATCACAAAATCACCAGCCAACTGGCCAAGCCTTTGACAAATTTGCAGTTGAGGTGCCATCTCAAGTTCCAGATCATTTCAATCCATTCCATGCATCCAGACACACTTCATGGCACCTAGGGAAGCTATCCAGATCATTGGAACCTAGCTGTAACACCTCTAACACAAAACATGATCACCAGCTGCAAGTGGTAAGCATGAGCTCTTCTAACTCTATGATCCATACAATTTTTGCTGCACAATAATTTGGCCATATGTTCATAATCATGCATGGAGTGTTTTCCCTCAATCAATTGCATTGTTTGAATCGTGTATGAAATTTCTGAACCTTCATGCAAATTTTAGGGTTCTTGAGGTTTCTCTTTGATTTCTTATTCCATGTTTAAAATAAATGAAATTAAAGACCATATACATGATCGTGAGGTTGAAACGAGTAGATTGATATGTAGATTGCATAATATCATCAAGTATTCAGTGAGATTGGATAGAAAACGCAAATATGCAGAAACAGAGGAAGGGCGCGTGTTCTTGCCATGTTCTTGGCGCCCTTTTTCAAATATTTGAATATTTGAATCTTGTGATTTTATTTAATTGATTCAAAAATTAATTTCTCTCTGAGTTTTAATGATTTTAAGTTGATTCTTTTTTTAATAATTCACAAAAATGTTAAAATATTTTATTTTACCAAAAAATCCCAAAAATATTATTTATTTCATATAATTGATCTTTTTGCAAAGAATTAATATTTTAATTGTTTTTGACATTTAAAATATTTTTTCCTTCTTGATTTTGCAAATTTTAATGACTTCAAATCATTTTGTAGGTCAAAACTTGATTTTTGAAACATTAATCCAAGATCACAATTTGTTTTCTACATGTTTATCAATTTTGATCATTTTAATTGAATTTTTATTCAATTAAAATACATATGGGCCTCTAATAGAGTGTAAAACCCAAGCCTTTTTGTAAATAAACTCATTTTAGACCTCACTTATTGTATAAGTCCCTCTGTGTATTTTCAAAATAATGGCACGATCGACGCCTTTTCATAAAAACTTTTGGGCCTCTCCTCGAGCTATAAGACCCATTCAAAACTATTTGGGCCTCTAATAGAGTGTAAGACCCAACCCCTTTGTAAATAAAACTTTTTTGGGCCTCAGACATTGTATAAGTCCCTCTGTATATTTTCAAACGTCCGGCGCGATCGTCGCCTTTTTAACAAAATCAACTGGGCTTTTCCTTGAGCTATAAGACCCATATTTATTCATTTTCAAACTCATGGGTCTCTAGTAGAGTGTAAGACCCAACCCTTTTAGAAAACCAAAATAATTTGGGCCTCAGTGTATTGTATAAGTCCCGATACCGTCAAAAAAATTCGGCGCGGTCGTCGCCTTTCTAACAAATCAAACTCGTGGGCATACCCTCGTGTTATAAGCCCCATTCTTTTTCTTTAAACACCTTTGGGCCTCTAGTAGAGTGTAAGATCCAAACCCTTTTAACCAAAACTATTTTGGGCCTCAAATATTGTATAAGTCCCTCTGCGTTAAAAGAAAATCTCGGCGCGATCGCTAGTTCAAAAACTATTTTTTTGGGCCTCTCCTTGAGCTGTAAGCCCCACCACTTGTACAAAAATAAACCTTTGGGCCTCTTGAGAGAGTGTAAGACCCATCCCTTTGTATAGAAAACCTTTTGGGCCTCAGTCACTTGTATAAGTCCCTGTACAATATACAAAACAACAGTGCAATCACTGATAAAACTTTGGGCCTCTCCTTGATCTGTAAGCCCCAACAACCTTTTCAAAGCACTTTCTCCTTTGATTTTGAATATAATATTGTTATCAAAGCTTTCTTTGTTGAACAAACTAACCAAACAGCATGGAAGCTCTACAACCGAGTAAGTGTTTACCCGCTTTCATATATATATATATATATATATATATATATATATATATATATATATATAACTGTATTGTGGGGCTGCTCACTGTAAGTCTTCTTTCATGAACTTTTATATACCTGTCAAATATCAACTGTGTAATACTAGTATAGTTATTTAGAGTGTTCCCCGGCAACTACGTCTAGCACTATGTAAAGCCCTGTTGATCGCTCTTAGATACATTCAAAACTAGATCCCCATAGGATTACCAGACACAGTCTTCCCTCCTCTTGGGGTTAAACAATATGGAGATGTGAAAGGCAGCATTCTCAGTGAACCCTTTCTCAGAATGTCACCCTTAGAAGTTGTCAAAGAAACTCTACTCCCCAGAGATGATCTCTTCTCCGTGAATGGCATCTCTTGAGTTTCTTGCAAATTCTCGAACTTTCCTGGCTTAATCTATTCTCTGTGAATGGCATGTCTTGAACTTCTCGGGGTTTGGGGACCCACAGGCTTCTTAAAAGCACCCTTAAAAATTGTCAAAGAAACTCTAACTCCCCAGAGATGATCTTTTCTCCGTGAATGGCATCTCTTGAGTTTCTTCCAAATTCTCAAACTTTCCTGGCTTGATCTATTCTCTGTGAATGGCATGTCTTGAACTTCTCGGGGTTTGGGGACCCACAGGCTTCTTAAAAGTATCCCCGCCTCCTCTTGGGCATTGTACAAGGACCCTTAGGCTTCTTAAAAGCTCTCATGTCTTCTCTTGGGCTTAATACAAGGACCCTAACGACCTCTTAAAAGTATAAGACAGAACTTAGTCATCCTTTGCTAGAGCAGTCTTTCCAGCGTCAAAACTCCGGCCATTTGAGGATTAGTACTCATCCCTTAATTCTCGTGCCTCCTCTTGGGCATTGTACAAAAGATGAAACTCTAGACTTGGACAGTCTCAATACCCTTTGGATTTCCCATTTCCTTAAAGAACAGGAAATAACCCCGATCTTCTGATCAGTACCAAAGTACAACCTCACCTGGAATCAGTCTCTTTTTAAGAACTGATTTTCTCTTTTAACCAACATACTGGACCTGTCACTAAACTGAAACAGTCACCAGCATAAATAGCCTTCTCTTGGGCTTTGTACAATGATTCTCCCCAGCGGAGCTAACCTTTTTAGCCTCCATCTCGGGCTTCGTACGAGATACAAATCACTCTCTTGTTGAGTATAAAAGACTCTCTTGTTGAGTCAAACATTTTTAGCCTTCATCTCGGGCTTTGTACAAGATACAAAACACTTTCTTGTTGAGTATAAAAAGACTCTCTTGTTGAGTCGATCACCTTTAGCCTCGATCTCAGGCTTCGTACGAGATATAAATCACTCTCTTGTTGAGTATAAAAGACTCTCTTGTTGAGTCAAACATTTTTAGCCTTCATCTCGGGCTTTGTACGAGATACAAATCACTCTCTTGTTGAGTATAAAAGACTCTCTTGTTGAGTCAAACATTTTTAGCCTTCATCTCGGGCTTTGTACGAGATACAAAACACTCTCTTGTTGAGTATAAAAAGACTCTCTTGTTGAGTCAATCACCTTTAGCCTCTATCTCAGGCTTCGTACGAGATACAAATCACTCTCTTGTTGAGTATAAAGATTCTCTTGTTGAGTCAAACCCTTTAGCCTCTATCTCGGGCTTTGTACGAGATACAAATCACTCTCTTGGTGAGTATAAAAGACTCTCTTGTTGAGTCAAACCCTGTTAGCCTCCGTCTTGGGCTTCGTACAAGACACATATAAAAACACTCTCTTGTTGAGTCAACCCTTTTAGCCTCTATTTCGGGCTTCGTACGGGACACAAAATCATCCTCTTGTTGGGTCAATAGCCTCCTCTTAGGCTTTGTATAAAGGAATCCCCGTTTGATTCAATCAACCTTTTAGCATCAAAGCATGCTTTGGTCATAGCATACAAACATCAACAACTCCTTTTCCCTCGTCTAAATTGCTGTAAGCGGCAAGGCTCTGGATTATTTACATCCACGCCACTGTCCCTCTTTTAGCATGAGAAATTCCTAAGGAAAGATGGCGTTGCTCAAAACTGAGTTAAAGTCTTCTCCTTCAGGTTAAAAATCCCCTATAATGGAAATTATGGCATTACTGGATTCACATATCCGAGTTAAAGTAATTCTCATTTATGATCAGTCACCCAACAATTGTGACAAACAAACCCCTTTAGAGATGACAAATTCTCTCTAAAGTTAACACCCTTTTAGCTTCACATCTTGTGCTTCGAACAAGATACTAATAAACCCTTCAACTTCACATCTTGGGTTTCAAACAAGATTCAAACCACCCTTATCTTCATGTCTTGGGCTTTGAACAAGACACCAAAACACCATTTCCTCCCATAGAATAGGAGGAACTTCGATCGCTCTGATTTCCCTAACCCGGGAATACGTAGGCATAAGATTGAAAAAGAATCTTAGCGAGCATACTAATAAAAAAACCAAAAATCCCGTACCTTCATACATCAATAAAAAAGTATCAGTCCTAACATCTTACCAATAATCTCGTCACACTGTGTTCTCAACAACATAACCTAAGAGAGACCCACGATCTTTGTAGCATCTGTAAACCAACAGTCATCTGTTCAAACTCAATATGCAATCAGGGTTAATTGGAGACATTTATTTCCCTTCCTTCATCAGCTTCAATAGGATAAAAAATGAATTGAGCTGTAGTACCCAGCTTCGCAACCACACATAAAACTCACGCTACAGAAAAATGGCGACTCTACTGGGGAGTATCTTGTCCTTATCAGATGTTCCCATCTCTTAGGCAGAGACCTTGAGTTCACGTTCATGTCAAATAAATGACTGCTCTGCTGGGGTGTCATTGTCTGTATAGGATCATAAGACTAGAGGTTTAGGATGATTAAGACAAATATATATACTGCTTTTCCTAATTGATATCTGTGTTTATTTTTCTGCTAATGGGAATGTGTGTGATGCCGCATGAGGAAAGATTGAGTATACACCTAAGATAGATGATGGCAATGCGGGTAATCTTACTGGGAGTGAATTCGAGTTAAGAGCCCCCGATCGACCATTAAACTTAGTGGAGACTCCCTTTGCAGATACATTGCCTATACGACTTCGGTTGTTGAAAGTAGTGTGGTCGACTGGGTTATCTGAGAAGCTGAGGTTTTTAACAGATGTAAGCTAATTTGTAGTGCGGAAGCTATCGGAAATAGTTGTCACGCGATACTACCCTCATCTGAGATCACTCTAGGATACATCAGCTCGCTGGCGATCCGCTTGCTGTTGTTATCCTAGAGGGGTCAATGATTTTGCGGATAGGTACAAAAAATCACCAATATAAACCTTTGGGGGGGCGGGGGGGGGGGGGGGGGGGGGGGGGGGGGGTAGAGCCTTGACTTCATGACACCGACCCTTTGACCCCATGTTTTTTCTATGTTTTTGTGTGTTGCATTCATACATTCATCTAAAAAACATTAAAACAAAGAAAATCTTCTCTTATAGTCTCTCCTTTTCAAATTAAACTAAGACAATGATTGCAAATATCAGAGAAAGGATATTGCGCTAATGGATTTCGGTAGAAGGAAAACTCATAAGTACACCTTCAAGGTTCCAAAGTTAGAGGATTTGAGAGGTTTGGCGAGAATGATCACCAAGCATGAGGCTTTCAGAGCCAAGTATAGAGGATTGATGTCCTTGTTAAGGGTCCACGTAATTGAAGGAATCCTGTCCACGTTAATCCAGTTCTACGATCCGGTCTATCACTGTTTCACATTCCCGGATCAAACCTTAGCAAGGGCAATTTATTTGGACGAGTCAGAAGTCAGGACTCACATGACTACTAAGGGTGGCATCCAAGGTTTACCAGCCCAGTTATTGACAAAGAAAGCCATGTACTTTTCCAGTATAGGGAATGTGGCCGCTTTAGAGAGCATCTTTGTTTTCCTCACCTACGGGTTATTTTTGTTTCCCAACATCGATAACTTTGTAGATATCAACGCCATTAATATTTTCCTGATTGGAAACCCCGTACCGACCTTACTCGCAGATGCGTATCATTTGGTACACTTAAGGAATTTATACAGCGAAGGGATGATCACGTGCTGTGTACCCCTGCTATACAAATGGTTCACTTTCCATTTGCCCAAATCTGCTGCATTTTGGGATCAAAAGAATACTTTATGGTGGTCGCAGAGAATCATGTCTCTTACCAACTCTGACATCGATTGGTACAATCGAATCTATGACGGGATCAAAATCATTGACCGTTGTGGAAATTTCCCAAATGTACCCCTTATAGGAACTAAGGGGGGAATCAACTATCATTCGGTGTTAGTTTGTCGTCAATTTGGATACCCGATGAGGCATGTCCCGCGCAGTGCTCATCTGGAAGGTCTTTTCTTCAAGGAAGGAGAAAATGATAGGGCACTAAAGACCGAAATAGTGCATGCTTAGAAACAAGTTCATAGGAAAGGACGAGAGTCTCTAGGAAAACCAGACAGTGTCTCGATGGAGCCTTATCTCCATTGGGTCCAAACTAGAGCTCTCAAGCTGAGGATGCCTTACCCTCGCCAGGAAGTTCTTCCATTAAGGGACTCTGCCCTTTATTTCATGTCTGAGACGGAAAAACTTCAAGTTACTCTCAGCAAAGTTCAGTAGGAGAAGAGGTCTTGGAGGAACAAGTACCGTATTCTCAATGTGGAATGTAAGAAAATACAGCAGCTATTAAGAGAAAAGGATGCTCTGATTGATATTTTAGAGCAACATGCTATAGAAAATCAGGATGACCAAAGGAATTTGCTCGCTCCTTTCACTTGGTAGAGGAATGACAACCCGACAACGGCCCAAGAGCCCCGGTCAAAGAAAAGGAAAGCACCAGAACCAACACTTGAGCTCTCTTCAGAGAGGACTCAGGATCCATTAGTTTAGATTTCCTTTTCCAGCACTTTGTAATCTACTGTATTTCCATTTCCTTAATCTTTTGAATTCAATAAAATGGGGTTCTCCCCATTGTTTGATATTTGCAATCCAATTGTCGAAGTTTACTTTGAATAAACAAAAATAATTAATAATCATTGCATTCATCATTCTCATAAACGTATTCTTCTTACCTACAAATCTCAAATTTGCGTCTCGATTCTAGAGTGAAACTGTCTCATTCGTACAATACTCGGGCCAATCATCAGAAAAAGATGGATAATCTCAAGGAAGAGAACAGAGAGTTGAGAGAAGAGATCGACACTCTGAAAGAGGATCTGAGAAAGCTTCATAACGACACGCAAGCTCTAGTAGAAGCTCAGATGCAACAACAAAGGACTGTGATCTCAGAGATCATATCAACGCCCATAGTGGAGAAGTATGATCCTAGGTACAAAATGCCGAAAGATCGTCCCTGGGGCATGCCACTTAACTATATCCCGGAAGGATATGTTCAGCCGATCGCTGAGGATCAGGGAACCGCAGCAGGAACCGCTAGGCCTGAAGGTTACAAACTTCGGGAAAACGAAGATGCCAGGGGCATGACAACAACTCCTGAAGGTTACAAACTTCGGGAGACACCGAGAGTCTCGGCCATAATGACTATACCACCACCCGTGGTACACACTGTCCCGGAAGGACAGATTCCACAGATACCGGCTGGTGGAAATGATAGCATGTTTGATAGAATGAATGAATTCCAGGAACAGTTCCTGGAAATGCAAAAAGAACTGCAGGCCCTTCGCGGTCAGGATCTATTTGGAAAGGACACCGCGGACCTCTGCTTGGTCCCCAATTTGAAAGTCCCGCACAAATTCCAGGTGTCCAAGTTTGAAAAGTACAAGGGTAACTCTTGCCCTCAGATCCATCTGGTGATGTACGCTTGGCGAATATCTGCTCAGACAGAGAACCAAGAGCTACTAATTCACTACTTTCAGGATTGTTTAACCGGTGTTGCATTAAAATGGTACATGGGTTTAAACCGCGCCACGATCGGCACCTTCAGAGATCTTGGCACTGCCTTCGTTCAGCAGTACAAATATAATATGGACATGGCATCGGACAGAGATCAACTCAGATCGATGTCACAAAAGGACAAGGAAACCTTTAAGGAGTACACTCAGAGATGGCGTGAAATTTCTGCTCAGATTTCTCCACCTCTGGAGGAAAAGGAGATGAGAAAGATCTTCTTAAAAACCTTGAGCTCATTTTACTACGACCGAATGGTCACCAGTGCGCCCAGTGACTTCACCGAGATGGTGGGCATGGGAGTTCGTCTTGAGGAAGCCGTCTGAGAAGGACGTTTAGTAAAAGACGCTGGATCATCAAGTAATACAAAACGATACGGTAGTGCTCTCCCTAAGAAAAAAGGGCAGGATATTGGGAATATCTCTCTCGGAAAGCAAAGGCAACGTTATCAACTAGTAGCAGCTGTGACTCCTGCTATCAACCCTGCGCCTGTTCCTACGTATCAACCTCAGGTTGCGCAGAGCCAACCTAATCAACAGCAATATCAGCAAAGGACATAACAACCTCTTCAGCAGGCTCGTCCTCCATATAACAACAACCGTGCAACATGACCACCAGGGTTTGACCCTATACCTGTGTTGTACGCAGAGCTATTTCCGTTACTACTGGTCAAGGGGCACGTCCAGACTAAGTCTCCTCTTACAGTACCGGAAAATCCGTCTTTTTGGTTCAAAGCGGATCAGACCTGTCCTTACCATCAAGGAGGACCAAGGCATAACATAGAAATCTGTCTCAGTTTCAAATCTGACGTACATTAGCTTTTTAGGAGCGGGGTTTTATCTTTTAAAGATACGAATCTGAATGTTCTCACGAACTCGCTGCCTCAACACGAGAAAGCTGCAGTCAATTTGATAGAGGGAGAGTCTAGAAACAGCTATCAAATTCACGGTGTATTCTTATTGAGGGCCAACTTGGTCAAGATGCATTGTAGACAGAGTGGATATGGCCATGTGCCACCTCATAATTATCACCAGTGTGATATCTGCTCTAAAAGCAATCGAGGATGTTCTATGGTGCAATCAGCTCTACAGGAACAGATGGATCTCAGATGGATCCAAGAGCATCGAGTTCGTGGAGTCAACAAGACCTATACGAATTCCAACATCATTCAGAACCACGACGTCCGTGCAATGAATGTCAACTTGGTGGCAATGCACTCAAGGCAAAGCCAATATCATAATCTGCCGCGGCACGATTACAGTTCCTGTTTGACTTGCTCGGTAAACAAACAGGGATGCTCTTTTGTACAAGAGGCCCTCCAGCGTCAGATGGATCTAGGATGGATTCAGGACTACCATGATAGGAATCCCTATCAAATCAACATGATTCAAATCTTCAATATTCGTCTGATGAATACCAGCTTGGTGGAGTTACACGCTAGGCAGGTCCAACTTGGTTTTCTCACTTCGCATGATTATCTGAAATGCAAAGGATGTTATGAGAATAACCAAGGATGCGCTCTCCTTCATAGAACTTTACAACACTTGTTAAACCACTGGTGGCTTCCAATCTATATGGATGAAGGCACACAACAAATTAGTGTGGTTGACGGGAACCTTACTCTGCATTAAAGTCAGGATGTCTGATCTACGGAAACAGATCTCGTGAGGTTACATTGTATTCAAAGCGGGCGTGGCCAGGTGCCACCACACAACTATGAACATTGTAGAGTCTGCTCGGAGAATAACCAAGGATACTACCTCGTGCGAGCAGCTCTCCAAGGTCAGTTGGATCGCAAAGAGATTCACCCAAACCTAGCTTCAGGGTCCGTTGATTGGACGCCAAACTACTTCGCAGATCAAATCAGGGACGTGGTTATAATCTCTGACCCTGAGAGGAACAAGGATGTTTGTACCATCATTCCTCTACTGGACGAATCAAAAGTTTTTAGCAAGGAACTGATTGAAGTTAATTACGACAGTCAGAAAAATCAGAAGGCTCCTGTAGTTATCTATCTGCCAGGACCATTACCGTATGAATCAGCTAAGGCGATCCCTTACAAATACGGTGCAACGATAATTGAAAATGGAAAGGAAATTCCATTACCCTCCGTCGTGAATATTGCAGACATCATTCGAGTAACACGGAGCGGTCGAATCTTCACCGAGGAGTTGGAGAACCTAACAAGGAAAAGGAACTTCCGACAGAAGCTCCCGATCCACCAGTCGACCAATCTAGTAAATCCAACCTTTCAAAAAACAATGATGAGATGCTGAAGCTTGTAACACCCCCAATCTAATACCCCCAAAACTAAAGCGGTAACAAAAATTCAAAATTTCATCAGAGTATATTTAAACCATTCACGGCATAGACTGAGGGGTCACATCAATTGAAACAAATACACATAAACCTGCTCATAAAGATATGCAACATTCTCAAGTAGTAAATAACAAAGGAACTTAGTTCCTAACACCCACAATTCAGGTACAGAATAAAAGCGGAAAATCTGTATTGAATCTCATATATATATATATATATATATATATATATATATATATATCACATAAAGAGTTTGTCTGTCATATACAACATCATACATGTACAAACCAAAAGATACATGTATACATAATACAAATAATCACACTCGATCCCCCGACTACCCGGTGCTACATATCAGAGCCGACCGATAAAAGAATGAAGACCTAAGCTTCACAAAAAGACCTCCAGCATCTAATCTGCAATGCCTCGTAGAGCATTTAAAAACAGCAGAAGGGTGAGAAACACAATCATAATATATTTGCATACAGTTATATAATAACACGAAAATACACATATAAAATATTCTCACCACCAATTATACCAGAATTCAAACACAAGCATCACAAAGTATATCAACCAAGCACAATACACATATCGCCAACATATAAACATATATCAACGCATCAATTTCATTCACAATTCTCACACATAATCAATCCATTCATGATTTATGCAAATGCGTAGAGACCGACACAACGACTCTATGCAATGCACATGCGGTACCATCCATCCATCATTCTCAACACTAGTTCACTCAGGAACTATTGGAATCATCGCTTGTTACTTAGTGTAACTCCCCGTCGGGAAAACGATGTTCCCCGTCGCTTAAGGTCCTCTTTGTATAAGGCTCACGATGTTTATGGATTGCTTTAGGTCGTCTTTGTATAAGGCTCACAATCCGATCGCTTTAGGTCCTCTTTGTATAAGGCGCACGATCGTCTATAATCATCGCTTTAGGTCCTCTTATTTTTAAGGAGCACGATCAGTTCCGATCCGAGTTACAGATCAAAAGTTACAGAATTTAGAAAACAGATAAAATTTTTGAAGTCCCAGACCACGCTGAGCGGGCTCCGCTCTGACTCGTGAGATTGCATTTTTTTCATGAGCGCGCTGAGCGGGCATCTGCGCGCTGAGCGGGCTCTGCGATTTTCAGAAAAATCCCTCTTCGAAAATCCAACCCAAAAATCCTATTTTTCACCCAAACTCAATTCCAACAGCAAAACAAACATCAACGATTGTTCAAACACACAGTGTGATCATACAATACAGTTTATATCGATTTTCGACCGTGAAAACATCGTTTTCTACTCCTTTATCTCATTTCGACCTATATTTGAAAAACCAACAAAACTTCCACACAAACATACATAATCATACACAAACATAGTATAATCGAGTTTCGCACCCTTACCCGATTAAATCGCCTTTGAAAAGTCGGTTGAATCGGTTCCTAAATTCACAAGTTTCCTCTTTTTCTTCTTTTTCCTCTTCTCTTTCTCTTCTCCTTCTTCTTCTTCTCTTTTCTCTCTATTTTTCTTTTCTTTCTACTTTTCTCTCTTTCTATTTCTATTTCTATGAAAAATATAATATCTACCCGACAAAAGACCAAAATACCCCTACACTAAAATATCTCGCAAACGTTCCCAAAACGCGACAAAATATAATTACGATGAAAAATAACATATTATCCAATAAAAGTCAGAAATAAAATTATATAATAATAAAATAATCAAAACGACTCAATTAAATAAAACTATCTAAAACTGGGGCATTATAACCCTCCCCCACTTAGAAATTTTCGTCCTCGAAAATATTACCTGAGACGAACAACTCCGGATACGACTCCTGCATCCGACTCTCCAACTCCCAAGTCAAATTGCCCTCAGCAGCGCCTCCCCACGTAACTTTCACAAGTGCAATATCCTTGCCCCTTAACAGCTTCAATTCGCGATCCAAAATCCTAACCAGTAATGCCTCAACCGTAAGGTTCTCCCTTACCTCAACCTCGTCCATCGGAATCACATGCGACGGATCCGGAACATACTCCCGAAGCTGTGAAACATGGAACACATCATGCAAATTCGACAGACTCGGCGGCAACGCCATCCGATAAGCCACAACACCCACTATCGCGAATATCTGGTAAGGACCAATAAACCAAGAAGTAAGCTTCTTCGACTTCAATGCACGACCAACCCCCGTCACCGGCGTAACTCTCAAAAATACATGATCGCCCTCTTGAAATTCAAGATCTTTCCTCCTTCGATCATGATAACCCTTTTGCATACTCTGAGAAGCCTTCATTTTCTCACAAATAAGTTTTACCTTCTCTGTAGTCTGTAGAATCAATTCCGGTCCAACCACCGAACTCTCACCAGATTCGTGCCAACACAACGGTGTTCGACATCTTCGTCCATACAACGCTTCAAACGGTGCCATTCCAATACTCGAATGGAAACCATTGTTATACGTGAATTCAATCAACGCAAGATAACTATCCCACGCACCACCTTGTTCAAGAACACAAGCCCGCAACAAATCTTCCAACGACTGAATCGATCTCTCCGTCTGTCCATCCGTCTGCAGATGATAAGCCAAACTCAACCTCAATTTAGAACCCAACGCCTTTTGTAAACTTTCCCAAAATCTGGAAGTAAACCTCGGATCTCAATCCGAAACAATGCTCAACGGAACACCATGCAACTTCACAATCACACTGATATAAATCTCTGCCAACCTCTCCAAGGAAAAACTGATGTTAATCGGAATGAAATACGCCGATTTAGTCAGCCTATCCACAACCACCCAAATCAAATTATGTCCCCTCAGTGTATTCGGCAACCCTGTCACAAAATTCATAGAAATGCTATCCCATTTACACTCAGGAATATCCAACGGTTGCAACAAACCACTAGGCTTCAGATGTTCTACTTTAGACTTCTGACACGTCAAACATGAATATACAAATTGAGCCACATCTCTCTTTAACCCGGACCACCAAAAGATCTTCTTCAAATCTTGATACATCTTATTAGCTCCTGGATGTATACTCAAACTACTCCAGTGTCCTTCCTCCAAAATCATCTTTTTCAACTCCGCATCATCAGGAATACAAATTCTACCCCGAAACCTCCAAACACCCTGATCATCCACTTTAATGTCCTCATTTTCACTTTTATCCCCAACCGTCATCAAATCCATAAATTTCACATCCAACTTCTATTTCTCGCTAACGGTCAACAGAAAATCATTAGTAACCTTCAACATACCAAGCCTCACACTGTCAGGCGTCAATTCGCACACCAAACTCAAAAACCACAGCCGCTAATTCAAGATCATGAGTAGGATAATTTTTCTCATGAATCCTCAATGGCCTCGAAGCATAAGCCACAACCTTACCTTCTTGCATCAACACTCCACCTAAACCAATCAAAGACGCATCACAATACACCACAAACGGTTCAGTAGGATTCGGCAAGATCAAAATCGAAGCTGTCGTCAATCTTCTCTTCAGCTCATTAAAACTTTCCTCACACCGAATATCCCAAATGAACGCTGGACCTTTACAAGTCAACTGGGTCAAAGGAAGTGCTAACTTAGAAAAACCTTCAATAAACCTTTGATAATATCCGGCTAAACCCAAAAAGCTTCTAATTTTAGTAACAGATCTAGGAGCCTCCCATTGTAGAACTGCTTCTACTTTAGATGGATCCACAACAATACCGTTACCTGAATTCACATGCCCAAGAAAACTCACTTCCGACAACCAGAATTCACACTTTGACAACTTGGCAAAAAGTTTCCTTTCCTTCAAAACCTGCAACACAATGCGCAAATGCTCCGCATGTTCCTCACGGGACTTAGAATAAATTAAGATATCATCAATGAACACAACAACAAAACGATCTAAATGCTCATGGAAAATACGATTCATGTACTCCATAAACACACCTGGCGCATTAGAAACCCCGAACAGCATCACCGAATCTTCATAATGACCGTATCGTGTCCTAAAAGTCGTCTTCTGAATATCTTCCTCTTTCACCCTTATCTGATGATATCCCGACCTCAAGTCAATCTTACTAAACACACAAGCACCTACCAACTGATCCATCAGATCTTCAATTCTCAGAAGAGGATACTTATTCTTAATCGTCACCTTATTCAACTGGCGATAATCAATACACAATCGCATACTTCCATCTTTCTTTTTCACCAATAAAACTGGAGCACCCCAAGGCGACACACTCGGTCTCACACACCTCTTTTCCAATAATTCATTCAATTGCTTCTTTAACTCAACCAACTCAGATGCCGACATTCGATATGGTGCCATCGATACAGGTCTAGTACCAGGAACTAGATTTATAGAAAACTCCACCTCTCTTTCTGGCGGCAAGTCCGAAATATCCTCAGGAAACACTTCCAGAAAATCACACACAACAGGAAACACATCAAGTGAAACTTGACTACCCACAGTCAACGACACAAACAACCCGAACAACTGAGCTTCATCCGCCAAAAGTTTCTTCAACTCTTTGGTAGATAAGAAACTCGAGTCTTCGTCTTCCTCAAGAGAAGGAAACCTTACTAGCTTATGATAACAATCAATATGAACCCGATTAAACTGCAACCAATTCATTCCCAAAACCACATCTAAACCTTCCAACGGCAAACACACCAAATCCATCTCAAAGTCTTTACCATAAATGGTCAAATGACAATTTAAACAAACCAAAGAAGTAGTTACTGACCCCGTTGCTGGAGTATCAATAACCATCTCTCCATCCATCGAAGACAACAAAAGATTCAAACGCTTCGCGCACTCTTAAGAAATAAACGAATGAGTCGCTCCAGTATTAATAATAGCAACTAAAGGCGTACTATTAATAAAACAAGTACCTCTGATCAGACGGTCTGCACTTGTAGTCTGAGTTCCCACCAAGGCAAAAACTTTCCCACCAGTTGGAGCTTTCTTCGGTTTCGGACACTTTGTACTAATATGACCAGGTTCACCATAGTTGAAACACGTCACCACATTCTTCCTTGCACAATCAGCTGCGACATGTCCTAAACCTCCACAATTAGAACACTTTCTCATATCCTTTCTACATTCGAACTAATGATGTCCTAGATCACAACACCTAAAACATCTCGGAGGATTAGACATACCTCCCCCACTTGGTCTTTTCTCAAAATTACCCCTTTGTTTACCCTTATCAGCTGGTGTCACATAAGGACCACTATGAAACTGTTGCTTCCCTTTCCTCTCGCTCACACTCTTATAGTGAGTAGAACGAGCCTTACTATCCTCCTCATAAATCCTACAACAATCCACCAAATCAGAAAACCTCCTTATCCTCTGATAACCAATTGCCTGTTTTATCTTAGGACGCAACCCATTCTCAAACTTCACACACTTAGAAAACTCCGCAGTCGCTTCCGCATAATGTGGATAAAACTGCACAAGCTCCACAAACTTAGCAGTATAATCAACAACAGACATACTACCTTGTTTTAATTCTAAGAACTCAATTTCTTTCTTTCCTCTTACATCTTCAGGAAAATACTTCCTCAGAAACTCAATGCTAAACACAGCCCAAGTGATCTCTTCCTCTGCAGCTTCCAAAACATAACGTGTACTAACCCACCAATCATCAGCTTCTTCTAGTAACATGTGAGTACCCAGTCTCACCTTCTGATCCTCAGCACAATCCATCACTTGGAAGATTCTTTCAATCTCTTTAAGCCAAATCTGTGCACCATCAGGATCATATCTTCCTTTGAAGACAGGCGGTTTGTTCTTCCTGAACTCATCATTACCAGCAGCATTAGGTGCACCCTGCACAGCCCGAGCCATAGCTTGCATCGCAGCAGCTAAAACAACATCATTCCTACCAGCCATATTCTGTTCATTTCCAATAACAGCAACTATGGTTAAACAAATAGCTCATCCAAACACAAATGCCGACAAGGACTGACACAAACTGACACCGACTGGCTCTGATACCACTTAATGTAACACCCCCAAAACTAAAGCAGTAACAAAAATTCAAAATTTCATCAGAGTATATTTAAACCATTCACGGCATAGACCGAGGGGTCACATCAATTGAAACAAATACACATAAACCTGCTCATAAAGATTGTAACATTCTCAGGTAGCAAATAACAAAGGAACTTAGTTCCTAACACCCACAATTCAGGTACAGAATAAAAGCGGAAAATATGTACTGAATCTCATATATATATATATATATATATATATATATATATATATATATATATATATATCACATAAAGAGTTTGTCTGTCATATACAACATCATACATGTACAAACCAAAAGATACATGTATACATAATACAAATAATCACACTCGATCCCCCGACTACCCGGTGCTACATATCAGAGCCGACCAACAAAAGAATGAAGACCTAAGCTTCACAAAAAGACCTCCAACATCTAATCTGCAATGCCTCGTAGAGCATTTAAAAATAGCAGAAGGGTGAGAAACACAATCATAATATATTTGCATACAATTATATAATAACATGAAAATACACATATAAATATTCTCACCACCAATTATACCAGAATTCAAACACAAGCATCACAAAGTATATCAACCAAGCACAATACACATATCGCCAACATATAAACATATATCAACGCATCAATTTCATTCACAATTCTCACACACAATCAATCCATTCATGATTTATGCAAATGCACAGAGACCGACACAACGACTCTATGCAATGCACATGCGGTACCATCCATCCATCATTCTCAACACTAGTTCACTCAGGAACTATTGGAATCATCGCTTGTTACTTAGTGTAACTCCCCGTCGGGCAAACGATGTTCCACGTCGCTTTAGGTCCTCTTTGTATAAGGCTCACGACGTTTATGGATTGCTTTAGGTCCTCTTTGTATAAGGCTCACGACGTTTATGGATTGCTTTAGGTCCTCTTTGTATAAGGCTCACAATCTGATCGCTTTAGGTCCTCTTTGTATAAGGCGCACGATCGTCTATAATCATCGCTTTAGGTCCTCTTATTTTTAGGGCGCACGATCCGTTCTGATCCGAGTTACGGATCAAAAGTTACGGAATTTAGAAAACAGATAAAATTTTTGAAGTCCCAGACCGTGCTGAGTGGGCTACGAGCGCGCTGAGCGGGCTCCGCTCTGACTCGTGAGATTGCATTTTTTTCAGGAGCGCGCTGAGCGGGCATCTGCGCGCTGAGCGGGCTCTGCAATTTTCAGAAAAATCCCTCTTCCAAAATCCAACCCAAAAATCCTATTTTTCACCCAAACTCAATTCCAACAGCAAAACAAACATCAACGATTGTTCATACACACAGTGTGATCATACAATACAGTTTATATCGATTTCCGATCGTGAAAACATCGATTTCTACTCGTTTATCTCATTTCGACCTATATTTGAAAAACCAACAAAACTTCCACACAAACATACTTAATCATACACAAACATAGTGTAATCGAGTTTCGCACCCTTACCCGATTAAATCGCATTTGAAAAGTCGGTTGAATCGGTTCCTAAATCCACAAGTTTCCTCTTTTTCTTCTTTTTTCTCTTCTCTTTCTCTTCTCCTTTTTCTTTTTCTCTTTTCTTTCTATTTTTCTTTTCTTTCTACTTTTCTCTCTTTCTATTTCTATTTCTATTAAAAATATAATATCTACCCGACAAAAGACCAAAATACCCCTACACTCAAATATCTCGCAAACGTTCCCAAAACGCGACAAAATATAATCACGGTGAAAAATAACATCTTATCCAATAAAAGTCAGAAATAAAATAATATAATAATAAAATAATCAAAACGACTCAATTAAATAAAACTATCTAAAACTGGGGCGTTACAAAGCTCATCCAAAGGAGTGAATACAACATTGTTGACCAACTATTACAAACTCCTTCAAAGATCTCGGTGCTATCACTTTTACTCAGTTCCGAAGCCCACAGAGAGGCTCTACAGAAAGTCTTAGAGCAGGCCTTTGTGGGACAGGATGTGTCAATATGACAGTTCGACAGCATCATCTCTAGCATCACTTCCTGTAACAACTTAGGATTCAGTGATGAGGATTTGCCAGAGGGGGGAAAAAGCCACAATATGGCGCTCAATATCACATTTAACTGCTAGGATGATGCTTTAGCCAGCGTACTGGTAGACACAGGATCGGCCATCAACGTTATGCCAAAGTCCACTTTAATGCGACTATCATTCAAAGGACCCCCGATGAGGGGCAGTGAGGTCATCGTCAAAGCATTTGACGGGTCTCGGAAAGCAGTTATCGGCGAAGTCGACCTTCCCATAACTATTGGTCCTCACACTTTCCTAATCACTTTCCAGGTCATGGACGTCCGGGCAGCGTACAGTTGTTTATTAGGAAGACCTTGGATACACCAGGCTGGGGCAGTCACTTCGACGCTGCACCAGAAATTGAAGTTCGTCAAAAACGATCAACTCGTCACAGTCTGTGGAGAACAAGCCTTGCTCGTGAGTAACTTATCATTATCTACTTGTGTAGAACCTGAGGAGGTTGTTGGAACTCGGTTCCAAGCACTGTCATTGAGAAATGAGAATCATTCAGAGAAAGGAACCTCTATTTCCTCATACAGAGATGCTCTCGAAGTGATCGAGAATAACAATGCAAAAGGATGGGGACAACTTGTCATTCCTACTGGTAATAAAACAAATAAAGGTCTTGGTTTTTCTGCAACCTGCACCCAAACAGCTACTAACGATGAAAGTCTTAATCCCATTCAGGATTTCTTCCACAGTGGAGGTTTCCTTCACCCAGTGCCTCAAACAATCCATACTATCAACAAGAAGGATCCCTCCGATACGGATGAGGAATGGAAGTCCTATCTCAATGAGAACGGTTATATGTCTCAGGAAGAGGTGCCTACGTCATTTTGCTATCCCGCACAGAGTCTGAGATTTATATCCAGGTCAGACGTCGAAATGATATATGGAGATTGTGATCCGGAAGGATGCCATGCTCCACCAAACTCATTAGAGGAAGACACTCTGATGAAGGACAACTTTGACCACGACTATTATGGCCTAATGGATGGCCTGCCTATCTGGCAGCCGTACCCAGGAAACTCGGGGCAAGAAAATTAGCCGAACAATGAAAATCAGCTGAGCATCATTGAACAGAATACTTGTGTCCCCACCATGTCATGGGATCAACACGCAGGCCATTTAGAAAATATCTCGTATGATGATGAATTGGCAAAGCTTGTCGGACTAGAATTCATCAACTATGCTTTTCCCGAGGTCAACGTCATCGAGAGGGATGACTCCTCCAATTCCAAAGAAGTGTGGGACACCTTGGAACAACCAAGTGGAAAATTTGACTTCATGGTCAAGTACACCGCTCCCGAAAGCTCTCGTATCAGGCTCGAAGACATCCAGCCAACTGGATGGGGAGATATACCTGAGAGCACAAATACTATGCAAAATACAACAGAGGAATCCTCCTACGACAACTTTTCCTTAGAGACAGATTTCAATGATCCTGCTCCGCCAAAAATCAGCGTCATTTTTGAAAACAAATCAAGGAAAGTACAAGACTTTGTGATTCACCTAGGAGTTCGCCGCCAATGGGTTGCTGTCGATGTTCCGAAGATTGTTCATAAGTTAAAGTAATTGTCGTCTTTAACCTTTCGCCCTGCCCAGGTGAAATGGATGTTTTGATAAGGGCTCACTTTCTGTAAATTTCCCTCTCCGCTTCGGCCAAAGCGACAGAGTTTTGTTTTATAGGGCCGTAGTTTCAAGAATTGACTTGTTCATTAATAAAATAACGTCATTCTGTAATTTCCGCATTAATTGCTATTTTCTCTTTTCGTTTTTCAGAAAATGGTAATCCTAAAAAAAACAACTCAATAATAAAAACAAGCAGTAAAAAAGAAATACACTGCACACACTTGCATTTTCTCTACCTCTTCTAAACACAAATCATCACGTCATGCAGATTGCTTGTTTTAAACCACGTTGAAACATACGATCCGATGCCTTCTCCCGACTTTGAGTTCCCGGTATTTGGGGCTGAAGAAGAAGTTGACGATGAAATTCTAGAAGAGATCTCCCGATTACTCAGACTGGAGGAAAGGTCCATTGAACCTCACAAAGAGCCGTTGGAAACGGTCAACTTGGGCTCAGAGGAAGAGAGAAAAGAAGTTAAGATTGGGGCATTACTCAGTCCAACTGTCAAAGAAAGTTTGACAAAACTTCTCAGAGAATTTCCCGATGTGTTTGCTTGGTCCTACCAGGACATGCCAGGGTTGGATACCAGCATCGTGGAGCATCATTTACCATTAAGATCGGAATGTCCTCCAGTAAAACAGAGGTTGAGACGGACTCACCTGGACATGGCCATCAAAATCAAAGAGGAGGTACAAAAACAGATTGACGCGGGTTTCCTCGCCACGTCAGAATATCCTCAATGGTTAGCCAATATCGTACCCGTTCCAAAAAAGGACGGAAAGGTCAGAATATGTGTGGATTACAGAGATCTAAACAAGGCTAGTCCAAAGGACGTCTTTCCCTTACCACACATTGACATGCTGGTAGACAGTACAGCAAAGTTCAAAGTTTTCTCCTTCATGGATGGATTCTCGGGCTATAACCAGATCAAAATGGCGCCGAAAGACATGGAGAAAACTTCATTCATTACCCCCTGGGGTACCTTCTGTTACAAGGTAATGTCGTTCGGTTTGAAGAACGCCGGGGCAACCTATCAGAGGCCATGACTACTCTGTTTCATGACATGATACATAAGGAAATCGAAGTGTATGTCGATGATATGATTTCAAAATCTAAAACAGAGGAGGAGCATGTGGCACACCTATCAAAACTATTCGAGCGGTTGAGAAAGTACAAACTCCGCTTGAATCCCAATAAATGCACCTTTGGTGTCCGTTCAGGGAAACTCTTAGGGTTCATCGTCAGCCAGAAAGGAATTGAGGTTGATCCTGATAAGGTCAAGGGCATTCAAGAAATGCCTTCTCCGAAAACTGAAAAACAAGTCAGAGGATTCCTGGGACATTTGAACTACATCTCCAAATTCATATTGCTCATGACCGCGACATGTGCCGCGATTTTCAAATTACTCAAAAAGAACCAGGACTGCGTTTGGACAGAAGACTGTCAAACTGATTTCAACAGTATTAAGGAATATCTGTTGAACCCACCGATTCTATCACCTCTAGTAGAAGGAAGACCACTAATCATCTACCTCACAGTCCTAGAGGACTCCATGGGGTGTGTACTTGGCCAACAAGATGAAACCAATAGGAAGACGTCTGCCATCTACTATTTGAGCAAGAATTTCACCGACTGCGAGACTCGGTACACTATGCTTGAGAAAACTTGATGCACTTTGGCTTGGGCAGCCAAACGTCTTCGCCAGTATATGATTCGTCACACCACTTGGTTGGTCTCCGAAATGGATCCAATCAAGTATGTATTTGAAAAACCTGCTCTCACGGGAAGGATTGCCCGTTGGCAGACGTTGTTGTCAGAATACGACATCGAATACCACGCTCAAAAAGCCGTTAAAGGGAGTATTTTAGCTGATCATTTGGCTCATCAACCGATTGACGACCAGGAATCAATCGGGTTTGACTTCCCGGACGAAGATGTCATGTATTTGAAAATGAAAGATTGCGATGAACCGCTACCCAGTGAAGGGCCAGAACCAAGTTCCCAATGGGGACTAATTTTCGACGGAGTTGTTAATCATTACGGAAACGGAATTGGGGCAATCATCATAACACCTCAGGGTACCCACATTCCTTTCACTGCCAGACTTACGTTCAAGTGCACAAATAATGAGGCCGAATACGAAGCTTGTATCATGGGTCTCGAGGAAGCGATTGATTTGAGGATCAAATACTTGGACGTATATGGCGACTCAGCTTTGGTTATCAATCAAATCAAAGGAGATTGGAACATATACCAATCAAGATTGATTCCTTACAAAGATTACGCAAGAAGGTTGTTACCTTTCTTCAACAGAGTCGAGTTTCATCATATCCCTCGTGAGGAGAATCACATGGCTGATGCATTAGCCACCCTCTCTTCCATGATTAGTGTAGGTCAATGGAATGACCTACCTAAGATCGACATAATGCGGCTTGAAAGGCCCACTTACATCTTCGCGATTGAAGCAGTCATAGATGACAAACCTTGGTATCCCGATATCAAATGCTTCCTTCAGAAACATGAGTACCCACCCGGGGCACTAAGAAAAGACAAAAAAAAACCCTCAGAAGGCTGGCTGGCAGTTTCTTTCTGAGCGGTGATACACTCTATAAGCAGAATTTTGACATGGTCTTGCTCCGATGCGTAGACAGACCAGAAGCAAACATGCTGATAAAAGAAATTCACGAAGGGTCCTTTGGCACTCATGCCAACGGACATACAATGGCGAGAAAAATTCTAAGAGCAGGGTACTATTGGTTGACCATGTACCGCCAACGCATCTCAAAGTTCTTTCTTCCCCATGGCCTTTTTCCATATGGGGAATCAACATGATTGGCGTGATTGAGCCCAAAGCTTCGAACGGACATCGGTTCATCCTAGTAGCCATTGATTACTTCACCAAGTGGGTCGAAGCAACGTCATACGCCAATGTAACCCGACAAGTGGTGGTCCGATTTATCAAAAACAATATCATTTGCCGTTATGGTGTTCCGAGCCAGATCATTACGAATAATTGATCTAACTTGAACAATAAGATGATAAGAGAGTTGTGTGTTGAATTCAAAATTGAACACCATAACTCATCTCCCTACCGACCTAAGATGAATGGAGCGGTAGAAGCGGCTAACAAGAACATCAAGAAGATTGTTCAAAAGATGGTCGTAACCTACAATGATTGGCACGAGATGCTACCCTTTGCTCTTCACGGTTATCGTACATCTGCCTGTACTTCAACAGGGGCAACCCCTTTCTCTCTAGTATATGGCATGGAAGCAGTGCTCCCCATCGAAGTAGAGATCCCATCAATCCGGGTATTGATGGAAGCTAAGCTAACAGAAGCTGAATGGTGCCAAAGTCGGCACGATGAAAGAAAAGTGAATCACGGCTCTATGCCATGGTCAGTTGTATCAACAAAGAATGAAGAAGGCGTTCGACAAAAAAGTCCGACCTCGCGTCTTCAGGAATGGAGACCTTGTGCTCAAAAAGATACAATCATTTCTCACTGATTCACGGGGCGAATGGACTCCGAATTATGACGGCCCCTATGTGGTCAAGAAAGCTTTCTCAGGCAGCGCCTTGAGACTTGCAACCATGGATGAAGAGGAATTTGCCTACCCCACGAATGTTGATGTAGTCAAGAAATACTTCGCCTAAACCAAAAAAAAAGAAAAAAAACTTCTCGGTGGATTGAAAACCCGAAAGGGTGGTCCAGGCAAAAATTAGAGACATAATAAAAAATTATCCCGATGGATTGGAAATCTCAAAGTATAATCCAGACAAAAGTTATGGATAATGGTAAGTAACTATGTCCAACAGGGGCAAATCCCCCAATAGCAGTCATGTTATCCATTCGAAAACTCCAGTCAAGGTCATCTTCAACAGAAGCTCAGGATGTCCCGAATTCAAAGTTGGTAGAAGGATAGTGGTCGTCATGTTTCAATGTAGCCCTTTTTCCTTAAATTACCATTTTCTAAACTTTGTAAATACTCTATGGAATCACGCGTTTGGCTGATTTCCATCCTATCAATAAAATTTGAGCCCTTGTGCTTTTGTTTGCAATTCTTATTTTGTTTTAGCTTTATAGAACGACATTTTAACATGATTAACGATTCTTGAAATAAAACAAAAATGAATTTACTTGTTAAAACTTTTTTGGCTTTTAAAAATAAAGATGGCAATTTCTTTTGACTGTTGAACATCGAAAGAATATCGATTGGTTCTCCCAAAGGCGGTTAAGCTTCAAAGTACAAAATCAAAGTACTCCTTCTAAACCAGTGCGCCTGAAGGAAGGATCGACTATGTCAGATGTGAATACTCCATCTGACATCCCCGGCAGAGTTCTTGCCTCCTAATCCCGACCAACGGTTGTCCCCGCAGGGACTATCTCTCCTAAGCACAGAATTGCTATCGTGAACCATTGATACTTTTCATCCCCCACAGTGGCCGAGTATCCTGTCGTGTTCATCCGTCAGTTTGTATGCCGCGTCAGTTTTGTCAGCATAAACATACATACATCATGCATTATTGATTTACATTTGCATTCATATTGCATCATTATCACTCTAGTCAGTCTTATCCCCTAGCGATAAAAGTCCCCTAAATTGAGTTGTTAGTTCTTTCCTCATCAGGAAATGTTGCGTCTGCACACTCTCTCTCCTCCAGTTTATTTCTGGGATGAAGTCGGCCCTTGACCACTTTGATAACTTGAACCTCTGAAAGAACAGAGAAAACGTTCGACAAATGTCACTCTTCGCCATTGAAGATGATATCTTCGCTTTCCCGGATTAAGGAAAATCTCCAGAGAAAGCCTCACAACTAAAGACTTTCGACAACACATTGATTTTGCTCTCCGAAGAGTCGATGTTAATGAAGTCATCAGCACCTAAAAATTGGATCGCATCATATGGCATTTCTCTGAGAAGATCTCGAAGAAAAGTATGATGTAATATCCCCAAGCAACAACACTCTCTTAAGAGACCTGCCTTCCCCAATAGAGTCAACAAATGGCGTCTCCAACAGAGAAGTTTGTACACCTCTACAATTCAGACGAATGGGTTCCCCAGCAAGTCTGACATCAAAATTTTTTCCATCAAATAAGATCTCCCCAGGAAAATTCGGCGAGAAGTTTGAGGAAAACCGCTACGCATAGCATCCCTTGTCGATAAATTTTATTGACAAAAGAAACTAAGACCAGTTCCTTGGTAGGAACCCAGGATCGAGGGGAAGTTTAAATCAGAAACTAAGACCAGTTCCTTGGTAGGAAACCAGGATCGAGGGGAAGTTTATTTCAGAAACTTAGACCAGTTCCTTGGTTGAAGACCAGGATCGAGGGGAAGTTTACCTTTTCTAAGCATCATTGCTTAGCAAAAGAAGATGGATGCGCAAACTGTCGTTCTTAACCACCATCAAAATTTCGGGTATTCTGATATTTAATCCTCTTACACCCCGAATGCCCGAAAACCTTCGCCATTCACACCTTCGGGTCCAAGAAGATTAAATAGAGGCATCTGTCATACCCCAAATTTTGACCACTGAGATTTCCCATCATTGTAAAAATCATCATCACAATATGGATGAACCATTAGTCTCCCCAAAGATGGGTGAGCGTCCACTACAATCAGACTTAGAGTTTCAAGCCCTCTCAGAGCTCTTAGACAAAGGATCAATCAAGAAATGACATGATCTTCAACTTGTCTAGCCTCTCAAACATCCACAAAGGATCAAGAGGACTCCCACTTCAAGGATTAAGCACAAGGCTTCTCCCTTCTAGGTGGATCAAGCCTTAAGATCGCTAGTGTCACCAAATTAGGGTTTGGTCGACCAGGGCCTCCAGATGGAAATTTTCCTCTGGGCATGAGCCAATGCTTCAAAGCATAACATATGATGCTCCAAGGGACATCATGAACCCAATCATCAAGTCAATTTTGCCTCTGGGGATGCATTCATAAAAAATCAGGAATTAGGGTTTCTTGACCTAATTCACCCCTAAGTTGACTTTTGGAACAAATAATGAGCCAAGACCTCAAGACATGATTTTAGGGTCTCTAACACACCACATTGGTCCATTTGTAACAATGGATTGAGCCAAGAAGCTTGAGCAACAAGTTTCAATTTCATCTGAACCACAATTAGGGTTTTGCGGGAAAAGTCAATTGTGCCTTTGACTTTTGACCAGGACATGCTCCCAAACCCTAGGACATGATTCAATACACCCTATAACACCTATGAAATTAATCCATCAAGTTTTATTTAGGTCAAGGACTTGATTTCATAGTGGATCGCACAGTTTAGAATTCATTTGACAAAAAGTCAACTGTGCACAAAAGTCAACTTTGACTTTTTGAGATTTTTCACAATTATGGTTTTTAACCCTAAAATGATGTTAATGTGTGATTGGAATCATCATTCATCAAGAAAAATCAAGAAACGTGGGATAACTTGTAAAAGAGGTAACCATAAAAAATTTAGAAAATTTTCTAAGTTATGGAACAAAGTGGCTAGGGTAGCAACTTTGGAGGATCATAACTCCTAAACCACAAGGCCATTTTTTCCCATCCAAAGCTGGATTTGTAGCTCTCATTACACTCTACAAAAGCTTCAACTACCACTCATTCCAATTCCCCATGGATTTTGAGTTAGGGAATGATCAAAATCACAAAAAGTGAAAATGTCACTTTTTTCCAACACTTAGTGAAATTTTCACTAAGTCAGAATCTGCCTTCACTTTTTTCCAAATGTAGGGGCATTTTTCACTAGGATCCAAAAAGTATCAAAACCAATTATGATCAAACAGTTGTTGTATCATATGAGGGCTTTCCAAAATGGCCAAAAACTCCATCAAATTCGACTTGAGCCATGAGATATGACAATGGCAACATGCCTTGCTGAAAACTGTCAAGGCAAGGAAGATTTTGGAGTTTTGCTCGATTTTCCAAATTTGTGAAATTCCAAGCAACTCTATCCATCTGAACACCTCAAGGGGGGACCAAGGAGAAACTAACTCTGATCCCAAGCCTCCCAAGTCTTTGGAACCAAAAATAGCATGCCAAACCTAGAATTGCCTAAAAGAGGGACAACACTCCAATTTTGTTTTGGAGCATTCAATGGATGCACCAAGGTGGCATGGACTAAGCCATTTCCAACTGAATTCAGTCAAGACTTATCCAAGACCAAGGGAACTAGCAGCCTGTGCCCTAACCTCTAGTCATTGGCTAGAGGAGACTTGGATTCTCATTGCTCAACATTGGCCAAACCTATGCAGCAGTTGCCATTCACTATTCCTTGCAAAAAAAACTTACTCTACTATAAATAGAGCTTATTTGTGATCAGTTTGAGTATACCAAAGCCATCAAACAGATGCTTTCCTCAAAATCTCCTTCTTCACTCCAATTTTGCCTTCCAAAGCAAGTCACTATCGGGTTTTGAGTTTGAGAGCAATTCCAACCAAACCAATCACACACACACCTCATAAACATCATATAGAAGTGATCCAAACACTCACATAACATCTGGAACACCAAAATCACAAAATCACCAGCAAACTGCTCAAGCCTTTGACAGATTTGCAGTTGAGGTGCCATCTCAAGTTCCAGATCATTTCAATCCATTCCAAGCATCCAGACACACTCCATGGCACCTAGGGAAGCTATCCAGATCATTGGAACCTAGCTGTAACACCTCTAACACAAAACACGATCACCAGCTGCAAGTGGTAAGCATGAGCTCTTCTAACTCTATGATCCATATAATTTTTGCTGCACAATAATTTGGCCATATGTTCATAATCATGCATGGAGTGTTTTCCCTCAATCAATTGCATTGTTTGAATCGTGTATGAAATTTCGGAACCTTCATGCAAATTTTAGGGTTCTTGAGGTTTCTCTTTGATTTCTTATTCCATGTTTAAAATAAATGAAATTAAAGACCATAAACATGATCGTGAGGTTGAAACGAGTAGATTGATATGTAGATTGCATGATATCATCAAGTATTCAGTGAGATTGGATAGAAAACGTAAATCTGCAGAATCAGAGGAAGGGTACGTGTTCTTGCCATGTTCTTGGCGCCCTTTTTCAAATATTTGAATATTTGAATTTTGTGATTTTATTTAATTGATTCAAAAATTAATTTCTCTCTGAGTTTTAATGATTTTGAGTTGATTCTTTTTTTAATAATTCACAAAAATGTTAAAATATTTTATTTTACCAAAAAATCCCAAAAATATTATTTATTTCATATAATTGATATTTTTGCAAAGAATTAATATTTTAATTATTTTTGACATTTAAAAGATTTTTTCCTTCTTGATTTTGCAAATTTTAATGAATTCTAATCATTTTGTAGGTCAAAACTTGATTTTTGAAATATTAATCCAAGATCACAATTTGTTTTCCACATGTTTAATAATTTTGATCATTTTAATTGAATATTTATTCAATTAAAATACATTTTGGAAACAAATTAGGGTTTTTGATTAATTCAACCCTCATCAAACTTTTTCAAACCCCATGGACCTCTAATAGAGTGTAAGACCCAAACCTTTTTGTAAATAAACTCATTTTGGGCCTCACTTATTGTATAAGTCCCTCTATGTATTTTCAAAATAATGACACGATCGACGCCTTTTCATAAAAACTTTTGGGCCTCTCCTCGAGCTATAAGACCCATTCAAAACTCTTTGGGCCTCTAATAGAGTGTAAGACCTAACCCCTTTGTAAATAAAACTTTTTTGGGCCTCAGACATTGTATAAGTCCCTCTGTATATTTTCAAACGTTCGGCGCGATCGTCGCCTTTTTAACAAAATCAATTGGGCTTCTCCTTGTGCTATAAGACCCATCTTTATTCATTTTCAAACTCATGGGCCTCTAGTAGAGTGTAAGACCCAACCCTTTTAGAAAACCAAAATAATTTGGGCCTCAGTGTATTGTATAAGTCCCGATACCGTCAAAAAATCCGGCGCGGTCGTTAGCTTTCTAACAAATCAAACTCTTGGGCCTACCCTCATGTTATAAGCCCCATTCTTTTTCTTTAAACACTTTAGGCCTCTAGTAGAGTGTAAGACCCAAACCCTTTTAACCAAAACAATTTTGGGCCTCAGATATTGTATAAGTCCCTCTGCGTTAAAAGAAAATCTCGGCGTGATCGCCAGTTCAAAAACCATTTTTTTGGGCCTCTCCTTGAGCTGTAAGCCCCACCACTTGTACAAAAATAAACCTTTGGGCCTCTTGAGAGAGTGTAAGACCCATCCCTTTGTGCAGAAAACCTTTTGGGCCTCAATCACTTGTATAAGTCCCTGTATAATGTACAAAACAACAGTGCAATCACTGATAAAACTTTGGGCCTCTCCTTGAGTTGTAAACCCCAACAACCTTTTCAAAGCACTTTCTCCTTTGATTTTGAATATAATATTATTATCAAAGCTTTCTTTGTTAAACAAACTAACCAAACAGTATGGAAGCTTTACAACCGAGTAAGTGTTTACTTGCTTTCATATATATATAACTGTATTGTGGGGCTACTCACTGTAAGTCTTCATTCACAAACTTTTATATACCTATCAAATATCAAATGTGTAATACTAGTATAGTTATTTAGAGTGTTCCCCGACAACTACGTCTAGCACTAGGTAAAGCCCCGTTGATCGCTCTTAGATACAGTCAAAACTAGATCCCCATAGGATTACCAGACACAGTCTTCCCTCCTCTTGGGGTTAAACAATATGGAGACGTGAAAGGCAGCATTCTCAGTGAAACCTTTCTCAGACTATCACCCTTAGAAGTTGTCAAAGAGACTCTACTCCCCAGAGATGATCTCTTCTCCGTGAATGGCATCTCTTGAGTTTCTTTCGAATTCTCAAACTTTCCTGGCTTGATCTATTCTCTGTGAATGGCATGTCTTGAACTTCTCGGGGTTTGGGGACCCACAGGCTTCTTAAAAGTACCCTTAAAAATTGTCAAAGAAACTCTAACTCCCCAGAGATGATCTTTTCTCCGTGAATGGCATCTCTTGAGTTTCTTCCAAATTCTCGAACTTTCCTGGCTTGACCTATTCTCTGTGAATAGCATGTCTTGAACTTATAGGGGTTTGGGGACCCATAGGCTTCTTAAAAGTATCCCCACCTCCTCTTGGGCATTGTATAAGGACCCTTCGGCTTCTTAAAAACTCTCATGCCTTCTCTTGGGATTAATACAAGGACCCTGACGACCTCTTAAAGGTATAAGACAGAACTTAGTCATCCTTTGCTAGAGCAGTCTTTCCAACGTCAAAACTTCGGCCATTTGAGGATTAGTACTCATCCCTTAACGCCCGTGCCTCCTCTTGGGCATTGTACAAAAGATGAAACTCTAGACTTGGACAGTCTCAATACCCTTTGGATTTCCCATTTCCTTAAAGAACAGGAAATAACCCTGATCTTCTGATCAGTACCAAAGTACAACCTCACCTGGAATCAGTCTCTTTATAAGAACTAATTTTCTCTTTTAACCAACATACTGGACCTGTCACTAAACTGAAACAGTCACCAACATAAATAGCCTTCTCTTGGGCTTTGTACAATGATTCTCCCCAGCCGAGCTAACCTTTTTAGCCTCCATCTCGGGCTTCATACGAGATACAAATCACTCTCTTATTGAGTATAAAAGACTCTCTTGTTGAGTCAAACATTTTTAGCCTTCATCTCGGGCTTTGTACGAGATACAAAACACTCCCTTGTTGAGTCGATCACCTTTAGCCTCTATCTCGGGCTTCGTACGAGATACAAATCACTCTCTTGTTGAGCATAAAACACTCTCTTGTTGAGTCAAACATTTTTAGCCTTCATCTCGGGCTTTGTACGAGATACAAATCAATCTCTTGTTGAGTATAAAAGACTCTCTTGTCGAGTCAAACATTTTTAGCCTTCATCTCGGGCTTTGTACGAGATACAAAACACTCTCTTGTTGAGTATAAAAAGACTCTCTTGTTGAGTCGATCACCTTTAGCCTCTATCTCGGGCTTCGTACGAGATACAAATCACTCTCTTGTTGAGTATAAAAGACTCTCTTGTTGAGTCAAACCCTTTAGCCTCTATATCGGGCTTCATACGAGATACAAATCACTCTCTTGGTGAGTATAATAGATCTCTTGTTGAGTCAAACCCTGTTTTCCTTCGTCTTGGGCTTCGTACAAGACACATATAAAAACACTCTCTTGTTGAGTCAACCCTTTTAGCCTCTATCTCGGGCTTCATACGGGACACAAAAGCATCCTCTTGTTGGGTCAATAGCCTCCTCTTAGGCTTTGTATAAAGAAATCCCCGTTTGATTCAATCAACCTTTTAGCATCAAAGCATGCTTTGGTCATAGCATACAAACATCAACAACTCCTTTTCCCTCGTCTAAATTGCTGTAAGCGGCAAGCCTCTGGATTATTTACATCCACGCCACTGTCCCTCTTTTAGCATGAGAAATTCTCAAGGAAAGATGACGTTGCTCTAAACTGAGTTAAAGTCTTCTCCTTCAGGTTAAAAATCCCCTATAAAGGAAATTATGGCATTGCTGGATTCACATATCCCAGTTAAAGTAATTCTCCTTTATGATTAGTCACCCAATAATTGTGACAAATAGACCCCTTTAGAGATGACAAATTCTCTCTAAAGTCAACACCCTTTTAGCGTCACATCTTGGGCTTCGAACAAGATACTAATAAACCCTTCAACTTCACATCTTGGGTTTCAAACTAGATACAAACCACCCTTAGCTTCATGTCTTGGGCTTTGAACAAGACACCAAAACACCATTTCCTCCCATAGAATAAGAGGAACTACGATCGCTCTGATTTCCCTAACCCGGGAATACGTAGGCATAAGATTGAAAAAGAATCTTAGCGAGCATACTAATAAAAAACCCAAAATCCCGTACCTTCATACATCAATAAAAAAGCATCAGTCCTAACATCCTACCAATAATCTCGTCACACTGTGTTCTCAACAACATAACCTAAGAGAGACCCACGATCTTTGTAGCATCTGTAAACCAACAGTCATCTGTTCAAACTCAGTATGCAAGCAGGGTTAATTGGAGACATCTATTTCCCTTCCTTCATCAACTTTAATAGGATAAAAAATGAATCGAGCTGCAGTACCCAAAAGCGATAGTGCTTCGCAACCACACATAAAACTCGCGCTATAGTTATAACTTAGTATCATTATAGTTTGTATTCTCTATACCAGGGTTATAACTTAGTTTGGTTTTGAAAAGTTAATATGATTTAACTTAGTATCATTTTAGATATGGCGTTTTCAAAAATTGATTCTAAGATATGGGGTAGGATTGCCTACCTTTACTGTTGTATGCCTTTCATACCTTTTGTCTAATAACAACATACATGAATGAATAAAATAATGAGATATCATTTAGTTGAGAAAAATAACCCACAAAGTTACCAAAGGCACCAAAGCCAAAAAGGTATCAGATCCTAACCCGACTAAGTATAATTTTAGTTTGTATTCTGTATTTAAACCATTACTAAACTGATTTTTTAAATGATTTACGTAGTCATCAAAATACTAGTGCTGGGAGTTACCACCCAGAACAAAAGGAGTATGACTCCACAGGGTCTACACCTCTTGCGAATCGCAAAAAAACAGTTAAAAAATGGCGGCAATTGAAAGGAGACCAACAAAATCCAAAGGTATTGCAACTTTTGGCACAACATCAGCACCGCCAAAAGGTCTAAAGGGAAAGGGAAAGAGAAATATAGATGATGACGGACAATTCCAAAATGTCAGGAAGACACTATTCTGTACACCTGAGGTTCCTGATGATAATGACTTTTACCTCAACTACCATCCCGGTGGTATTATTGGATATGAAGGCACTGATTATCCAGTTGAAATTCTTGAAGTAAGCATTCATTATTTATTTTGAATAAAACCTAATGTTACATTATATGAAACTAGGAATTACAATAGTCTCTAATTCATGTGTATTTAATGACAGTGGATGCCAGTGTCATTTAGACCACCTCCATGCATGAATCTAAATGACATATGTGCTTACACAACCACATACATTTTTATGCCCGACGAAGAAGAGATGAATGGGTAATTTTTTAATGCACTTGATAAAAGTTTAGTTATCAGAGTTAGTTTGGTGATTATATCAATTTTCTCTATAGTGATGAGGTTTTGGTCAAAACAACATCAAATGTTTATGGAGATAGGAGAACAATGAAGTCCCTGATGCCAAGACGCCCCTTGGACCAGGAGGTTATTGTTAATATGATACTTAGTTAAATTTATCCCATTTATGTATAATTCTGTTAATATCATTTTCATATTGCTATACAGATTATTAATCTTGTTGTTGCAAGACAGAACTGGTACATTTCTTCTAGGGGGAAAACTAAGTCTGTTTGGTATCTTCCTACTGAGTTTGCGGTACTTACTACTACTAATACTTCTGTTACTCGTACATTCCTTTAGTATTAATTATTGTCTTAAAATACATTTATTCATTTATTTTCATTGCAGCAATATGCATTAGAAGGTAACAACAGTCATGATTATGTGAGGAATTTATATCAATCCCGCTTCATGTCAACATCACCATTTGTTTCCAGGGTGAGTTGTGAGTTAGTAGTACTTCGTTACCAAATAAGTTGGCACATTAATAATTTTGTTCCTACAACTTAACATTACATTTTTGCAGATATTTATTCTAATGAATGACGGAGGAGTGCATTGGTATCTGTTGTGTGTTGATTGTTATGAAAAAAAATTACATTGGTTGGACTCTTTGAATTGTCCTGAGAGGCATCACTTCAAACGCCGTGCAATCCTAAAATTGGTATGTATGTCTGTGCGAAGTTGTTTTTTTTCAATCAATTGTTTGGCTTTTTATAACTTTGGTTTGAAATATGTGGCAGGCCATATTTCTTGAAGAAATTCTGCAGCACAAATCTTTTCTTGGTCCCCATGAACTTTGTCCAGGAAATATAATAACAACATTCGACCTAGTTGAACCAACGTTCATTAAACCACAACGACACGGATCGTAAGTACTCTCATACCTTACTCTATTTTAATTCTTTGACAGTATTACCTATTACGGGTCACTAATGCATTTACTAACCACAGAAATGACTGTGGAGTTTGGGTATACAAATGGATGATTGAGTGTCCCTTCATGTGTGAATTTGATGCTGTGACTGTAAGTTGGATTCATGTGAATATCATTAATTTATTAACTTTCCTTGTAATTATAGTTCTAACTGTCCTAAATGTTCATAATTTTATACAGGTTTCAACTACAGCAAGAATGAAGTTGGCTCTGTTTTTGGTTCATTCCGCCAATAATATGTTGTTGGACGAAGTGGTGACCAAGTCCACATCGCGCTGGAAGAATCTTGAAAAGCAGAGAAAGGCATTGGTGAAGAAAAAATGTCGTTGAGGCTTGGAGTTCTTCTGTTTGTATGATTGTTGGGATGATTTTTTTTGGTGTAGCATTGGATAATTTCTTCTATGTATTTGGTCCTACCATGGTTTCTTCTTTTGGATAATTGTGTGGTACTATTATTTGGGATAGCTTGGTAGTGTTACCATGTGTGATAATTGTGTGATAATTTTGTATTGTAGTATAATATTATCGTTTTTTATTAACGTGTTTTGACCCTTGACAAAATTCAAAACCAATTACTATAGTTGACCGATAAACAGATAACACAGATAACATTTTTATTTACCAATAACACAAAAATAATGATATGTTACTTCTGGATAGATCATACCTCTGTGAACTGGCTATGTACAACTGACTTGAGCTTACATCCGAGTTGAGCGCTTATATTCACATTCTCCTTCTACACAAGTTGGCTTGATCTCAAATCAACATGTTGCATACTCATCTACACTGTTCCAAACTGCAGCAAAATTTCGAATTCAAATCATAGGCTCAGCGTGATAATTTAGCATTGTCTCCAAAATTGATATTGAGATAACAAAAAAATGAACATTTTGCGCATAAACAACTTTCTTCAATGTATTTGATTCAGTTTAAACTTCATCAAGAACATTATTTAACACAAATAGATAGTACATTGGATAAATTATAATCAAGAAAGAACAAGCTTCAATTGGGTCAAAAAAGTATACATTATTTAACACAAATAGATAGTATTATTATCTACAAAATTGTTCTATAACAGTTAATGCACAAGAGCCTATCGCAATTTTACAGGCATGTGTTTCTTATGCTATGACCTTACATCCCACAAAGACACAACACTTGTGGTTCTTAATAACACGCATTAACTCTGTTTTGTTTACCCATGCATGTAACGCCCCATTATCCTTTTATTATTATTTGCTAATAATTATATGTTGTTGTGATCGATTATGTGTTGTTGTACTTTCGTTGTGTTTTGTGTACCCGCGGTGAATGGTAGTGGCCTTAAGTAGGAGGTCTTGGGCGTAGTAGGGGTGTATGGCTATTAACATAGAGATTAGCGGTGCGTTGAGTAATGTTGATTGGATGATTTAAATTTATCATTTGTTGACTAATTTATTTCATTAGTTAAGTGATAATGTTAATATAATAAGATAATTAAAATAATTAAGAGATGTAGTGAGTGGAAGGGCTTTATGGTAATTAAGAGAGGGTTAAGTGAGGGCAAATAAGGCGATTTATTAATTGGGGTATATGAGAGAATTAGAGAGTGAGAGTTCATTATTCTCATTCCACGTGAAAAAGTGAAAGAGGGAGAAGAGCTAGGGCAAGAGGAAGAAAGGGAGAATCCATTGAAGTTAGGAAAGCTCATCACTTTAAGGTAAGGGTGGGATTTCTTTCATCTCTCAAGGGTTAAATGATGTAAGTATTGAGGTAGAAATCACTAAGTTGGAATCCATGGGGTTGAATGAGGGTTATAGGAAGATTTTGTGATAATTTGATTGGAATTGATGAATTAGTCTTGTTTGATTTGTTTGGTTGAATTGCAAATGTTAGATGTAGGCTATTGGTGAAAAATCTATGGAAAATTGCTGTTAAAAATCGAGTTAGTGTAGAAAAACGCAGGTGGTTTGTTGCTGTCATCGCAGGGTTTTGGGCTATAGAATCGCAGAGCCTGCTTAGCGCGGTCTAGCGCGCTTAGCACGGTCTGGAGAAGTTTTGTCTCTTCGAGGCAGAGAGCTACGCGTTTAGCGCGGGTGGGGCTCGCTTAGCGCGACCTGGGACTGAAAAATATTATTTTTATTGACTTAAAATTCATGGAAAATATCTATTTTATATTACATTAATGTTGTGTTGTTGTTGTTGTATGGTGAGCATGTATTGAGGTGTTATGTGCTTGTTTTGTTTATGTTGATGTGATAATGTGAAATGCATGATTGAATGATGCAAAGATGTCTAGTTGTTGTATTGGTGCAATGATGTATGTTTAGATGAATGCATGTTGACTGTTAAATGATGTTGGTATAAAGATGAGTATGATATGTGTATGCATGAGTCATTGTTGCATGTTGTCATTGATGGTGCATGGCATGTGCATAGTTGTGGGATGGCGTGCCCAGGTAGGGTGTTATCTTTTATCCGAATTCCTTGATGGAATCGTTGTTGTTGGCGTGATTGTGTGCCCAGATGGGGTGTAAGCAATCACAATTGTTGGTGCTATCATGAAATAGGGGTCGTACATGACCATGAAACAGGGGTCGTTGGTGTGATCATGAAATAGGGGTCATACTTGACCATGAAACAGGGGTCAAGAGTTTCGACGGGAACTGTGATCATGAAACAGGGGTCGATTTTGGTACCACATGCATTGAGTCTAGTCGAGTCTCCTTTACAGTCTCTTGTTGATTGTGTCGCATGATGGTTGGTATAATTATTGGTGATTATATGTGCATTAGTTGAGGTGTGTGATTCTTGTTGGATGTTACGATATGGTGAATAACTTGATGATGTATGCTTTTCTATTTATATCATCTCTCTTTCGTTGATTTAAGAATCTCACCCCTTCTATGTTTAATGATGCTTTATACGACATCCTGCAGATACTCAGGAGTAGTTGGAGTCGTGGTCGGTGAAGACGAGGTACTTCACCTTGTGGCGTCTGCTCTGATATGTAACATGGGGAGTCGGGAACGCTATTTGCATGAGTTGTTTTGTTAAAAGGATTTTGTTGTCTTTATAGTTTCGAATTAAAAGTTGTCAGTTAAAACCGTTATGTTTCTTTATCTTTGTTATGATTGATTTTTCCGCCGCATAATAAAAGTTGGTTTATTGAATTATACAATATGTTACATGTCTAATAAAGAGCAAGTATGTTGTTGAAAGTAATGCCTTAAATTGAATTGGATGATTTTACTCTGATTTTTCGATTAATATTATGGGAGAATTTAGGGTGTTACAAAGTGGTATCAGAGCAGGTCGGTCCGTCCGACCAAGTTGTCGAGTCGTTGTCGTGTATGAGTTGTTTAGTGTCGGTGTTGTTTCCTTATCCATTGTGTTCTGTTGTTGGCATGTGACAGATTTAGAATGGCTGGAAGGAACGATGCTGCTCTTGCTGCTGCCTTGCAAGCTATGGCTCAAGCAGTACAGAATCCGTCACGTGCTAACGAGAATGATGAGTTTCGAAAGAAAAATCCGCCTACTTTCAAGGGAAGATATGATCCGGATGGAGCGTAGACTTGGCTCAAGGAGATTGAGATAATCTTCTGGGTTATGGAATGTCCTGAGGCACAGAAGGTTCGTTTAGGTACTCATATGTTGGCTGAGGAGGCTGATGACTAGTGAGTTAATACTCGTCAAGTATTGGGAGCAGCAGGTGAGGCAATTACTTAGGCCGTGTTTAGTAGAGAGTTCTTAAGGAAGTATTTTCCCGAAGATGTCCGCGGAAAGAAAGAGATTGAGTTTTTGGAACAGAAGCAGGGTAATATGACGGTTACCGAGTATACTGCTAAATTCTCAGATTTAGCTAAATTTTATCCTCACTACAGTGTGGCGACAGCTGAATTCTCGAAGTGTGTCAAGTTTGAAAATGGGTTGAGACTTGAGATCAAACAGGCAATTGGGTATCAGCGGATTAGAAGGTTTCCTGATTTAGTGGATTTTTGTAGGATATTTGAGGAAGATAGCAAGGCTATATCGGCTCAATATAAGGGACTGGCCGAGAGAAGAGGAAAACAACCGGTGAATCGTGGGAAGCCTTATGCAGCTCCCGCTGAGAAGGGTGAACAAAAACATGTTGATGGCAAGAATCCAAGTGGGGGAGGTGCATCTGCTCCTCTTAAGTGCTATAGGTGTGGTGAGTTGGGACATCGTGTCAGTGAATGCACGAGCGATGTGAAGAAGTGCTTCAAGTGTGGTCAGGCAGGACATCTGATTGCTGATTGCAAATCTAATCCGGTTACTTGTTACAATTGTGGGGAACAGGGCCATATTAGTACTCATTGTTAGAAACCAAAGCAAGCTTCGACTGGAGGAAAAGTGTTTGCCTTGACAGGGACTCAGACTTCCAGTGAGGACAGATTGATCAGAGGTACATGTTATATTAATAATACGCCTTTGATTGCTATTATTGATACTGGTGCTACTCACTCTTTTATTGCTGCTGATTGTGTGAGAAGGCTAGGCCTTGTTATTTCTCCTATGAAGGGACAGATGGTTATCGAAACTCCTGCTAAGGGATCGGTGACTACTTCTTTGGTCTGTTTGAATTGTCCATTATCAATCTATGGTAAGGACTTTGGTATAGATTTGATTTATTTACCGTTGGTAGGTCTCGATGTGATTTTGGGTATGAACTGGTTGGAGTACAATCATGTTCATATTAACTGTTTTAACAAGTCGGTTCGATTTCTTACTCCTGAAGAAGAGGGAGATGATGGTTTTCTGTCTGCTAGAGAGTTGAAGGAGCTCTTGGAAGAAGAAGTTCAGGTGCTTGCATTGTTTGCATCTTTGTCAGTGGAGAGTAATTTAGTGATTAACAAATTACAAGTGGTGCGTGAATTCCCTGAAGTGTTTCCAGATGACATTACTGATGTGCCACCAGAGAGAGGAGTAGAGTTTGCTATTATCTTGTCCCTGGTACCAGATCTATCTCTATGGTACCATACAGCATTTCGGTGTCAGAATTGTCAGAGCTGAAGAAGCAACTGGAAGACTTGTTAGCAAAGAAATTCGTGAGACCGAGTGTATCGCCTTGGGGAGCACCAGTGTTGTTGGTAAAGAAAAAGGGTGGTAGTATGAGGTTGTATGTTTATTACAGACAGCTGAATAAATTGACGATTAAGAATAAATATCCACTTCCGAGAATCGATGACTTTATGGATCAATTAGTGGGTGCCCGTGTGTTTAGTAAGATTGATTTGAGGTCAGGTTATCATCAGATACGAGTAAAAGACGAAGACATTCAGAAGACGGCTTTCAGAACTCGATATGGACATTATGAGTATGTGGTAATGCCATTCGGAGTTACTAATGCACCTGGTGTATTCATGGAATATATGAATCGTATCTTTCATGAGTACTTGGATCAATTTGTGGTTGTCTTTAGTGACGATATCCTAATCTATTCTAAGTCAGAAGAGAAGCATGCTGAACATTTGCGGATTGTGTTGCAAGTGTTGAAAGAGAAGAAACTCTATGCCAAGTTATCTAAGTGTGAATTCTGGTTGAGAGAGGTAAGTTTTCTTGGTCATGTTATTTCTGGTGATGGTATTGTTGTAGATTCATCCAAGGTAGACGTTGTTCTACAATGGGAGACTCCGAAGTTGGTGACCTAGATTAGAAGTTTCTTGGGTTTGGCTGGTTATTTCCGAAGATTTATTGAAGGGTTTTCGAAGTTGGCACTCCCGTTGACTCAGTTGACGTGCAATGGTAAGGCATTCGTGTAGGATGTTCATTATGAAAAGAGTTTCATTGAACTGAAGAAGAGGTTGACCACAGCTCCAGTGTTGGTTCTACCTGAACCAAATGAACCATTTGTAGTGTATTGTGATGCTTCTTTGATGGGTTTGTGAGGTGTGCTAATGCAGGATGGTAAGGTTGTGGCTTATGCTTCACGATAGTTAAGGGTACATGAGAGGAATTATCCGACTCATGATTTGGAGTTAGCCGCAGTGGTTTTTGTATTGAAGATTTGGAGGCATTATCTCTATGGTTCCAGATTTGAAGTGTATAGTGATTATAAGAGCTTGAGGTATCAATTTGATCAGAAGGAATTGAATATGAGGCAAAGAAGATGGTTAGAATTCTTGAAGGATTATGATTTTGGCATGAACTATCATCCCGACAAAGCTAATGTCCTGGCTGATGCTCTAAGTCAAAAATCGTTGCATGTATCTACTATGATGGGTAAAGAGTTATAATTAATCGAATAGTTCAGAGATATGAGTTTGGTTTGTGAACAGACACCGCATAGTGTAATGTTGGGTATGCTGACGATTAATAATGAATTTCTTAATAATATCAGAGATAGTCAGAAGTTGGATGTGAAGCTAGTGGATTTGATGATTGGAGATAACCAAGCAGAAGGTAATGAGTACAGGGTGGACGAACAAGGTGTGTTGCGATTCCGTGACAGGATTTGCATTCCTGATAATACGAAGTTGAAGAGAATGATTTTAGAAGAAGGTCATCGGAGTAGTTAGAGTATCCATCCAGGAGCTACGAAGATGTATCAAGACTTGAAGAAGATATTTTGGTGGCCTGGATTGAAACGCGACGTGGCTCAGTTTGTGTATGCTTGTTTAACTTGTGAGAAGTCAAAAGTGGAACATCAGAAACCTGCTGGTAAGATGCAACCGTTAGATATTCCAGAGTGGATGTGGGATAATATTTCTATGGATTTTGTGACAGGGTTGCCTAATACGCCGAAAGGACATGATTCTATTTGGGTAGTAGTGGATAGACTGACGAAGTCGGCACATTTCATTCTGATTAATATCAGTTTTCCTTGCAGAAGTTGGCAGAGATTTATATTCAAGTGATTGTGAAGTTGCATGGAATCCCGTTGAGTATTGTGTCGGATCTAGATCCAAGGTTCACTTCCATATTTTGGGAGAGTTTGCAGGAAGCTTTGGGATCAAAGCTGAGATTGAGTTCGGCTTATCATCCGCAGACTGATGGTCAGACGGAAAAAACTATCCAGTCCTTGGAAGATCTGTTGAGGGCTTGTGTACTTGAACAAGGAGGTGCTTGGGATAGTCATTTGCCGTTAATTGAGTTCACTTATAATAATAGTTATCATTCCAGTATTGTAATGGCACCTTTTTAAGCGTTGTATGGTCATAGGTGTCGAACGCCTTTGTGTTGGCACGAATCTGGTGAAAGTGTAGTGCTCGGACCTGAGATTATTCAGTAAACTATCGAAACAGTGAAGCTAATCCGGGAGAAGGTGAAAGCTTCACAGAGTAGGCAGAAGAGTTACCATGATAAGAGAAGGAAAGATCTTGAGTTTCAAGAAGGAGACCATGTGTTTTTGAGAGTCACTCCGGTGACTGGTGTTGGACGTGCTTTGAAGTCGAGGAAGCTTACTCCTAGATTTATTGGTCCGTATCAGATTTTGGCAAGAGTTGGACCCGTTGCATATAGAGTGGCATTGTCGCCGCGTTTGTCTAATTTGCATGATGTGTTCCATGTTTCGCAGCTTCGGAAGTATGTTCCGGATCCGTCGCATGTGATTCCGATGGATGATGTGGAAGTGAGAGATAATCTCACAGTCGAGGCCTTGCCAGAGCGTATTAATGATTGCGAGGTGAAGCAGTTGAGGGGCAAGGAGATTGTTCTCGTGAAGGTAGTATGGGGAGGTGCTGCCGGTGGGAACATGACTTGGGAATTAGAGAGTAAGATGCGAGAGTGGTATCCGAGTTTGTTTGCGTCAGGTAAATTTTTTAGGACGAAAATATTCTAAGTGGGGGAGAGTTCTAACGCCCCATTTTCCTTTTATTATTATTTGCAAATAATTATATGTTGTTGTGATCGATTATGTGTTGTTGTACTTTCGTTGTGTTTTGTGTACCCGCGGTGAAAGGTAGTGGCCTTAAGTAGGAGGTCTTGGGCGTAGTAGGGGTGTATGGCTAATAACATAGAGATTAGCGGTGTGTTGAGTAATGTTGATTAGATGATTTAAATTTATCATTTGTTGACTAATTTATTTCATTAGTTGAGTGATAATGTTAATATAATAAGATAATTAAAATAATTAAGAGGTGTAGTGAGTGGAAGGGCTTTATGGTAATTAGGAGAGGGTTAAGTGAGGGCAAATAAGGCGATTCATTAATTGGGGTATATGAGAGAATTAGAGAGTGAGAGTTCATTATTCTCATTCCACGTGAAAAAGTGAAAGAGGGAGAAGAGCTAGGGCAAGAGGAAGAAAGGGAGAATCCATTGAAGTTAGGAAAGCTCATCACTTTAAGGTAAGGGTGGGATTTCTTTCATCTCTCAAGGGTTAAATGATGTAAGTATTGAGGTAGAAATCACTAAGTTGGAATCCATGGGGTTGAATGAGGGTTTTAGGAAGATTTTTTGATAATATGATTGGAATTGATGAATTAGTCTTGTTTGATTTGTTTGGTTGAATTGCAAATGTTAGATGTAGGCTATTGGTGAAAAATCTATGGAAAATTGCTGTTAAAAATCGAGTTAGTGCAGAAAAACGTAGGTGGTTTGTTGCTGTCATCGTAGGGTTTTGGGCTGCAGAATCGCAGGGCCCGCTTAGCGCGATCTAGAGAAATTTCGCCCCTTCGAGGCAGAGAGCTGCGCGTTTAGCGCGGGTGGGGCTCGCTTAGCGCGACCTAGGACTGAAAAATATTATTTTTATTGACTTAAAATTCATGGGAAATATCTGTTTTATATTACATTAATGTTGTGTTGTTGTTGTATGGTGAGCATGTATTGAGGTGTTATGTGCTTGTTTTGTTTATGTTGATGTGATAATGTGAAATGCATGATTGAATGATGCAAAGATGTCTAGTTGTTGTATTGGTGCAATGATGGATGTTTAGATGAATGCATGTTGACTGTTAAATGATGTTGGTATGAAGATGAGTATGCTATGTGTATGCATGAGTCGTTGTTGCATGTTGTCATTGATGGTGCATGGCATGTGCATAGTTGTGGGATGGCGTGCCCAGGTAGGGTGTTATCGTTTATCCAAATTCCTTGATGGAATCGTTGTTGTTGGCGTGATTGTGTGCCCAGATGGGGTGTAAGCAATCACAATTGTTGGTGCGATCATGAAATAGGGGTCGTACGTGACCATGAAACAGGGGTCGTTGGTGTGATCATGAAATAGGGGTCATACTTGACCATGAAACAGTGGTCGAGAGTTCCGATGGGAACTGTGATCATGAAACAGGGATCGATTTTGGTACCACATGCATTGAGTCTAGTTTAGTCTCCTTTGCATTCTCTTGTTGATTATGTCGTATGATGGTTGGTATAATTATCGGTGATTGTCTGTGCATAAGTTGAGGTGTGTGATTCTTGTTGGATGTTACGATATGGTGAATAACTTGATGATGTATGCTTTTCTATTTATACCATCTCTCTCTTTCGTTGATTTAAGAATCTCACCCCTTCTATGTTTAATGATGCTTTATACGGCATCCTGCAGATACTCAGGAGTAGTTGGAGTCGTGGTCGGTGAAGACGAGGTACTTCACCTTGTGGCGTCTGCTCTGATATGTAACATGGGGAGTCGGGAACACTATTTGCATGAGTTGTTTTATTAAAAGGATTTTGTTGTCTTTATAGTTTCGAATTAAAAGTTGTCAGTTAAAACCGTTATGTTTCTTTATCTTTGTTATGATTGATTTTTCCGCTGCATAATAAAAGTTGGTTTATTGAATTATACAATATGTTACATGTCTAATAAAGAGCAAGTATGTTGTCGAAAGTAATGCCTTAAATTGAATTGGATGATTTTACTCTGATTTTTTGATTAATATTACGGGGGAATTTAGGGTGTTACAAAGCAAGCAAGCCCTTCTTCAGTGTGTGTTTTTGAGTTCAATCTATTTATGAACACCGGGTTTGTTTATAGAACTGAACAGTCTCATCTGAAGCATGACATGCAAGAATTAGATAGTTGTTTCGTTGTACCATCCATGTAAACCTCATGAGCGATAATAGTGCTGTAAAAAAAAGGGATGAAATAATTAGTCCCCAGTTGGCAACAGGTCCCCAAAAGTGAGATGTTTTAGGACCAATTGGACAGTTCCAAAATGCTTTGAAAGCAGCCATATGATACCACTTCTACTACAAATTATCATTAATAAATTATATCATATGACAAACTCCCTGGTATGTAAAAGCAAATATTTTGTACAAAACCAATATGTTAAGACTGCATCAATTCACACAAAAAACTAACTATTCTGCCCTTCCAGTCATAAATAAAGGGTGAAAAACTCTGTCCAGCAACTGCACACATTTAGTTAAAGTCTTACGCAGTCCACTAAACAAGCCCTCATTCCCAATCTACTGTTTGTTATCAAAATATTTAATCTAACAAAGTAAAACAGCAACAACAATCAAACCTTATTCCATTAAGTGGGATAAGCTACTTGAGTTAACTCTATAATGTTTACCCCTTCAATGTGTGTTTTCGAGTTCAAACACTCTGAGTAATCTGTTTGCAGCCATTACTTACAATAACACACAACTTAAACTTGAAAAATATCACAATAAATTAATTTTTATGCAACTGATAAACTAAAAAATCAGTCGAAACCTTAAAGATTCAACTGAATTAAGATGATTTCACTATCTACCAATTCAATGCAAATGCAATTTTCAAAATTTATGTATTTCATAAAACACAAACCCTAATCCCGAATTCCATAATTCCTGTGTAAGAATTGAATAAACTTCAAATTAAAATACAAACCCTAATCCCCAAATCGCCTAATCCCCAATTCCATAATTCCTGTATATGAATTGAATAAACTTCAAATTAAAATACAAACCCCATTCCCCAAATCGCCTAATCCCCAATTCCATAATTCATGTGTAAGAATTGAATAAACTTCAAATTAAAATACAAACCCCAATCCCCAAATCGCCTAATCTCCAATTCCATAATTCCTGTATAAGAATTCAAATCAACTTCAACTAAACGTACAAACCTAATAACCAATTAAAAAATTCACGTATAATGACTCAAATCAACTTTATTTTGGAAAAATATAAAGATTGAGAAGAATACGAACGACTACCTGTTAAAGAAGACGACGGCATTCCACTGTGGATCTGAAGTAAGGGAAGAGCACCAATACGGAAATAAGTTTGGGTGAGGGAGAATGATGGATAATCAGAAGAAGAAGAAGAAGACGAAGAGAGATTTAGGGAATTTCATGAAGGACTGATATGCAATAAATGAAAGTTTAAAATGAAAAGCTGATGTGGCAGTTAGGTTTTAAATGAAATATTGATGTCGCAGTTAGGGTTTTAAGATGTGTTTTGATTGGACATAAATAATGACTTCACCAAAAAAGTCATTTTGATGACTTCACCATATAAGCTCCCTTTTTCTTATTGTGTCTACCTTTTCATCTTCATGCAAAGCAAAATATTATATAATACTAGGGTTAGTAACAGAAGTAAAAATAAAAAAAAAACTTTTGAAAGCTTAATAGACAAGTGTTTCCAAAAAAAAAACTTAAAATATTACATATAAAAAAAGAAATTAAAATTAAACTAATACTAAATAATCAAAATCTAATTAAATCTAAATGAAATGATAATGAAAATAAAATGATTAAAAAGCGAGAAAAAAACTGTCGGAAATCGAAGTTGTCCAAAAAATGAAAATGAATACACCAAAATAATCATCATGAAACAAATGACTCGGAAAAATATAGTTGTCGCGGCCGGCAAAAGTTATCGAGTCGCCATCATATTTTTTTTATGGAAAATAAATGATAAACCTAAAATCCTAATCCTAAGGGTAGAGATTCCTAAGATTTGGGAGTCGGTTAAGTGAGGGGAAGGTGTTAGGCACCCCTCACCTCCATTGTACTCAATGGGATCCTCCTTAAGTTCTAGGGTATGTTTGTGTGTTATTTTAATGTTTTACTGTTTATACTTATTTATAAAACCTTAATATTAAGTAAAAAGTGAAATGAAATTAATCTAAGAGGGGGACCCTAAGTTTTATTATTATTATATTCGCTAGGGTTTACAACCCTATGCCTACGTAACTTTAATTTTAAAGGATCAGAGTAACCGTAGTTCACCTCCCCTATCCCCTATCCCTATCCCCATTCCTAATCCTAATCCTAATCCTAATCCTTTGTTTATACTCTTGGATATAGAGTTTTATCCCATGAACCCTATCCATTATTTATACTCTCGGAAGAAGAGTCCTATCCCTTAAATCCTAATCCCTGGGCCTATATTTATACTCTTGGAACCTAAGAGTTTTATCCCAGAATCCTTATCCATTATTTATACTCTCGGAAGAAGAGTTCTATCCCTTAAATCCTATCCATTAGTTATACTCTCGAAAGAAGAGTTCTATCCCTTAAATCCTATCCATTATTTATACTCTCAGAAGAAAAGTTTTGTCCAATGCTATATCCCTAACTTAACTCCCTAAATATCCCTTAAATATCCCCTAATATCCCTTGTAATATCCTTTATAATTATCCCTTATCCCAAAAAAAAAAAAAAAAAAAAACTCCTTTAAATATTCATAAGAAAAACATCCAAAAGAAATATCTTTAATCCCATTAATTCTTTAATAAACGTATAACAATAATTATCCCCAAATAAATTCCCATTTTAAAACCCAAAATTAAATCTATATACCAAAATTATAAACCTGTATGAATATCCATATTTTTAAATCCCCCATTATTAATATAAACCCATATTGAATAAAATCCCAAAAATTGTAAGAATAACATAATTAAACAATTTTAGCAAATTATAATTAAATCCCCTTTTTAATATTTAAATTCCAAAAATCCCAAAACATTTATTCCCCATTTTAAAATCATTAATCTCCAATATCCATGTTAATTCCCAAAAATCTTCCAATTTAAATGTTAAAAGAAAAAAAAAGTTTCCAAATAATCCTTTATTAAATTTTTATATTAAACCCATTAATTATTTAATATTAACGAATAATTATTAAAACCCAAAAATTAATAATTATTAAGCCAATTAAAATCATAAATTAAATAATTTATTAATTTCCAAAATAAATAAACTCAAATCATGAGTTACAACCCACATTTATTACAAATTAAACCCATATTTAAAAAGTTTTATAGTTAAAGTCCAAAGATTAATTGTAAAAAACAAATAAATTATAATATCCAAAAATATAAATTAAACCAAAAAATAATTATAAAAATACCAAAATTACCATACCCAAAAATATGACTTAAACCCAAATCATGATAATCCTAAATGTGTATAATCTCTTAATCATTATGATTAAAACATTTAATTAAATGATTCAATTTCCAATCTTAATACTTATTATCCTAATTATATGCATCTTGATCCCTTAATCTTTAATCAAAAATTAATTAAAATATTTTAATTTATTTATTTGATTCATAATCCTAATCATGGTTATGTTGTGAATGGTCGTTGAGATCATTACACAGTGATGTTGAATTCATATGGATATACAAATTCGGGTAAAGACACGTTTTCCCCTTTTTTATTATGTTAATAGTCATATTAACCATAATAAAACTTAACTAAAATTAATCGTATACTCCAAACAAAATTAAATATATACAAACCCCAAATTAATCATATACATATACACAGAGTAATTAATCCAATCCTCAAATTGCAAGTCAAAAAATTTCAAGAGTGAATATATACAATTGATAATAACTTGGTGATACCAACCTAGTGTGTTGTGACCCATTTAAGCTGCTTCCTCCCTTCTTTTCTTTTCGTTCCTTGCATTCTCCTTTGTGTATCCCTTTTCTCCTTTTTGTATTCCTTTGCTCCTTGCTAATTTCCTTTATGCTTTTCTTCCTTTTCCTTTAGTGCGAGACCCCTTTTCCCTTTTTGTTCCCTTTTGTGTTGTTGTTTTTCGATGTGAAGAACAACAACTTTTAAAACTGATTTATTTGTGAATTGTGGGTCAGAAAGGATGTGGAAAACCAGGTCTATTTATAGATAAAAAATTAGGTCAAACATTGAATGGAATTTGTCAGTTTTGGAAGGTTTTAATCTGATCTGATTTTCTCTATTTCTTGGAGCCCAAGCCAATGAATCTGGATGGATTCATGGCTTGATGAATTTAGATAAAAAGTATATTTTAAAATAGGCTAATAATGATAATGAGAAAAAAATATTTGATTGATTTTTATTTTTATTTGTATGATTTTTTGAGATTTTTCCATAAAATATTGATTCTAATGAAAAAACCGTATTTTTAAAATTGCATTAAATACAAATACGAAAATTAAAAATTAAATATTAAAAAATGATATTTTTGTGATTTTTTTATTAAAAATAAAATAAAAAAAAGTTAGTAGTAAAGAAAAAACAAATACAACATTAAAAGTGAGAAATATGGGTTTCGAACTCGTGACCTCTCCCTCTTGTAACTCCTTGTACACCCTTTCTACCAACTAGGTAATTCCATTTATTCAAAATAGAATGGCATAATTTTAATAATAATTCCATGATAATATTAATATTAATAATAATACTAATATTCCAATAACCCCATTATGACCCTAATATAATTTATCAATAAAAAATTAATCTAATCCTAATTAATCCATATAAAGTTAATAGTAATCTACCCCCATTTAACTGATAATGCTATTATAATTTATTCTTCCCCTGCTATTAAAACAAATAAACCCCTTAATACAAAAAGCGAAAAAAGAATAGACGGGTGGTCAAAATTTGGGGTACGACAGCTGCCCCTATTTAATCAACTTCAAATTGAGATGATGATAACTGTGAGTCTTTATCTTCTCGAGGAAGAGATGATCAAATATAAAGAGGAACCCTAATTTTGAACGCGGAGTTGATAGGTTTAGAATCCGTGTGGACCAATCTCTGATGCTTCGTTAATATCCCATTATCCCTTATGCGATATCCCTAAGTACAGAAGTTAAGTAAGATTTTGACGATCTTCCAATTCCGTAGTAGTACACCCTTATAGAACCCCTGATGAAATCTTGAATTTGATAGAACCCATGTAACGCTTCTCGGTGGAACCCCTAATAAACCTTGACGAGGTTGTAAAACCCGATGGAACCCCTTGATAAATCCCTTATCAAGATCTATTTTGATAGATTCATTGGTAAAACTCCTTTTTGATTAATTCCCTAATAAAACCCCTTTGATAAAACCTAGATCGAACCCTTTGATAAAAAATCCTGGTGATATCCTTTTGACAAACCCTTAAGGAACCCCCGATGAAACCCCTTGCTTGAACCCAATTGATAAAATTCCCTTGATAAAACTCCTTTGATAAAAACTCCTTGGTAAAATCCCTTGATAAACCCCTGATAGAAATCTGATAGAACACCTGGATAAATCCCTTGGATAAAAAATCCGATAGAACCCCTCGATAAATCCCTTTGATAGAACCCTTTTGTTAAAAATATTTCGATAAAATCCCTTGATAAATTCCTTTCGATAAAATCCCTTCATGAAACCACTGTCGATAAAATCCCTTGATGAATTCCTTTCGATAAGATCCTTCGATGAAACCCCTTTTGATAAACTTCTTTGGTAAAAACCCCTTGAGAAAAAAAAATCGGATGAAATCCTTTTGATAAATCCCTTAATGAAATCCCTTTTGATTGAACCTCATTGATACTCCCTTGATAAAATTACTTAATTGAACCCAATCGATAATACTCCTTTGATAAAATTCCTTGATTGAATTCCTTGACAAAACCCTTGGATGAATCTTTTTAAATGAAACCCTTAAATGAAACCTTGGAGGAATCCTTGATGAAAATACTTAGATATTTGATGAAACATATCCCTTATGAAGGCCATGTTGCCGATCTATGGATGTGAGAGATGAAGACCTACTCACTGACGGATGATAATCGAAGTGATGTTTCAATGATATAGTTGGGGATTAAACCCCTAAGAGTAATTATGAACCCTATGCATGTTCATGTATGCATGTGATGCTATATTATATATGCCCGATTAGATGCTAGAGTGTAGTGACATGATTAATGCATAACAATGATTTAAATGGGTATGTCTCCATAAGTGCCCCAATCTGTCGGGTCTTTGAAGAGTTTGCCTCAATATGAGTTTTGAAGCAACTTGTATTTGAAGACTTTCCATTGTATTATCCTTTGGAGAAATTTACCCTTGGAATGATATGCTCCAAATAAACCGTTTTTTTAAGCGATTCCTTTTGATTAATCCTTGCAATGTCCCAGATTGATTGAGTCTTGAAAAGTATGCCTGAAAAGAACTTAGATCCCACCATGATTTGATATGACCTTGATATGGATTGCCCCAGTATTTGAGTCCTGAAAAATATGCCCCTAATTATTAGGATCTGGAGGAGTATCTTGAGAAAGAACTTGGATCCCACCATATTACGACCTTGATAAGGACTGCCCCCAATATTTGAATCTTGAAAAGTGTGCCCCAGTGTTTGAATATTTGAAAGGTACGCCCCTGATTAGACTGAATCTTGGAGTGGTTGGTTTAAATGTGCGCTTGAGGTGGCCTGCCCCATTATGAGCCCCTTGAAAGGTCCTACTCCTTATTATTAGACTCATAGAGGTATTTTGACATAGGTGTGCCAAATCTTTGGATGTTTTGCCCCTAGTTAGTAGGATCTTCAGATGATGTACCCCTATGATCATTAGGTTTTGCCCCTTGGTTGGAAAGATTCCTTGGTAATTTGCCCCCTAATCATAAATGTCTTGAATCCTTGTGCCCTTGATCAGTCCTTTGTTGAAATTTCCTTAATGCTAAGTATTGATTTGGAAGGAGAATGTCCCTTTGAAAAGTAATTATAATTCCATGTTCATGCAAGTTTTTGAAATCCGAAATTTATACAAGGTGTATGATAGATGGTATTCGTCCATGAGGTTGGCGCGAATGAGAATGAGCAAATGATGATTTAACAAACATTCAGATTCGGAGTCAGTTTAACAACGACTTTGCCGAGTAAGCTTTTATAGTGCCCCTAGCTTCAATTAGGACTTTTATATGTTGTAACGTGGCCTGGTTCACGGTTTTAAAAAACAAAGATACAAGGCTCAAAATTTGAAATTTAACCCACCCCTTCTCCTTGATGTTCTCCATTCCTAAATCCAATTAACCCAACAAATGCGTTCATCCTGCAAGAGAAACTTTTCAGTCATGGTGATTAAAAGGTATACTAGTTTAAGCACTTTATGAGTGTTTTTTAGGTGCAGTCACCCACTCCGATTTATAAGATTGTTCCATTTTTCCCTTTTTCTTTTCTTTTAATCCCTTATTTTTGCATGGACCAATTCTTTTGAATTTAGTGGCCCATCGGGATACCCTTATTTTACCTAAGTCAATTTTCATCTTTTTTCTGATTTTTTCTTTTTGACTTAGCGGGTTTTTTCCTTTTTTTTTGGAAACAAATCTTGAGTTTTTGCTTTTGGTTTCGAACGGGTGTGACTCCCATGCTTGGTATTATGAGTTTTTATCTCCCTTGCTTCCTCGATGTTGAATGGTGCGAGGAAGAATATGTGCTTAAACTTTTATCCTTGTGATTAGATGTACTGATTCCCTTTCATTAGGACGCATTGTTGAATTAATTGAAATCTACCCTGCCCCTGGTTAAGATTAAGGTTTTTTTTAATATAAAATAAACACCGACTTCTGGCTCGAGGGGGTTGACTACGGATTACTCCTTATTTCTCCAGTGTTTAGGGAGTGAAACAATGCCTTACATCGTCAGGCAGATCTTACTATTAAAATCATACGTCAGCAAATTCGATTGTTTTAATTTACCTCATTCTCCTCCTAAGTTTGTCAATAGGTGAGAAGTGAAAAGAAAAGCTTTGATTTTTTTTATGGCCTAAGAAAAGGAGTGTAAACAAATGGATTGATTCCAAAATCATGCATGCTCATCTTATTTAAATTATTTCCCAAAAAGTACATCTTTAAATTACAAACAACACTTAGCAAAAAAGAAAATACAACTGGAAATGATAAAGGCCTAATGATCCTAGGGATGAGCTTCCTTGTTGATCCACCAAATTTAGGAGACACTTCTTGAAGTTCTTGCACTTTGTCAAAGTAAGGGTGACCTCTCACCAATGGGACTCTTCATTTGAAATTCAATTGTCAGTCTTGTACTTTGTACTCATCACTTGTAGGATTGGAATATGATTAAGTGATTGTAACTTCACTAAGGCACCCCTGAGTAAGTCAAGAGACATTAGTATGAGATCCAAGTTCCTTCCAAACTTCCTTTGTTGAAACGTATGAGGCTGCTACTGAAATAGATACAATTGAGACTCTGTTGCAGAGGCATATATCATCCAAGGTTGTTATATTTGAGGCTCTAGGTGGGCCTCTAGTTGGCATGGTGAAGGGTTAACTTCCCTCTTCAATGGTACTTTCCCCCTAGAGTTGCTTTACAGCTTCTTAAGGTATCATTTAAGTTTTTTCATGAGTATCGAGAAACCTTTTAGCTCTTGGTATTTGGATAAGGGCGAAAGCGGAAAGGATATGCAAATGTATGTGTATGTATGCAAATGCATGAAAATGCATAGGGTATGCAAATTTTTTTTTTTTAATATTTTCATGAAAATGATGAATGAATATTTTAATTAAATATTTTTATTTGGTTAAGGTAACGTGAAATGCAAGCATGACCTTAACTAGGTAGGATCCCTATAATAAGTTTAGATCTAATTCTTATTTACCCAATCCCCTCACATGTAGGATATATGGTTTTGGACAGCATAACGGCCCTAGAATTTATGGACTATACCCTCGTTTTACCATGAGAAAGATCAAGCCTTCCTACGGTAAACCTTTGGGATAAGTCTCATCTAGGAAGACCTTAGTAACAACCCTTGAGGGTTGAATACTTAGGGTCACCATGAGTTGATCGGGTTTCCTAAAGGTCCTCAGAATCTTGGACCACATCCAAAATTATCAACTATGTTAAGGGCTAGTCTTACCAGGAAGATTACTTTGGAGGGTCTATCAGAGTGTGGCATTAATGCATAGTCGGGATGTTACATCCCTTCCATTAACATTTCTGTTCCACGTCCTAACTTAGGGTATCCTCCAAGCTTGGGTTTTAGCTTCACACATCACAATATCCCAATCCAATGAATGATGAAAATATAATAAACATGAAGAACAAATATAGTAAATAATAAAATAAAACATAAAATAATCATGCAAATATATAAACAAAAACAGTAAACAACCAAGCCAAACAAACAAGAACCCTAAAACCTAAGGCTAGGATGAACTCTCTTTAGGGAGGCGCCCCCAGCAGAGTCGCCAGCTGTCGCGGTCGGCAAAAATTATCGAGTCGCCATCATATTTTTTTTAAGGAAAATAAATGACAAACCTAAAATCCTAATCCTAAGGGCAGAGATTCCTAAGGTTTGGGAGTCTGTTAAGTGAGGGGAAGGTGTTAGGCACCCCTAACCTCCATTGTACTCAATGGGATCCTCCTTAAGTTCTACGGTATGTTTGTTTGTTATTTTAATGTTTTACTGTTTATACTTATTTATAAAACCTTAATATTAAGTAAAAAAGTGAAATGAAATTAATCTAAGAGGGGGACCCTAAGTTTTATTATTATTATATTCACTAGGGTTTACAACCCTATGCCTACGCACCTTCAATTTTGAAGGATCAGAGTAACCGTAGTTCACCTCTCCTATCCCCTATCCCTATCCCCATTCCTAATCCTAATCCTAATCCTAATCCTTTATTTATACTCTTGGATATAGAGTTTTATCCCATGAACCCTATCCATTATTTATACTCTCGGAAGAAGAGTTCTATCCCTTAAATCCTAATCCCTTGGCCTATGTTTATACTCTTGGAACCTAAGAGTTTTATCCCAGAATCCTTATCCATTATTTATACTCTCGGAAGAAGAGTTCTATCCCTTAAATCCTATCCATTATTTATACTCTTGGAAGAAGAGTTTTATCCCATGCTATATTCCTAACTTAACTCCCTAATTATCCCTTAAATATCCCCTAATATCCCTTGTAATATCCTTTATAATTATCCCTTATCCCAAAAATAAAATAAAAAAAATTCCTTTAAATATTCATAAGAAAAACATCCCAAAGAAATATCTTTAATCCCATTAATTCTTTAATAAAAAAAAACAATAATTTTCCCCAAATAAATCCCCATTTTAAAACCCAAAATTAAATCCATATACCAAAATTATAAACCTGTATGAAAATCTATATTTTTAAATCCCCCATTATTATAAACCCATATTGAACAAAATCCCAAAAATTGTAAGAATAACATAATTAAACAATTTTAGTAAATTATAATAAAATCCCCTTTTTAATATTTAAATTCCAAAAATCCCAAAACATTTATTCCCCATTTTAAAATCATTAATCTCCAATATCTATGTTAATTCCCAAAAATCTTTCAATTTAAATGTTAAAAGAAAAAAATGTTTCCAAATAATCCTTTATTAAATTTTTATATAAAACCCATTAATTATTTAAAATTAACGAATAATTATTAAAACCCTAAAATAAATAATTATTAAGCCAATTAAAATCATAAATTAAATAATTTATTAATTTCCAAAATAAATAAACTCAAATCATGAGTTACAACCCACATTTATTACAAATTAAACCCATATTTAAAAAGTTTTATAGTTAAAGTCCAAAGATTAATTGTAAAAAAACAAATAAATTATTATATCCAAAAATATAAATTAAACCCAAAAATAATTATAAAAATACCAAAATTACCATACCCAAAAATATAACTTAAACCCAAATCATGTTAATCCTAAATGTGTATAATCTCTTAATCATTATGATTAAAACATTTAATTAAATGATTCAATTTCCAATCTTAATACTTATTATCCTAATTATATCACTACTACAAAACGCTAAAACAACAACGTCGGGCTTACAACGAATCCTTTTATGCCATTGTAATAGGTTAAAAATTTTGCGCCCATTTAAAAGCTGAGTCATTTAATGACGGTTGAATGAAACCACCGTAGTAATAAATAAAATGTATCAAGCTTCGATTCCCTACAACTACATTTTTTCTATTTTTTAGAGTATATTTAGCGTGTGCCAATTAAGGCCATTATTTAAAAAATAAATTGTGAATTATTTTACAACGGTTAACATGAACAACGATAGTAATAAATGAAATGTAACAAGCTTCGATTCCCTGCAACTACATTTTTTCTATTTTGTAGAGTACATTTAGCGTGTGTCACTTAAGTCCATTATTTAAAATATAAATTGGAAATTATTTTACAACGGTTAAGATGAACAGCCGTAGTAATAAATGAAATGTAACAAGCTTCGATTCCCTGCAACACATTTTTACCTTTTTTTAGGATACATTTCACTTAAGATTCCACTACGGTTTGTTTCTCCACCGAGATTAAAAGGTTTACTGATAAATTAAAACAAAACTTATTATGTATTTCTTTCATAAGACGCCATAATTGAACAAGTGAGCCAGAGACGCCCTAACCTTTACACTCTTCAACATCTTCATTCCTTTTTTCTTGGTTTATGCTCAAATAATGTCCGTCTTCATTCATTTGCTTCTTCAGCTTCGAAGTAAGGTACTCTTCAACATCTTCATTCCTTTTTTCTTGGTTTATGCTCAAATATTGACCATCTTCATTCGTTTGCTTCTTCAGCTTCGAAGTAAGGTTCTCTTCAACATCTTCATTCCTTTTTTCTTTGTTTATGCTCAAATATTGACCGTCTTCATCATTCATTTGCTTCTTCAGCTTCGAAGTAAGGTTCTCTTCAACATCTTCATTTCTTTTTTCTTTGTTCATATTGTATATGCTCAAGTCAGAATGAGATGTTTCATATGCTTTACGTTTAGTATGAGAGTACATCTTCATTGATTTTTTTCTTTGTTCATATTGTATATGCATATGCTTGAGTTTTTGGATTAGATTTTGGTGTGTCATTCACATTATTATACATGTATAAATTTCAGAAGTTGTAATGGATCGTAGTTGGATGAAAGCCAATAGATTAGATCTGGTTTATGAGAATGGAGTTTGTGAATTCCTTGAATACGCTGATAAACATCTTCACGACAATGATGGTATCTTTTATTGTCCTTGTGTTGTTTGCGCTAATATAAAAAAGGGTACAAAGAAAGAAATACACAATCACCTTTGTTGTGATGGTATATGTCAAAATTATATAATATGGACGTGGCATGGTGAGGTGGATAATAAGGAAAGTCGGGCGTCACGAAGTCAAAGAGTGGAGGAAGATGAATATATGGAAGATCACCTAGAGGATATGTTCCGTGATATTGGGGAATCTTCTTTTATGAATGCTCATATTTATGATAATTTATGTAGTGATAAAGATACCCCTTTATACAAGGGATGCACAGAGTTCACACGATTGTCGGCGGTGTTAAAGTTGTTTAATCTGAAGGAAAAAAATGGATGGTCGGATAAAAGTTTCACGGAATTACTTGAATTGCTACAACAAATGTTACCAGAAGATAACAAATTGTTGGATCGTTGCTATGAGGCCAAGAAGATATTGTGTCCACTGGGTCTGGAGTATATCCAGATATATGCTTGCCCTAATGATTGCATATTATACCGAAAAGAGTATGAAGACTTGTTTCAATGTCTGAAATGTGGTGTGTCGAGTTACAAGCTGAAGGCTAGCAATGGTGATGACAATGATCACTATGACAATGTTAGTAGGAAGCATCCTTCTTCTAAAGTGTTATGGTACTTGCCAATACTTTCACGATTAAAGAGACTTTTTGCTAATTCGAATGAAACAAAGAATCTTAGATGGCATGCAGATGAAAGGATTCGTGATGGAAACATTCGGCATGTAGCTGATTCTTTGCAATGGAAGAAAATTGATTCGTTGTTTCCGGATTTTGGAGTCGAGCTAAGAAATCTTAGGTTTGGGTTTGCCACCGATGAAATGAACCCCTCTGGTAATATGAGCACTAATCATACTTTGTGGCCTGTTCTTCTCACTATTTACAACCTATCTCCTTGGTTGTGCATGAAGCGCAAGTATATACTAGTATGATGATTTCTGGACCACGACAACCTGGTAACGACACAGATGTTTATCTTAGTCCATTAATTGATGATTTACGACTCTTGTGGGATGAAGGCGTTGAAGTTGATGATGCATATTCTGGGGAAAAGTTTAATATGCGTGCAATGTTATTTTGCACAATTAACGACTTTCTGGCTTACGGTAACTTGGCGGGATACAGTGTCAAAGGACATAAAGCGTGTCCTATATGTGAAGATGATACTTGTTATCACCAACTTGAGTTTGGAAAAAATACCGTTTACCTTGGGCATCGAAAATTTCTAAAACTGGGTCATCCTTATCGTAGATTGCAAAAGGCTTTTAATGGAGAGCAAGAGTTTGGTGAGGCTCCTAAACCTTTAACCGGGGATGAAGTTTATCAACTGCATGAATACATTAATGTTGTCCTTGGGAAGAGAGAAAAAGAAAAAGGTGGGAAGAGAGAAAAAGAAAAAGGTGGGAAGAGAGGAAAAGAAAAGGGGCAGTTGCGAAAAATATATGAAAAAAGAGGTCCATCTTCTTTGATCTTCCATATTGGTCAAGTCTTGATGTTAGACATTGTCTTGATGTGATGCACGTGGAGAAAAATGTGTGTGATAGTTTGATTGGCACACTTCTAAACATTCCGGGTAAGACTAAAGATAGTAAGACTTCCCGTCTTGATATGGAGAAGATGGGTATACGAAAACAGTTGGCTCCAATAGAGAAAGGAAAAAGAACTTATCTGCCTTCAGCATGTCACACTCTATCTAAAAAGGAAAAGAAGATATTCTACGAGTGTTTGCAAGGTATTAAAGTTCCGCAAGGTTACTCATCAAACATCAAGAAACTTGTATCAATGAAAGATCTCAAGTTAATTGGTTTAAAATCTCATGATTGTCATGTATTGATGCAACAACTTCTACCCGTGGCTATCCGTGGGATCCTTCCAAAAAATGTGAGAGTAACTATAGCGAGACTGTGTTTATTCTTCAATGCCATATGTAATAAAGTTCTTGATTTCAAAAAATTGGATGAATTAGAAGATGAGGCTGCCATAATCTTGTGTCAATTGGAGATGTATTTTTCGCCATCATTTTTTGACATTATGGTTCACTTACTTGTTCATCTCGTAAGAGAAATCAAAATTTGTGGTCCAGTTTTTTTAAGGTGGATGTATCCAATAGAGCGATATATAAAGATCTTTAAAGGATATACGAAGAATCATCACCGACCGGAAGCTTTGATTGTTGAAAGGTACATCACAGAAGAAGCTGTTGAGTTTTGTACAAACTATTTGTCGGATGCAGATTCTATAGGAATTCCAAAGTCTCGTCATGCTGACACAGACGGAAGAGGTATTCAAGGTCTAAATGTTAGGTCAATGGCTCGGGATGTAGTTATTCAATCACATTTCTATATATTGAATAATATAGATGAGGTTCAACCTTTCATAGAGACTCACAAAAGACTTATGAAGAAAAAATATCCCCGAATGAATGACAAGTTGTTGTTGATAGAGCATAATAATAAATTCATGGATTGGTTTAATAAAAGTGTATCTAATGATCCTAGTGCATCCGAGATACTTAGATGGTTGTCGTACGGGCCAAAATTTTGTGTCATTACCTGGAGTGCATATGACATTGGTCATTATACCTTTTATACAAAATCAAAAGATGATCGTAGTACAATGCAAAATAGTGGGGTTATGGTTGAAGCCGAATCGATGTATTTCTCTAGTTCGAAAGATAAGAATCTGGTATTGGCAACTACCGCATTTTATGGTGTCATTGATGAGATTTGGGAGATTGATTATGTTATTTTCAAAGTGGCTTTATTTAAATGCAAGTGTGTTCCCAATAATAGTAATGGTGTAGACATTGATGACTTAGGATTCACCCGGGTCGACCTTGGCAAGGTATCTTTTAATACAAAACCATTCATCATGGCTTCTCAAGCAAAACAAGTTTTCTATGTTTCCGATCCATCGGACAAATTGGGGAAATGGTCAATTGTTCTCCAAGGAAAATACATTCCTCTTAGTGATGAAAGTCTTGATATTTCGTCCACACATTCTTACACAACACAAGTTCCTACCTCATATGATGAAGTTGATGGAGATGTCGTGCATGCTATACGACTCGATCATGAAGAAGGCATATGGGAAAATTAATAAGTACGTAATTTATTATTTATTCATAATATAATAATTATATGTTATAGTTTAGAAGTATTTTTACTAACAAGTATAATTATTTGAAATCATAGGTATTTTGAGTCTAGACACCAGGCCAGGAGACAAGACACCAAGAGACAAGATACCAATACACCAAGTTACAATTATGTGAAGTTATGTAATGTGTGTAAACTGTAATATGGTATATGTGATATTTTATTTATGTAGGTTGTTTGTTCTGATAAACTGTAATATGGTATATGTGATATTATGAATATGATACGATTAATATTATTATGAAAACATTATCACAAAATGTGAATTGTATTTTTCTGCTGTGCTGAGATATGGAGAACAATAATACAGGTAAAAAATGGGATTAATTATAAAAGCAGGATCATATTTGTTAATTTTGCAGAAACTTTAACGACGGTTATATTTCATAACCGTTATAATATCTGGCGCGCTGGCCAAGAAAAAATAAATATCAAAACTGCATTGCTGGGAATCGAACCGAGGACAATAAAATTTATTACAACGGTGTATTGTAAAACCGTTGTGATAGTTAGGGCGCTTTCTTGTTTATTACAACGCCTACAAGGCCGTCGTTGTAAGTATCATACATACAACGACAATCTACATAACAACGCCCTCGCCTGCGTCGTTATATGTCATTCCCAACCGTTGTTAAATAGGTTTTTCGTAGTAGTGTATGCATCTTGATCCCTTAATCCTTAATAAAAAATTAATTAAAATATTTTAATTTATTTATTTGATTCATAATCCTGATCAAGGTTATGTTGTGAATGGTCGTTGAGATCATTACACAATGATGTTGAATTCATATGGATATACAAATTCGGCTAAAGACATGTTTCCCCCTTTTATATTATGTTAATAGTCATATTAACCATAATAAAGCTTAACTAAAATTAATCATATACTCCAAACAAAATTAAATATATACAAACCCCAAATTAATCATATACATATACACACAGTAATTAATCCAATCCTCAAATTGCAAGTCAAAAAATTTCAAGAGTGAATATATACAATTGATAATAACTTGGTGATACCAACTTGTGTGCTATGACCCATTTAAGTTGCTTCCTCCCTTCTTTTCTTTTCGTTCCTCGCGTTCTCCTTTGTGTATCCTTTTTCTCCTTTTTGTATTCCTTTGCTCCTTGCTAATTTCCTTTATACTTTTTTTCCTTTTCCTTTAGTGCGAGACCCCTTTTCCCTTTTTGTGCAAGACCCCTTTTCCCTTTTTGTGTTGTTGTTCTTCGATGTGAAGAACAACAACTTTTTAAACTGATTTATTTGTGAATTATGGGTCCGAAAGAATGTGGAAAAACAGCTCTATTTATAGATAAAAAATTAGGTCAAACATTGAATGGAATTTGTCAGTTTTGGAAGGTTTTAACTTGATCTGATTTTCTCTATTTCTTGGAGCCCAAGCCAATGAATCTGGATGGATTCATGGCTTGATGAATTTAGATAAAAAGTATATTTTAAAATAAAGAAAATAGGCTAATAATGATAATGAGAAAAAAATATTTGATTGATTTTTATTTTTATTTCTATGATTTTTTGAGATTTTTTCCATAAAATATTGATTTTAATGAAAAAATCATATTTTTAAAATTGCATTAAATACAAATACGAAATTAAAAATTAAATATTAAAAAATGATATTTTTGTGATTTTTTTATTAAAAATAAAATAGAAAAAAAAGTTAGTAGTAAAGAAAAAACAAATACAACATTAAAAGTGAGAAATATGGGATTCGAACTCGTGACCTCTCCCTCTTGTAACTCCTTGTACACCATTTCTACCAACTAGGTAATTCCATTTATTCAAAATAGAATGGCATAATTTTAATAATAATTCCATGATAATATTAATATTAAGAATAATACTAATATTCCAATAACCCCATTATGACCCTAATATAATTTATCAATAAAAAATTAATCTAATCCTAATTAACCCATATAAAGTTAATAGTAATCTACCCCCATTTAACTGATAATGCTATTATAATTTATTCTACCCCTGCTATTAAAACAAATAAACCCCTTAATACAAAAAGCGAAAAAAGAATAGACGGGTGGTCAAAATTTGGGGTACGACAATAGTGTTTGGTCAGATTTTGAAATTAATTTAGACCGATTCAGTTGATCAAAATGCGACTGAAAAAGTTGTCAAAAAATTAAAATGAGTACATCAGGTTAAACTACGCGAAACTTAGATCAAGAATACTGACATCTACAAGCTCGATTTTAAAACTTTTTCGTACACTAATTTTACACACAACCACTACAAGAAAGCATTGAATTTCATACGTGATTTAGTGACGTGATATACACATGGGAAAAAAAAGGAGGTTGCGACGTGTATATCACGTCACTATATTATTTTTTTAATAAACAAACAAAACTTCAGGTTTGTAAAAGGGGGGAACAATTTAAAAAAAAAACAGTTGTCACGTGAATCCTACGTCGCAACCTAAAATTTAAAATTTTAAAATCAAACGATCAAGTTTCGTGTGGGGGGAAATTTAAAATTTTCCAGAATTTCATTTGTGGCGTGGAAACCACGTGGGAAAATGAAATTTGAAAATTAAAAAAAAAATGAGGGAACATATCTGTATGTGAAATGATGGGTCTGACTAAAGCCTTTTTATTTTGCAGGTTTTGCGACGTGGTTTCCCTGTGTGAAATTTCTGACCTGCTTTCCACGTCGCAAGTTGCCCAATATTTATTTTTATCTGATAGTTATTGTGAACGTTGTACATAATTTTTTATTTATATATGTTTCGACGTGGATTCCCTTGCATATCATTTCTTCTTCTTTCTTCTTATTTTCACCTTTCTTCTTCTTCTCTCGTTATCTTCTTCTTCTCTCCATACTGTTCTTCTTCTCATCCTCCATACACCAACACCAGCTCATTTTCAATCAAAGGTATTTAGTTTTTCTTGTTATTTTCATTCTTTTTATTTTTATATTTCGTTTTACATTTTACTTTAATATTTTCTAATTTTAATTTTTTTAATGTTTGTTGTTAAAAGAAAAATATTTGGAAGCTTCAAGAGGAGGTCATCAATATTCAGGATACAGAGTTAATTGTAGCTTCATTGAGGTATTTTAGTAATTTAAATTATTTATTTTTCATATTTGTATGAATTATTTGTTTATTTGTTTGGTTGTTGTTGTTGTGCAAAACTTTTTTTTTCAGATTTGTAAATAAATTATTCAAATTATTTGTTTGGTTGTTGTTGTTGTGTAAAATATATTTTTTTAAATATGTTATTTTTATTTGAAACAGAATATATATTATAAAGTTATTTTTATTAAAAACAGAATATATTTTATATGTTATTTTATTTTTTTAAAACATAATATATGTTATTTTTATTAAAAACAGAATATATATTATATTATATGTTATTTTTTAAAAACAAAATTTAAAAAAAAAACAGAATTTATAGGTTATATTTAATATATTTTAAAGGTTTAATGTAATAAGTTATATTTAATATATTTTAAAAAATAGAAAACAGAATTTTATGTATTATATTTAATATATAATAAAAACAGAATTTATAAAAAATTAGAAAAAACAGATTTAAAAAAACAGAATTTATAATAAAAAAAAAAAAACAGAATCTATAAAAATTAGAAAAAACAGAATTAAAAAATATATATTTATTTAAGAAAATTGTAAAGTTATTTTTAGAAAAAAATATGTATATTAAACACAATTATTAAATAGATATATTTTTGGTAAAAAGTACTTTTAGAGAAATTTATGTTTAAAAAAAATATATAATAAAAATGAAAAATTTATATTAGTATGTTATGTATATTTGTTAAAAAAACACAATTTAAACAACCTATTTATTTTAAAAAATAGGATTTATAGCAAATGTAAAATAACTTTTTAAAAAATAGAAAAAATTATTTAGAAAAAAGTATATGGCTATTATGAAAAAATTATATTAATATTTTATGTAGATTTATCAAAACTTAAAAATTTATTATTTATTTGTATTAATAATTGAATTGTAATATTTATATTTATATTTTTTATAGAAATGAAAGATATATCATAAATAAAGATATATGAATTAATTTTTTTTATTTAAGTAAGTATTATATATCTTATGTTTAATTATAAGATATAATATGTAGGTATGAAATGTATAATTTTAGGTATGAAATGTATACTTTCGCATATATTAAAATCACATTTTAAGTTGAAATAATATTGATAGTACAAATGTGCAGTATGGAATATTTTAGTTACTATCGAGTTGGATGTACGATAGAACGTTACCAGGAAGACGCGGACTTACTCCAAATTTTGAGGAAGGACTTAAAGGCTTTATTACATGGGCATTTGCTCAAGAACGTTGTCAAAGGGAAGGAGGAGTAAGATGTCCTTGTCTTAAATGTGAATGTAGACCTATAATTAATGACCCAGAGGAAGTGGAACGTCATTTGAAGAGAAGGGGTTTCATTAAAAATTATTGGGTCTGGACATATAATGGAGAAGAACTACCGAGTAATGTACATGCAGAGACAACTAATACATACGCATCAAGCAGCTGATCAAATATGGAATTTGAGGAACAATTTAATCTGATCGATGATATGGTTGGCAATGCCTTTGGAGTAAATGTGACATATGATGAACCTCAAGATTTTGATGGGGAAGAGTTGCTGAATGAGGAAGCGCAAAGATTTTACCAATTGTTGAAAGACATGAATATGCCGTTGTTTGAGGGGTCCGCAGATTCAAAATTATCAATGTGTGTGAGATTATTGGCCGCAAAGTCAAATTGGAATGTTCCTGATCAGTGCTTGGAATACTTTGCAAAAATGATGTTGGATGCGACTCCTACAAAAGACAACTTGGCTACAAGTTATTATGATGCAAAGAGGTTGGTGTCGAAGTTGGGTCTAGAAGTACGAAAGATTGATTGTTGCATAAATGGATGCATGTTGTTTTATGACAATGAGTTTGGTACTAATGATGGGGCGCTGGAGGAATGTAAGTTTTGTAAGAGTCCGAGATATCGAGTTCGTAGTAAATCCATTAACCGTAAACAAAAATGTGTAGCAGTGAAGTCCATGTTTTATTTGCCGATAATACCAAGGTTAACAAGATTGTTTGCTTCAATGCATAGTGGAAGTCAAATGGTATGGCATCATACAAACAAAACAAGTTCAGGCTCTATGCGACATCCAACTGATGGTGAGGCATAGAAGCATTTTGATAGGGTACATTTTGATTTTGCTGCAGAACCTAGAAATGTCAGGCTCGGATTATGTTCTGATGCTTTTACTCCATATGTCCAAGCGTCCGCAATTGCATATTCTTGTTGGCCAGTTATCGTAACCCCTTACAATCTCCCTCCAGAGATGTGCATGACAAAACCATACATGTTTTTTACTTGCCTCATTCCAGGACCGTCAAGTCCTAAAGCCGGAATCGATGTGTATTTACAACCTTTAATAGATGATTTGAAGAGGTTGTGATTTGGAGAATGGACTTATGATATATCTCGCAAACAAAACTTTACTTTCCGAGCTGCCTTGATGTGGACTATTAATGACTTTCCTGCATATGGAATGTTATCTGGTTGGGGTACACACGGCAAAATGGGATATCCGCATTGCATGGAATTTACAAAGGCTTTTACTTTGGAATTTGGGGGGAAAAGTTCGTGGTTCGACTGTCACCGCAGATTCCTACCACGAGACCATGTCTTTAGAAGAAACAAGACTGATTTCAAAAAAGATGTACGAGTGAAATATTTGCCTCCCCCTCGATTGTCACCAGAGGAAATATGGAATCGAGTTTCTGAACTGCCAAAATTCACAGATTATGGTGAAGCATGCAGAATTCAAGGATATGGGGTCAAACACAATTGGACAAAAAGAAGTATATTTTGGGACCTCCCATATTGGAAAGATAATTTGTTGCGACATAATCTTGATGTTATGCATATTGAGAAGAATTTTTTCGATAATATATTTAACACGGTGATGGATGTTTAAGGCAAAACAAAAGATAATGAGAAGGCTAGAAGGGGAGTTTGTTGACGCCCGATCCAAATCAACCTTGGTAAATTGTTTATATTTCATTATTGTATATAACTAAATTGTTTAAACTATATTTAATTTAATTTTTTTATGTGTGTGTAGGAGTTGTATAACACCTTGCTTGCCCAATATCTAGCTGAAAATCCACAATATGTTCCGATTGGGAATGCACTGCTTGATCCACGCATGGATTTTTACATTTTGAGTTTAATAGTAGGCGGGAAGGGAGACAATGGATGTTTTTTTGGTCTTGGGTCTTTGGCTGGCAATTACCAAAAAGGAGACCGAACTTTATTTCAAAGACTCGAAGATGGGGAAGGAGGATCTCGTCCGGCAGAATTGACACCAGAAATGTTTGCAACAGTGAGAGAGCTAGCTCTATCTGAGGCGAGACGAGAGCCGGAGACACGTGAGGCAGCGTTAAAGGCCGAAATGGAGGAGATGAAGAAGAGGCAATCCGACATGGAGGCACAAATGCGACAATTTTTTGCCTCACAAAATGTTGTCCAAGATGATGATGATGATGAAGATGCTATATTTAGTAGTGACGATGAATAACTTTTTTTTTGTTATTATTTATGTTTGTGATGTGAATATCACGTGATACTTTTTTATTATTATTTTGTATATTAGTGACGTGAAAATCACGTGGTTAAATATTTTATATATTTTAATAATTATATTTATTAAAAAAATTGAATATTTTAATCGAAATTTAAAGTTAAATTTTATATTTTATTATTTATTAATTTGTTTTATATATTAATATTTATTAATTTTTGTATTATTAAATACATTAGTGAAGTGATTTTCACGTGAGTGAATTTAAAACAGGTTTAAGTTTTGTGACATGAAAACCATGTCACTAATTAGTGGCGTGGAAATCATGTGGGAACATTTTCAAACTGACAACCTGCTGAAAATCTGTGCGTGTTAGAAGCAAGCATTTTTCCATGTGATTTTCACGTCACTAATGAGTGACGTGAAATTCACGGGGGAACTTTTTAAAATAATTTTGTTGTTTGCGACGTGATATTTATGTCACTAATTAGTGATGTGAAAATCACGTAGGAAAAAGTTCCCACTGTTGCTCCTTCGACGTGTTCTGACCATGTCGCAAATGTTGCTCAGTGACGTGAATTTAAGCTTAGTGACGTGATTATCATGTGGGAAACTGCAATATTTCTTGTAGTGAGTTGAGATTCAGTTTGACCGATCTGGCTGTAAATCCGAGAAATTTATTCTGGCTGGTATTTTGGGCATTATGCGAGATGAAATGCATGATATGCTATGCATATGATGTGGATGCTTCAAAATGTATTGATCTGCTATTCAGGGTCAAAATTGGGGTGTGACACCTGGCCTAGAATTTCAGGTCACGACCTCAACTTTAATCCAATGCCATTTTAAAACCAAGCATCCTTTTGATGTGGTTCTTTTTTAATTTGATTCTTTTCCATGAGAAGATCATTTGGCACAAAGAAAATGCAAGAATGCACGAGTGAATTCTATTTGGCCTAGATTCAAACATGGCACCAAGAGCTCTACTTCTTGTGCACATTTCGGGTCACGAAACTCATGCAAAATCTCTATTTGGGACCACCTACACATGTGCATTTTTGGAAAAACAGAACACATCTGAACAAACACAAATCGACTTGTTTCAAGTGTCAATTCACACATTTCATGCCTCATGTTAACATGGTTGCAAATCAAGAAATTCTAACTCCCGTCACATGAATTTCATATCTATTTCGCATGTCTGAGCTCAGCAACACTTTTCCTGTAAATAAAGGTTTGATTTGCCTTCATTTCCAAGCTTTGAAAGACAAAGAAACTCTTTAACGATTTGAGCCTGATACCTCCAAAAACCAAAAATCCATTTTCTCATTCAAGCTTGTTTTGCTTCGTTTCTTCACCCGGAATCACTCATCAGCACCTTTTGAAGCTAATTGAACCATTGTCGTGCTTTGAAGCTTCCTGAATCAAGCTCTCCATTTCCACCATTGTTGACCTTTGAAGCTTCAACTCAAAAGGTAGCTACGATTAACATTTTTGAGTAAACAAGTTACCAGTTTTTCGTCTCGTTCCACTGATAAAAAACCATATATTACCTTGAATTTATATTACTTATCTATCATTTAATTTTACTTTGAAGAACTAGGGTTCTTCACATGTTTTAGCAAATTCTTTCCGCTCAGAGCAAATCAATTGCTCTAATGGAGAGAGACATGGACGATGATGGATGATGATGTTGAATCCTTGCTTGATTCATCCTAAAAAAACCTAGTTTTTTATTTGTATAAATTGACCAAGGTTAAAGATGAAGTTGACCTGCGCGCAAAAAGTAGATGTTGGTTCCAAATATTCAAATATTTGCTATTTTTTTATTTTCTTTTCTATTTTCTTTTCTTATTTAATTTTAAATCATTTTTAATGCTTTTTTACTCCATTTTTTTTTCATAATTTCATAAAAATATTTTCTACCACATATTTGTTTCATAATTTTAAAAAATCATTTTGCATATAATTGAATTTTCTTTCATTTTTCATTTAATTTTCATTTGGCATTTTATTTTAAAATCATTTTGAAATATTTTTCACTCCAACTTTTGAGATCTCATTTCTCATAATATTCTTGACTTTTCATAATACTCTCAACCATTTAGTTGATGTTTTGATGCATCTTTTAAATTTTCCTTTTTAATTTCCATTTTAATCATTTTAAATTCCTTTTTATTTTGATTTTTGTTCAATTTTGGAATGTCTTGACATGGTCTCTTGATGATTTCTTGGTTGAACATATTTTCAATATCTCAAGTCCTTGTTTTATGATCCCTTGGTTGATAGAACATTATTCAAACATGTTAATGGATGATCACTTGATCATCTGTGGCACTTTGCATCAGAGATTGGTAATCCCTTGGTCATCATGTCTTGAGTTCTTTGACTTGTTGATAGATGATCCCTATGTGATTTCTTGAGTCCTCATTTCGTCTCCTCTCATCTCTTTCTCTTCTTCTTTTTCTTATATTTGACTATTATGTTACATTGTTTTAGGAGACTAACTTTGTGTTAGTTCACTAACATGGTGACACATAAATCGTTATTGACCTGCCTCAGATAGGTGTGACTTCTACATAAGTCCACTTACGATTGCTTAACATAGCGTTAAATTGTCCTGACTCAATTTGTTAGACGACTGTGACTTGTTTAGAGGGGGTGAATAGACACCCAAGCCAAAATCACCAAATAAAATTTGGGTTTTAAAGTTATTTGAAAAAGAGTGCACGCGAAAGGTTTTGGTATGGATCGACAAAAGTCGTCTATACGAACCTAGTTATTGGAACTCGGATATGCAAAGTCAAATATGGAATGACAAACACAATAATTGAATTTAACCTTTAATTGAGTATCACGTTATTACTCGTTTAAACTAATGAACTTAGTAATACTATTTCCAATGATAATAAGCAAAAATATTGAACTATGCAATTTATCGAACACTTGGTGTGCGGACGAATTTTTCAGAATTTCATTTGTGTTGTTGTTGATATGAAAACCACTTATAATCAAAAGTGATTATAAGCTTATCAACAATCAGGTTTAAAACAAAAATATCACAGGAAAATTCTTACGAGTCGATCGATTAATCAATGTTACTTGATAAATTGCGTAATGAAAAAATAAAACGAGTAAAGAGATAAAAGAGAGATCAACATGAGGATTTATTCACGCAGTTCCCCACTTTCATCCTCGCGTGTGGGTACGTCTGCGCCTAATTTCTAATGTGGAATTAGGATACTTTCTTACTATGCAAAAAGTCGATATACAAGAAAAGTGTTTAGAGCAACCATACAAACACTACTAGTTCTGATGTTGATTCAACCCCTTTTCTTCTTTTGATCTTGAGTAAGACCAAGACAATAATGGATGCCAATTGACTTGTTGATATTGCTACTGCTTTGCATTCTTTATCTCCGAAGCTTTCACACACGATCAACTGCACTGATTGTTCCACAAGACTTCAATTCGATTCGCTGTTCTCCGCTATTTCCTTTGCGTTCTTAATCTTGAAAGGGTCTTTTGCGTACTTTATCTCCAAAGGCTTTCACAACGTCGCAATCCTCTCTTGAACGTCTTGTATGAAAACCCCCAAATCTATACACGATCTTGGAGGACAAACCTACAGTTTTCCCGGATGAAAACCCCCACAAATCTCAACGCAATATCTCAGCTACACAAGAACCCAATTAGACCTTATCAGGCCTTTGCCTAGCTGGAACCCAAAAAAATATTATTATGTGTGATTTATCAGTGTGTAGACATAGGACGGAGGTTGAAGATGATGAGCAAATGCAGGCTAATTTTATGGTATCACCAGTTTGGAATGAAGCATGAATGATGTATTTATAGTTTTGGAAGATTGGTGGCTAGGAGGTAATTTTCGGAGTAAAAAAAATAACAAAATTGACCACCTTAAACAACATGTGCCGACTGAACATTGGATGTGCCGGAACATACTGTCAAAAATAACAGCATGTGTCGACCTGAAAGGACACATGTGCCGACCCAAATGAAACAGAAGCTATAGCCTTATTTAGGACAATAGATATGCCGACACATAATGTTGAAACTTACAGTATGTGCTGACCTGAAGCATGTGTGTGTCGACCAAAACAAGACAGAAGTTACAGGCTTCAAAAATGAGTTACATGTGCTAGCCTGAGTTGCGAAAGTGTCGTCACATGCAGTGCATTTTTGTGCTGAAACTAATTTTCATGATTTTGGATAATTTTGAAGTGGTTTTTGATGATTCCTAAGACCTCTAATGCAAGGATGCCACACAAACTCAGAGTTGCTGTCCAATATGCCAAAATACGAAGTAGTTTTAATGTTTTGACATCATGCAAAACATCTCATGGTGAAGTTGCACTCACATACTCCCCCTTTTTTATGATGGCAAGACTTGTGACGATGCATTTCATGTTGTTATTGAAGGCTCCCCCTGACATTGTGCTTCCCAACTTCATCTCGCATATGCTTCTCCCCCCTTTGACAAAATAAAAAGGAAAGATAGCAAATCGTGAGACGTATCATATTCCAAATACAAATTCAAATATATCATTCAGAGGAAATTTTGCATAGAAGAGCAACGATCACATATCCCCATATATATGTAATGATGCAGAATTGATAAATAACCAGCATTACAAATCAAGTAACACAAAGTAGAAATAAATAAGGCAATGCAAGAGCAAACTTATCAAGTTGCTACAATTGTGTCACAAATATCAAACATATCATAAAGGAACTCTCGACGCCACACGCGCATGTGCCTAGCATAGCGACAAGAACATGTCACTACTCAATCCAAGATGAAAAACATTATCAAAACACGAGACACGCAACAACAATAACAATTTATGCAATTAGCAAGTTTAAATACAAAAAACAAAACAATCCACATATTTATACACTTAAGAAAAAACTTATACAAATGTGAAGGAGTTAATACATGAAGTCACTATAATTATATACATTGAGAACACACAATGGTTATTGTCATACCCAAAATTTGCCCTCTCATTTTCATATCATTTAGCATGAGCTTTCATTTCATTGCATTGCATTCAAGCATAGAAAAATAAAACATAAAGCATTGCATTGCATCTTGCATAAGGGCATGGGATCAGCGATTCTCAAAGGTATTGATCATCCAAAGCAAAGGAAAAAGAGACAAGGGTCTTCCAACAAGCCTCAAGGGTCTCTTACATCATATATCATCCCCATTTGATCTCACAAGGCATGGGAAGAGGAGAATTCATTAAGAAGATTAGGCAGTGCATCATTTCCTACACAAGGCATAAAATTGGGACTTGACCCCCAAATGGGCAGGCTCTTTGAGTTTTTATCATATCCAAGTGGCATATCTCATCATTGTTTGAGAGGATACACATCATATTCAGAGGAATTTGGATTTGGAGGATGTGTTATTTCCGCCTAACCAGAGGGTGCCAAAATTAGGGTTTGACCTAAAATCATTTTAATTCTGATTTTTTGGGCAAGACTTGATCTCATGGTATTCCTTATGTTCTTAATTGTATATGGATGGAAAATTGCTCATCACTTGGTTTCAGAAGGGTCTCAATTGATCAGTTACTTGATAATCAAGGAATTGGGGAAAAAGTCAACTGTGCAGAGAAAAAAGTCAACTCCTGACTTTTTAAGGTCAAATTCATGAAATTCATGTTATATATGTTCATTGGATAAAATTTGATCAAGAAATGATGGAGGAATAATGAAAAATCAAGAAATCACAAAACTGCCAAAAATAGAAACTTTAGGGTTGCCAAAAATAGTAAGTTTGGACCATTTTGCACCCTACTTTGAGGCTCTCTTTCTCCAAGATAAAAGCTCCAAACCTCAGGCCCAAGTTAATCCAATTAAAGTTCATGTTCTATGCTTCAAATCCATATAAATAACATCTCCATGGGATAAAAATTGAATGAGTTATGGTTGATCAAAGTTTGGCAAAACTAGGTCACAATCCAAGTCATGACCAAGCACGACCAGGCCCATGCGCCATAATTTTGACAAACACATGGTGTGCCAAATTTCCACCCATTTTTCTCATTGATGGAGGCTCCAAATGAAAAAATTTTGAACATCAAAGTTGTTATTCTCAATGTCCTCTTCAACTTTGATGTTGGACAAATTTTCATTTGAGCAAGTTATGAGATGGTTATGATGGTTCCAAGTTAGTGTGATCATGCTGAAATTTCATGCACCATATTGCCATGCCATGACTTGTCTCTACACGCCCACCAACCAGTTTTGAACCATTGTGTTCATAGCCATTTTTAAGTGTGTTTAAGGCTTCTTTCCAATCCAAAACTCACACTAAATATGTTCTCCCATGAATCCTCTTTCCATTGACATCAATACCTCATTATTTCATTCACTAACAAGAGAGAAATTCACCACCAAACCACCATGTTTCTATTTGTTTCAAGCTGCTACAAAACCAGAAAAATGAATTGTTGTTGTTGTTGTTGTCTTAATATTCACACGCATACACCCTATGCCTCTTTGCCTCATTAAACCACATTTCACATACACCATGCGCACATGCTTCATTATACATGGAAGAGGAAAGAAATAAAAACTTATGCAACAAGTTTCTACTGCACCACTAACCTCACACGAGTTCATCACTACCTTTCTTTTCACCTCCATTCCACGTTAACATCATGAACCTTCATCACCAGATTCAACCTCTCCTCACTTGCCCTAACTAACTTGACTCAGTTAGTTAGGGATAACTCACTTTACCCACATCAACTCACCCTAACTCACTCACTTAACCACAGGTTAACACATTAAACCACACATATAAATCTACATCTCACTCACATTTTCATTTTCTCAACTCTCATTTCTCACTCTCCCTCTCAAACACTTCAAGTTTTCTCTCAAAATTCTCTCAGAGTTTTTCATTCTCTCTCTGATCTCACACGAAATTTTCTATCACATTTCATCTCCATCATCATCATTGTTCCATTTTGGATCAAGAACAAGATTAGACAGATTGAAATCATCAAGTTCAGCTTCCATACAGTTGAGTTTTCAGTTGGATTCTCTTCACGATATCAAGCTCCAGAGCCTTTATTTGGCCAGTTGCAGCTAAAGGAAGAAGCAAGCTCTCTGGTATTCTTGTAAGATCCAAAGTTTCATCACATTTCAGGTTCCCTTTCTCAACTTTTTTTTTACTAAATTCAGCTTGTTTCATGTTGTTTAGAGCTTATTAGAGGCCATGCGTGAGTCCTGGCTAGTTGATAGGCTCTTTAGGAGCTTAGGTGTGATTTTAGGGCAAATTGTTTTGGCTCGGTTTGTGTTGTATGTGCATGATCTATGAGAAATAATAGTGTATTCTTGATCTCCATTACTTCCTCTTCATTTTGGTATGCGAATTGTGCATTTCGGTGAAAATTGAAGTTTGCAGGTGGTGGTTGCTCGCCGGAGAAGATGACCGGAGGTCCTTCTCCAGCCGGTGAGTTTTAATTCTAGGGTTTTGCATGTTTGAATTGTGACCGTTTGATTTGTGCATCATGTGGTTGATATGTTGCCAACACATTAAAATCCTTTCATAATCTGACTGGTTGAGTGCTTGTGTTCCTTGCTTCTTATTGTGTGTCCTCAATGAGATCCGTTCATCATGCATGATTGTTGATTACGTTGATTGTGTGAGATGCATTGGATTGATCTGAGGGATATTAACTTTCCAGCCCATTAAAAATGGCCTTTGTTGCTCATGTGAATGTTATTTGGTTCAGATGGTGATTTTTGTGTGGCTCCCTATGTTAATTATCATGCGCGTGTTAATCTGAGCCTTTCATTTGGTCTACTTTGTTTGTGTTGACTGCGTGTGAATCATTGGATTGATCTGATGGCAATGATGGAGTCAAAAGAGTTGATTCTGAGTCTAGGGAAAGAAGCGCTTTGGGCTTCTTTGCTTTTTCCACCCCCTCCTTTGGTCCAGCCCAATTTTGAACTGATTTCGCTTGCTTAATGCACCCCTGGCATGTTTTGTTCATTTTTATTTTCACATATTTGCCTTGTTTCATTTTTTAACTTTAAAAATAGTAAATGACTTCTAAAAATCATAAAAAAAATAATGAATCATATTTATAGTTTTATAAAATTTTTACAAATTTTATTTTCCATTTTTCTGTTATTATTTGCATCTGAATTAATTGTTGCTTGAATTTCTTGTTGAAATGTTTCATTTGTGAACACTCTACCTTGTTGATTTTATTTCTTATCATTGATACATAGTTTGCATCCCATTCTTTTTGCATATTTCAGAGGACACTTTGAATCATTTAAAAACATTTTTGTCATATTTTTAAAATCATCTTTGCATCCTTTTTGAGCCATTTCTTTGTGCATGATCATGTGAAACCTTAATGACTTTGCCATGCTTGTTTGATGGAGTTTCTTTATGTTTATTTGCATGAGTTTTGGGTATGATATTTGCCTCTGGTTGAGGTCTCTTGAGACCTAATTTGATGATTGTTGAATCATGTTTGGTATTTGTTTGATGACTCTTGTTTGATGTCCATTTTTGTGAAATTATTTGATCATGTTTTGTTTACTTGCTTGAGAAGGCACTTGTGCCATTGTATGAGATCACTTCCTTGACTTCTTGAGCCATGTTTAGATCATTATAGGTCTATTGATTGAAATTATAGGTCATTGGTTTGAAGTTGATGCTTTCTTTGTGTACATGTTCAATACTTGTTTCACATGTTTCCTTTTGACCTAATTCCTCATCCTTTTTCATCTAAGTTCCAACTTGACTTGTAATTGGTTTGTTTATGCCATGCCATACTGTCCATTTGCATTCCATATGTTGTCTGCCTCTGACCTTAAAGCATTGCATTCATTCCATATGCTATTCATGTCTTACTTTGCATACTTGAACATGTTTCATCCAAATGCATGTTTCTTTTCCTTCTAGCTTCTAAATGACTTGTAATTGCTTGAAAGTGATTGATTTGTGCATCTAATCCTCATCCTAACATGTCTTACCACTTTTGATTGTGATACTTGAGTTTCATACTGGATTTTTGTAGGATTGACTTATGCCATGAATGTTTTCTTTCCATGTTAAATTCATGTTCATATTTTCTCACTTTTTCTCCTAGTCACTCTTAATGTTTGGATGCTTGATTGTATGCCTCATATGACATTTGTATATCATGTTTAGGCACATGTTTAGGTCATCCACATTCTGACTTTGACATTACTTGAAGCGTTATTGCATGACCACTTTGCATATCCACTCATTCTTCATCTAATTCTTTCATAATACATTTCTTTGTGGTTTAAGGCATTGTTTGTGTGCATTTGATTTGTGTTTGCTCTTATATCATTAGAGAATATTCTTATGATGTAAATTCTGACCTTGTGCTCTCTTTAACCATTAATATGCTTTTACTTTGGTTATTGATTTTGTTGAAGCCTTACTTGTTCATCTTAATTTGTTTCTTCACATTCTAATTTCTTCCTTCATCTTTTAATCATTCAATTTGTGTTGTTCAAGCATTTTATAATGCTTTGCTTTCATAATCTTCTTTCTTCCCTCTTAGAAACAACTTAACTTCCATTTTGGAAGTAAGTTGCTTTCTTTCTTTCTTCTTCTCCTTTCTTTTAGGATTAGGTTATTTAAACTACATTAACCATAGGATCTCCAAATATGCTAACACTAGGGTGTGTCTTAGTCTCCCCTTAGTTTTCACCTTTACTCCTCGAGTTGAGTCTCTTCTTCTCATCTTATAACAAAAAGTAAAAAATACTTAATAATGGCATAACTAATATTGTATTTGAGCCTTTCATGGGAGAATAAGATGGTGATGGGTCTTCTTTCACTTTCTTAGAATGTTTAGCATACGTCCCGTCTGGGGACGATGTGCGAGGCATTCGATCTTACATGAAGGACTTAAATACAATGTGCGTTACAAAACACAAAACAATCAAAACACTTCTTTCTTAAAAGACAAAAACAAATAACAATTTATTTTCTCATCTCCTTCACTCCTTCCTTAAGGACTCGTTGTGTCCATTCCACCGCAAACAGGTAACGCGTAAGTCTCCCTACAGCGAGCTGCAACACCTAATTGCTGGGACGCGCACTCTGACGTTTCCACTAAAAAACAAACAAAGCGACCCTCGTTGAGGGGAACTACGTCGCTCTGATTCTCATGTTCCCGATGAGATACGTAGGCAGTGGGGTAGGGCCCATTCGAGCACTTCTTTTATTTTCCCTACATTTGTTTCTCTTTCTCTCTCCTTCCCTCTTCTAATTCTCCAGCTAGCAGTTCCTTTTCCAGTATCCTTTTCTTACACCCTTTGATCGAGACAAGCCAGCATGGATTCCATCGGGTACGATGGACGCGTGGGGGTGCTAATACCTTCCTCACGCGTAACCGACTCCCGAACCCAGTTCTCTTGGTCGCAAGACAATGCTCTTTCCTTCCCTCAGGTTTATGCAGCGTTTCCTTTCCCTCTCTTGGGATAAATAAACATTGCTAGCGACTCTGTTTCGGTGCCACTTTCGCGTTTGTACTTGGATGAAAATCCCGGGAGCGACAGCTGGTGACTCTGCTGGGGACCGAACCCAGAATCTTTGGTTTCCTTAGCGAGTCAATCCTAGCGCTTGTCTGTTTTTCTTTCATTGGGTGTTTACTGTGGTGCTATGTGTTGATGTATTTACTGTTATGTTGTATTTACTGCATTTTTATTTACTGTATTAATGTATTACTGTATTTACCGCATTTTAGCATTTTCATTTCATACACTGTATTATGCTGTTCTGTGCTATTTTCGGCTTGGCGGGATGGGGTATTCTGGGAGATAGGCCCAATACATAGGCCTGAGTGCACTTATGTTTAGCGTGTTTCATGTCCTCTCGCGTTCCTTCTCGGTTCGAGGAGGGAATATGAAACACAATCTGGATGTGGTTCTCTCTAGAGAATTGTGCGTTGTGGGTTTTCCACGATGGTAGAGCTATCTGGAAGAGCTGTTAAGTCTGGATGACCCCTCTTTATTTTGAGATGAATCAGAGGACGATCTCTTTGTTTGGTGATAGCATTGTATCCTTCGGGCTGAATGTGCTATTGCTTCTCATTCCGAGATTCGAATTTGAGGATCCTCACTTTCTAGTACATACATGTGAGATTGGGGGGATTGTTTACAGGTGTGCAGGAACCCTTGACCTTCAGAATACCCAGTTTTCTTATTTGTTCTGGATTGGATATTGAATCTTTGGTTTTGATCAGTTCACATTTGTTCTGGATTTGTTACTGGACTTATTATCCTGGTTTTGTGTATCTCACCGAATCCAGACTACAGTACAGTGGATTCAGCTTTATTTGTGCAGCACTGATCACATGCCCTTGCATACATATCATCATTAGCATTCTTGCATTTAACCTTCATGTTTATTCATTTGCAGGATATACTTCCTTTCGATTCCGGTTGACGTTCCCTTTTGTAGCTATGGAGATTCCCAGGAAGAACAATGTGCATTATACTTTCTTCGACACAAAGGTGGGACAGTTACGAAAGATGGTTTCTCTTATTACTCCAGACCATGTGGGTTTGTTCTTAAAGGCTTATGGGGAGATTTTTACTGTGGTTGTTGACTTGAATGCTTCAGAAAGGAGTGTCATCCATACGTGCTTATAGTTTTATGATCCACAGCTAAGGTGCTTCACTTTCTCGGACTTTCAGTTGGCTGCGATGCTAGAAGAGTATGCCCTTCTGCTAGGTGTGTCTCTCAAACACCAGATCCCTTTCAACTCTAACATGCGCCCTCTAAAGACTGAAGAGATAGATAAGGCCCTCCATCTGAGCGTACCTGTGGTAGCGGATAACCTCGCCACCAAAGGAGGTTTATCTGGTTTTCATTTGGACTTCTTGGTTGCCAAAGCTGAAGAATGCGCTGCTAAGGCTCAGTGGGAAACTGTTTATGCAATCCTGGCTTTGAGTATCTATGGAATTATGCTGTTTGCTGATGAACCTAAGTTTGTGGACATGAGTGCAATCCATATTTTTGTGCTGAAGAATCCTATACCTACACTCCTGGGTGATTTGTATTATTCTGTGCATTTTAAAAATTAAAAGAAACGAGGAGGTTTGGTTAGATGTTGCGCACCTCTATTCCATAAGTGGCTTATGAGTCATTTACCAAATTCAGAGGCCTTTTTGAATCCTCATCCTGCAAAGAATTGGGCTAAGGGGATGATTCAGTTGACAACAAAGGACGTTCGTTGGTTCAATCAAAGGACGATGGGTGGAGATTTTGTCAGTAGCTGTGGAAGACATCCTAATGTGCCACTCTTGGGGATAAGGGGTTGCATCAATTACAATCCTATTATTCTCAGGAGACAGTTAGGGTTTGCTTTAATAGAACCTCCGAAGGACAGTGATTTGGAAGAATCTTTCTTTTTCTCTGTGAAGGATAATCCTTTGTTGGTAAGGCAAGCAGCTGGAGCTTGGGGCAATCTGAAAACGAAGGGTAAAGTCGTCTTCGGCAAGTGCAACAATGTGTCTTCTTCTCAATATGATGCCTGGTTGAAAAGAAGAGTTCAGATCACTCTTTTACTGTTTTCTCAGGAAAGACCGTCAGATCCAGTTGCTGTGGAACATGTGACCATGATAAGTGTTGCTGAATATAACATGCTTAAGGAGGAGATGGATAAGACGATCAAAATGAATGAGAAGTTGAGCGAAGGACTCCGAAAGACGCTTTGTGAAAAGCGTAATGTTGAGTATGAACTGCAAAAGCTGACTGAGCGTCATGAGGCTAATGAGAAAAAGAATTGCTGAGGACACCATCTATATTCGCAAGGTCAAACAGAATGAGATGGCACTAAAAGAGGCGTGCAAGCGCATCAATGAGCAGTTGACCAAGTCTGAGAATGCCCTTGCCAAAGGACAACAGAGATGGGATGAGTTTTCCGAATGCCAGAGGGAGATCGAGGCGAGAATCAGGGCTGAAAATGACGAGTTGAGGAAAAGTTTGAAGAGCAAAGAAAGTGAATTTCTCTAGCAACTAAGTTCAGCCAACCAAGAGATCGAAGATCTGGAGATCCGCGCTGGAGTAAAGAGAGCCAAAGAGTTAGCTGTCAAAGATCAAATCCGAAAGCTAGAAGAAGTTGTCAAGTTAAGAAGTCAACTGATCAGAAGTCTTACCGAGCGCCCCAATGATCCAGTTACCGAAGCACTCCTCAAGGAGGTCCGAGAGGATTTGTATAGGCTCAGTGTCTGAGTTGTTGTTATTCTGGGAATTAACCATCAGGCTTGTTGATGGGTTTTCTTTTGCTTGAATTCATGCTATTCAGTTGTATCTGTCCAGAACCAACTTGTATGTGACTGTTCCACACCTGGTTGTGGGTTTCATTATGCTAATGGTGTTTCGTTGGTATTATTGAAGTGGATTCTTCATCAAATTACATAATGATTCACACACTCACTGGGCCGTATATGAGGGATATTCTGAATTATTAATATGCACCTCTGATGTTCTGTCACTGTTAACAGTTAGAGGAGTATGCATTGTTCCCTTACGGTTAAACTGGAATTGAAGGAAGGAATGCCCCAAAATGAATAAACATTGCATTGCATTGCATATCATTTTGCATTTTGTTGCTTCCTGTTTCAGGTACTGGTTGCGGGGTCTCTAACCTTTATTTGGTTTCAGGAATTATAGCTGAGAATCACGTTCACCGATATTCAACTCGAAGAAATCAAGCAAGGATAATGGATCAAATGCAGAATGATTTGGCTGAAATGAGGGCACGCATGGACCAGTTAATGACTCTCATGATTGGTATGGCACAGGCTTAGGAAAGATTGAGGCTTCTGGTCGAGCGTCCAGAAACTACGCCAGAAGGTAATCAAGTTGACAATCTACAGACAAGGGGTACTCCTCCTCCTGGCGGCAATCCTCCTCCTGGCGGAAATCCTCCTCCTGGTGGTAAGCTGGGTAATGGAAATGGCAGAAATGTTGGTGGTATTCAAGAAGATGTTCTGGAAGACCAATTTACCCTACTGGATGTTGACATGGGTAACCCTGGTGACCGAAGGTACGATGAGTTGGTTGAGAAGATCCGGGCCATAGAGTGCAAGAATTCTATGGGTATTGATGTTACTAGTTTGGGGCTGGTACCAGGAGTCAGAATTCCTCCAAAATTCAAGCCGCCTACTTTCGACAAATATCATGGCAATACGTGTCCCCAGACACATATTCAAGCTTATTTTGGGAAGATCTCAGCCCATACTGATGATAAGAAGCTATGGGTGCATTATTTTCAGGACAGTTTGGCTGGAGCATCGTTGACCTGGTATATGAAATTGAACAGAGCTGCTGTGAGAAGTTGGAAGGATCTGGCAGAAGCATTCCTAAAGCAATATCAGTACAATATCGACATGGCGCCCAACCACACTCAATTGCAAGGGTTGTCACAGAATGCTAAGGAAAGTTTCAAGGAATACGCTCAAAGGTGGAGAGAGATGGCTGCACAGGTTCAACCTCCTTTGTTGGATAGAGAAATGGCAGATATGTTTATGGGCACCCTGCAAGGGGCATTTCTTGATAGATTGGCTGCCTGTCCATCAACAGGATTTTCTGACATCGTGAGTGCGGGTGAAAGGATCGAGAGTCTGTTGAAGCTTGGAAAGATTCAAGACGTAAGTGGGGCTGGTTCCTCTGGGACAAAGAAACCTTTTTCTAGTGGTCAGAAAAGGAGATAAGGTGATACAAATGTTGTGTATAGAGGACGGGGAAGAGGACGTTCTCAGGCTTACCATCAAGTAGGTGCAGTGACAATCCCAGCACCTGCTGTTCAGCAGCATCAACCCTAACAACAGGTTCAGCAGCAGCAGTAACCTTCTTTCCAGCAGAGATCTAGGCAGAGGGACCGCAAAATTGACCCTCTCCCTATGACCTATTCAACACTGTTACCCCAGTTACTCAAATTAAAGTTGGTTGAGCTTCGTACTATGAAAGCTTCTGCTGCTGGAATCTTGCCACCTAATTTTGATGTCAAAGCTCGCTGTGATTTCCATTCGGGTGCTCAGGGGCATACCACTGAAAAGTGTTGGGCGTTTCAAAATAAAGTACAAGATCTGATCGATGCTAAAGCAATCAATTTCTCGTTACCTCCTAATGTTCTCCAAAACCCCATACCTGATCATGGTGTGGCAGATGTGCGTGCTATTGAAGACGGAAAGAGGTTAACTTTGGTATTGGATCTCAGTCAGGTGAAGACTCTGTTGCTAGTAGTGAAAGATTGTTTATTGAAGGGACAGGTGTTCCCGGGATGTGATCAAGATTGTTCTGAATGTATGGGCCAAGAGAATGGCTGTGATAAGTTGAGAATTGGTTTACAGAGTCTGATTGACGAGGGACGTCTACAGTTTGACCGGGTTGTGAAAGATAATGATGAGGTTTCAACTGTGACCATTTATTATACTCCTACGAAAATTCAGGTGCCTGCAGGTACAGCTCCTGTAGCAAGTGTTGTGCAAGAAAGATCCAGTCCTGTTACCATCACGGTGCCAGGACCAATATCGTTTACATCTACGAAGGTAATCCCATGGCACTATGAGGCAGACGTGTATTATGAGGGGAAAAAGCAGGAAGTCGAGACATTAGTCAGTTCAAATATTGATAATGTGGGTGGTGTAGGTGGCTTTACTCGGAGTGGAAGGTTGTTTGCTCCCCAAACGTTACGCAGTGATAAAGAAGTTGAGGCCACAACAAAAGCTAAAGGAAAACAGGTGGTTGAGAGTGTGCCTGTGCCTGAAACAGAGACAAAGATTACCTTTGACAACGAGGTAGAAGAGTTCATGAGGATAATAAAGAAAAGTGATTATAAGATTGTCGACCAACTGAACCAGACGCCCTCGAAAATTTCAATTTTGTCATTGTTGATGTGTTCTGACGCGCACCGGGAGGCTTTATTGAAAGTGTTGAAGAGAGCATATGTTCCACAGGAAATCACTGTTAATTAGCTTGAGGGTGTAATTTCTAATGTCAACGTTAGCCATGGATTGGGTTTCACAAGTAGGGATTTGACTTCTGAAGGAAGAAACCACAACAAAGCTTTGCACATCACAATGGAGTGTAGGAGTGCAGTGTTGTCTCACGTGCTGGTAGACACTGGTTCCTCGCTCAATGTCTTGCCTAAAAAGGCGCTGATGAAGCTGGAAGTTGATGGTTTGATTTTAAGGCCAAGTGAGTTGGTTGTCCGAGCGTTCGATGGAACGAAAAGATCTGTGTTTAGTGAAGTGGAATTGCCCGTGCAAATTGGACCACAAGTGTTCAAATCTATATTCCACATGATGGATATACAGCCTGCGTATAGCTGCTTATTAGGCCGCCCTTGGATTCATGCGGCCGGGGCAGTTACATCCACCTTACACCAAAAGCTGAAATATGAGTTTGAGGGACAAGTTGTGACAGTGTGTGGCAAGGAAGACAATTTTGTTAGTCACTTGTCCACGTTCAAGTATATTGAGATGGATGGGGAAATTTACGAAATGCTTTGCCAGTCGTTTGAAGCGGTGAATATTGACAACGTGCCTGAATATTCCCTTACACCAGATAGAGCGGGTACATCCATTTCATCTTATAAACAAGTTGTCGGGTTGTCAGAGCAGGCAACACCCAAGGTTGGGGCAAGCTGATAGAGACACCAATGAAGGAGGACAAGTTTGGTATTGGTTATCATCCATCTATGACTTCAGTTGCAGAGTACAGTGACCCATCACTTTTAGCAGTGGGGGGATCATTTACCCAGATCAGTCTTATGCAGCTACAGAAGATGGTGTTGACAGTGACTGTGACTTAGACAACTGGGTACGCCCATGTGCTCCGGGACAACCATTGCAGAATTGGTCTGTTGAAGAAGTCATCCAAGTTACTCTTCAAACAGAGTAATTTTCTTTATTTTTCTAACCATAATGCATGTTAAAAGCTTGCGCTCTGCCCAAGACGTATAGATTCATTTGTAGGGCCACCCTGTTTGCATTTGCAATTTTAATCATCAATAAAGGACGTTTTGCACTCAAATTTTGTTCCTTGTATTTCTTTTTATTTTTGTACAAAATAATAAAATGGCAATGTTTTGTTTGTTATTGTTTGAAAAATAAATTCTAAAATACTGCATGAACCCGTTCGTGCAGACTTGATCCTCTGGATTCCATTGATAACGATTTTGCTATGGCTATGTATGACTTTGACAAACCGATTTATCAAGCCGAAGAAGGGGATGAGAAGGGCTGTGAACTCCCTGAGGAACTGGCCAGATTGTTAAAACAAGAGGAAAGGACCATCCAGCCTCATCAAGAGACTATAGAGATCATCAATATTGGTACCGAGAATGCTAAGAAAGAGATCAAGATTGGCGCCAGCTTAAAAGCAGATGTGAAGAAAGCTTTGACTGAGATGTTGTGTGAATATGTTGATATCTTCGCCTGGTCGTATCAAGACATGCCAGGGCTGGATACTGATATTGTTGTCCACAGGCTACCATTGAGAGAAGAATGCCCGCCAGTCAAGCAGAAACTTCGTCGGACTCATCCCGATATGGCCATAAAGATCAAAGAAGAAGTTCAGAAGCAGTGGGACACAGGGTTTCTTGCTGTGACTAACTATCCTCCCTGGGTCGCCAACATCGTACCGGTACCAAAGAAAGACGGAAAGGTTAGAATGTGTGTGGATTATCGAGATCTTAACAAAGCTAGCCCGAAAGATGATTTTCCACTGCCTTACATCGATGTGCTGGTTGACAATACAGCTCAGTTTTCAGTGTTCTCGTTTATGGACGGTTTCTCTGGGTACAACCAAATTAAGATGGAACCTGAGGATATGGAGAAGACCACGTTCATTACTCCATGGGGTACATACTGTTATAAGGTGATGCCTTTTGGGTTGAAAAACGCAGGGGCAACGTACCAGCGGGCAATGGTAACTTTGTTTCACGACTTGATTCATAAAGAGATTGAATGTTATGTGGATGACATGATTGCCAAGTCGAGAACAGAAGAAGAACATCTGATTATCTTAAAAAAGTTGTTTGAAAGGTTGAGAAAGTTTCGTTTGAGATTGAATCCAAACAAGTGCACTTTTGGGGTGCGTTCTGGAAAGTTGCTGGGTTTCATTGTGAGTGAAAAAGGATTGAGGTTGATCCTGCCAAAGTGAAAGCAATACAAGATATGCCTGAACCGAGAACAGAAAAAGAGGTTCGTGGTTTTTTGGGTAGATTGAACTACATTGCAAGGTTCATATCTCACCTAACAGCCACATGCGAACTAATATTCAAACTGCTAAGAAAAGATTAAACGGTCAGGTGGAATGACGATTGCCAATTGGCATTCGATAAAATAAAAGAATACTTACAGGAACCTCCAATCCTCATATCGCCAGTGGCAGGAAGACCTTTGATAATGTATTTGACAGTACTGGAAGGTTCTATGGGTTGTGTTCTCGGTCAACACGACGAGACAGGTAGGAAAGAGCATGTTATCTACTACCTGAGCAAAAAGTTCAATGACTGTGAGTCCCGATACTCAATGCTTGAAAAGACATGCTGTGCACTCGCATGGGCTGCTAAGCGATTGAGGCAGTATATGATCAGGCACACAACCTTGTTGATTTCCAAAATGGATCCTATCAAATACATTTTCGAGAAACCAGCACTAACAGGAAGAGTTGCACGGTGGAAAATGGTTTTGACAGAATATGATATCTAGTATACTTCTCAAAAGGCCATCAAAGGAAGTATCTTGTCAGAATATCTTGCACAATAGCCGATCGATGATTACCAACCCATGAAATTTGATTTCCCTCATGAGGACATCATGTTTCTCAAAGCTAAAGATTGCGAGGAACCACTCCCGGAGGAGGGGCCAGACCCTGAATCCAAATGGAGTTTGATGTTTGATGAGGCTGTCAACATGAATGGATGCGGAGTTGGAGCAGTTCTTGTCACGCCGGAAGGTGTTCATACGCCTTTCACTGCCCGGATAACTTTCGGATGCACCAACAATAAAGCAGAATATGAAGCTTGTATAATGGGGATTGAGGAGGCGATTAATTTGCGAATTAAAACCCTTGATATTTTTGGTGATTCAGCTTTGGTAATCAATCAAGTGAAAGGGATTTGGTACACGCACCAAGCAAATCTGGTTCCGTATAGAGATTATACAAGGAGATTGCTGACATTTTTCACAACAGTGAAGTTGTACCATATTCCTCGAGATGAGAATAAGTTTGCAGATGCCCTGACCACGTTATCTTCCATGATCAAAGTGCAAAGATGGAATCATGTACCTAAGATCGAAGTATCTCATCTTGACAGACCTGCATTTGTGTTTGTTGTTGATGCAACGTCTGATGACAAGCCATGGTTTCATGACATCAAGTGTTTCTTAAAAAGCCAAGAGTACCCGCCTGGGGCATCTACTAAGGATAAGAAAACGTTGAGAAGGTTGTCTAGTAGCTTCTTCTTGAATCAAGATGACGTGTTGTACAAACGAAATTTTGACATGGTTCTGCTCAGATGCGTGGATAGACACGAAGCAGACATGTTAATGCAGGAAGTACATGAAGGCTCTTTCGGTACCCATGCCGGAGGACATGCAATGGCAAAGAAATTATTGAGGTCAGGGTATTATTGGTTGACAATGGAAGCAGACTGTTACAAGTACGTCCACAAGTGTCACAAATGCCAGATCTATGCAGACAAAGTGCATGTTCCTCCAAATCCGTTGAGTGTCATGTCCTCTCCTTGGCCCTTTGCCATGTGGGGCATTGACATGATCGGAAAGATTGAGCCTACTGCTTCGAACGGCCATCGTTTCATCTTGGTCGCTATTGATTATTTCACTAAATGGGTTGAAGCAGCATCTTATACCAATGTCACTAAGCAGGTGGTAGCTCATTTCCTGAAACGGGATATCATTTGTCGCTATGGAGTGCCCGAGAGGATCATTACTGATAATGGTTCTAATCTGAACAACAAAATGATGGATGAGCTGTGTCGGGACTTCAAAATTGAACACCACAATTCTTCTCCGTATCGCCCGAAGATGAATGGCGCTGTGGAGGCGGCCAACAAGAATATTAAGAAGATTGTGCAGAAAATGGTTGTCACATATAAAGATTGGCATGAGATGTTACCATTTGCTTTGCATGGGTACCGAACGTCAGTATGCACGTCCACTGGGGCAACACCATTCTCACTTGTATACGGCATGGAGGCAGTGCTACTGATTGAGGTTGAAATTCCATCCCTAAGAGTCATGATGGATGTCAAATTAGACGAAGCTGAGTGGGTTCGTGCCAGATTCAATCAGTTGAGCCTTTTTAAAGAGAAATGATTGGCAGCTGTGTGTCACGGGCAGTTATACCAGCGGAGGATAAAGCAGGCATTTGACCAAAAGGTGCGTCCTCGAGTTTACAAAGTGGGAGACGTGGTACTCAAAAGGATCCTTCCTCCTAGTACAAATCATAGGGGCAAATGGACTCCCAACTATGAAGGTCCATTCGTGGTTAAGAAGGTCTTCTCAGGCAGATCCTTATTACTTACAACCATGGACGGCAAAGACTTTTCATCCCCTGTCAACTCAGACGTAGTCAAAAAATACTTCGCATGAATAGACCCGCTGGACAAAAAAAAAGAAGAAGAAAGGTCCAGGCAAAAAAGGGCATCCCGGCGAACCACAAAAACATAATAAAAGGGTTCGGGCAAAAATTAGGGATACAAAATAAAAAAATTGTACACCCGGTGAGTTGAAAATCCGCAAGGACAACTCAGGCAAAAAAGGGTATCCCGGTGGATTGAAAACCCGAAAGGGCGGTCCACGCAAAAGAGGGATTTAAGCGAACGATTACGGTCTGAGTTATCTGTACTCCATCGCCGTTTTAACAACTGATATTCCAAAGGGTAGGAATCAGTCTGATCATTCCTCAGAAGGCAAGGTCGGGGAGTCTCGAAGATATACTAGCCATAGCAGAATTGAAACTCAGTGGAATGCTGTTTTCACATTGCCATTAGGATAGTTTCTTTTCTCAATTTTTAGCGATCACCTCTTTCCAGGGATTGCTTCCTGATGTAATTGCCTATTCTGGGCATTTTTCAATCAATAAATTGAATTTCAGTAAAAAGCTTCTTATTTTGTTTTACTGCTTTGTTTGCAAAAACGTCCGAATTTTTGATAAAACATTGCATTTGAAAACATGGTGGCTTTACAATAACATGCGAATAAAAACATTTAAAATTACTTTGAATGTCGAATAATCCTGGGTGGTGGATTCAAACCACGTAATATTCCGGGGCATGTGTGTGTATCTTTGGTTGCAGGTGACAGATCCAGGCGATTTCAAGCACAAGAGTCGTCTCTCTTAGACGAGTAATCCCTTATTCCCACGTAAAAGACTGGTGCAATCATGTTCAAGGAAGGGTCCACATGTTACCCTTTTGCCCCAACGTTTACTGATTGAGTCTATCATTCGGTTGACGGTCGTTCACGATGATTCAATATCGGTGAATTAAGTTCAACTGGGTATCGTTGTATCTTATAAAGTCGATTCTCTCATTTAGTACTTCCAACAGCTACAAGCTTTTCTGTGTCGATAACGTTTGCAAATTCTCCAGCAGAGTTGCTTCGCAGACACCGAAGTTAATGGTCAATACCCAGTGAAGTCGCCAGGAGTTTGAAGATGCTTAATCTTCTGCAAAATCCTCTTGTGTCATTTTATTCAGATCAGTCTTGTATCATGGGGCAAAAGCAAGTCGTTGACCCTCTCAAACCTGGGACATATTGAATTTCCCCGGCAAAAGATGTTCCAAATCTATTATCCCCAGTAGAGTTTGAAGATGTTTGGTCTTCTGTAAAATCCTCTCAAAGGGCATTCCCCAACACGAGACGCTACAAAGCAGTTTTCCCCAGCAGAGTTTGTTATAAACTCATCATCCCCAACAGAATCGTCAAACGGGAAGTTCGCCTAACATGGGGCATTGTGGCCCTTATCTTAAGCTCGACGGTTTTGTTCCTCAGCAGACTACCGTACATTTGCTTGTGTTTCCCAGCAGATCTCTAGGGACTTTTTTCCAACATATCACCACGGAATGTCTTCTAACCAGGATTTGTGTATCCCCGACGGAGTAGTTCCGATCCCCAGCAAGATCGTATCTCTGGTAGTGGTATCCCCACAGAGTTCATCATTGAATCTTGTCAGCCATACTCCCCAGCTGAGTTATTTTCCTCCCTGTAGAGATTTATAAGATCAACAGAATCGCTTCCTCAACAAAGTGATAGCACATTCTTTCCCCAGCTGAGTTAGAAGGCTGATGATCCCCGCGAAGGATCTCGAGTTGAGTAAATCCCCAAGCAGAGTTTTAATGACTTGTTTCCGTAGCAGAACGTCATTCAGAAAATTCTCATCCCCAGCGAAGTTGCTATGACCAGAATTCATCCCCAAGCAGATGAAGTAATTCCTGGCAGAATCACCACTCCCCTCATATCTCAAAGTCCAATTTATTTTTGGCAAGCATGATAATTCGAAGCAGACGGATTATTCATTCCTTCTTTAGTAGAGATATTATCCTTTCAGGAGTCTCTGAGATCCAATCATTGATCATGGTTCCTCAGCAGAGTCGGCAGAGATGATGATATGTATGCAGAGCGTAATCCAACATTGAATGTTTCAGCAAAGTCCAACAGAAGATTGGCAAAAGTCCGTCTTCGGGTGGCAAATCCTTAAAGTCCAACAGCAGATTAGCAAAAGTCTGTCTTCGGGTGGCAAATCCTCAAAGTCCAACAGGAGATTGGCAAAAGTCCGTCTTCGGGTGGAAAATCCTCAAAGTCTAACAGCAGATTGGCAAAAGTCCGTCTTCGGGTGGCAAATCCTCAAAGTCAACAGCATATTTGGCAAAAGTCTGTCTTCGGGTGGCAAATCCTCAAAGTCCAACAGCAGATTGGCAAAAGTCCGTCTTCGGGTGGCAAATCCTTAAAGTCCAACAGCAGATTGGCAAAAGTCCGTCTTCGGGTGGCAAATTCTCAAAGTCCAACAGCAGATTGGCAAAAGTCCGTCTTCGGGTGGCAAATCCTCAAAGTCCAACAGCAGATTGGCAAAAGTCCGTCTTCGGGTGGCAAATCCTCAAAGTCCAACAGCAGATTGGCAAAAGTCCGTCATCGGGTGGCAAATCCTCAAAGTCCAACAGCAGATTGGCAAAAGTCCGTCTTCGGGGGGCAAATCAGCAAAGTCCAACAGTAGATTGGCAAAAGTCCGTCTTCGGGTGGCAAATGAATAAAGTTCACAAGTAGCGTGGTGAGCCAGTAGTCGTCTGGCGTCGTGCAAAAAGACGTTATTAAAGTTCATCAGTAGTGTGGCGAGCCAGTAGTCGTCTGGCGTCGTGCAAAAAGACGTTATTAAAGTCCACCAGCAGCGTGGCGAGCCAGTAGTCGTCTGGCGTCGTGCAAAAAGACGTTATTAAAGTCCACCAGCAGTGTGGCGAGCCAGTAGTCATCTGGCATCGTGTAAAAAGACGTTATTAAAGTCCACCAGCAGCGTGGCGAGCCAGTAGTTGTCTGGCGTCGTGCAAAAAGACGTTATTAAAGTCCACAAGCAGTGTGGCGAGCCAGTAGTCATCTGGCGTCGTGCAAAAAGGCGTTATTAAAGTCCACCAGCAGTGTGGCGAGCCAGTAGCTGTCTGGCGTTGTGCAAAAGGAAGTTATTAAAGTCCACCAGCAGCGTGGTGAGCCAGTATTCGTCTGGCGTCGTGCAAAAGGACGATATTAAAGTCCACCAGCAGCGTGGCGAGCCAGTAGTCATCTGGCGTCGTGCAAAAAGACGTTATTAAAGTCCACCAGCAGCGTAGCAAGCCAGTAGTCGTCTGGCGTTGTGCAAAAAGATGTTATTAAAGTCCACCAGTAGTGTGGCGAGCCAGTAGTCATCTGGCGTCGTGCAAAAAGACGTTATTCAAGTCCACCAGCAGCGTGGCGAGCCAGTAGTCGTCTGGTGTCGTGCAAAAAGACGTTATTAAAGTCCACCAGCAGCGTGGCAAGCCGGTAGTCGTTTGGTGTCGTTCCAAAAGGCAGCTCTTCAGTATTAGTCTTTTCATCAGAGTTTCATACAAGCAGAATTCATTTGGCGAGGTTTATATCCCTTTTCTTCTTCTCCACAGAGTGCAAATTTTCGGGTTATTCTTCGGTATTCAATCCCTCCATCCCTTGAGCGTCTGAAAGCAATCTCTATCATCCATTCAGGTCTATAGCGATTGAATAGGGGCAGCTGTCATACCCAAAATTTGCCCTCTCATTTTCATATCATTTAGCATGAGCTTTCATTTCATTGCATTGCATTCAAGCATAGAAAAATAAAACATAAAGCATTGCATTGCATCTTGCATAAGGGCATGGGATCAGCGATTCTCAAAGGTATTGATCATCCAAAGCAAAGGAACAAGAGACGAGGGTCTTCCAACAAGCCTCAAGGGTCTCTTACATCATATATCATCCCCATTTGATCTCACAAGGCATGGGAAGAGGAGAATTCATCAAGAAGATTGGGCAGTGCATCATTTCCTACACAAGGCAGTATAAAATTGGGATTTGACCCCCAAATGGGCAAGCTCTTTGAGTTTTTATCATCTCCAAGTGGCATATCTCATCATTGTTTGAGAGGATACACATCATATTCAGAGGAATTTGGATTTGGAGGATGTGTTATTTCCTCCTAACCAGAGGGTGCCAAAATTAGGGTTTGACCTAAAATCATTTTAATTCTGATTTTTTGGGCAAGACTTGATATCATGGTATTCCTTATGCTCTTAATTGTATAAGGATGGAAAATTGCTCATCACTTGGTTTCAGAAGGGTCTCAATTGATCAGTTACTTGATAATCAAGGAATTGGGGAAAAAGTCAAATGTGCAGAGAAAAAAGTCAACTCCTGACTTTTTAAGGTCAAATTCATGAAATTCATGTTATATATGTTCATTGGACAAAATTTGATCAAGAAATGATGGAGGAATAATGAAAAATCAAGAAATCACAAAACTGTCAAAAATAGAAACTTTAGGGTTGCCAAAAATAGTAAGTTTGGACCATTTTGCACCCTACTTTGAGGCTCTCTTTCTCCAAGATAAAAACTCCAAACCTCAGGCCCAAGTTGAGCCAATTAAAGTTCATGTTCTAAGCTTCAAATCCATATAAATAACATCTCCATGGGATAAAAATTGAACGAGTTATGGTTGATCAAAGTTTGGCAAAACTAGGTCACAATCCAAGTCATGACCAAGCACGACCAGGCCCATGCGCCATAATTTTGACAAACACATGGTGTGCCAAATGTCCACCCATTTTTCTCATTGATGGAGGCTCCAAATGAAAAAATGTTGAACATCAAAGTTGTTCTTCTCAATGTCCTCTTCAACTTTGATGTTGGACAAATTTTCATTTGAGCAAGTTATGAGATGGTTATGATGGTTCCAAGTTAGTGTGATCATGCTGAAATTTCATGCACCATATTGCCATGCCATGACTTGTCTCTACACGCCCACCAACCAGTTTTGAAACATTGTGTTCATAGCCATTTTTAAGTGTGTTTAAGGCTTCATTCCAATCCAAAACTCACACCAAATATGTTCTCCCATGAATCCTCTTTCCATTGACATCAATACCTCATTATTTCAGTCACTAACAACAGAGAAATTCACCACCAAACCACCATGTTTCTATTTGTTTCAAGCTGCTACAAAACCATAAAAATGAATTGTTGTTGTTGTTGTTGTCTTAATATTCACACGCATACACCCAATGTCTCTTTGCCTCATTAAACCAAACACATTTCACATACACCATGCGCACATGCTTCATTATACATGGAAGAGGAAAGAAATAAAAACTTGTGCAACAAGTTTCTGCTGCACCACTAACCGCACATGAGTTCATCACTACCTTTCTTTTCACCTTCATTCCAACTTAACATCATGAACCTTCATCACCAAATTCAACATCTCCTCACTCGCCCTAACTAACTTGACTCAGTTAGTTAGGGATAACTCACTTTAACCACATCAACTCACCCTAACTCACTCACCTAACCATAGGTTAACACATTAAACCACACATATAAATCTAAATCTCACTCACATTTTCATTTTCTCAACTCTCATTTCTCACTCTCCCTCTCAAACACTTCAAGTTTTCTCTCAAAATTCTCTCAGACTTTTTCATTCTCTCTCTAATCTCACACGAAATTTTCTATCACATTTCATCTCCATCATCATCATTGTTCCATTTTGGATCAAGAACAAGAGTAGACAGATTGAAATCATCAAGTTCAGCTTCCATACAGTTGAGTTTTCAGTTGGATTCTCTTCACGATTTCAAGCTCCAGAGCCTTTATTTGGCCAGTTGAAGCTAAAGGAAGAAGCAAGCTCTCTGGTATTCTTGTAAGATCCAAAGTTTCATCACATTTCAGGTTCCGTTTCTCATCTTTTTTTTTTACTAAATTCAGCTTGTTTCATGTTGTTTAGAGCTTATTAGAGGCCATGCGTGAGTCCTGGCTAGTTGATAGGCTCTTTAGGAGCTTAGGTGTGATTTTAGGGCAAATTGTTTTGGCTCGGTTTGTGTTGTATGTGCATGATCTATGAGAAATAATTATGTATTCTTGATCTCCATTACTTCCTCTTCATTTTGGTATGCGAATTGTGCATTTCGCTGAAAATTGAAGTTTGCAGGTGGTGGTTGCTCGCCGGAGAAGATAACCGGAGGTCCTTCTCCGGCCGGTGAGTTTTAATTCTAGGGTTTTGCATGTTTGAATTGTGACCGTTTGATCTGTGCATCATGTAGTTGATATGTTGCCAACACATTAAAATCCTTTCATAATCTGATTGGTTGAGTGCTTGTGTTCTATGCTTCTTATTGTGTGTCCTTAATGAGATCCGTTCATCATGTATGATTGTTGATTACGTTGACTGTGTGAGATGCGTTGGATTGATCTGAGGGATATTAACTTACCAGCGCATTAAAAATGGCATGTGTTGCTCACGTGAATGTTATTTGGTTCAGATGGTGATTTTTCTGTGGCTCCCTATGTTAATTATCATGCGCGTGTTAATCTGAGCCTTTCATTTGGTCTACTTTGTTTGTGTTGATTGCGTGTGAATCATTGGATTGATCTGATGGCAATGATGGAGTCAAAAGAGTTGACTCTGAGTCTAGGGAAAGAAGCGCTTTGGGCTTCTTTGCTTTTTCCACCCCCTCCTTTGGTCCAGCCCAATTTTGAACTGATATCGGTTGCTTAATGCACCCCTGGCATGTTTTGTTCATTTTTATTTTCACATATTTGCCTTGTTTCATTTTTAAATTTTAAAAATAGTAAATAACTTCTAAAAATCATCAAAAAAATCATGAATCATATTTATAGTTTTATAAAATTTTTACAAAATTTATTTTCCATTTTTCTATTATTTTTTGCATCTGAATTAATTGTTGCTTGAATTTCTTGTTGAAATGTTTCATTTGTGAACACTCTGCCTTGTTGATTTTATTTCTTATCATTGGTACATAGTTTGCATCCCATTATTTTTTAATATTTCATAGGACACTTTGAAGCATTTAAAAACATTTTTTTCATATTTTTAAATTCATCTTTGCATCCTTTTTGAGCCATTTCTTTGTGCATGATCAAGTGAAACCTTAATGAGTTTGCCATGCTTGTTTGATGGAGTTTCTTTGTGTTTCTTTGCATGAGTTTTGGGTATGATATTTGCCTCTGGTTGAGGTCTCTTGAGACATAATTTGATGATTGTTGAATCATGTTTGGTATTTGTTTGATGACTCTTGTTTGATGTCCATTTTTGTGAAATTATTTGATCATGTTTTGTTTACTTGCTTGAGAAGGCACTTGTGCCATTGTATGAGATCACTTCCTAGACTTCTTGAGCCATGTTTAGATCATTATAGGTCTTTTGATTGAAATTATAGGTCATTGGTTTGAAGTTGATGCTTTCTTTGTGTACATGTTCAATACTTGTTTCACATGTTTCCTTTTGACCTAGTTACTCATCCTTTTTCATCTAAGTTCCAACTTGACTTGTAATTGGTTTGTTTATGCCATGCCATATTGTCCATTTTCATTCCATATGATGTATGCCTCTGACCTTAAAGCATTTCATTCATTCCATATGCTATTCATGTCTTACTTTGCATACTTGAACATGTTTCATCCAAATGCATGTTTCTTTTCCTTCTAGCTTCTAAGTGACTTGTAATTGCTTGAAAGTGATTGATTTGTGCATATAATCCTCATCCTAACATGTCTTACCACTTCTAATTGTGATACTTGAGTTTCATATTGGATTTTTGTAGGATTGACTTATTCCATGAATGTTTTCTTTCCATGTTAAATTCACGTTCATACTTTCTCACTTCTTCTCCTAGTCACTCTTAATGTTTGGATGCTTGATTGTATGCCTCATATAACATTTGTATATCATGTTTAGGCACATGTTTAGGTCATCCACATTCTGACTTTGACATTACTTGAAGCGTTATTGCATGACCACTTTGCATATCCACTCATTCATCTAATTCTTTCATAATACATTTCTTTGTGGTTTAAGGCATTGTTTGTGTGCATTTGATTTGTGTTTGCTCTTATATCATTAGAGAATATTCTTATGATGTACATTTTGACCTTGTGCTCTCTTTAACCATTAATATTCTTTTACTTTGGTTATTGATTTTGTTGAAGCCTTACTTGTTCATCTTAATTTGTTTCTTCACTTGTAAATAATTCTACTAATCATTGCAGGGGCTAATGGTAAGTCATTTGAGTGTGGATGTGCATCCACATTCTAATTTATTCCTTCATCTTTTAATCATTCAATTTGTGTTGTTCAAGCATTTTATAATGCTTTGCTTTCATAATCTTCTTTCTTCCCTCTTAGAAACAACTTAACTTCCATTTTGGAAGTAAGTTGCTTTCTTTCTTTCTTCTTCTCCTTTCTTTTAGGATTAGGTTCTTTAAACCTCATTAACCATAGGGTCTCCAAATATGCTAACACTAGGGTGTGTCTTAGTCTCCCCTTAGTTTTCACCTTTACTCCTCCAGTTGAGTCTCTTCTTCTCATCTGATAACAAAAAGTAAAAAATACTTAATAAAGGCATAACTAATATTGTATTTGAGCCTTTCATGGGAGAATAAGATGGTGATGGGTCTTCTTTCACTTTCTTAGAATGTTTATCATACGTCCCGTCTGGGGACGATGTGCGAGGCATTCGATCTTACATGAAGGACTTAAATTCAATGTGCGTTACAAAACACAAAACAATCAAAACACTTTTTTCTTAAAAGACAAAAACAAACAACAATTTCTTTTCTCATCTCCTTCACTCCTTCCATAAGGACTCGTCGTGTCTGTTCCACCGCAAACAGGTAACGCGTAAGTCTCCCTACAGCGAGCTGCAACACCTAACTGCTGGGACGCGCACTCTGACGTTTCCACTAAAAAACAAACAAAGCGACCCTCGTTGAGGGGAACTACGTCGCTCTGATTCTCATGTTCCCGATGTGATACGTAGGCAGTGGGGTAGGGCCCATTCGAGCACTTCTTTTATTTTCCCTACATTTGTTTCTCTTTCTCTCTCCTTCCCTCTTCCAGTTCTCTAGCTAGCAGTTCCTTTTCTAGTATCCTTTTCTTACACCCTTTGATTGAGACAAGCCAGCGTGGATCCCATCGGGTACGATGAATGCGTGGGGGTGCTAATACCTTCCTCACGCGTAACCGACTCCCGAACCCATTTCTCTTGGTCGCAAGACCATGCTCTTTCCTTCCCTCAGGTTTATGCAGTGTTTCCTTTCCCTCTCTTGGGATAAATACACATTGCTGGCGACTCTGTTTCGGTGCCACTTTCGCGTTTGTACTTGGATGAAAATCCCGGGAGCGACAGTTATCTATCAAATTTTTTGGAAATGAACATTCATGGTCTTCATCATTTGAAAGAATATCAAGTATTTTTAACCAACAAATAACATGCTTTAAGAAAAGTCTTACTTTCAAGGAGAAATTGAAACAATACTACCTCACTCTTGATGGGGTGAACGATGCACTCACATGATGTTAAAAATCCAAAACGAAATGTTAGAGCAGTAGTATAAAGTGCAAGCCACAAGATAGAATATAAAAAAATATTGGAGATATCAATGATCCCTAATTCTCCACGAATGTTGAAAAATGATTCCATTGCAAGAGGTTTTGTGAAAATATCAGCAAGTTGATTTTTACTATCAACGTGCTCAAAAACAACATCCCCTTTTTCAACATGATCGTGAAGAAAGTGATGACGAATCTCGATATGTTTAGTGCTAGAATGTAGTACCAGATTCTTGGTTAGATTGATTGCATTAGTGTTGTCACACATGATATGAATATGTGAAAGTTTGATGTCAAAATCTAGCAATTTTTGCTTAAGCCATAAAATTTGGGCGCAACAACTACCAGCGGGCACATATTCCGCTTAGGCAGTTAACAAAGCTACAAATACTTGCTTTTTACTATGCCAACTAACCAAAGATTTTGAAAACATGTGACAAGTGCCACTAGTGCTTTTCCTATCCAATTTGCAACCGGCAAAGTCGGAATTGAAATAACCAACCAAAATACAATCGCTTCCCTTGGAATACCAAAGCCCAAACTTATAAGTACCAATAAGGTGTCTAAGAATACGCTTAACTACTTTAATGTGTGATTCCTTGTGAGTCGATTGATATCGAGCACACATGCATACGCTAAACATGATATCAGGCCTAGACGCCGTAAGATATAGAAGTGATCCGATAATACCTCTATACTTCTTCACATCAACATCCTTACCCTTTTCATCTCTATCCAAGTTTTCGTTTGTTGCCATAGGTGTGTTAATATCCTTTGCACTGTCCATGCCGAATCTTTTTAGTAGCTCGAGACAATACTTGGTTTGACAAACGAATGTTCCATTCGAGAGTTGTTTAATTTGAAGTCCTTAGCACAAACATAAGCAGGTAGTAGCCGGATAGCCTCGAGTCGGGCTACGGGAGCTTAAGTCTCCCCGTAGTCAATCCCTTCCTCTTGGTTATACCCTTGAGCTACTAGTCAGGCTTAATTTCGTGTTATCACACCATGCTCGTCAAGTTTGTTCCTAAATACCCATCGTGTGAAAATGACTTGATGATATTGTGGACGTGGAACAAGGTCCCAAATGTCATTTCTTTCAAATTGATTCAATTCTTCTTGCATCGCTAGAAGCCAATGCTCATCAAGTAAGGCATCCTTAATGTTTTTAGGTTTAACTTGTGAAAAAAAAGCATGGTGACAACAGAAATTACTTATCTTAGAGCGCATTGTTACCCCTTTTGTGATGTCTGTAACACCCTAAACCCCTGCGACAATTAATAATGAAATATAAGAAAATATCATAGTAAAATAAAACATTCAACTTGATTAATCTTATCATATAGCATACTTGATTATGCATCGATATGTAATGCTACATGCATACGATATGTAATGCATCAATATTATTAATAAAAGCATACTTGATTAATCTTATCATATAGCAGCGGAGTTCAACTAAAACAAAACATACTTAGTACCACCTAATTCTCATCAAGTGAACAAAACGACGACAAATAATAAAATAAACAATGACATGCGTTTCGAAACCCAGTGTTACAATCAGAGCATAAGCGACTCAACGAGATAAAAGAGAAGACTCCATATTCATTAACTTCATCTCCGCACTAATCCTGCTTACCTGCATGTTACCCACGTAGAGGTAACATTCAAACATAAGCTGTGAGATTCTCAAATCAACATAAGAATGCATAAGATAAGTATGAAAGAACATAATCCATATCCAGCTCACCCTATCATCACAACACCAACGAAATTACCTTTTCCCACACACAACAGATAATCAAACGATTCATAATACAATACAATATGATGCAATGCAATGATATCCACAACTCGACTCAATGCAAGTGGTACCAATTCGATCCCTTTTTCATGATCACAATTCCCGTCGGAATTTCCATAAAAGTAGCTCACACCCCACATGGGCACACGACAACCGTAATTGCTCACACCCCACATGGGCACAAGATTACCTCAACAACAACAACAACAACAACAATACGATTCCATTTCAAGGAATCCGAATAACACGCTCACACCCCACATGGGCACACGACTTATCCCACAACCTATGCAACATGGCATGCATACAACAACAACACACAATGATAACAAAATGCATATGACTAACAACGTGTCAATATATCATACTACAACTATTCAACACACAACTCATGCCTGCCAACACATACAACAACAACAATTCACAACCATAACACGCATGCGCACAACCGAATTCATCATTTCAACTTATCACACACAACTGCATACACAAAAACCCAATTTACGCGTCAAAGGGTTGGAATTCTAGTATTGAAAGTAATTTTTATGAAAAGTATAAGAAACCAACTTTCCAACGCTTCGAACGGAGATTGAAACGGACATACGGATCAAAAGATACGAATTTTTAAAGTTTTAGATAGTTTGGTTCGTCTCAGCTCTACTCGCTTGATTCTCACCCAGCGAGGCACCAGCGAAATCCCGTTCACCCGGCAAACTCCTCTTTCGCCTGGAGAATTCCCTTTTCGCCTCATGCTCGCCCGGCGGAGCTGAAGCGAATTTATTTCCCCATACAATTTCCAGAGACACCTATTTCCCACCCTTCACTCGTCTCTTGTTCGCCCGACGACCTCCCAGCGAGGTCGCTTCACCCGGCGAGACACCCTGTCTGCCCGGCGAAAGTGCGTGAATCAACAACCATGCAGTTGCGGTTCTGCACTATTCCTACCCCAAAATTCTTACGAGTTTAACACAGTTCAGCCCCAAAAATACATAGCAATCACAAAGGAAGTCATACAACAGCAACACATATAATTTAAACTCATCTCAACACAGAATCACAAATTTCATCCATCAATTTATGCATTTATCCTCTTATCAAAACCTTCGACACGCAAAACCCCAATTCCCACATTAACACAAACAACACAATCGGGATGATCCTAAAAGTTTATCTACCCTTATACAAATATTATGCAACCCTTAGAGATTAAAGTACCCCACCCTTACCTTAGATGAAGATTCTTCAGATGCCCTCTAAGCCCTAGCTCTGCTTCCTTCTTCCTTTCCTCTTTTCTCCAGAATACGATCGTTCCAAATGATCCTCTCCTCTTCCAATTTCTTCTTTTCCTACTATAACTCTTAGACCCCTAATATGGTTTTCCTTCCTTACCCTTACTACCCCTCTTGAATAGTCCACTTTGTTCTCTTTATTCCTCTACTCATATAATATTATTGTTATATTATTATTATTATTATTATTTAACCCAAGCATCAAAATAATAACAACAATAATAAAACTAAATATTTATTTAAATAATAATCTCCTCATATTATTTAATTAAATAAATAATAACTAATTTACATAATTAGTATACTCCTCCCACCACCACGTTCTACACTGTTGATCACACACCCCTAACACCTTAATCCATATAATTCCAAGGTCACTACCCTCCACTAGGGGTACCCAAAACATCACAGAATACGCATAGTCACACAATTATACAACACATGAATATAATTACGAATAATGATTAAAATAAATTGGAGCGTTACAACTCTCCCCCACTTAGAATATTTTCGTCCTCGAAAATTTACCACATGTGAACAACTCCTGATACGACTCTTGCATCCTACCCTCTAGTTCCCAAGTCATATTTCCATTGGCAGTGTCTCCCCACACTACCTTCACAAGAGTGATCTCTTTACCCCTCAATTGCTTTACCTTGCGGTCTTCAATCCGTATTGGTAAGGCCTCAACCGTAAGGTTATCCCTTACTTCCACATCATCCATCGGAATCACATACGACGGATCCGGAACATACTTCCGCAGCTGTGACACATGGAATACATCATGCAAATTTGACAAATTGGGTGGCAACGCCACTCTGTAGGCAACAGGTCCAACTCTTGCAGAAATCTGATATGGACCAATAAACCGAGGAGTAAGCTTCCTCGACTTCAAAAACACATGGTCTCCTTCTTGGAACTCAAGATTTTTCCTCCTTTTATCATGGTAACTCTTCTGCCTACTCTTCAAAGATTCTATCTTCTCCCGAATCAGCTTTAACTTTTCAGTAGTCTGCTGAACAATCTCAGGTCCAAGTACTACACTCTCACCAGATTCATGCCAACACAAAGGCGTCCGACCCCTCCGACCATACAAAGCTTCAAAAGGCGCCATTCCAATACTGGAATGATAACTATTATTATAAGTGAACTCAATCAGCGGCAAATGGCTATCCCAAGCACCTCCTTGTTAAAGCACACAAGCCCTCAACAGATCCTTTAAAGATTGTATAGTCCTCTCTGTCTATCCATCCGTATGTGGATGATAAGCCGAACTCAATCTTAGCTTCGATCCCAAAGCTTCTTTCAAAATCTCCCAAAACCTAGAAGTGTACCTTGGATCTCGGTCCGACACATTTCTTTGAATTCACCACCGACTTTAATTTATCCAAAGGAAAGGTTCAAGGTCGAGAAAAACCTAAAGGGGGGAGATCTAAGGTTCGGGGGTTGGTTACGCCTAGGGAAGGTATTAGCATCCTAAACGTCTGTAGTACTCTACGAGAACCTCTTGTTTTAACTTGTTATATCTTACTCGCTTGCTAAGGGTGCTATGCTAAAGGTTGAAACCCTAGGGGTTAATTCTAAGTATACTCGACAAAGTATCGCACTTTGCACCTACGTATCCTTACGGGAGTGGAATCAGAGTATCCGTAGTTCACCGATCTAAGGGTGAAGGATAGGAACCATTGGCTATGGCCAAAGTTCCAAGGGGAAATAAGTATGAGCTCATTTTAGAGTTCACGATAACTCTCTAAATCTAAGTTATAAGGGGAAAGTGAGTTCTCATGATGATGAGAATCACATAGAGTTCAGAAACTCTAACCTATTTCTAAGTTATGATTTCATTGGCTCTCATGAGGCCAAGAAATAAGGGTAAACCTAAAAGGATAAGGTAGGGTGGTTGTTTAGTGACTTCATGAGTCAATTTAAGAAGGTCTCCCTTTGGAACGGGGGGAAAGACAACAGTTGTAAAATTACTACAAGATAAGGGGTTAAAATCAAATATGATGATGCAAAAAATACATGAACAAGATAATGAGATGAGATAAAATTATGATGCCAATGCAAAGTTAGAATCACATATTAAATATGATCAAGCATGATAAGGATAATATAAATAAAGAAGATATAATAAAACCTTAATAAGTATTTCTAATCTTATCATGAATAAAGGTCTCAAGATTAAATATTTTTATCAATTTTCTTTTATATTCAAAAAGTAAATTCAATTAGAAGAATATAGCAAAAAGAAGGGAAGAAAAAGGATGAAAAATAAGCAAGTTATGGAAATTAGAAAATGAAGCATAAACTTGAAAAATAAAATAAAACCAACAAGTGATAAAAAGTAAGCAAGTGGTACACCTAGGGATTGAACCCAGGTCTTCTCGCTTGCAGTGTAAAATCAATGGCACTAGACCAACGCGCGCCCTTGAATATATAATGGATTCACAAGTATATATGTAAAGAGAGCAAAAGTCATGAAATAAAACAAAAGGACTGGGGCGAGGGGGATTCGAACCCCAGTCCTAGAGGGTGGTAAGGCGTGTCATAATGTGTGCTTGCCACTGGGGTGGCTGTTACATCCGGTAACATATTCACTTCAATAAATATATAAGCTATTCAAATGCGCATATTTCAAATCAACCACAAACCAACCAAACACGCAGGCTGCTCATGAAAAGCTACTAAAACATGCCATCAACCAAACATTTCCAAACAACATTGTAGCAGAAACATGCAGTTACCATTTCAAAACCAAGAATGGATATACGTTAAAAATCCAAATAAGTGTTTATCATACACATTGGACATCAAATCAAACAATACTTGAATGCATAAGGTAGTGAACTCACACAGCCAGGGCAAGAAAAAATCAGTAAGCATACAACATACTCAATTAAAAATCACACAAGGACATGTCTTGAACACAACTAATAAACAAACATGCATATCATGAAATCCCAAAACAGTATGGCATGGTTTCAAACATGAGTTTAATGTTGACAAACAAATTAGTACAAAAGCAAAGTAAGCTAGCAAATTCATACACCACCATAGCAGCTAGCATACATCATGTTTAAAGGAGGTTTAATGAAATGAAAACAAATTGGAAAACATTTAACAAACAAGCAGATCCAAATTGGCATGGCAATGAGGTTAGTTTTATGTATATCAAAACTTCTCCAAGACTTAGCATATTTAATGAAGGGTAGCAGAGATATATCAGAATTAAAGCCACATGATTGACAAGGTTATGAGTTCAAAATGCAAGAAAACAAAATGTAGATTAGGGCATGATATACCCAATTCCAAAGATATCTTCCAAAGTTCAAATAGCAACTCAAAACATGTCACAATGAGTGGTTAAGACAAAGACAGGTCGGATCAATTTCTATGATTGAAACAAAGGCCAAGTAGAATGATAACAACATCAACAACACAAGCAGTCAATAGCAGATAACCACATGTCATTACAAGGCAGTTACATTCCATGAAGTAATGAGCTCATAACAAATAGCAATGCTAGCATGCCAACAAGATAACAAGGTTCAAAAGGCTAAGGTCCATAGGTTATCAAGCAATGCAGCAGACAGTTTCACAAAGATTGCAAGCAAAGTACATGATGGTAGTCCATACAACTCAACCATTTGTCAAGGCAAAATATAGGCAAAAACAAGCAGTCATGGTTGTTAAGGGCATAGCGATAATTCATGCATCAAGATGGATTAAAGGCAGACCAAACACATATACTGTCAAGGCAAGTTATTTAGGTTCATAGCATTTAGTACATCATGAAGCACAACTGAAACAGAATTGTATATACATGGTGTCATCCAAGTCAAGTAGCAATTAGGCATAAACAACATATACACAAGAAGCTACACTTATCATGTTGATACAAGCATAAATTAGTCATGTTTATAGTGATAAATACACAAACATCATAATGGTCAAAATTCTCACATGTGCTCAAGAATAGGGCATGTTACAAGACAACATGACAACCAAAATCATTCAAGTAGTATCATTTTAACAAATAGGCAATAGCATATGACACTAGTGAGACCAACTTGGGCAACCATTACACAAACACATACATCCAACATATATGTATGAAATCATGATATCACAAAGGCATAACCTAGGAACATGTTAAAAACACATCAAGGCTAGCATACACATCATGAACACAGTGTTAACATAGAGGAAAAAATCATGATATCACAAAGACATAGCTCCCGAAGTTGACAGTTTCAGCACAATGGTTTTACATGTACAAGATGAAATAGCATAATATGGCAAGTCATAGAACATTGAGACATATGATAGGAACAACTCAAGGCAACACAATCCAAATTCAACATTCATTAACATAATAACAAAATCATTCCAAAAAGATGCAACACTAGTTAGTGGCTTGTATATGCTAACAGTTCAATCAATCCAAACTCAAACACATGATCAATCATCAACAATGACAAAGACAGTGGTGCATACAAATGTGAACAAAAACTATCAACCTTAAAACAACAAACATCCACAATGACAAAGTTTAAAAACACGACTGAGTACCAAATGATCATATATTAATAGTGGCAGAAAAAGGTACTAGTGTTGTTTTAACAAGAACAACTTAACAACACCAATCAATCATCAAGTCAACAACAAAGATAGATAGGTTCAAACTTACTATAACCTAAGAGCATATCAGAACTACAAAGAGGGACAAAGGTTCATGAGTCTCTTGTTTCCAAATCATATTTAAGCACATATGACATTCAAGTATTTTAACAACATCAAACATCCAAACTTGACAGTACAATTCAACAATGAGAATTCATGATTGTAGCCATTCAATGAACAAAATCAGAGACATTATAACTTATCACAAAAACATTTATGTGTATCATATCAATGAAAGAACATCATCTTATTTTATGAAATCAAACCAAAAGCACACACACAATATATTCAAGCATATATCAGTCAGATACGCATATAGAGAACAAGAAAATACATATGGCAATGATAATATCAAATGAACATGATTAACAAAAGGATAAGAATACAATACCAAGTGGAGTAATGTCCACTGTCTTCAAGTATGATGACTGTCTTCCTTCCAAAGCACTTCAAAACTACCCTTCACCTTGCTTGCTCGCACTTATGGAACTTTCAGAAAATATTTGAGTGTTTTTGAGAAGTTGTTGGTGAGTTGAGGTGTAGAGGCAAGTCCCTTTTATAGGCTGAACCCGAGGGTTGTGTGAGTCCAAAACACAAACACTTGGAGTGATGAGTAGAAGCCAAGGTTACAACGTCTCTTTTGAATTCAAAAACGGTCAACTCCTTGGAGACAAATGCGCTGCTTATGCTGCCAAAATCTCAGAGGTCGCAGGGTTAATTCACCACTTCATGTATTGCTTCAGAGCTCCTTACTTGATGTCATTGAGAGGGGTATCAGATGAGGTAAGAATTAGGGATGGTGTGAAGAGCTTGCAGGTGGTAGCAGGTTGAATGCTGAAACTAGAAATGCTTCAGAAGCACTTTTAGTGAAGCAAACCATTGAAAGCTTAAACGAGCAATGCTTTTGGAGAATTCAAATTGAGAAAACCACCCCAAAGGATTGAGTTGAAACGATTTCTTGAATGAATTTGATGTGCTCGTGTTTGAATTCCTCTCTTCCATTCTGAATTTCGCAAGTACAACCAAGGAGAAAGAAATAATTTTGGTTGTTTTGTTTCCTTAATGTCCACGCGTCGCCTCCTCATTGGTTGGAAATTGAGTTGAAAAGTCAACACAACAATGCTTGATCCTTACTGGTCCTTGGCAAAGAATTTTAATTCCAATATTTGTAACACATTTTGGTACGTTGGGCCAATTGATGGTGGGCTTATGAATAAATATAGGAATTGATTTTTCTTTCTTTTCTTTTTTGTTATAAAATAAATGATTATGAAAACCAAATAATAGGTGGATTAGGCAATGAAAAAAAAAGGTTATGGATATGGTTTAGAAGAATTAATATTGACAAGTGGAGAAATTGTTCAATGAAGGACTATTGAAATAGGTTTAGAATTAAAGGTGACAATTGAGGGTAGATAAAATAGGTAGGCATTTGGTGAGAGGATCATGGAGAGGGTTATAGAGATATCTCTTAGAGACTTGCTTGATTCAATGCTCCATCCAAAATCTTGATTAATCACTTCTTGAATCTCCTTAAGATAACACCTGATAAAAATGAAACAAACACAAACAAAACCTGATAAAAAGGTTAGCTATGCAACATGTTTGACCTAATATGACATGCAAGAGATCAATGGATCTAAGGGTAAAATTTGGGGTACAACAGTTGCCCCTATTTAAATATCTTTATCGGATGACATGAGAGATGAAAAATCCTCATGGAATCAAGGTGAAAGATATTTAAATACAACTAACCAAAAATTTTTCCCTTAGATGCAAAGACATGCAATGCTACTAATATGATGATATGATGCCATGATAATGCAAAGACGCAGACAAAACAAGACACCAAAGAAAAAGAGCTACCAAACACAGAGGAGCCTCACTGGGGAAGCAAAAGGGTTAGTATCCATAGGGAAACTCAAAGGGGATACAAGCTAACCAACAAAAGAGACTCACTGGGGAGACGCTGAGGCAACACCGAGGATAGAAAACAAAAGGGATTCTCCACTAGGGAAAGATCCAGGGAGGTGGACGACAGGTTCAAATATGACCGGACGACACTGGGGAAAAGACATAATCTTACTGGGCATGAAACCAGAAAGAAAACATGATCTCCACTGGAGATCAGTTTGAAATAAAAGGATAGACACCCGTAGAAAAGATTTTCTGGGGATTTCTTATGCTGAAGAGTTCAAACGGGATCTTCAAGAAAAGCCAGAAAAGACAGAGACGAACTCTGCGCGCCAGACCAAAACACCTGGAGTTTAAAAAGAAACAAAGTTAATAAACCAAGAAAGGACTCTGGTATTCACAAGAGTTGGTTAAGATAACGAATAATTGCTTTATGAAGAAAAACAGTATGAGCTGGATTTGTAATTTGGTTCAGGTTCATATTTGACCCGGGTTTGAGCAATACAGGTTCACGATAACCTGATAATGAATAACTGGTTCACGATGACCAGAGATTAAGGTTCACGATAATCGAAAATAAACAACTGGTTCACGATAACCAGAAACAAACAACTGGTTCACGATAACCAGAGGTTTAGGTTCACGATAACCTGATATAAACAACTGGTTCACGATAACCAGAAACAAACAACTGGTTCACGATAACCAGAGGTTTAGGTTCACGATAACCTGATATAAATAAATGGTTCACGATAACTAGAAATACAAGTTCACGATAACCTGATATAAACAAATGGTTCACGATAACCAGAAATACAGGTTCACGATAACCTGATATAAAGCAAATGGTTCACGATAACCAGAAATACAGGTTCATGATAACCTGATATAAACAAATGGTTCACGATAACCAGAAATACAGGTTCACGATAACCTAATATAAACAAATGGTTCATGATAACCAGAAATACAGGTTCACGGTAACCTGATATAAACAATGCCAGCAGTTACTGGACTTTTAGGTTTCCAAATGGGTGATGTAGGTACCAGAACAGTTCCAGGTTAGACTTCCTGGGGAATACTGCACAAAGGGTCAAAATCCGGCGCACGGAGATGAAAGACTGAACACGAGCAAAAAAAAGACAAAGAACCAAAGACCCACAAAAGGGGAAAGAGGAAAGAAAAACAAAACCACACAACCAAAACACCCAAATGCAAAGATGCTCAATGCTGAGGTATGATGCTAATGCTCAATGTTATGCAAGAAACGACAGACCGGGAACAACAAAAGAGGAACCACTGTGTCCAACCCAAAGAATCACACTGAAATCTGAGCAGGTAGTCGGTCCCAAAAGCCAATATGGGAACATCCTTAATTTACTGGGAAACAACTTCTCAACAAACATCTTGTGTAGGTACTGGTGAGACGTCCTTAGTGGTTAACCATTGTTGAAGCATTTAAATTAGGGAGATATTTCCAATCTTCTTTTAGAGTTCAAAGTTTTCAAAACATTCCGCTTTTAAAACCATTATTAATAAATAAGTGAAGTTTTGCATATCAATGAAAATATCGGAGTAATGATAAGTATCAAACAAAGAATGGCTCAAAAATTGATTTCATTAGAATGGTAACTTGCCAATAGCGAAGTTCCATGGATCATTACAATTGAAAAATGGCAAAAGGATATGATTACATCATATTCGATGACCTACTCCCTAATGACTAAAATCCTAGAATTCTTTTTCAAGCGTAATATTTCGGTACCGAGTCAGCATTTACAGGGTGTGTGAGTTGTTCACCATCCATTGTTGTGAGGAATAAAGAACCTCCTGAAAACACAGTCTTTACTGTCATACCCTAAATTTTGACCACTAAGATTTCCCATCATTGTGCAAATCATCATCACAATATGGATGAACCATCATGCCTCACCAAATGCCTCAAGGGTTGTTGAGCATTCACTACAATCAAAATTAGGGTTTCAAGCCCTCTCAGAGCCTTAGACAAAGGATCAATCAAGGAATGACATGATATTCAACTTGTCTAACCTCTCAAACATCCACAATGGATCAAAAAGGACTCCCACTTCAAGGATTAAGCACAAGATTGCTCCCTTCTAGGTGGATCAAGTCTCAGGATCGCCAGTATCACCAAATTAGGGTTTTGGTCGATCAGGGCCTCCAAAGGGAAATTTTCCTCTGGGAATGAGCCAAGGACCCAAAACACAACCTAATATATTCCATGGAACCTCATGGACCCAAGCATCAAGTCAATTTGACCTCAGGGGATGCATACATCAAAAATCAGGAATTAGGGTTTCTTGACTTAATTCACCCCTAAGTTAACTTTTAGGGCAAATCAAGAGCCAAGACCTCAAGACATGATTTGAGGGTCTCTAATGAACTATATTGATCCATTTGGAACAATGGATTAATCCAATAAGCTTGAGCAACAAGTCTCAATTTCATCTGCACCACAATTAGGGTTTCCCGAGGAAAGTCAACTGTAACTTTGACTTTTGACCAGGACAAGCTCCCAAACCCTAGGACATGCCCCAATATACCCTATTACACTCAGCAATATTGTTTGTGCATCCAAAGTCCAACCTTGCTGTGAAAGGAGTGTAACCACCATTGGGGTTTATCAATACAACACCTACACCATGTCCTTTGAAATTGGAAGAACCGTCAAACATCATCTTCCATCTATAACTGATCTCAAAACTTTCATTAGGGCAAGACCCTTCACAATCTTTTACTACCATAATATCTTCATCCGGGAAATCAAACTTGAGCGGTTCATAATTTTCAACAGGCTTATCTGCAAGGTATTCTGATAATGCACTTCCCTTAATAGCCTTCTGAGGTACATACTGGATATCATATTCTGACAATAGCATATGCCAACGGGCAAGTCTTCCTGTTTAAGCAGGCTTCTCAAAGATATACTTTATTGGATCCATCTTCGAGATCAACAAAGTAGTGTGACATATCAAATACTGCCTCAAACGTTTGGCGGCCCATGCTAAGGCACAACAGGTTTTCTCAAGCAGTGAATAACGTCTTTCACTATCAACGAACTTCTTACTCATGTAATAAATGGCATGTTCTTTGCGACCAGTTTCATCACGTTGGCCCAATACACAACCCATGGATCCCTCTAAAACAGTCATATACATAATGAGAGGCCTTCCAGGAACAGGAGGAATCAGAATAGGTGGTTCTTGCAAATAGTTCTTGAGGTTCTCAAAAGCTTGTTGGCAGTCAGAATTCCACTCTACAATCTGACCTTTGCGGAGCAGCTTGAAGATCGGTTCACAAATTGGTGTCATATTGGAAATGAATCTAGATATATAGTTTAAACGACCCAGAAATCCTCTTACTTGTGATTCAGTTTGTGGAGCTGGCATTTCTTAAATAGCTCGTACTTTGTCAGGATCTACTTCAATTCCCTTTTGGCTGACGATGAAGCCAAGCAACTTCCCTGACCTGACACCAAAAGTACATTTGGCCGGATTCAACTTCAACTGATACTTCCGGAGTCTCTTGAACAACTTCAAGAGATGGTCCAAATGTTCCTCCCAGCTTCGGGATTTAGCAATCATGTCATCCACGTATACTTCAATTTACTTGTGGATCATATCATGGAATAAAGTCACCATAGCTCTCTGGTAGGTTGCCCCTGCGTTCTTCAAACCAAAGGGCATGACTTTGTAACAGTAGGTTCCCCACGGGGTGATAAATGTAGTTTTATCCATGTCGGATGGGTCCATTCTGATTTGGTTGTAACCGAAAAATCCGTCCATGAAGGAGAAAACTGCAAACTTGGCCGTATTATCCACAAGAGTATCGATGTGCGGTAGGGGAAAGTCGTCCTTTGGACTAGCTTTGTTGAGATCCCTATAATCTACGCACATTCGTACTTTACCATTTTTCTTCATAACCGGCACTATGTTGGCTACCCATTCTGGATATTTTGAGACTGCCAAGAATCCTGCATCCAGTTGCTTCTTAACCTCATCTCTGATTTGGAGAGCCATGTCTGGTCTACTTCTACGGAGCTTTTGCTTCACGGGTGGACATTCAGGCTTAAGTGGTAGCTTATGAACTACTATGTCTGTATCCAATCCAAGCATGTCTTGATAGGACCAAGCAAACACATCTACATATTCTTCCAAAAGCAGTACTAGCCGTTGTCTGATTTCTGCCCCAAGCGTTGCCCCAATCTTGACCTCTTTCCTCTTTTCTTCAGTGCCAAGGTTGATGACGTCTACTTTCTCTTCGTGTGGCTGAATATTCGTGTACTGATACTCACACATTTCTGCCAAATCATCGGGGACCTCATAATCCTCTTCTTCCTCAGCTTGATAAATGGGAGAATCAAAGTCGATAATGAGAGTAGGGTCATTGAATACAACGGGTTTTGGAATCACTCTGCACGATGGAGGGATTTATTTTATTAAAATGCACAAACATGAACGCAAGAAGGAGAAATTTGTAGTTTTGAAAAGATTGCCATTTTTCTTAAAAATAAGGATGAAGATAAAGAAATTTAACAAAACAAACACTTTCATTAATAAGATTTAAAAGCGGTGGCCCATACAAAATAATCCAAAAGCCTCGGGCAAGGCTGCAGAATTGAAAACATCAAAGCAAACAAACAAATTACTCTGGCATAGGGCACAAAGTAGGTATCTCAATGGCTTCCCAGTTACTTAAAGCGGCGTCACACCGAAACACCAAATGATTGATATCTTCGTCTTCACCGTCTTCAATAATTGCATGGACTTACTGTCCTCCATTGACGAACACTTCTTGAATGGTCCTTAGTCTTCCTTTTATTGAAACAGCACTTCCCTCAAAAGTTGGTTTGTAACCCAACCCTTGGTATTTCTCTCTTTTTGGGACCTCGACGATCTTGCCCCAACCTTCAGGTACTCCTCCTCGTGGAGCAGATTGAATGCTTTTGAAAGAAGCAAAAGATGGACAATCAAAGGCCACTGGTTCCTTGTCTTCAAGCATAACGGCATTAGCTATTTCAAGAGCCTGGAAAGAAGTTTCCAAAGCATCTTCATCTGCTTCAATGTAACGAAACGAGGACAAATTACTGACCATCAGGTCCTCCTCACCATGAATGATAACTAACTTCTCGTCGGCCACGAACTTCATCTTCTGATGTAAGGTAGAGGTTACAGCACCAGCCTCGTGGATCCAAGGTCTACCCAGCAAACAACTGTAGGCAGGGTTGATATCCAAGATCTGAAAAAGGATGTTGAATGTTTGAGGGCCAATTAAAACAGGTAGCTCAATCTCTCCCATCACCGATCTTCTTGAACCATCAAAAGATTTGACAATAAGAGAAGTGAGTCTCATTATAGCTTCTTGGTAAGACAGATTATCAAGAGTTCTTTTTGGTAAAACATTCAATGATGAACCGGTATCTGCGAGAACTCTAGCCATTGTATCCTTCTGACATTTCACTGATATATGTAGAGCGAGATTATGATTCCTTCCAGTTCGGGGTAACTCCTCGTCACTGAAACTAAGAGTGTTACAAGTTGTGATATTGGTGACGACATGGTCAAACTGTCCAGCTGTTTTATCTTGAGCCACGTGCACCTGGGCTAACACCTTCTGCAAAGCTGATCTATGAACTGGTGAATTAACTAACAGAGATAAGATCGAAATCTTGGACGGTGTCTGATGGAGCTGATCTATTACTTTGTAATCACTCTTCTTGATAATTATTAGGAATTCTTCATCTTCTTCTTGAGAAATTACCTCATTTCCTTTGTCTCCAGACGGTGTGGGTATAACAGTTTCCCTGGGTGTGGTTTCTTTGAAAGAAGGAGTGTATACTCTACCACTTCAGGTCATCTTCCCAGTTCCGACTATATTAGTCACATCCTCAACAGTAGTTCCCACCTCTTTCCTTGGAACTACGTCTTCAACAGTGATTCCCACCTCTTTCCTTGGAATCACGTCTTCTCGTCTTTTGCCATTCATGATATTCTCATAGACCCATGGCACAGCCTTTGTCCCTCTGAACCTAAATGGAACAGGTTGTCGGGCGTTACTTTGTTTGGAATGATTAATAGTGGAAGCATCAGCCCTTCCAGGATCATTGAAAACTGGTATTGGCTTATTAAAGATGGGAACTACAGACCCAGACTTAGATGTGTTGGACCCGGATACCTGCCATATTGGCTTTGGTAGGTTGAATACAGGCTCGATTGCTGCAACTTTGTTCTCATTTTCTTTGCTGAACACCTGTAGGAACCCTTCATTGATCAGATACTGAACATCATCTTTGACTAAACGGCAGCCCTTGATGGTGACATTACATTCTTCACAATCATCATGGCAAACTTCAACTAGCCCAGCTTTAAACAACTTAGCATGAAAAGCCTTGATAGGAGTTTTGATCTTTGTTGCGTCCAAAACTAATACCTCATCCTTCTCGTCTTCGATGGCATTAGTGGTCCCATGGGTTGGCAAAGGATTATTTTTCACATTTGGTTGATTATCAACAAATGAAAGGATATTCTTCTCCATCAAAACCTTCACTACATTTTTCAACGCTAAACAGCCTTCCAAGTCGTGACCAGCGCCTCCTTGATGAAAAGCACAAGTTGCATTTGGGTTGAAGAAAGGCATGGATTTCTCGGTTGGTGGTCCCAAAGGTCTAGTAACGATTAACCCTTGCTCCACTAAAGAAGGGTAGAGCTCTGTATATGACATTGGTATAGGTGGAAATGCTGGCTTTCCTCCTTGCCTCTTGTGGGGAGAATTCTGCTGTGGAACCTGTGGTCTTGGTTGCTGATAATTCTGGTTTTTAGGCCATTACTGATAAACTGTTTGTTGGTAAGCTGGCGCCTGTTGCGCTGCTTGGTGGTTGAAAGTAGGTGTAACAGCAGCTACGTAAGGTTGCTGAGTATACTGCATCTGGTAGATTGGATGTTGGGAGAAGTTTGGTCTCTGCTGTTGCTGGTACATTGGTTGCTTCCCTCGAGGACTCTGGGTCTTTCCTGCCATGATAGCATTAGTTTCTCCTTCTCTCTTCTTATGAGAATGACTAGGGGACTTCTTAACACTGACGCTAGTTGAACTGCTCGGAGAACCGATTACCTTTCCACTCTTTAATCCTACCTCTACCTTCACGCCAATTGCAAAAATATCAGCGAAATTAGTACTGACACTGCTGATCATTCTCTCATAAAACTTAGGCTTTACTGTGTCTACAAACCAATCAGTACATAATCTTCGAAGGTCTCAGTACTGTTTTGAGTCATACTCAACAACTGCCTACGGCCAGGGGCTAAATCCATGTTGTACTTGTAGTGTTTCACAAAAGCATCAGTCACATCCTGGAAACAACGGACCTGGGACTGGTCTAGACTCAAATACCACTTAGCAGCAGCCCCTTTCAAACTGTCCTGAAAACAATGGATCATCAGCTTGTCATTGAGAACGTGCGCGGCCATTCTTCGGTAGTACATGATCAAATGGGATTTGGGACATGTGGCCCCTGAGTACAACTCAAAACTTGGTAACTTGAATTTGGGTGGAATTACTAAGTCTGAAACTAAGCACATATCCTTAATGTCAGTACTGAATGCATTACTCAACTCCATTGCCTTCATCTTCCTCTGCATTGTCTCAACACTTTCTCTCAATTTCTCGTGTCTATCATCTCCTTCTTCTGACACATCAACGTAATCGTAGGGATGATGGTTTTGGAAAACTGGATACACTTGCGTTTGCACTGCTGGTGGAGCATAAGTAGGGATAGCTTAAAGAGTCTCATTGACCAAAGGAACTATTTGCTGTGTTGTCAAAGGAACTGTAGCACGGATAAAATCTTCTGGCATGCCCAAAGTGGGATTTGTGACAGGGATGATAGGAGGTTCTACCATTGTAGTGACGATTTCGAAGACTACTGTGGCCTAGGTGTCCATCTTTGCTTTCATAACATTAATAGCCTCGAGGATTTGTCCCATCCCTCCTCGTATCTCATTCAATTCATTGTTGACTCTGTCCATTTCTCCGTATATCTCTGACATTCTGAATCGAGCTTGGGCCCGGGTGTTGTAGTTGTGTCTGGGATTCAGTGTGACGATTCTGGACAGAACACGACTACATAAGACAAAGACAAGGAAAGAAATGCATATGAAGATGCAAATGAGGATGCAAATGCAAATGCAGGCAAAACTATCAAGAAACCAAAGAAATTTTGCAAATAATATAGACGATAGATTCTTTGACAAAATAAACTTCTTCATTCAAGAGTCTGGTGAACATTACATCAGGAGCAGTGTATCCTCATACTCCAAATACATAAGTAGAAATACATCAATACGAAAGGGAACATTAGCAACAAAGGAAATAACAACAGTAATATTAAGGATTGAATCCACTAGTTGATGATCCTTCTCCTCCATTAATCACTCTCATCAACTTACTGATACGCTCTTTCATCTCTTCTCTTGCAAGGACCAATTCTCCTAACTCTTCCACCGTCCTCTGCTTTGTCTGGGTAGGTGATTCATAGTGAGGATGTGGCTTCATCATTACACGAGCTATATCACAAGACCTTTGTAAGTGAGCCTCTATGACTGGGTATTCAGCTTTCCATAGTTGTGTGTTAATTTGGCGCTAAGCGCTCTCCAATCGCATCTTCATTTCAAAACCTCCTCTTTCATCATAAAACATCATCTGCATATCCTCTTCGTCTGGAATTCCCTCCTTCAAATGACCCAGCTGACGGCGTGCAAGGACAGGGTTGTAATTGATACAACCGTTTCTTCCCATGAGAGGCACATTGGGGCAATCCCCACAGTTATGGATTATAATAATTCCTTCTTCAGTTGAATCATACCATTCGATGTCGGTATGCTTAAGTTCCATTAGCTTTTTGGACCAAATCTTACAGTCTTCGACCTCCCAGAAAGTCAGAGTCTTTGGCAGATAAGAAATGAACCACTTGTAAAAGAGGGCTACGCAGCAAACAATTGGCCCACAGCCTCTTATGTATCTGGTCTGTATGGAATGGTAAACATCAGCTAGCAGCGTTGGGACCGAATTATTGACTGTAAAAAGCTGAATGGCTTGGGTATCCACAAAGTTCTTGGCATTTGGGAACAGAAACAAACCATATATCATCAGAGCTAGGGTTGACTCAAACAAAACCTCACTTCCTCTGTTTTTGAAGTACATAGCCTTTTCCATCAAGAACTGAGTAGGCAGTCCACGCTTTCCTCCTTTGTTAGTCAGGTTAGCCTGGATGTCAGATAATCTGATTCTGGTTACTCTGGCGATATCTCTGGCAGAAGACATTTCTTCAATCCCAGAAAAAATGGGAGCTTCTCTGACTGGAATCCCTATCATGGCTGAGAACTCCTCTAGGGTCGGCACTAACTGGAATTCAGGGAATACGAAACAGCGGTACGCAGGATGATACAACTAGACCAAAACTTCAAGGGGCCCTACAGTCACTGGTGTCTTCATCAGTGGAATGATACATCCATATTTGTCAGCGAAAGCTGACTGGTCTTCAACCATTTCTCCCAACCACAACAAACGCTTCACCTCTAGTAGTTCAAAGAAATAAGGCCAAACTCTTTTCCTTGTAGCATCCATTTCTACAAAATCTGCAAAACAAAATTAGTATCTTGATAGTTTAGCAGGAATGCAAAATGCAATGCAAAGTTTCATGGAATTCAGACGCTCGCAGAATATCGAGAGATATCAAAAGACCTCATTTTCATTAAATAAAAAGGTGAATTACAAGAGTTGATACACTTTCAAAAGCCCTAAACATAAAGCTAAATGAAAGCTAGAAAGTCCTAAGGAAATTCTCCTAAGAGTCTCATGTTGAATCTTCTGATTTCTTTCTCCATCTGATCCCTTTCTGCAACGAGGTTGTCAAGAATGGATTTCCAAGCAGGAGGTTGAGTGTTGGAGGAACTAGGATCTTCCATGGTTTTTCTCTTCTTGCATGAGAGCAACTCTTCATTCTTGGTCTGTAGCTGCTTCTGGAGTTCTAAGATTTCTTCAACGACCACTTGATACTTGAGCTTCCAGGTTTCTTCTGACCTTTAGGCTTGTCTTAAAGAAATCTCCAGCTCTTCCTCTTTTGTCATGAAGTATAAAACAGGCTCCTTTTTCAAATCAATTGGTTCTTGCCTCTTATAAGGCATCTTTAACTCTATAGCTCTTTTTCTGACCCATTGGAGGTAGGGCTACAAGGACACACAATTAGGTCTCCCCAAAGAACTTCTTCCTCTTTTGCGTTTGTTACCCCAAGCGTTCAAGATTAACTTCTTCTGTTCTTCGTTCTTGTCATATGCTTAAAAGTAGATGTTTTCCACATGAACACTGAGAGGTTTATCTTCCAAAGGATACCCTAATTGGCATCGTGCTAATACAGGGTTGTAGCTGATTCCACCTTTAATGCCAAGAAGAGGCAAGTTGCCATAGTTTCCACAACTATCTATAATCAAGATTCCATCATACACCCTATTATACCAGTCAATATCTGCATGGGAGAGTGCCATAATCTTCTGAGACCACCATCCTTTCTTGGAATCCCAGAATGAGCCCGCCTTCGGTAGATGCGAAATAAACCATCTATACAGTATGAGGACACAACAAGTAATCTGTCCATTTCTATGAGCGTTTCTTGTATGGACTGAGTGATAAGCTTCAGCAAGCAGGGTAGGTATCGAATTTTGTTTTAAGAAGATTTTGATTGCATTTAGATCCAAAAAGTTGTCAATATTCGGAAACAAGAAAAGTCCATAGATGAGCAAGGCAAAAACAGCTTCAAAAGCATCCCTGTTAGAGTGTTTAGCAAAGTAACTAGCCTTTTCAAGCAAGAACTTAGCAGTTAACCCAAAAATTCCTCCTTTAGAAGTTAAATTGCTTTTGATTTCAACTAATTCCAGATGAGTTTTCTTGGCTATTTCTTCTTCTTTAGGATCCTTCTCGAAGATAGGAAACGGGGACTGATCCTTGATAGGCAAACCAATTATCCGAGAGTATTCCTCAAGGGTGGGTAAGAGTTGATAGTCAGGAAACATGAAGCAGTGATACTTTGGATCATAAAACTGAAGTAGAGTTGAAAGGAGCCCTTCATCAATGGTCTTCTTCAACAAAACCCACAACTTCCCATATCTGTTTATGAATCCTTTAGGGTCTGTTAGCAAACCTCCTAATTTCCTTAGGTCATCCAATTTGGGACTCTTGAAAGTGTATTAGATGGTGTTTCTTCTTGAACTATCCATGATATCCCTCTGATATAAGAAAAGAAGTCTGAGTTCCATGAAAAAGATGCAGCATGAATGCTTATGATATGAATGCAAAGCACACACAAAGCACAAAAAACACAAACAAAGGGGGATAGGTTTAAGCATGGAGCTAGGGTTTACCTTTCCCATTGGTATATTCTATTGGTTTTCACTTGCTGAACGGGGTTCTAAGAAGTTCCTAGAGTCGACAACCCATCTTTCGGATTTTATCGATTTCCCAGATGACTTGGTAATCAATAAAATTCTCAAGAGAATCTCGTCTGAGTGTAGTATCACGTGACAACCAATTCAGAAATAGACTCCATCATGGTCACCTCACTACATCCTAAAAGGCTTAGTGGGGTTTGGTAACTACGGTTCTCAATATCAAGGGCTCCTAGGTCGAGAGTAGCACGTTTTCACGAATAGATTCGTTCAACATGACTAGGCTCTTAAGAGGGCCTCAACTGAGTGTTGGTGTCTCAAGTTAACTTTTTCAGGATTCAACTCCCTCAAAGCCTCCCTGAATATACCATCATCCTATCATAAGTGCACTCAAATCCGGGTTAGGATTTATCTCACCACTCAAGAACCAAGCCAACAAGCAAAACATATATACATGCAATCAAACTGATATACACAAATATTGCAAACAAGTATAAATAAAACAAACAAAAACAAGGTGGGCTTAAACCTCAAGCACAAGGATCTTTCCCCAGTGAAGTCGCCATTTCTATTGCAGTGATAATTGGATAACAAGCTATTAATTAACTTGCATCACATTTCTTTGAATTCACCACCGACTTTGATTTATCCAAAGGAAAGGTTCAAGGTCGAGAAAAACCTAAAGGGGGGAGATCTAAGGTTCGGGGGTTGGTTACGCCTAGGGAAGGTATTAGCATCCTAAACATCCGTAGTACTCTACGGGAACCTCTTGTTTTAACTTGTTATATCTTACTCGCTTGCTAAGGGTGCTATGCTAAAGGTTGAAACCCTAGGGGTTAATATCTAAGTATACTCGACAAAGTATCGCACTTTGCGCCTACGTATCCTTACGGGAGTGGAATCAGAGTATCCGTAGTTCACCGATCTAAGGGTGAAGGATAGGAACCATTGGCTATGGCCAAAGTTCCAAGGGGAAATGAGTATGAGCTCATTTTAGAGTTCACGATAACTCTCTAAATCTAAGTTATAAGGGGAAAGTGAGTTCTCATGATGATGAGAATCACATAGAGTTCAGAAACTCTAACCTATTTCTAAGTTATGATTTCATTGGCTCTCATGAGGCCAAGAAATAAGGGTAAACCTAAAAGGATAAGGTAGGGTGGTTGTTTAGTGACTTCATGAGTCAATTTAAGAAGGTCTCCCTTTGGAACGGGGGGAAAGACAACAGTTGTAAAATTACTACAAGATAAGGGGTTAAAGTCAAATATGATGATGCAAAAGATACATGAACAAGATAATGAGATGAGATAAAATTATGATGCCAATGCAAAGTTAGAATCACATATTAAATATGATCAAGCATGATAAGGATAATATGGTAAGATAAATAAAGAAGGTATAATAAAACCTTAATAAGTATTTCTAATCTTATCGTGAATAAAGGTCTCAAGATTAAATATTTTTATCAATTTTCTTTTATATTTAGAAAGTAATTTCAATTAGAAGAATATAGCAAAAAGAAGGGAAGAAAAAGGATGCAAAATAAGCAAGTTATGGAAATTAGAAAATGAAGCATAAACTTGAAAAATAAAATAAAACCAACAAGTGATAAAAAGTAAGGAAGTGGTACACCTAGGGATTGAACCCAGGTCTTCTCGCTTGTAGTGTAAAATCAATGCCACTAGGCCAACGCGCGCCCTTGAATATATAATGGATTCACAAGTATATATGTAAAGAGAGTAAAAATCATGAAATAAAACAAAAGGACTGGGGCGAGGGGGATTCGAACCCCAGTCCTAGAGGGTGGTAAGGTGTGTGATAGTGTGTGCTTGCCACTGGGGTGGCTGTTACATCCGGTAACATATTCACTTCAATAAATATATAAGCTATTCAAATGCGCATATTTCAAATCAACCACAAACCGACCAAACACGCAGGCTGCTCATGAAAAGCTACTAAAACATGCCATCAACCAAACATTTCCAAATAACATTGTAGCAGAAACACGCAGTTACCATTTCAAAACCAAGAATGGCTATACGTAAAAAAAACCAAATAAGTGCTTATCATACACATTGGACATCAAATCAAACAATACTTGAATGCATAAGGTAGTGAACTCACACAACCAGGGCAAGTAAAAATCAGTAAGCATACAACATACTCAATTGAAAATCACACAAGGACATGTCTTGAACACAACTAATAAACAAACATGCATATCATGAAATCCCAAAACAGTATGGCATGGTTTCAAACATGAGTTTAATGTTGACAAACAAATTAGTACAAAAGCAAAGTAAGCTAGCAAATTCATACACCACCATAGCAGCAAGCATACATCATGTTTAAAGGAGGTTTAATGAAATGAAAACAAATTGGAAAACATTTAACAAACAAGCAGATCCAAATTGGCATGGCAATGAGGTTAGTTTTATGTATATTAAAACTTCTCCAGAGATATATCAGAATTAAAGCCACATGATTGACAAGGTTATGAGTTCAAACTGCAAGCAAACAAAAGGCAGGTTAGGGCATGATATACTCAGTTCCAAAGATATCTTCCAAAGTTCAAATAGCAACTCAAAACATGTCACAATGAGTGGTTAAGACAAAGACAGGTCGGATCAATTTCTATGATTGAAACAAAGGCTAAGTAGAATGATAACAACATCAACAACACAAGTAGTCAATAGCAGATAACCACATGTCATTATAAGGCAGTTACATTCCATGAAGTAATGAGCTCATAACAAACACCAATGCTAGCATGCCAACAAGATAACAAGGTTCAAAAGGCTAAGGTCCATAGGTTATCAAGCAATGCAGCAGACAGTTTCACAAAGATTGCAAGCAAAGTACATGATGGTAGTCCATACAACTCAACCATTTGTCAAGGCAAAATATAGGCAAAAACAAGCAGTCATGGTTGTTAAGGGCATAGCGATAATTCATGCATCAAGATGGATTAAAGGCAGACCAAACACATATACTGTCAAGGCAAGTTATTTAGGTTCATAGCATTTAGTACATCATGAAGCACAGCTCAAACAGAATTGTATATACATGGTGTCATCCAAGTCAAGTAGCAATTAGGCATTAGCAACAGATACACAAGAAGCTACACTTATCATGTTGATACAGGCATAAATTAGTCATGTTTATAGTGATAAATACACAAACATCATGATGGTCAAAATTCTCACATGTGTTCAAGAATAGGGCATGTTACAAGACAACATGACAACCAAAATCATTCAAGTAGTATCATTTTAACAAATAGGCAATAGCATATGACAATAGTGAGACCAACTTGGGCAACCATTACACAAACACATACATCCAACATATATGTATCAAATCATGATATCACAAAGGTATAACTTAGGAACATGTTAAAAACACATCAAGGCTAGCATACACATCATGAACACAGTGTTAACATAGAGGACAAAATCATGATATCATAAAGACATAGCTCCCGAAGTTGACAGTTTCAGCACAATGGTTTTACATGTACAAGATGAAATAGCATAATATGACAAGTCATAGAACATTGAGACATATTATAGGAACAACTCAAGGCAACACAATCCAAATTCAACATTCATAAACATAATAACAAAATCATTCCAAAAAGATGCAACACTAGTCAGTGGCTTGCATATGCTAACCGTTCAATCAATCCAAACTCAAACACATGATCAATCATCAACAATGACAAAGACAGTGGTACATACAAATGTGAACAAAAACTATCAACCTTAAAACAACAAACATCCACAATGACAAAGTTTAAAAACACGGCTAAGTACCAAATGGTCATATATTAATGGTGGCAGAAAAAAAGTACTAGTGCTATTTTAACAAGAACAACTTAACAACACCAATCAATCATCAAGTCAACAACAAAGATAGATAGGTTCAAACTTACTACAACCTAAGAGCATATCAGAACTACAAAGAGGGACAGAGGTTCATGAGTCTCTTGTTTCCAAATCATATTTAAGCACATATGACATTCAAGTATTTTAACAACATTAAACATCCAAACTTGACAGTACAACTCCACAATGAGAATTCATGATTATAGCCATTCAATGAACAAAATCAGAGACATTATAACTTATCACAAAAGCATTTATGTGTACCATATCAATGAAAGAACATCATCTTATTTTATGAAATCAAACCATAAGCACACACACAATATATTCAAGCATATATCAGTCAGATACACATGTAGAGAACAAGAAAATACATATGGCAATGATAATATCAAATGAGCATGATTAACAAAAGGATAAGAATACAATACCAAGTGGAGTAATGTCCACTGTCTTCAAGTATGATGACTGTCTTCCTTCCAAAGCACTTCAAAACTACCCTTCACCTTGCTTGCTCGCACTTATGGAACTTTTAGAAAATATTTGAGTGTTTTTGAGAAGTTGTTGGTGAGTTGAGGTGTAGAGGCAAGTCGATTTTATAAGCTGAACCCGAGGGTTGTGTGAGTCCAAAACACAAACACTGGGAGTGCTGAGTAGAAGCCAAGGTTACAACGTCTCTTTTGAAATAAAAAATGGTTCACTCCTTGGAGACAAATGCGCTGCTTATGCTGCCAAAATCTAAGAGGTCGTAGGGTTAATTCACCACTTCATGTATTACTTCAGAGCTTCTTACTTGATGTTATTGAGAGGGGTATCAGATGAGGTAAGAATTGGGGATGGCGTGAAGAGCTTGCAGATGGTAGCAGGTTGAATGCTGAAACAAGAAATGCTTCAGAAGCACTTTTAGTGAAGCAAACCGTTGAAAGCTTAAACGGGCAATGCTTTTGGAGAATTCAAATTGAGAAAACCGCGCCAAAGGATTGAGTTGAAACAATTTCTTGAATGAATTTGATGTGCTCGTGTTTGAATTCCTCTCTTCCATTCTGAATTTCGCAAGCACAACCAAGGAGAAAGAAACAATTTTGGTTGTTTTGTTTCCTTAATGTCCATGCGTCTCCTCCTCATTGGTTGGAAATTGAGTTGAAAAGTCAACACAACAATGCTTGATCCTTACTGGTCCTTGGCAAATAATTTTAATTCCAATATTTGTAACACATTTTCGTACGTTGGGCCAATTGATGGTGGGCTTATGAATAAATATAGGAATTGATTTTTCTTTCTTTTCTTTTTTGTTATAAAAGAAAAGATTATGAAAAACAAATAATAGGTGGATTAGGTAATGAAAAAAAAGGTTATGGATATGGTTTAGAAGAATTAATATTGACAAGTGGAGAAATTGTTTAATGAATGACTATTGAAATAGGTTTGGAATTAAAGGTGACAATTGAGGGTAGATAAAATAGGTAGACATTTGGTGAGAGGATCATGGATAGGGTTATAGAGATATCTCTTAGAGACTTGCTTGATTCAATGCTCCTTCCAAAATCTTGATTAATCACTTCTTGAATCTCCTTAAGATAACACATGATAAAAATGAAACAAACACAAACAAAACCTGATAAAAAGGTTAGCTATGCAACATGATTGACCTAATATGATATGCAAGAGATCAATGGATCTAAGGGTAAAATTTGGGGTACAACACATAACCTTACCATCCTGCCTTAACACACCTCCTAAGCTCATCAACGAAGCGTCGCAATACACCACAAATGGTTCATCTGGTTCGGGTAGAATTAAAATTGGAGCTGTAGTCAATCTCTTCTTCAGCTCAAAGAAACTCTTCTCACAGTGAACATCCCACACAAACGCTTTACCCTTGCAAGTCACCTGTGTCAACGGAAGTGCCAACTTTGAAAAGCCTTCAATAGACCTTCAGTAATAACCAGCCAAGCCCAAAAAGCTTCTAATCTCAGTCACCGACTTCAGAGACTCCCACTGTAGAACTGCATCCACCTTGGATGGATCCACAACAATACCATCACCTGAAATAACATGACCAAGAAAACTCACCTCTGTCAACCAGAATTCGCACTTAGATAACTTAGCCTAGAGCTTCTTTTCTTTTAACACTTGCAGTACGATCCACAAATGCTCAACATGTTCCTCTTCTGACTTAGAATATATTAGAATGTCGTCAATAAAGACAACCACAAATTGGTCCAAGTATGCATGAAAAATTTGATTCATATTGTAATACTCTGATTTTTACCCCTATGATCCCACATATTTTTGCATCTCATACCACAAACAAGATCACAAGCTTTAGTTCTCTTGCCCTCCTCTGAAGGTTTGTTCTTGAGTGAGATCGCCAAGCACCCCTGTTCTATTGTTTGTTTGATGTTTGTTTTTGTTTATGTTTACTAACCATTAATTAAAATTCAAAAATATGTTTGTTTTTCCTTTACTAACTTTTTCAGGAAGAATTTGGACCAAGGATATCAAAATCAGTCCCACAGCTCGAATGAATTTCATCTGAACAAAGTCAAAGTTGATATGCAAGTCATTCAAAAATCATCTGATCAAGAGTTTCCAATATTTAATTGATTATTATTCAAGAGACTCCAAGGTTCATGTGTTTATTTCCATGCCTTCTTTGACAAGCAAAAAAAATCGAGCCCGAGCCAAGACAGCACACCAAAGAGCCAATTTTCTCATTTTTCACTGTGTTAATCGATTAACACATTTTGAACTGAAAATGGTTAATCGATTAACACATCCAATTTTTGGCTAAAAATAGCAAATTCAAATTCTGCAGCATTTTGGCACCAAATTCAAATGATCACATGTGGAATATTCTAGACCATTTCATTTTAATTCCCCTACATCATCATAATTAATTCCCACCATGTACCTCCACTAATCACCACTCTTTTGATAGTTTCCCACCAAAATTCAAATTCCAAGCCTAATTTTCATTTCCAAACCAAATTCCAAACCATCAAATTTCCAAGCCTAAACTCTATAAATAGAGACCTCATTTCATTCATTTCACAAGCTTTTGAAAGCCAACAAACCTCTTGCAAATTCACTTCCCAACCACAAAATTCACTCAAAGCTCACTTTTCTTCTCTTGATAGTTAACAAGAACTCATTGAATCTTGTTCAACTTTGAGCTAAACCTTCATCCAAACTTGTTTTCTTCATCAATTCTCATAGATCAAGGTTTTGGAGTTTAGATCTTGAAGCAATTTGAAGGAATTTTCAGATTTGAAGTGGTAATTCATCTTTCACCATTGTTGAAGCTTCAATTTCATCTTCCATAATGTAGATCCTTGGTGGATTCTTGTTACTTGATCCTTTGGATCTTGTAATTATGTTTGATTGCTGGTTTTTGCTGTTGTTTTACTTGATTTTTCGTGCACAATTGTATCCTTGATCAGGAGGTGTTTGAAGAAATATTTGATCAATGATTTTGTAATTTTCAAATTGATTTGCTGCAGTTTTTATAGTGTTAATTGATTAACCAAAACCAGCACGATTTGGTTACTCGATTAACAGTTGGATTTTGCGCCCAGAATTGCAATTTCCCACTGGTTAATCAATTAACATTTTTACACATGAAATGGTTAATCGATTAACCAGTGTCCAGAATGTGTTTTTTGCTTATTTTTGGGACTGTTTTGGTTGTTTCTTCATTCCTAACCCCTTCCCTTTGTTCTTAGCCTTAGATCACATAATTTTGTGGTTTAATTTGGCTTTCTCTTCATCCATTTCTCCTTTATTTGGATCGATGAAAGTCTTATGGATCTTAGAATTTCTTTGTTGAATTCTTGATCAAGACGAGATCGTCACCTATTTTCTTTTCGTGCGGTATTGCTTTCGGATGACGATTTACATATCGTTTATCTAGCATGCATTAGCACAAAGATCACTATTGACCGGCCTCGAGTAGGGTGACTTCTTTATAAGTCACTTGGCGATTGCTTAACATAGCGCTACATTTGTCCCTTCCTCCAAATCGGAACTTGATCTTTCGTGGCCTAAACCTTTTGGTGGTGTAAGCCCAAGGATGGTTAATCTTTTGTATTAGGCTCATAATCTTTGAAGCTTGTTGTGTAGAGGCTTTGATTCTATCAATCTTCTAACAAGTCTTCATTAACCTTGACCTAAGTACATTGTTTAATCATTATAGTTCAAGACGCGAAGCGGAATAATCGGTGTTTCCTTTTGAAGGCTTATGGCACTAGGCCTTTGTGCTACTAATCACTAACTTCTAACCTTATTTTTATGCTTCCTTCTTGCTCCCTATCTCTCTTTATTTTTATCCTTTATGTCATTATATCATATAATATTTATGTTTATGTCATTTTTCTTTTGTCCATTTGGACCATTTTATCTTGTGCTTTTGTTTTTTTTCTTTTGTCCATTTTAACTCAAAACATTAATAAAGGCTTAAACCACTAAAAGACTTGTGCTCTTAATTTTGGACGATGACCACTATCCCTTGCATTGGAGGATTTCTACTCTTAGACTTCTTGGCTTGATTATGGACTTATGGACTTAGAATTTAGGATTCTCCCCCTTGTGCTTTGGGTCATTATGGAGTTTGGTATTCTAGCCTTTATTTTGCTTGCTTATTGGCTCAAGAGGATGGAATTCTTTTCTTATTATGCTTTGAAGAGTGCCTCCATGTGGTCAGATCTTTCTTACCTTAGCTTTTATTTTTTGCACTAGGATAGTCACTTCTTCTCCACCCCTTCTTCAATTTTCAAAATCTCCTCTCTTTTTTTCAAAATCTTCTTGTTTTCAAACTCAAAACCGCTTTCATAATAAAACCTTGACTTTGGTCAAGTGATTTTTAAAATTTGTTTTCTTTAATAAATTTCAATCAATTTTAATCATATTTTGACCATTTCAAAAAGACATAAAAAATACAAAACTCATTCAAACTATTTGTGCTTTGGGCACCTTTTTCTTTTAAACTTTTCAAAAAGAATTAGACATGAGTCATTTATTTGGTTGATATGTAAGGCTCCTAACCATGGTATTTTGTGTAAAGTATGGCCATTTTCCACTTAGATGTTGAAGCGATAGTCTTGTTGATTGTAATCCAAGCAAATCCTTCATCTTAATGTGATGTAAATGCCTCTTTCCGATACCTTTGGGTAATTAGTTGAGTATTCTCTCTTGAGAATACGGGTTGTCTTTCCAAGATAAAATGAATCATAACCAATAATTTTTGTCATTTGTACCACGAACTACGAGGTTTTGATCCTACATTGCACTTCATGGGTACGTAGGCATGAGGCGATAAGTCTCTCCAAACACAAAATATTAAAAAATATTTCTCTTCTCATCTCTCCCAATCCCTTATAAGCAAACCATTTTCAAACCAAAAGCAATAGATATTTCAAAGGGCTCCTATAGAGTACTATAGACGTTTTGGGTGCTAACACCTTCCCTTAACGTAACCAGCCCCCCTTACCCGTTCTCTGTTTGTTCTTGTTTTTTTAGTACTTATTAGGTTTGGTTCGCTCTTTTTTCTTTCCATTTTTTGGATATAATAAAAGTGCGGTGGCGACTCTTGCTTTATTAGTTAAGTTAATCAATAGCTTACACTCACAATTTTTACCGCTACACATATACTCCATGAATACACCAGGTCTCACAAATCCCTTCTCCAGCAACTCTTCTAACTGCTCTTTCAGTTCTGCTAACTCTAACGCCGATATCCTGTATGGTGCCATAGAAACGTCTGGTGCCAGGGACAATATCAATAGAGAATTCCAACTCCCTCTCTAGTGGCACATCTAATAATTTATCCGAAAACACATCTAGAAATCACGCACCACTGGCAGCCCATCGATGTGGCTTTACTGTCTATTTCCAGAACACCATCATCGCAACATGGAAAACATCAAAGCCTCATCTCCCAAGAGTTCTTATACTTACTTAGCAGTTATAAACCTTGCCTTTCACCTTCGTCGAATTTAATTTTACTCTCTGGGCAAGTCCCAGATATCTTCTAGGAAACATCAGAAAATTACGCACCATTGGTATAACTCTAGCCGTCATATCTCTCTCTACTCCCTGAGAAGCAACCATCAACCATACATGTTCGTTCTCCTTCAGAGACATCCCAACTCGACTGAAGGACGAGAAACTCAAATCTTCCTCATCTTCACATATAAGAATCTGCATCGACTCGTCAAAACCATCTGGAAGCACTTGGCTTAACTCCAACAACTCACTGTTCACATCATCTAAGTTGGCAAGACACGTCTATTCCATCCAACATGACCCCGTCTACTATCAACAAGAGATTAAGGGTGATCAGTTCCTCAATTTGTTAATAGACATCCGACAATCATGATGGGGCATAAGCCATCCTTACCAAACTATAATAGTATTCCTTGCATCTTGGGCACAAGGCTACCTAAGTCACAAATTCTTAGTTGACATAAGCCTTATTCCCATACCTCCTTCGAAAACGGGAGCGACACTGTCTCAACAACACACTACACCACTCATCCAAACGATTGGCAACACAAGGTTTATCTCTTACCAATCCGTCCCAAGAATAGCGTTATCTTATTCCAACCAAAGATAATTATGCTCATCCTTAAGAAACATGTCAGGATACTCCACACATCACTGGCCCATCTCTAGCCAAAACATCGCCTTCCCACTCACAAGGAAGCGCACAATGAGGACACCTGACCGTCTTCCCTCAAGGATCACACCATTCTCAAAACATTCGAACAATCCAACACTGCACTCTCTCCTATAGCAACAAGATATCCAATCTCTCAACAACTGGAATATCCAAGAGAAACGGACGCTTCTCCCCCACTTATTTCATTCCCAACCTACAATGGGAAACAAAACAAGCATCGATAGTGTTTTTACACATATGTCGCATACTAGAGAACAACATAATTAAACAACCTGGCTGGACGGACCGACCTGCTCTAATACCACTATGTAACACCATAAATCCCCGCGACAATTAATAATGAAATATAAGAAAATATTAGAGTAAAATAAAACACTCAATCAATTAGGATGCTACATTCAACAAATGCCTACTCATGCATACGATATGTAACGCATCGATATCATTAATAAAAGCATACTTGATTAATCTTATCATATAGCAGCGGAATTCAACTAAAACAAAACATACTTAGTACCACCTAATTCTCATCAAGTGAACAAAACGACAACAAATAATAAAATAAACAACGACATGCGTTCTAAAACCCAGTGTTACAATCAGAGCAGACGTGACTCAACGAGATAAAAGAGAAGACTCCATCGTCACTAAATTTAACTCCACACTAATCCTGCTTATCTGCACGTTACCCACGTAGAGGTAACATTCAAACAGAAGGGGTGAGATTCTCAAATCAACATAAGAAATGCATAAGATAAGTATGAAAGAACATAATCCATATCCAGCTCACCCTATCATCACAACATCAATGAAACTACCTTTTCCCACTCACAACAGATAATCATACGATTCACAATACAATATAATATGATGCAATTCAATGAGACCCACAACTCGACTCAATGCATGCGGTACCAATTCGATCCCTTTTTCATGATCACAATTCCCGTCAGAATTTCCATATAAGTCACTCACACCCCATATAGGCACACGACAACCGTAATCGCTCACACCCCACATGGGAACACGATTACCTCAACAACAACAACAACAATACGATTCCATTTCAAGGAATCTGGATAAGACGCTCACACCCCACACGGGCACACGACTTATCCCACAACCTATGCAACATGGCATGCATACAACGACAACACACAACGACAACAAAATGCATATGACTAACAACGCATCAATACATCATACTACAACAATTCAACATATAACTTATGCCTGCCAACACATACAACAACAGCAATCCACAACCATAACACTCATGCGCATAACCGAATTCATCATTTCAACTTATCACACACAACTGCAAACACAAAAACCCAATTTACACGTCAAAGGGTTAGAATTCTAGTATTGAAAGTAGTTTTTAGGAAAAGTATATGAAACCAACTTTCCAACGCTTCGAACGGCGATTGAAACGGACCTACGGATCAAAAGATACGAATTTTTAAAGTTTTAGAAAGTTCGGTTTGTCTCAGCTCCGCTCGCTTGATTCTCGCCCAGCGAGGCACCAGCGAAATCCCGTTCTCCCGGCGAACTCCTCTTTCGCCCGGCGAATTCCCTTTTCGCCTCATGCTCGCCCGGCGGAGCAGAAGCGAAGTTCTTTCCCCATACAATTTCCAGAGACTCCTATTTCCCACCCTTCACTCGCCTCTTGTTCTCCCAGCGACCTCCCAGCAAGGTCGCGTTGCCCGACGAGACACCCCGTCCGCCCGGCTAAAGTGGGCGAATAAGCAACCCTGCAGTTGCGATTCTGCATTATTCCTGCCCCAAAATTCTTACGAGTTTAACACAGTTCAACCCCAAAAATACATAGCAATCACAAAGGAAGTCATACAACAGCAACACATATCATTTAAGCTCATCTCAACACAGAATAAAAAATTCCATCCATCGATTTATGCATTTCTTCTCTTATCAAAACCTTCGACACGCAAAACCCCAATTCCCACATTAACACAAACAACACAATCGGGATGATCCTAAAGGTTTATCTACCCTCATACAAATATTATGCAACCCTTAGAGATTAAAGAACCCCACCCTTACCTTAGATGAAGATTCTTCAGATGCCCTCTAAACCCTAGCTCCGCTTCCTTCTTCCTTTCCTCTTTTCTCTAGAATACGATCGTTCCAAATGATCCTCTCCTCTTCCAATTTCTTCTTTTCCTATTATAACCCTTAGACCCCTAATATGGTTTTCCTTCCTTACCCTTACTAACCCTCTAGAATAGTCCACTTTGTCCTCTTTATTCCTCTACTCATATAATATTATTATTATTATTATTATTATTATTATTATTATTATTATTATTATTATTATTATTATTATTTAACCCAACCATCAAAATAATAACAACAATAATAAAACTAAATATTTATTTAAATAATAATCTCCTCATATTATTTAATTAAATAAATAATAACTAATTTACATAATTAGTATACTCCTCCCACCACCACGTTCTACACTGTTGATCACACACCCCCAACACCTTAATCCATATAATTCCAAGGTCACTACCCTCCACTAGGGGTACCCAAAACATCACAGAATATGCATAGTCACACAATTATACATATCAACACATGAATATAATTACGAATAATGATTAAAATAAATTGGGGCGTTACAATGTCACCGATAATGTTGTCAATTGGATGATCCTTGGAGGTTCTCCACTCCAATGGAAGACCATCATTCTCTTGTCGACTTTCATCATCTTCCTTTTCATGGTTGTCATCTTCCTCCTTCTCAATGTCCACCGTTAGGTTGATCATTCCCTTTTTCGGTTCCATTGAGCATGTCTTCCGTAGATGCACCTACATCAAGAAAATAAATACATTTCCCAACACTATTTGGGCAAGTCTCATCAAAGGTAACATGAACGGACTCATCAATACTAAGTAATCTCTTATTATAGACTCTATATGCTTTACTTGATTGTGAGTATCCAAGAAAGATACCTTCATTAGCTTTCACGTCAAATTTTCCAAGATTATCTTTTCCATTATTCAAAACAAAACACTTACATCCGAATACATGAAGGTGTGACAAATTTGGTTTTCTACCCTTTAATAATTCATATGGGGTTTTATCAAGAATATGACAAATAAGTATCCTATTCAAAACATAACATGCCATGCTCACGGTATCGTCCCAAAAGCATTTTGGTAGACCACAATCATTGAGCATTGTTCTTGCCAACTCCCCTAAAACGTGATTTTTTCCTTCCACAAACCCATTTTGTTGTGGAGTTCGGGTAGCTGAAAAGTTATGTTCAATACCAAGTTTATCACAATATTTTTCAAAAAGATGATTTTCAAACTCACCTCCATGATCACTTCGGATGGAAACTATTTTGGAGTTCAATTTATTTTGAGATAACTTGGCAAAACGTATGAAAGCCTAGAACGTTTCATATTTGCTACGTAAGAAAAAAGTCCAGCAAAATCTTGAGTGATCGTCTACAATTACCAAACTGTAATAATTCCTGCCTAGGATTTTGGTCCGTGAAGGGCCAAATAAATCCATGCGAAGAAGCTCAAGAGGTCTCGAATTTGAAACAATGTTTTTAGATTTAAACGAGATCCTTGATTGTTTGCCCTTTTGACTTGGATCACATATGTGATCTTTTGAAAACCTTATCTTTGGTAGACCAATTACTAAATCTTTTGTAAATGTTTTATTAAGTAGATCAAAGTTAACGTGTGCCAAATGTCGGAGCCATAACCATGAATCTTCACTCATGGTAACAAGACATTTGGCATTATTCATGAATATACTTCTTAAGTCTAGCATATAGATATTGCCTACCCTAACACCATTAAACATACAATCCTTCTTTTCACTATATGCAATTATACAAGAATCTTTGATAAAATCTACCTTGTACCCATTGTCACATAATTGGCTAATGCTAAGAAGGCAATGTTTAAGGCCTTCTACTAACATAACATTTAAGATAGTAATAGTTGAGGGATTACCTGTACTACATCTTCCAAGTATGGCACCTTTGTTGTTATCCCCGTAAGACACATATTTTTTCTTCTTCGCCACAAAGTTGGAGAATAGAGAAATGTGTCTCATTATGTGTCTTGAGCATCCACTATCGAGAATCCATTTTCCCGTCATAGAGTCAAAACACTCAACCTACATAAAATCAAACAAAGGTGGTAGGTACCCAATTCTCATTTGGTTATTGGGAGTAAGTGAAATAATTGTTGCATTTAGGCAACCATTGAAAAGTGCCATTTGGTACTAGAAAGCACCTAAATTTGCATTTTTCTATGGTATGGCCTTTCTTACAGCAATAGTGACAAATCAATCTATGATGAGCTTTACTTTTTCTATTTGAATCCTTCTTAATCAAATTGTAATTTTTATGAGGCTTTTTAACCTTTGAGGAGCAAATAGAAAGAGTATCACATGGTTTTTAAGCCTTGTGCACTTTGATTTCAGGAGAACTAACTTCTTGTTGCCAAATTTGACAAGTTTCACAACCGAATCGACATGGTTCCTCATCCTCATTTTTATATTTTTGACCATCTACATTAGATCGCTTTAATACTTCAAATTTCTTTTCGGTTTCTTCAACCTTTGCTTCCAAGTATGTAAATTTTTTTTCATTGGAAGCTAATTTCCTATAAGCATGAATCACTTCCTTTTGTAGATTTTCGAAAACATTTTTCAAATCAATAAAATATAACTTTTCAACGTTAGAGTATTTAGAATGACTTACATTCTTTTTCTTGCCTTGTCGTTGATTAGCCATGAAACAATAATTTGCTTCTTCATCGCCCTCACTTTAACTTTTCTCGCTTGAAGCATAACTTTCGCAATCCCAAGCCACATAAGCCTTTCTAGGCTTCCTAGAATTGTCTTGTTGGATTTTTACTTTCTTACTAACAAGAGATGGACAGTCGGGTCTAAAATGACCCGACTTTCCGCATTCATAGCATATACCTTTTCCTTTGTCCTTTTTGTTGTCTTTATCTTTGGAGGATGTAGATTGCCGTCTGAATCTCACAAGATTTTTGTGGGAGTGTTTGACACCATTCTTTCGAATGTATCGATTGTATCTCCTAACAAAAATTCCCATTTGCTCATCATCCGAGTTTTCTTCATCACATGAGTCACTATCATTATCGTGCTCTTCCTTTGAGGATCTAGAATTTGAAGCCCTAAGAGCTTTAGACTTCATTCATTCCTCCTTATTAGTTTACTTCTCCTTTTCTTCTTTTTCTCAAGCTTCTTTTCATATTCATCCAAGCAATTTAGTTCTTGCCCGTGTTCTTCTAATTTTCCGAACAAGGTGGTGAGATCAAGTGTTGTAAGATCGTTGGCTTCTTTGATGGCCGTAACCTTCGGTTGCCAATTCCTAGTAAGACATCTCAAAACCTTATTAGTAGCAATAGTATTGGAAATAGGATTACCCAACAAGTTTAAACGATTAATAAGATGTAAGAACCATTTTTGCATTTGAGCAATGGTTTCATCATGCTTCATGCGAAAGAGTTCGAATTCTTGATTAACTGTGTTAATCCAGGCTTGTTTGACCTCAGTAGTTCCCTCATGGGTAACTTGTGGAGTGTCCCACATATCCTTAGCGGTCACACAATGAGAAATGCGATAAAACTCATCAACAACAAGAGCAGATATGATAATGTTTTTCACTTTCCAATCATGTGCCCACTTCTTATTATCTTCCTCATTCCATAGTGCTTCGGTCTTAGGAACATCAACTCCATCAACACGATGTGTTATCGGTGTAGGACCATTTTGAATGGCCTCCTAAACATCCTTATCATAAGAGTTCACATGAATTTGTATACAAGCTTTCCAATAACTATAGTTTTCTCCTATGAAAATTGGAGCTCTCTTATAGTCCTCCTTAGGCTCGTGAGCCATTTTCTAATAAGCGTTTCGAAGCATGAAATGAACTGGGCTCTTGATGCCACTTGTTAGACGACGGCGACTTGTCTAGAAGGGGGGGGGGGGGGGGGGTGAATAGACACCCAAGCCAAAATCACCAAATAAAATTTGGGTTTTAAAGTTATTTGAAAAAGAGTGCACACAGAAAGTTTTGGTATGGATCGACAAAAGTCGTCTATATGAACCTAGTTATTGGAACTCGGATATGCAAAGCCAAATATGGAATGACAAACATAATAATCGAATTTAACCTTTAATTGAGTATCACGTTATTACTCATTTAAACTAATGAACTTAGTAATGCTATTTCGAATGATAAGAAGCAAAAATATTGAACTATCTAATTTATTGAACACATGGTGTGCGAACGAATTTTCAAAATTTCCTTTGTGTTGTTGTTGATATGAAAACAACTTATAAACAAAAGTGATTATAATCTTATCAACAATCAAGTTTAAAACAAAAAGATCATAGGAAAATTCTTACGAATCAATCGATTAATCAATGCTATTTGATAAATTGCGTAATGAAAAAATAAAATGAGTAAAGAGATAAAAGAGAGATCAACACGAGGATTTGTTCACGTAGTTCCCCACTTTCATCCTCGCGTGTGGGTACGTCTGCGCCTAATTTCCAATGTGGAATTAGGATACTTTCTTACTATGCAAAAGGTCGATATACAAGAAAAATGTTCAGAGCAACCATACAAACACTACTGGTTCTGATGTTGATTCAACCCCTTTTCTTATTTAGATCTTGAGTAAGACCAAGACAACAATGGGTACCGATTAACTTGCCGATATTGCTACTCCTTTGCATTCTTTATCTCCAAAGCTTTCGCGCACGATCAATTGCACTGGTTGTTCCACAAGACTTCAATTCGATTTGCTATTCTCCACTACTTCATTTGCGTTCTTTATCTCCAAATGGGTCCTTTGCGTACTTTATCTCTAAAGGCTTTCACAACGTCACAATCCTCTCTTGAACTTCTTGCACGAAAACCCCCAAATCAATACACAATCTTGGAGGACAAACCCGCGGTTTTTCCGGATGAAGACCCCTACAAATCTCAACCCAATATCTCAACTACACAAGAACCCAATTGGACCCTATCAAGCATTCGCCTAGCTGGAACCCCAACCAAAGATTATTATGTGTGATTTTTCAGTGTGTAGACATAGGACGAAGGTTGAAGATGATGAGCAAATGCAGGCGAATTTTATGGTATCACCTGTTTGGAATGAAGCATGAATGATGTATTTATAGTTTTGGAAGATTGGTGGCAAGGAGGTAATTTTCGGAGTAAAAAAAAAACAAAATTGACCAACTTAAACATCATGTGTCGGCCTGAACGTTGGATGTTCCGGCAAATACTGTAAAAAATAACAGCATGTGCCGACCTTAAAGGACACATGTGCCGACCCAAATGAAATAGAAGCTACAACCTTATTTAGGACAGTAGATGTGTCGGCCTGAAGCACATATGTGTCGACACATAATGTTGAAACTTACAGTATGTGCCGACCTGAAGCAGGTGTGTGTCAACTAAAACAAGACAGAAGCTACATGCTTCAAAAATGAGTTACATGTGCCGACCTGAGTTGCGAATGTGCCGGCACTTACAGTGCATTTTTGTGCTGAAACTGATTTTCATGATTTTTGACAATTTTGAAGTGGTTTTTGATGATTCCTAAGACCTCTAATGCAAGGATGCCACACAAACTCAGAGCTTCTGTCCAATATACCAAATTGCCAAGTAGTTTCAATGTTTTAACATCATGCAAAACATCTCATGGTGAAGTTGCACTCACACGATTAAATTCTCATTAACACTGACATTGACATATTAATTGTGCTAACATCTAACATTCATTTTATACTCTTTACATTTATGACATTTACGCCTTTACTTTTATATCATTTTTCATTCATTGTCATTTACATTCTAGTTGTTATTCTTGCTCTTTATTCCTTTCTTATCTTAAAAAGAACAAAAAACATCATAAGATGCTAAAATCCTAAAAAACAATAATCTGCTCTTGTGGACAGTTTATTACTATCCTTTGCTTGAGGAGTATTGTGGACCTTGGACATTAGGACTTAATATTTCCCTTTGCTTGGAGTGGTATCTGAGACCTTGTGATCCATCTGAGACTTTTGGATCTCCAATTCAAGACTTGGATGCTCTTTATGGCTTGGTGACCTTAGTTGTCCATCTGGTTTTTCTTTAATATTTATCTGTGTTTGTTGCTTGTTCATCTTGTGACTCAATCCAAAGGGAAAAGAATACTTGTTTTGACCAATGTCAAATGCTTGCCTTTTCTTATGGTTAGTACACTTGCACATACAAAGGCTTTCTCTTGGGCTACCTAACAATGAGACCATTTACTTTATGCTTTATGATAGTCTCTTCTTCTCATTCTCACTTCTTAAATTTTCAAAACTTCTCTCTATTTCAAAAACTTCTTGTTTTCAAACTTCACTTTTTTTATTAATAAGCCTTGGCTTTGTCAAGTGATCGAGAAAATGTTTTCTCAATAAATGTTAAATCACTTAAGCATATTCAAACTTTTTTTTCAAAGCTTCTAAAAAAAGATAAACCTCGTCAAACTTTTTTTTGTGCAATTGTGCACTTTTTCTTTAAGAGCCTTATTTTTAAAAGATTGGATATTATTCTTGTAGTGATGCAAACCACTATACTTCTACAAGATGCTGAGAAATGATTTCCATTTTCCACTTGAATGTTGAGATGTTCTTGTGAGGAAGTCCAAATAAAAGTTCTCCGTATCAAGATGATGCAAATGTTCATTTCCTCATACTTGTGGGTAGTAGGTAGAGTTTTCCACTCGAATACGACAAAATAACTTTTCAATTAAAATCAATCAACAAACAATCCAGCTTTTTATACACACAACTTTGCAATTGGTTTCCGTTGAGTACAACGGGTGTGAGGGGTGCTAATACCTTCCCCTTGCATAATCAAATCCCGTATCTAGATCTCTCTTTTTTAACTTCTTTGCTTTTTGTGGGTTTTATTCGACCTTTTCCTTTTTTCCTTTGGAAACAATAAAGTTCGACGGCGACTCTTACTTTTCGAGTTAAGTTAATCAATAGCTTAATCTCAATGTTTTTTCTCGCCGCGACACCTAGCATCAAGAAAACTTTGAGATACATCACATCGCATGAGCTTTCATCATCAAGAAGGATCCCTGATGCGGCGTGATTTGTTATGGTAGCAATTATGACTAGAGGAAGAGCCATGTTAGGGATTTCGTCCACCTTCTAATGGCCTTGAAACTCTAACAATGACTTGTCTTCCTCTCGCCTCTTGATTTGTGTTAATGCAAGATAATTGTGAAGTGGAGGTTCTCTCTCGTTCTTCATTCATCATATCTACAATGGAGATTTGAAATGATTTTAAGCTAGAGGATTCCAAGATGCTTTTGGAAACAAGATCTACAATTACTTCTGCCATCTCAACATGACTGTTACAGCGCTCGAGACTTTAGATCAAAAGAGATATGATTGTGGAAATTTGTAGGAATTAAAATTTGAGATCCCACAGATGACATCATTGTTCCTTTCAAGAACCATAATTATTGATGAACTAATGAGATGGACTCTCAGTGTAGTGTAAGTTTCTAATCCAGCAGCATAGGGGTGAATCTACAAAATTAACACTCCAACGCCCAAATCAATTATTGAATCAAAAAAGAGTAAAGTGAATTATGGTAAAAATTATATCTCATGTTTAATGCATGGTAAAATATATATATGATGGGTGGTTGGAGAGATCCTTTTTTTTATCTCGAGGATCGAGGAAAACTGTTTGAATATATTAAACGGTGGATATTCTTTATAATTGGATAGTCTTGAACCTTTATGACTTGGTTAGGATGGTCTCAAAGTGACAATTGGACCCTTCTTTTATTGAGCCTTGCAGACAGCTTAGAACAACAGTTATCATATTTATATCAAATGCATGATGAGATAAATGTTGATAATGTCTTTATAGATTTTGATTAGGGTCCAATCATACTGCACATAATAAGCCACCTCAGAATCATCTATCAAGAATTAACAGTTTAAATTTTAATATTTTTTATTTTTTAAAATACAACATACTTATATTAAAATTTAGACCTTTAAATTTGATCAATAACTCTGAAAAAACTAACTGATTACATGCAACCAAAAAGTTATGAATGCACACAAATTCTATCTTCATCCACTTCTAAATAGATTAAAAAAAAAAAAAAGTCAATATGTACTACATGCATGAAAATTTGAATAAACTATAGAGCGATGATATCCTCTACTCCAGGCACCCCTAAGTCTATAGAACTTCCTCAAAGTATGAAGCATCTGAGCATTTGATAGTCAATTTAAAAACCAAAGCACATACAAAACTCCAACATCACCCCTTAAAATGCCTCTACAAACAGCATTTTGGTCTCAAAATTGTGACATTTAGAATTCTAAAACTACATGCCATTAAACATTTAACATGTTGACAGTTACACATAGAATAAAAAGTAATATTAATAAATAAAAAAATTACTAATAAAATAAAAGGATCAAATATTGCTCTTTGTTTTTTATTTATTAGTACATATATGAAGCTTGTATCATCATACATCCATATGATGTTCTATAACAAGCATTAACCATATAATAATACATATATTTTCAAGGTATTGCCAATGTTACAGTCAACCTAATAACAGACTGACTATAGGTAGGATCATAAGATATAGTTTCAAACACAGCAAATCCCCTTGCAAATCGAAACCTTCCTGTTCCAGACAGAACACAAGCTCTCGTAAATTATCACGTTGACGACTTGTACCTTGAATTTCCAAAGTGCTACCAGTGTATTGCACATTGTTGAACACAATTGACAAAACTATGTTAACATTTGCGCCATCTTGAGAAGTTACTGTGATTGTACCTTGAGCCTTTCCGATTTGAGTTGAAAAAGGACTAGGAGTTAATGTTACAGGATCATCAACAACAAATATTGTTCCAAATGTGTTATATGACCAAACCTTACCATTGATGCCTATAACCGGTGAAACGGTTGCTTTAGGTCCTTTTCCAACATCTTGTAGGTAGAACACCAAGGTTGATTGATTTGGTTGAGATTGACCATTAGCTATGTTAATGGTTATAAAAAGCAATATTGAGAACGAGATGAGTTTGATTGGAACTGAAAATTTTGCCATAATTTTTTTGGTATTTCAAAAGACTATGATTGAAAAATGTTTATGATTTTTAGCTTCTGAAAATGGTTGAAATTTATAGAGGTGATCGGAGACAGAAATTATGCTTAAAGGAAGACTCAATTATTAATATGCTAGTCATTTAAACGTGAGTATATGAATAATAATGTGAACAAATCAGTTACATAAATAAATTAAAGTGATTCTATCTTTTATATCATGAATACCATGCCACTCTCATTATAATTTGTACTTGTTTTATCCACAATTTTTGGCAAATCATGTTTTGTTAACGATTTATTCACATGAAATGTGTTTCATTTACCATCAAAACAAAATCCTATTTACAGGTATGCAAAATCTGTGTATCAGTCAATTCTTAGATAAATTGTATGTATAACTTCTCAACTCATCTTAAAAGTTGGATAGTATATTTCCAACCAATCATTTAATATTATTTAATTTTATTATATTTAATTATTTATTAAATTGTTTGAATTTGAAAATTTTCAAGACAAATTCACTACAAGAAAAATAGATATTAGCTATGACAAAATCTGTAGCTAATTTGAAGTTAATCTCTATCAAACAGAGTTAGCTAGAGATTAGTGTAAGATTAACTACTATGTAGGTCGTAGCTTGGATTGGGTGGCTAATTATCTAGCCCAAATTTTCTTAGCAAATTTCTAGCCAATATTTTACGGTTCCTAGCTAAATCACAACTGAATTGTAGTAAAATATCAGTCTTTAGTTTAAGTTTCCTAACTAAGCAACCACAATATGGTTACAACATTGTCGTAGCAAATCTCAAGCTAAATACGATAAGTTCAATTTTTTATAATCACTGAATTCAAGAAATAAAATTAATTTTAAAATATTAATAATATAATTTTTTAATTTATAATTATATTTAATTACTATAACCAGGAGACAATATAAAAAAATTATATTTTATTTATCTTGTATGACTAATCCACTAATCATTAAATTAACTAAGAAAACAATTTATAATATCATTAACAATTAACAATATAGAAAAAATATTTTTGTAAATTGCATTTATTGTAACTACATCTAAATTACACATATATATAAACTAAGAAAATTTTGTTTTTTATTTTTAAATTACTAATAATTGAAGACCTTGTCATTTCTTTTAGGTTTGAAAGAGGCTTTAAAGCTTTCACAACTTCACTCATTAGGGGTCTGGCTTTCGGATCTCTTCTTAGGAAGTGTGTGGCTACTTGAGCAGCTTTCGTGAGTTCCTTCGAGGGTCTATTAATCGATAGAACCTTCTTCTCTGTCCTAGATGTGGTCGAGCCTATTTGACAAGGTTATACTCGCCCTAGGGACGGTGTTTGTCCATAAATCTTCTGCCTGTCAGTAAAATCATAGTAGAATGAAGAAGAATGCACATATAATGTAGATAAACGGTTCAAATTCACATTGTTCTCCATGATATTTTGAGATTCAAACTATTGGGTTGAGTTACCATTCGATTAAGTCGGCCCATTAATGTAATTCAATGCATCTCCACGCAAAAAGTTTATCAAGTACCATAACAAAAGATACGCAATACTCATAATCCATAATCGACACAGCTAATTATATCTAACATATCCAACACAACACAATAGTAAAGCATCTTGAAAGTTTGAAAGCGAAGTGTAATTAACGACAAGAGAATAAATAGAATTATAGTCAAAACTAGTACGGTAAACATCAATTTTAGGAGTCCTAATGACATTCGTATTAAGTTGAAACTACATACTTATGATAGGTATTCTCTTTTGGATAAACGAACTGGATATGTCTTCCTTTTATGAACAAAGTCTACCTTACCATACAATAAAGTAAAACAATCAACAATGTTGTATATTATCGTATATTAGTCTCAATCTCCTAAAATTTGGTGACATCCAGATCAATGGGTCAAGCTTAATCTTTTTTCATCGCATCATGCCAATAGAAAACAAAACTAAATTGAAAAGCGTAATTTCATATATAATTTTCAAAAATAGCTCAAGAAAAAACTTACAAAGTAAGGGTACCCCTCCATGCTAAAATTATCAGGTGCGAGCTCCAAAAACAATTCAGTACCATCTTTTTGTTGTGGCACCTAAAATATAATAGCAATTAGTCTTCTTTTAACCTTTGGTGATTGGGTTACACAAAGGTGAAAAAAAAAGAGTCATTATCACCTTGGACACTAATAATGGGATTTGAGAAATTGGACGCTTAGTCTCTTCCTGGCCTCTGCTTAATAAATGTCTTGAACAAATCTGCAAATGAAGATAAAAGTCGGTAAATTATAAATACTTTGACATGACACATATGTCTGATCAAAATAAGTAGATATTGTTGAATGAGGCACACCTTTGTAACTCTAGTTCAAGCTGTCATGGATTGGCCATTTTAAGAGAATCCAATAACAACATACAACGTGATTCGGTAACACATCACAAGTTCTCACCAAAATGGCAGAAGATCAGGAGGTTCCAATGACCCCTGCAAATTGTGATTTCAAAGGATAAACTCAATGGATTGACATTTAACAAACACCATGAAAGTGCAAGACAATACCAAGAAGCTGCTTCTTCAAGTGCAAAAAGGACACCACCAACCGGGGCACGGAAGGCACCGGCAACACCAGCAGCCGCACCACATGTCATCAAATCCCTTCGGTCTCTATCATTTTTAAATTATCTGAACTCTTTCCAGGTCAGTCCATATTTTGTAGACCCACCTTGTCCAAGTAAATAAGCTATGCAAGCACCGGTATGCACCATAGGCCCTTCCTTACCCACAAAAAAACCAGCTGCAACCCCAAAAATTGAACCAAAAATCTAAAAAGTTGAAGCCATTTCCATGTTATAAAATTCTCGTGAAGGCACTTGGTTAGAAGTTGATCCTTCAACCTTGTGAAACACGGTTTGAAACTTGGCACCAAGAAAAAACAGAAACTAATGCATTCCAAGATCATACATATACTAGGAAGCTATAGGTAGTAGTAAAAAGGATGAGACACATAAATTGTAACCTTTACGAAGAGGGTTCTTGTAGCCAATATTGAAGGAGCGTCTATGCCGTTGAGATATACCTTGACCTCGAGAATTCCAGATCCTGCTGCTGTAGGGGCAATGTAGGCACAGAGGGCAGCAGCAGCCATGGCTAAAATCATGTTACAACCAGCAAACACTGCAAAAGCTTAACGAAACCTGTTCTGCAGGAAAAATGGTTATTCCATCCATGTTACTAAAAAGGGAGGAAACCTTCATGAAAGAAATAGGTTATACATACTTTTGATTAAGCATGAGATCGTTTGTGAGATTAAGCTTGACACCGACAATATTCTCAACTCCAATGTTACTGAAAAATACAGCAAAGCCTGTGCCTAATCCAATAAGAAGTGCAAAGGTCCATTTGAGGTAGATGCACTACTAGAAAAAAGATATTTGGTTAAATGATTTTACATCGGGAATTAATTTCAACCAATGTAAAATCTTATTGTTTGGTAAATAATAACACGGTGGCAGTTTCGTAAATAATAAAAAAATTGTTATAATGGTTTTTACATCGGTTAAGGCTAGCAACCGATGTGAAAAACTAGAGCTCTGCATGGGCTTTTACATCGGTCCATAGAGAAACCGATTTGAAATGTTTTTTATTTGGGCCGTTACATCGGTCATTAAGATCCACCGATGTAAAATAATAACACGGTGGCAGTTTCATAATTAATAAAAAAATTTCTTATAATGGTTTTTACATCGGGTATGCTAGAAACCGATGTGAAAAATCTTCACACGATTTGGGCCGTTAAATCAGTCCAAGGAATCCACCGATGTAAAAGCTTCGGTAAAACCCTAAAACCAAAACCCGTCCGCGCAACCCCCATTTTTCTTTCCAAACATTTGTTTCATCATCTTTCTCCCGCGGTCGACGATCTTTCTCCGCAGCCCCCGTTCGCCCTCCCGCTGTTCCTCTGTAGCGGTGAATCCATCACCAATCCTTCAAACTCCGTCACCGTCACTACAAAATCGCCATCATCTTTCTCCGCAGCCCCCGTTCGCCCTCCCGCTGTTCCTCTGTAGCGGTCGACGATCTTTCTCCGCATCCCCCGTTCGCCACCACCTCCTCCAGCGCTTGGCAACCACGAAATCCACCGAGAGCCTTCCACGGCGGTTGAAGCGGCGGAAGGTGAAACAACCTATTCGCGCAGCCACTGTTTTCGAAGAAGAAGAAGGATAACCCACGACGCGCTTATCCTTCACCGCAACCATTGTTTTCGAAGAAGAAGAAGAATTCGGTATGTTTTTCGTTTCAAATATACGATTTTGATTTTCAAATTTACAAGATTTTGCTGAAGCTTATTATTTGGTGTGCTGGTTTTGTAGTTTTTGATTTTCTGGTTTTGTTCTTCTTGGTATGGAATCTGTATTTTGTAGCAGTATTTGTTAATTGTCTGCTAGCACCCCTGATGCTGAATTTTTCAATAAATTTGTTTTTTGGTTGTTCCGAAAAAAAAAAAGAGTAGTGGCTCTTTTTCACTTTCATATTGGAGATTTTCACATGCTTTAGTTTTTGTGGATTGATTTCAACCAATTGCTTCAGTTTATTAATATTGTGTTTCTCGCAGAATTTGTGTGTCGACGAGAACGTCGACATCGTCACTCTTTTCGCTTAACCGCGGGTCATCTGGCCGCCACGACATTGCAGGTTCTCTTTTCATTCTTTATAACTTCTCAATTCTTCTTTTATGCCACGTGTTTACACGTAGAGACTTTTGTTCTCTCTAATGTCCAAAAGAGGGACTATTATAGGCGTCCAAATGATTTAACTCTGTATGCATTAATTTCGGAACATAGGTATGAATCGTAGTTGGATGAGCGCTAATCGATTAAGTGTCGAGTACGAACATGGAGTGATGGAATTTCTACAGTTTGCTGAAAGTAATGCTAAAAAAAATCTTGCTCCTCCTAAAAGTAATGCTGAAAAAAGTCTTCATGTGCTTTTTCTCTGTCCATGTGTTCGTTGTGCAAATCACGAACCAAAACTCAATAAGAAAGAAATCATGGATCATCTAATTTGTCATGGGATTTTTAAAGTTATACACAATGGATATGGCACGGTGAGGTAGTAGCAAAGTCAAATGTGTCCCAAAGAGATAATGTTAGTGCAGAAATGGATGATCGTCTGGAAGACATGATGCGGAAAAGGAAGTTGTTCAGCTGCAAAAGTAAGCACAAAAGAAGGGGAAGACAATGTTGAGAGATTAATGGAAATGGTTCTAAGAATGGGTGAAGCGCATTTGGAAATAGAATTAAGTCATTGTGCGAGCGTCACTAATTTTCATATGTCAGCTAAGTGTATCAGAGAGTTGCTGATGGGTTTTCATTGGCTTGATGTGTCTACTCTGCAAGTTTGGTGCACGTAAGTACATTTTCTTATTTTATTAGTGTCAATATCTATTAATATGTTATATCTCTCATCACTTTTATTATAATGTTGATTTTAAAATTTTTCAGGTATATTCATCGTGTGTGTATTGATAATTCACAATCAGAAGTATATGGATTTATGGACTCTGCTATGTGTTCGTACATTGATAATGTGCCGAAAACTGAAGCAAATGTCAAAAAATACATACAAGATAAGTTACGTGACGAAAAGGGAGAGTGTCACTTGCTACCATTTATTCATGGGTAAGTTTGTATGAAATTGTGTTTTCTATTTTTTAATTTTGGTAACATAGATATTTCAATTTTGGTAACATGAAATTGTGACTTTTGTGTTTCCACACACACGTACAGAGGTCATTGGCAATTAATAGTCATGTGTCCAAAAGATAATACTGTGGTCGTCTTTTGTTCACTTCATCGGGAACTTAATCAAACCATGACGAAAATTGTTACAAAGTAAGTTTATCTTTTATGTTCACTTCATCCTATATACATAATTTGTTACAAAAGTAATTTCATATTTTATGTGGCTTTATATGGATTTTTTTCTTCTGAATTAGTGCTTTTGGGGTTCATCAAGCAGCAAATGGCATTAGAAAAAAGGCTACATGGCTTCAACCCAAGGTAAGCGTGGTGTAAATTATAATTATATATTTAATTTTATCATATAAGTATTCACTAATTATGTCATTCATTTGTAGACAAGGAAACAACATAACTCTAATGATTGTGGGTATTATGTGATGAAAAATATGTTGGATATTGTCTCTGCCAAGATAACCAGGTCTTGGATGAAGGTAATAAAAATGACTTTAATTTGTTATTTACTTTACGTTTTGCAACTTAATGTTAATTTTCAAATAATAACTCTATTGTTATTTACGTGTTGTAGGTATTTGATGACCCAACAGAATTAACACAAGATGATTTGTATGATTTGCGACTCCGTTGGGCAACATGTTTCTTTGAGTTATATAAAGGTTAAGCTTGGTTGGTAATTCATCTTTTTGTGGATTGCAAGTTGGTAATTCAAGTGTGGGAAAGGACTTATAAATGGTTGTATATTTTTGTATTTTTTGTTGTTGTAGTAGTCCATCGTGTAAACCTCCTTATAATTTAGTACATTTGTGTGTATCCTATATTAGTACTTTTGTAAATCAATTATGGAATTTGAAGAATATATATATGTGTATACTAGATATTTGGTGCAATGAAATTAGATTTGTGAGAAAAATATGAAAATAGCTACCTAAATGTGGTCTGTGTGATGTTGGGAAACTATGGAAAAGAGCGACCTAATTATGGTCTGTGTGATGTTGGAAAAATATGAAAAATTAGGTACCAAAAAAGTTACAGGGAACTGCTAAAAAATAGTCAAATTATTTAGAATTATTACAGTACTTTTTACATCGGTTATTAGCAAAACCGATGTAACACACAACATTTTTACATCGGGCAAACAACAAAACCGATGTAAAAAGTCATACCTGGCGCGTTTGATATTTTTATGCAATACTTTTTACATTGGTTTCAGGTTACAACCAATGTAACAAAACCAACCTTTTACATCTGTTTCTAGTTACAACCGATGTAAAAACACTATTTTATATATAAAAAATTACAATTATATTTTTTTTTCACATCAGACTTAAAAAGTTAACCGATGTGGTTGGTGACTTTTTTACTTCGGGCCATAACCCGATGTAAAATGTCTTTGATTTACTACATCGCCTGACTTTACATCGGATCTAGACCCGATGTAAAAAGTCATTTTCGCCCGATGTAAAAAGTCATTTCTGTACTAGTGACGTACTGTACTATCTCAGCAAATGTTTGAATATGCAACCAAACAAAAAGCTCTTTCTTGTAGACAGATTAAGATGAAAATACAAAAACAAAGAATTGAAGGAATGTTCACCAAGTTTTTGTGTATACAAACTACAAACCAAAACCAAACACACATACATAGATGATTGAACATTTTAACAAAACTCTTTCCATCATGTGTTTTATCTTTCATTTATGGCGTCAATACATTTATAGACAACCAATAAGTATCAAATAATAACAAAATAAAATCCACTCCTGACCAAAATTATAGATGAAAACAATGAACACTCGATTTCAATCAGGATAACAGGAGCAACTGCATTCAAACATAGAGATAAACCATGTAGAAAATGAATATATCATTGAGATGGAAAATATAAACAATTGAAATGATAACAGGCAATCAGAGGATTAAAAATCATCCAACAAGCTAACATTCAGACTATATCATAGAAACACTTCTTTTGAGTTGATTACAGATTGATACTCATTTAATTCGGTAAAAATAATCAATTACTCAATTATGAAGAGAAGCAAATCTAATTGAAATGATAACAGGCAATCATATAATTAAAATCCTCCAACAAGCTAACATTCAAATTATATCAGAGAAAAACTTCATATATCTAATTAAGTAAAAAGTATCACTGTCAACTAATGATATTCCCCTCACTCTTGAACCATTTTATATACTGTACAATTCTGTAAACTACCAGCTATATACCGTGATCAGCTTCTGATGTGAATAGAAGCCTTTGAGGATACGCAAGTTTGTCCTTGTGGAGAATAATGATTGCATCATAATTGTTCAAGGAGTCCGTAAAAGGCACTGCCGCAAGATTTGAATAAAGCATTAGCCCCTTGAAAGAAATCTCATTATAATCTACCACTGAAAGTTGAAACAAGTTAAAAATTAAAAAAATAAAATAAAATAAAATGTGTTCAACTTACCTCCCATCTATTTGGACCAATCTCCTCCTGAAATGTGAGTTTCCTCAACAAATTTGCACTGCTTTGGGCATATGCCACTAATCTTTTAAGTTCCTGTTAACAATGCATATACAAACCTCATTATAAATTAGCATGCACTCACTAGATTAATTAAACAATATTGAAATGTTTACTTAAAGGTTCAAAACAATAGTATGTTGCTGAACTTTTACAGAACTCCAACTGTTGTGGATATTATTACTAGCAATTTATTGTTACTTAAAGACAGACTAGCACTAGCATGCTGAACTATTACAGAATACCGACGGTTGTGAATATTATACCGACTATTACAGATTAATCTTGATTTCCTCACTGACTCAATGAAGTTAGAGATATCTGAAATATTTGAAAAAGAGATTGATCCCTGAATGAGCAAGCTACCCTTCGATGCTTTGTTGCAGGTAAACCAGCATTAGCCTGAGACAGGACACAAAAGTTTAGCAAACAGAACATAGTTCCAAAACACAACACGACATACAAAATATAAAACCTACTCAAAATATTTAATTGCTAGGTTAGGCAATATTCGATCTTACTACTAAATACATCTCCTCTTTCACACCAGTATCTTTTAGGACCAGTGTTTTCAAGGGTTCCATCTGCACTATGCCTTCTTCCAACTTGTCGATATTTGAGCAACCGGAAAGGATGAGAGTTTTCAAAGACTTCAATTGATTTATCTTTTCTGGGAGATTGCTAAGACTTCTACAGTCTTTAAAATTTATCAGAAGAAGATTCCTCAAATCCCCAATCGACTGGCGTACCACGGATAAGCTTGGACAGTCCTTCATAATGAGCTTTTCTAGATTTGGTAATTTTGAAAAGTCAGGAGTGCTTGTCAAGTACTTGGAATGACTAAAATTGAGAATTTTCAGCTTCTCCATCAACTGCAAAAAGATAAATGGTTAAAACAAACAATGAAATTTATGGTAGCAACAATAACTACATAGTTATCAAATTGTAGTTTCAAAATAAAATATCTACATCTCACCTTTGTTTCATTCTAAACTTGTTGAATATTGCTGAGTTTTAACTCAAAAACAACTAGATTTCCCAGATAAAAGTCACCAGGTATACATTCACCAGTAAATCCTTGCCAATTGAGCCATCTCAGTTCTTGAGAAAGAAGCCCAAAATCTCCAATAAGATCAACTAGCTTTCCCAGATAAAAGTCACCAGGTATACATTCACCAGTAAATCCTTGCCAATAGGAGCATTCAGTGAAAACTTCAATGCAATCAGTGCATCTCCTGAAATGAGTAAAATCATTACACACCAGCTAAAAAAACACTGCAACTTTCATAAAACTAGGCTACATTCTATTTGAACAAGTTAGGTGGCATGCAAATATAAGTTTATAATAATGTACTCTTGTCCAATATTTATAACGACGTATAGCCCACCTAGCTTCTTGTCCTCTTCAACATCAAAGACAACATGGAGCATTTTCGAGTGGCACAACAAATGTATATATATTGATTAAATCATAGTTTGATGAAACAGAATATGCAACTTCGATCAGAAGTTCTATCAATCAAGACTACTCTGATTGAGAATAAAATGACCAAGCACATCTGCAACAAAGTAAGAAATACAAAAATGAAAAAAGGCATACGAGTAAGAGTTGAATGATGCGTATAGTGCTAAGGCTGGTATCAGTTGTATGTCCATGGACAATGGCTTCAAGAATATGCGTAGTCCAGAGGCAAAACACAAGCCTTCTTTTTAGATTGGTTCTGATCAAGCAAAATCCCTTGAACTAGTTAATGCAAGATAATTGTGAAGTGGAGGTTCTCTCTCGTTCTTCATTCATCATATCTACAATGGAGATTTGAAATGATTTTAGGCTAGAGGATTCCAAGATGCTTTTGGAAACAAGATCTACAATTACTTCTGCCATCTCAACATGACTGTTACAGCGCTCGAGACTTTAGATCAAAAGAGATATGATTGTGGAAATTTGTAGGAATTAAAATTTGAGTTCCCATAGATGACATCATTGTTCCTTTCAAGAACCATAATTATTGATGAACTAATGAGATGGAGTCTCAGTGTAGTGTAAGTTTCTAATCCAGCAGCATAGGGGTGAATCTACAAAATTAACACACCAACGCCCAAATCAATTATTGAATAAAAAAAGAGTAAAGTGAATTATGGTAAAAATTATATCTTATGTTTAGTGCATGGTAAAATATATATATGATGGGTGCACTAGTGCAAAGTGACGAATATAATTTTAAAATTTACATCCATTATACTGAAAACGGGTGTAAATATGCAAAGTGACGAATATAATTTTAAAATTTACACCCATTATACTGAAAACGGGTGTAAATTAGAAACGCGATGGCAAATTTGTAAATAAAATGTCATTTAAAGTAGTAGTGCGTAACAATAGACATCCTATTTTTTAAAAAGGGTGTAAATTAAAAACATTATTATAATAAATTAAAATCATTATTATAATAATATCTCTATTACTCCTATTAAAAATAAAACGGGTGTAAATTAAGATTGGTTGAAAATAATTGTATATTTTAATAACTCTAAATATAAATCTTAAACATATTAATAAACTATGATATATTTTATCAAATATTATTTGGGTAAATAAGTAAATTAAAGAGTGTAAATTAATTAAACTTATATTGTGGAAATAAAATAATAAGAAAACATTTATCAAATATCAAATCTAAAACACTGCATCAATCAAAACCCCTCTTGACACCCCATTTCTCTCTATATCCAGTTCTCTTTATCTCATAGTGAGAAAACCCATTTCTCTATAAACCCGTTGTCTTCATCTCATCGCGAGCTCCGTTGTCTTCATCTCATAGCGAGTCCGTTGTCTTCATCTCATCGCGAGTTCATCTCCTTCTTCTCATTACGAGCTCCATCTCCGTCATCCCACGGCCATTGTCTCATCGCACATCCGAGAATCCTCTCTCATTTCTCATCATTGCACGACCATTCTCACAGCTCGGTGATGACATGCACAGTGAAAAAATCGGACTAATTGGTATGTCTTTCTTTTTTCAATTAGGGTTTAAACTTTTAGATAGAACATTAGGGTTTAAATTTTTAGGTAAAACATTAGGGATTAATCTTTTAGGTAGAACATTAGGGTTTATAATTCATATCTGTTACTGTCACAATTTGTTGATACATGTTTTTACTAGTTTATGATGTATTTGATGTTGAATTTAGGGTTACAGTATGGACTCTTGTATACATGTTTTACTTGATTAATACATGCATAATTAAGTGGATGATTAGTTGATTTGATTTGATTATGTATAGCAACTATTGCTGTGGAAGTGCATCCATTGGATTTTTTCACAAACTGTGGCAAGATTCGTTTCTACTGTTGGGATACTGCTGGTCAAGAGAAGTTTGATGGTCTCGGAGATGGCTACTAGTAAGTATCATCATTTGTTTCAATGTATTGTGATCTCAAGTTTGTGAACTAGCTAGTGTTAACAATTATTTTATCAAATGCCCTTGTTTATTTGATACTTAAATCATAATTCTAGTTTTTGGGTAGTTTCATTTCAACATGAATTATGCTCATGTTCTCAGTCATCTGTTCTATGATGTCCTGTACACAAGATTGAGTTTCTGTATCATATAATTGTGCTCAGTATTGTTGATTACGGTCCATGGTGAAGAACCAAATACCAGGGTGCTGTTATAGCGGATTATGGCGGAAAAACCAACAATATCAGCTGATATTTACCATTGTGTCCCATAATCCGCCACATATATCTACCATAGTGCTGCCATGGCCTCCATTTGATAAAACTGATTTTGCCGACAATGTAATTACTATATGGTGATTTTGTTTCAAGTCAATAGATGTCGCTGTTTCTTGGGCATGACACCCTTGCACTGTCACATTTGTGCTTTTTCTTTTCTACTCATAAATGTTGATTTTAACCTTTTATGTCGTATTGTAGTATCCATGGGCAGTGTGCTATTATAATGTTTGATGTTACTGCCCGACTGACCTACAAAAATGTTCCTACCTAGCACTAATCTTTGTCGGTTAGTAATTAAAGTCCTTAAAACCTTTTTTCATAACACTCTGTTTATTTATTTCCCACCATTTTCCTCTTTATGGACACTTCCTTTTGCAACTTATTTTCAGGGTTTGTGAAAACATCCCAATTGTTCTTTGCAGAAACAAGGTTGATGGTCACTTTTTATTTTCTTGCCTTATAAAATTTGTGTTCGATATGATTTTTTCAGGCAATACATCTACGGGAAATCGACTTCAAATTGGAAGGCATTTGGAAATCCTGTTGTGGCTAGTCTTTGCAATGTTGTAAATGGATCTGATCTCTGCAATTTGTATCTGAAGTGGTTCCATCCTTTACAAGACTCAATTGAAGGGACCTTAGAAAATTGTGTTGTGTTTGAGAGAACTGAAGTTGCAGAAAAGGAAGGGGTTGCAGATCCTTGTTCAGATACCAATGTGAATGGGTTAGATACACCTTCAGATATAGAAATGGAGTTTTACCTAACAGATGATAAGGGGACTGTCAAGAATTCCAAAATATTAATGAATGAACCATTTACAGTAAATAGAGAGTTAAACCTGCTGCACGTGCTTGTATGTTGGTCAGAAAAACAGACTAAAAAATATGACACACAGCTTTGTAGTTCGTTGCCTGAGGTTTGCAAGTCTGGTTTCTTTGCAAAGAGACCTCAAGAACCAGTTTCTCTGTATAAGTGTCTTGAAGCATTCTTACAAGAAGAACCTCTTGGCCCAGAAGACATGTGGTTAGTTACCGTGTTTATTTATAATATAAAGAGAAGTCCTTTGATTGGCATGTTTGTTACTTTTTTTTTTCTATATGGGAAATATTTTAAATTGGATAACTATACATTCAAGCTTTGGCAAATAATTTTGTTTCAGACGCACATGAGCACAACATTTATGTATTCAACCCATAACTTCTACGATGTCCACTTACTGTATGAAGGACAAAGTCCGACACGGATGTGTGACACGGCAGAGAAACGTCGACACTGCTAATTTAAAAATATAAGGCACCGACACATTTGTTTATTTATCAGAATTAAGAATAATATAAACATTATTTATAACAGATCTACATTAATATATGATAGTTTTTCAATTTGCTTTATTACAAAATGTTCTTAAACAAAATATGATAGTTTTTCAACTTCATTCATCTATCTACTATACTGAAAATCTAAAAATGATGTAATCAAATTTCATGTCTTTGACCCCTTCATTGATCATCACTGCTTCAGCACACATCTTTAACTCTCGTAGAAGCGTCTAAGCAAAAAAATATGTTTTAGGACACTTGTCTGAGCTATTGAACACGTGTCGGTGTCGTGCCTAATCTCAGAGATGTCTTTGTTTCAGAGTTATTACTGTAATTATTGCCACAAAATTACTTTTTATACGGTAGCAGTCAGACACTTAGTGGATTCAAACCCTTAGTAATGTCAATAAAAAATTAATCAGGGATAGCTGCTTGTCTTGTAATCATCTGAGTTTCTATTTATACTTGTATCAGCAGATAAAATTTCAATATATATAACTTTTTTCTCTATATTTCCCCTTCTGTTCTATTATCTAATATCTATATGATTGGATTCCAGTTTTCCTAATTTTAATATTAAACACACTGCCAAGAAAATATTCCGGCTGGAAATATTGTTGTGTCAATACTTCATACAACTATTTCTAGTCTTTTGTTTCATGTTCTAACAGTTCTGTTATTTCTTTGATTTTGTGGTTGGCATTTATTTTGCTAAAACTATTCTAGCAGCAAGATGTTGAAACAAGATATTCTAATATTCTGCATTAAACATGTCGGGTAAAGATGTCCCATCCTGGATCATAGGACATCGTGTCTGATTTTGGTTTAAAAGGAAGATTCTGTTGTTGGTATTTGTTACTGAATATTCTGTGAATATTTAGTTATCCTATGTGGCATCCAAAGTATTTTGGGTTGAGTTTTTGTGTGTTGGTTTTCAGATTTTCAACATTTTCTAAATATGGAGACATATTAGGAAACTTTAGATCGAAGGCCTATTTTCTTGGAGTTTATTTTGCAGAATTGTGTGCAGTCTCTTTGCTGCGTTTTGAAGCCCAATCCAGTCCAGATTTAATGCTATATATTGACTTGTGTAAACCTAGTTTAGGTGTGGAACTTACGTGTGTTTTGTTAGGGTTTTTGAGTGTTATTTGTGAGCCTAACTGGTATCATTCTGATAACAGTACAAGGACTGGTTTTGTGTTGTAAGTTCTGTCAGTTACTCATAAGCTTTTAAGCATTGAGTTTCTTGTGTGTCAATTCTCATAAGCTTTAAAGTATTGAGAATTGTGTGTTTTGAAAGTGTGGATTTCGCTTTGTTACTTGTGTTGAAAGGAACCAGTCACGGTTTGTGATTGAAGAGGGATTTGAGGAGGGCCTCATACCTAGGTGAGTCTTAGGTAGAAGTCATGGGAAGGGTAGTGATTAAGTGAGCGGATTATAACCGGGTGTGGTTGTTGTATGATCTGTGAATTGATACTATCGTATATTGATTTCGTCCCTGGCTTGGTAGCCCCCAGAGTAGGATTGTTGATCCAAAATGGGTAAACATATCACTGTGTTCTTTACTTTCTGCACTGTTATTATTATTGTTAACTTGTTCATTGTGTTGGATATCGGTGTCTCAACATCTGTGTAAGACATCTTATATCTGTGCCAGAATTTCAATTGGCATCAAGAGCTTGCACCCTTGTTTGGTTCTGGGTGAGATTCAGGGAAGGTACTTTCTGGTGCAATGGACAAGGATGGAGGATTTTTGAACAAACCACCTCTGCTTGATGGTTCCATCTATGACTACTGTAAACCAAGGATGGTAGCATTCATCAAATCCATGGATGATCAACCATGGAAAGCTGTTATCAAAGGATGGGAACCCCCAAAGGTTAGAGATGGAGAAGGTAATCCTACTGATGTGGTGAAGGAAGAGGAAGACTGGGATGATGCAGACTACAAAGGGTCCTTGGGAAATTCCAAAGCCATGAATGCACTGTTTAATGGTGTTAATAAGAATATCTTCAGGTTAATTGAACGTTGCACCATTGCAAAAGAGGCGTGGCAGGTCTTGAAGGTTGCTCATGAAGGGACTTCAAAGGTGAAGATGTCAAAACTTCAGCTTCTCACTACCAAGTTTGAGAATTTGAAGATGAAGGAAGATGAGAGCATTCATGATTTTCACATGAACATTATTGAGATAGCTAATGCTTCAAGTGCCCTAGGTGAAAAGATGTCAGATAGTAAACTGGTCAGAAAAATCCTCAGATCTCTACCTAAGAGATTTGACATGAAAGTGACTGCTATAGAGGAAGCTCAGGACATAGATAAGATGAAATTGGATGAACTTGTGGGATCACTTCAAACATTTGAATTGGGGATCAGTGAAAAGTCTGAAAAGAAGAAGAGTATAGTTTTTGTGTCAAATGCTGGTGATTCAGACGATGAAGGTAACCTGGTCAGAGATGAAGGGGTGTCTAAAGATCTGGTATTGCTTGGAAAACAATTTAACAAAGTGTTGAAAATGATGGACTGGAAGTCAAGAGCAAATGTTCAGAACAAGTCACTCGACATCAGTAAAAACCAGGATGGAGGCAGAAGGTCTAGAACTGAAGAAGACTCCAATCAAGGAAAGAGAGTTCAGTGTTTTGAATGTAAGGGATTTGGGCATATAAAAACTGAGTGTCCCACGTATCTCAAAAGGAAGAAGAAGGGCTTATCTGTGTCTTGGTCAGAAGGAGAGTCTGAGAGTGATCTTGAAGAAGAATCAGCAAAATTGGTGACAGCCTTGACTGGAATCTGTAAATCTGATGGAGAAACAACTTCTGAGTCTGATTCTGACAAAGAATCTTATATTGGAGAACTCACTAAGCAGGAAGTTATCACTGGGTTCTCAGAGTTGTGTATCAAGAATGAAGAGAGGTGCCAGATAATATTAGAACAGAAGGTTCTGATAGCTCAACTAGAAGCTGAGAAGGAAGAACATCTATTAATCATTGTTGATCTTAAAGAGGAGGTTGTATGGCAAAAGTCAAAACTTGACAATATGACCAAATCTATAAGAATGCTGAACAATGGTTCCACGCAGCTGGATGAGATTCTTCAGACAGGGAAAAATGCTGGAAATGTACAAGGTCTTGGTTTTAACAATCAAGCAGAGAACTACAAGAAGTCTGTATTAGAGTTTGTTCCTCAGAAAATAAAGCAAGAGGAGGAGATGTCAAATCACATGTTTCAACATCAGATGAAACATCAGAAAATAGTATGTAGTTCAAAGTATAAACCTTGGAGATGTCATTATTGTGGAAAGATTGGTCACTTAAAGTCCTTTTGCTACAATTTGCATGGTTATCCCAAAACTGCTCATAAACAAAATAAAGGACAGAATTGGGCTAAAGTAAAGGAAAGATGGACTCCTAGAAATATGATGGTTGGTTTCATAGCACATACCTCTCTCAGAGCATCTGCAAGGGAAGATTGGTACTTTGACAGTGGTTGTTCAAGATACATGACTGGTGTGAAGAAATTTTTGTCAGATATCAAGCCTCACTCTACCAACTATGTCACTTTTGGGGATGGATCAAAAGGTGAAATAAAAGGTGTTGGAAAGCTGGACTACACATGACAACCAAATCTGGATCGTGTTCTATTTGTCAAAGGCCTGACTGCAAACTTGATCAGTATAAGCCAGCTGTGTGATCTAGGACTCAAAGTAAATTTCACAAAATCTGAATTCCTAGTAACCAACGAAGAAAATGAAGTTGTCATGAAGGGAACCAGGTCTAAGGATAACTGCTATCTGTGGAATCCTCAAGAATCAGAAAGTTTGTCTACCTGTTTGATGTCAAAGGAAGATGAAACCAAATTGTGGCATCAGAAATTGGGTCACTTACATTTGAAAGGGATGAAGAAAGTTCTGTCAAGTGAGTCTGTTAGAGGTATTCCCAAGATGAAGATTGATGAGGATAGAATATGTGGTGAATGTTAAGTTGGGAACCAAACAAGGACGTCACACAAAAAGCTTCAACATCGTACCACAACTTCTAGAGTTCTGGAGCTGCTTCACATGGACTTAATGGGACCTATGCAGGTTGGAAGTCTTGGTGGAAGAAGTATGCCTATGTTGTCGTTGATGATTACTCCAGATTCACCTGGATAAGCTTTATCAGAGAGAAGTCTAAGTATTTGCAGCTTTCAAAGAATTGTGTCAAAGGATTCAACGAGAAAATGATTGTGGTGTTGTTCGAATCAGAAGTGATCATGGGAAAGAATTTGAAAATAGCAGGTTTAAAGAGTTTTGTTTATCTGAAGGAATCACTCATGAATTCTCATCACCAATCACTCCTCAGCAAAATGGTGTGGTGGAACGCAAGAATAGGACTATTCAAGAGTGTGCAAGGGTTATGATTCATGCCAAAAAGCTTCCATATCATTTTTAGGCTGAAGCCATGAATACCGCTTGCTATATACACAATAGGGTGACTATCAGATCAGGTACTTCTGTTACTCTTTATGAGCTATGGAAAGGTAGAAAGCCAAATGTGAAATATTTCCATGTTTTTGGGAGTACGTGCTATATCTTGGCGGATCGTGAGCAGAGGCGAAAGATGGATCCTAAGAGTGAGGAAGGGATATTTTTGGGATACTCTACAAACAGTAAAGCATATAGGGTATTTAATTCCAGAACTAAGGTGATGATGGAATCCATAAATGTGGTGGTTGATTACTCTGGCAAAGACGAAGATGTCCCAGATGACATTGGAACATGCTTTCCCATGAACAATGAAATCTCACAAGACACTGAGTCCGTAGAAGATAATGCTCAAGAAACTGACACTAAACCTGAGAATGAAGAGGTAGAGGATGCTAACAAGGGACCCTCTATAAGGGTTCAGAAGGATCAATCTAAGGAGTTGATTATTGGAAATCTGAATGAAGGTGTAAGAACTAGATCGAGGGAGGCTGTGTCAAATGCCTGTTTTGTTTCAAAGCTTGAACCAAAGAATGTTAAAGAGGCATTGACAGATGAGTTCTGCATAAGTGCTATGCAGGATGAGCTTTGTCAATTCAAGAGGAATGAAGTCTGGGAACTGGTACCACGACCAGCAGGAACAAATGTGATTGGAACAAAGTGGGTTTATAAGAATAAGTCTGATGAACAAGGAGTTGTTACCAGAAACAAAGCCAGACTAGTTGCTCAAGGATACACACAGATTGAAGGAGTAGATTTTGATGAAACATTTGCTCATGTGGCTCGATTGGAATCCATCAGATTGTTGCAAGGAGTGGCATATTTTTTGAAATTCAAATTGTTTCAAATGGATGTCATAGTGCCTTTCTGAATGGCTATCTTAATGAGGAAGTTTATGTTGAGCAGCCTAAAGGGTTTGTAGATCCAAATTTTCCTGATCATGTCTTCAAGCTAAAGAAGGCTTTGTATGGTTTGAAACAAGCTCCAAGAGCTTGGTATGAAAGGCTGACTGAGTTCTTAGTCAAACATGGATACAGGAATTGTGGTATTGATAAAACACTCTTTGTCAAGGAGAAGGATGGGAAACTAATGATTACTCAGATTTATGTAGATGATATTGTGTTTGATGGGATGTCGGATGAAATGGTCCAACATTTTGTCAACCAAATGCAGTCTGAATTTGAAATGAGCTTGGTAGGTGAATTGACTTACTTCCTTGAATTGCAAGTCAAGCAGATGGAAGATTCCATTTTTATTTGTCAGAGCAAATATGCGAGGAATATTGTGAAGAAGTTTGGATTGGATAATGCCAAGCACAAGAGAACTCCTGCTCCTACTCACTTGAAGTTATCCAAAGATGAAAAGGGAGTGAATGTTGAACAGAGTTTATACAGAAGCATGATTGGCAGTCTGCTGTATCTCACAGCAAGTAGGCCAGACATAACCTTTGCAGTTGGTGTATGTGCAAGATACCAAGCAGAACCCAAGGTCAGTCACATCAATCAAGTTAAGAGAATTCTTAAGTATGTGAGTGGTACATGTGATTATGGGTTGTTGTACTCCCATGACTCAAGTTCCATTTTAGTAGGATACTGTGATGCTGATTGGGCTGGAAGTGCTGATGATAGGAAGAGTACCTCTGGAGGTTGTTTCTTTTTGGGAAATAATCTTATTTCATGGTTTAGTAAGAAGCAGAATTTTGTATCTCTTTCTACTGCTGAAGCTGAGTACATAGCAGCTGGAAGTAGTTGTGCTCAACTGGTGTGGATGAAGCAAATGCTATCTGAGTATAATGTCACACAAGATGTCATGACATTATTTTGTGACAACCTGAGTGCTATTAATATTTCTAAAAATCCTATTCAACATAGTAGGACTAAGCACATTGATATCAGGCATCACTTCATCAGAGAACTTGTGGAGGACAAAGTCATAACTCTTGAGCATGTTAGCACACAAAATCAGCTCGCTGACATATTTACCAAGGCTCTAGATGCAATTCAGTTAGAAAATCTGAGGAGTAGACTTCGGGTTTGTATTCATGAAGAACTATAGCAATTAATGTTCTTTCTGGCTGCCAGACTAAAAAGAATAAAGGTAATTCTGGTAGTGCAGCTTGTGCAGGTGTTTATGAAGGGAAAGATGTTGAAGTTTGTGCATGACATTTGGTCATGTGATGTTGTGTGCATCTACTTTTTGATGTTGTTTATTCTGGTTTATGACTTGACCATTTCTCAAAATTACTAACTGTTCTACTTGCCTTTGTCATATTTATGGCTAAAAAGGGGGAGTAGTGTGCTTTGTGTTGTGCTTGTGTAGTGTGCTTTATGGTGTGCTTATGCTTGTGGTGTGCTTATGCTGGTGCTGCAGTTGAGGGGGAGAATGTTGAATGTTGTTGTGTTGCTGCAGTTGAGGGGGAGTTTTTTTTTAGTGTGAATTTTTGCTGCTATGCTGTGTTTTGTGTTGGTGTTATGGTGTGTTTTTCGCTGCTGTCTCTGATATTGTTGTTTTGCTTATGTTATCTTTGCAAGATTGTTTGGTGTGTAGTTTTACCCAAAATAAGCCAAAGGGGGAGATTGTTATTTCTTTGATTTTGTGGTTCGCATTTATTTTGCTAAAACTATTCTAGCAGCAAGATGTTGAAACAAGATGTTCTAATATTCTGCATTAAACATGTCGGGTAAAGATGTCTCATCCTGGATCATAGGACATCGCGTCTGATTTTGGTTTAAAAGGAAGATTCTGTTGTTGGTATTTGTTACTGAATATTCTGTGAATATTTAGTTATCCTATGTGGCATCCAAAGTATTTTGGGTTGAGTTTTTGTATATTGGTTTTCGGATTTTCAACATTTTCTAAATATGGAGACATATTAGGAAACTTTAGATTGAAGACCTATTTTCTTGGAGTTTATTTTGAAGAATTGTGTGCAGTCTCTTTGCTGCGTTTTGAAGCCCAATCCAGTCCAGATTTAATGCTATATATTGACTGGTGTAAACCTAGTTTAGGTGTGGAACTTACGTGTGTTTTGTTAGGGTTTTTGAGTGTTATTTGTGAGCCTAACTGGTATCATTCTGATAACAGTACAACGACTGGTTTTGTGTTGTAAGTTCTATCAGTTACTCATAAGCTTTTAAGCATTGAGTTTCTTGTGTGTCAATTCTCATAAGCTTTGAAGTATTGAGAATTGTGTGTTTTGAAAGTGTGGATTTCGCTTTGTTACTTGTGTTGAAAGGAACCAGTCACGGTTTATGATTGAAGATGGATTTGAGGAGGGCCTCATACCTAGGTGAGTCTTAGGTAGAAGTCATAGGAAGGGTAGTGATTAAGTGAGCGGATTGTAACCGAGTGTGGTTGTTGTATGATCTGTGAATTGATACTATCGTATATTGATTTCGTCCCTAGCTTGGTAGCCCCCAGAGTAGGATTGTTGATCTGAACTGGGTAAACATATCACTGTGCTCTTTACTTTCTGCACTGTTATTATTATTGTTAACTTGTTCATTGTGTTGGATATCGGTGTCTCAACATCTATGTAGGACATCTGATATCTATGCCAGAATTTCAAGTTCTATGTATTACAGTCAAACACTTGGAACATGCTCACCCTCTTATCTATTAATTATTCATCTTTCAGTCTTACCAGTATCTAAGGTGTATTTTTCTGCATTGTTAGGTATTGTCCTGGCTGATATTTACCGTTGTGTCCCATAATCTGCCACATATATCTGCCATAGTGCTGCCATGCCCCCCTTTGATAACACTAATTTTGCCAACAAAGTAATTACTATATGGTGATTTTGTTTCAAGTCAATAGATGTCGCTGTTTCTTGGGCATGACACCCTTGAATGTATCACTATTGCGGGTATTGCATGTGTTCTTTTCTGTGCTTCGATGATAATCCACTGTCTCATTTGTGCTTTTTCTTTTCTACTCATAAATGTTGATTTTAACCTTTTACCTTGTATTGTAGTATCCATGGGCAGTGCGCTATTATAATGTTTGATGTTACTGCTCGACTGACCTATAAAAATGTTCCTACCTGGCACCGATCTTTGTCGGTTAGTAATTGAAGTCCTTGAAACCTTTTTTCATAACACTCTGTTTATTTATTCACCACCATTTTCCTTATATTGCTTTATGGAAACTTCCTTTTGCAACTTATTTTCAGGGTTTGTGAAAACATCCCAATTGTTCTTTGCGGAAACAAGGTTGGTGTGAAGAACAGGAAAGTGAAGGCCAAGCAGGTTACTTTCCATAGGAAGAAGAATCTGCAGTACTATGAGATATCAGCTAAGAGCAACTAAACTTTGAGAAGCATTTCCTGTATCTTTCCAGGAAACTTGCAGGGTAGGTGTTCACTTTCTAGTTTCTACACAGACAGGAAGAACCCAACTTTGAGAAATTGATGAGCACAAAGAAAATTCTCAATTGGGTGCACAATAATGTGGTCTTCTGTCTCAGGAGTCTTCGCATTTGGGGACCGCTACAGATAAAAATCCTGGATCTGATTACAAATCTTATATTTGCAATCATTTAACTTGAATAAATATTATTATTCATGGTGTCTATTGGTGTATATAAGTTCACTTTGTTTTATTTATTCCATTGTTTGAGATGGAAATGTTTGGTTCATTGGCTGCAGGTGGAGGACATGGAAGTACGGGAGCACCTGAACCCTTTTTGATTCCTCACTTGTTTATTTGGCCTCATGGAGGAACAACTGTGTATCTTTGTGGTTCTTTCACCGGGTAACAACTTCAATTTCTTTTGTTATTACATTAGGATTTAGTAGTATGGATTATTCACCATGGTATTCATAGATGCATGTTGCTGTCACTTTGATTCTTTTTGGTGGCTTTTTTGCTATTATTTTTGTTTATTACATGCTTGAGTTAGCTTAATTATGTTATTTGTGTATCGCTAGTAGTACATCGAGTTATACATTATGGTAGATGCATGTTGCTGTCAGTTTGGTTCTTTTTTATGGCTTTTTTTGTTGTTAATTTTGTTTATTGTGTGCTAGAATTAACTTAACTATGTTATTTCTGTATGCACAGCTGGTCGACAATTATACCTATGTCTCGAATTGAAGGCCATCCAAATGCATTTCAAGCTACTTGCAGCTTGACACCAGGGTTTCATCAGGTAGTTTGGCTTCTATAAATCTTGGAAAACTGAAGAAAAAACTACTTTTGTTTGAAATTTTTATATCAATGTGCTTTATATATGGTTAATGATCTTAAGCCTTGGTCATGATGCCCTCTTTCTCTCCTTGGAGATCGAAGAGGGGATGCGATCATTAAGTTTGTTTTTTCATATTGCTAAAGGTAAATGGAAAGAAAGGATGAGGGAAGTGTGTGCTTCTAAATGACTTACTTTGAACCATATTTGCACAATTAAGATTTTGATGCATTAGATTTAGGATAGTGAGAAACAAACAAATAAATTCAAGATGACTGTCTGTAGGTGAAACATTTGTACAGCCTTATATGCTGCATAAGTCCCTTTGTATCTTCTTGAAATTGTCATGATCAATAAACACTTAATTTCTTTTAAAGGGAAAGATATTTGGGTTATTTGCATAATTCAGACTATGAAGGAAGTTATTTAATGTTTTCTTGCTAACACTGGCCATCTAGATTTTAGGCTAGACTTAGTGGTGGGTGTTGATGCGAACATCAAATACATCATGTTTTGCGTCCTATGCTTAATCTAGATGGTAGATTAGATTTCTTTTTATCTACATTTTTAATATATGAATCTAAAGGAGGGTGATGTTGCTCAAGCTGCCACCTATGAAAAAGGGCATTTATAGTAGATCAAGATCAACATAGATCATGCAGGTGGGACTGTACGTGAAATGATTTTTATAATGGTGGTGCTTAACATGTCTGTGATGATTGTCATCACAGATGTCTATTTGAATCTAATGTAGCCCATAGAATAACATATATCTATGAATTGATGGATTCTCATACTTATATTTGACGAATTCTTCTACCATTTGCAACCATAGGTGGTTGAATTGTGAAGACCCTTTGATAGATCATGGCTCATGGACTGGTGAAGAGGATAGGTCTCTTTTGATTATTGTCCAAGAGACGGGCATCAGGAATTGGTTTGACATTGCTGCATCATTGGCCACAAACAGGACTCGATTTCAATGCTTGGCACGTTACCACAGGAGCTTAAATTCTTCGATGATAAATAATGAATGGACTGAGGAAGAAGATGCTCAACTTTGTTCTGTTGTTGCATATTTGTGTTCTAATGATAAGATCCCAACAAGTTTCGTTTCCAGCTCAACAACAACCAACCACGGCGTAACGGCAACCTTCGAGTTGTCTCGATATATTCATTCCGAGTCCTGTTCAATTTGCATCTTGGATTCAGTCTTAAGTTCTGATTATGTTTGATTTTTGAGTTATTTTGTTGAGTTTGTGTGCATCTCTATTTGGGGACCATTTGGTTTTAGAGTCGTAATGATGAAAACGGGTTGTTGTTGTTAATAATGGTTTCATAAATTCTTTGAATGTTGAGTATGCTTAAGTTGATGAAACGTTGAAGACTGACTCTGAAGTTTTCTGTGTATAATACTTTGGTTTAAATATTTGCATTTTATTTGGGCTGAGTTTTTTATATAGTTATGTATTACCATGGTAGATATGTATTGCAGCTTCATGGCTGAGTTTAAACGTGTGACTAAGTTGCTGCGAATTTTTTTCAATTTTTATAAAAGTTTGAAAAGTCAAAGGCTGCGGTTTGTATGTTCATTTGGATATAAGCTTTAAGTGGAATTTTTGAAATATCATAAGCTCCGTTTAGGTGGTTTGCTTTTGCTGTACCTCATTGCTATAGTTTCAATTTTGAAATGATTTTCTAAGTAATATCATTTAAACTTTATAATTGATTGTATGATCCTCAAATTGGAATATGGTGGGATTAATTATTTCTCGCAGCATATAGACAACAACGACCTACCAAATTGGAATATGTTGGTTAGTATTATAAATAAAAACTTAAACACGGTCAACTATGCTTGTTTTCCGGAATTGGCATTGATGTTAAGTATATTGGAGAACAAGAGAAGTTTTTTATTTGCTGCTGCATTTTGTGTTCTAATGCAACAAATTATAATTGATGTAGATGGAAAAATTCAATTTGTCCTGTGACGAAAGGAACACCCGAGGAGGATGAACACCTAACAGTAGCAGTTGCGCTGTTTGGAAGAAAATGGAATCAAATAGCTAAATATGTTCCTGGCCGGATTCAATCTCAGTGTAGAGAAAGGTAATGGATTTTATTATGAATATTTTGGCAACACTGACTTTTTATGGTTTAAGGCTCTTGTTGATTTTCTTGAGCATTCTTTTGCCAGATACCTTATTGCTGGTCTAAGGTGGCTGAAGATGTACCTCCCCGCACTGATTCTCAATATCGGAAGTATGAGTCTAGCTTTAACTTTGATTAAAATATTTGTTTTAAAAATATTTCAGTTTTGTTATATTAGTATACTTATATATATTTGTTTCATTGATCAAGAGATGGAAGGTGATATGTCCTGAACAAGTTCCTTTGCTACAAGAAGCAAGAAAGAGGCAAAGGTCTCTTCTTGCCAGGAACTTTGTCGACTGAGAATCAGAACGTCCAACCCTTACACTGAATCAGAACTTCAACCAATTGATAAATAGGATGGGTAAAATCAGAAACTGGCCCAGGTTAGATGACTTGGTTGATTTCTAATAAAATAAACTGTGTATGCTTAATTTGGAAATTACTTTGAATTGGTAATAGAAGAAACTGTGACAAGTGTCAAATGGACCTCAATTTGTCGTGTTAGCATGTTTGTAGCAGATGTTGATGTCAGGGACAAAAAAGTTATGGTTTCTGATATTGCAGGAATATATATTTGCTTGAGACTATATAAATATGGAAACCTTGACAGTGAATAAGATAATTTACTCGCTAACAAATATTTTCCCGCACAACTGTTCAAATACTAGTAGTTATACAATTCTACCTACCATGGATATAGGTTTACAACGCACTTGGTGTCAGTTAAGTTCGTGATGGGAAGCTTGATAAAGGAATTGCTCTGTTTGAGACAGTTGTGAAGATTCAACCAGGCTATGTCACGGCGTGGAACAATCTTGGTGATGCTTATGAAAGTAAAAAAGAATATGTGTCAGCTCTGAAGGCTTTTGAAGAAGTTATTCTATTTGATCCTAACAACAAAATTGCGCAACCTACCCAGGTTGCAAGTCATGCTCAGAAGTATTTTGTATTGCATGTATTTTTTAACTTATTATATGTAAACATGATGTTAGGATGGTTGTTTTGGTTATACTTTATGTTTATTGAATGTTTAGTGGTATACAAAATATTTGATTAAATAAAAATATAGATTCTAAATTTAATTAAATATAATACAATTATGAAACTAAAACAAACATTCTATTTAAAGAAAACAGGGTGTAAAAATGCCAACATTAACGGTAAAATCAGGTGTAAAAATGCCAACATCAATGGTTAAATCGGGTGTAAAATGCAACATCAATGGTAAAATCGGGTGTAAACATGCCAACATCAATAGCAAAAACGGGTGTAATACACCGCATTTTTACACCCTATTTAAAAAAAATAGAGTGTAAATTTACAAACCTCTAAGGTATTCACTGCTCATTTTACATCTGATGTTTATGAAATTGGGTGTAAATTCGTTTGATTGAAATGCTATTATTTACACATTTACACCCGTTTTCTATAAAATAGGGTGTAAAATGGAATATATATACATCCGTTTAAATAAAAAAGGGTGTAATATACCATCTATAAATGTATATATTCAAAAATTTACACCCGATTTCTACAAAAATAAGTGTAATGTAACATCAAATTTACACCCATTTTCTATAAAATTGGGTGTAAACTGGAATGTATATACATCCGTTTTAAACAAAAAATGGTGTAATATACCATCTATAAATGTATATATGTAAAAATTTACACCCGATTTTTATAAAAAATAGTGTAATATAACATCAAATTTACACCCGTTTTAAAACAGGTGTAAATTTGTCAGACATTTCTCACCCGTTAAATTTACACCCTCCAATAACGGGTGTTAAATGTATAAAAAACAGGTGTAATTTCATATTTCTGCACTAGAGGTGGTTGGAGAAATCCTTTTTTTTTATCTCGAGGATCGAGGAAAACTGTTTGATTATATTAAACGGTGGATATTCTTTATAATTGGACAGTCTTGAACCTTTATGACTCGGTTAGGATGGTCTCAAAGTGACAATTGGACCCTTCTTTTATTGAGCCTTGCAGACAGCTTAGAACAACAGTTATCATATTTATATCAAATGCATGATGAGATAAATGTTGATAATGTCTTTATAGATTTTGATTAGGGTCCAATCATACTGCACATAATAAGCCACCTCAGAATCATCTATCAAGAATTAACAGTTTAAATTTTAATATTTTTTATTTTTTAAAATACAACATACTTATATTAAAATTTAGACCTTTAAATTTGATCAATAACTCTGAAAAAACTAACTGATTACATGCAACCAAAAAGTTATGAATGCACACAAATTCTATCTTCATCCACTTCTAAATAGATTAAAAAAAAAAACTCAATATGTACCACATGCATGAAAATTTGAATAAACTATAGACGATGATATCCTCTACTCCAAGCACCTGAGCATTTGATAGTCAATTTAAAAACCAAAGCACATACAAAACTCCAACATCACCCCTTAAAATGCCTCTACAAACAGCATTTTGATCTCAAAATTGTGACATTTAGAATTCTAAAACTACATGCCATTAAACATTTAACATGTTGACAGTTACACATAGAATAAAAAGTAAAATTAATAAATAAAAAAATTACTAATAAAATAAAAGGATCAAATATTGCTCTTTGTTTTTTATTTATTAGTACATATATGAAGCTTGTATCATCATACATCCATATGATGTTCTATAACAAGCATTAACCATATAATAATACATATATTTTCAAGGTATTGCCAATGTTACAGTCAACCTAATAACAGACTGACTATAGGTAGGATCATAAGATATAGTTTCAAACACAGCAAATCCCCTTGCAAATCGAAACCTTCCTGTTCCAGAAACAACACCAAGCTCTCGTAAATTATCACGTTGACGACTTGTACCTTGAATTTCCAAAGTGCTACCAGTGTATTGCACATTGTTGAACACAATTGACAAAACTATGTTAACATTTGCGCCATCTTGAGAAGTTACTGTGATTGTACCTTGAGCCTTTCCGACTTGAGTTGAAAAAGGACTAGGAGTTAATGTTACAGGATCATCAACAACAAATATTGTTCCAAATGTGTTATATGACCAAACCTTACCATTGATGCCTATAACCGGTGAAACGGTTGCTTTAGGTCCTTTTCCAACATCTTGTAGGTAGAACACCAAGGTTGATTGATTTGGTTGAGATTGACCATTAGCTATGTTAATGGTTATAAAAAGCAATATTGAGAACGAGATGAGTTTGATTGGAACTGAAAATTTTGCCATAATTTTTTTGGTATTTCAAAAGACTATGATTGAAAAATGTTTATGATTTTTAGCTTCTGAAAATGGTTGAAATTTATAGAGGTGATCGGAGACAGAAATTATGCTTAAAGGAAGACTCAATTATTAATATGCTAGTCATTTAAACGTGAGTATATGAATAATAATGTGAACAAATCAGTTACATAAATAAATTAAAGTGATTCTATCTTTTATATCATGAATACCATGCCACTCTTATTATAATTTGTACTTGTTTTATCCACAATTTTTGGCAAATCATGTTTTGTTAACGATTTATTCACATGAAATGTGTTTCATTTACCATCAAAACAAAATCCTATTTACAGGTATGCAAAATCTGTGTATCAGTCAATTCTTAGATAAATTGTATGTATAACTTCTCAACTCATCTTAAAAGTTGGATAGTATATTTCCAACCAATCATTTAATATTATTTAATTTTATTATATTTAATTATTTATTAAATTGTTTGAATTTGAAAATTTTCAAGACAAATTATTCTACAATAATTCAACTCAATTTTTTGTTATGGATAGACAAGAATTTCCATAAATTTTATGAAATAATTATTAATAATATTTGTCATTGAAAAATTATTGATTGTATGATGTATGATGATACATATATGTACTAATAAATAAATATCTTAATAGTATTTATAAGATATTGATTGTATTTTTAATCTTAAAAAATTATAGAAAATTGAATAGTGATTATATATAAATAATAATATTTATTTTTTTACAAAATTGAAAAAAATGAGAATAAAAATGAGATAGAAAATTTGCATAAGAAAAAAAATAGTTAGAATAATGTCTTTTGTGCATTAGAATTGACAAAAAAAATCTGCATACTACTTTATCTTTTATAAATCAGTCTATCTTGTAGGCGTTAAGTATAAAATTAAAAAATTATTAAACACTATATTATAAGACATCGTTGTCTTAGATATGATTTTAAATCTATGGGTTTTTGTGTAATAGATATAATTTCTATTCTCTTGAGTTTATTTTAACAATATGTAACTGTTTTTTTTATAGAAGTTGATCAAACTAAACTTTTCATTACATCTATATCTAAGTAACTCTTATATATATATATATATATATATAGAATGAATTTACCAATCTTCAATATGTAGTTGCATGTCCCTAATACATCAGGGGAATCACTCCAATACAGTTATTTCGTAGCTTGTCATATCGCTTTCATTTTGATTTAATTTTGATTATTGAGTCTCCTTCATGATTGCACCTCTCTGAATCAGTTTTGAAATGATTCATTTTTAGTATGGATAAACCAGTGGTTAGGTTTGAACTTGAGTGAAATTTGCGAGCTTGATCCCCACAATGAAATCAACTATATATATTAATATAATAGTAACCGTCCACAACATATAGATCCTCATGATCTGACACATATCCCACTACGCGTGTTTCAGTGTTGTAACTTGTTTCCACACGTCTTTAAAGATAAAACTGCTGAAAACCAATCATCATGCTGATAACTACGCTGATAACTATTTTGAAACTCTTAACTTCCTCTATCGATAGTCTTTAGTAAACTCTTATAATCTTGTTGAGACACATTCACATCACCTAATCTTTGGACTTAAGAATATTTTAAGTCCCCAACGTATAATGGACGTGTCAAACTTGACCATTGTCGAAGACGTGGTTTATGTAACCCCTTTCGAGATCTTGGACATGTTTTGAAGAGAGATTGATCATAATCTTGTGGATTTATTCTTGAGACTCCTACATGAAGGAGTGAAAAACACAAGAAAGGGGGGTTTGAATTGGTTTTTCAAAAATAAACTTGTTTCTTAAAAATAAATTCTCTTTAGAAACCGTTCATTTTAATGGTAGTGACCTATGTTAAGAATCAAGTGATGAACACGTTATGTTTATACTAGTTCACTTGAGAAACCCTCAAGTTAGTCTAGTCCACCCGCCAAGGTGATTTTTCCTCTCTCAACGAGGTCTTAATCCACTATTCATTCAAAACAGTACAATGCACGAGCCCAATTGCTGGTGACTAACACAACCTCTAAAACTCACAAGTTTTGGACTTCTCAAGTAATACAACCTCACAGGTCTTACTAAAGGAACAACCTCTAAGACACACGACTTAGACTGCTCAAGAAATACCACCACAAGGTCTTTCTCAAGGAACACAAACCTAAGTTTGAACAAATTACGTTTACAGAAATGTGCTTCTATACAAGCTGAAAATGTAAACACGTTTTTGACCAGAATGACTTAAGAAAGATTTCAGATAGAGAGAGTGTGCGGTAGCTTCGTGTGTATCTTTCTTCAAGTCTTTTGCTTCCTTTTATAGTCGTGTGAAAAGAGCCGTTGAAGTGTAATCATTATATCTAAGTAGGCTGGCGGCTAGAAGCGTGAGGATAGATAAAACCTTTTGCGTGTTGCGCTTTCTGTTTTCGATTGTACCGTTGCACTGTTACCAAGATATCTTCGGTAGAATTGAGGTACAGCTGTACTATGTAACTTTGTCTTCTTGGCTTCTCAACTTCAGAGGCTTTTCATGAGCATGAGTAAGAAGGGAAAACTTAGCTAGGTTCTTGAGTTTCTCAAGTCTTCGGATCTTCAGAGCAGTGTCTTCAGAGTCTTCGGCACTTGGTCTTCAGAACCTTGTTTGCTTGATGCGTTGTCCTCATATCTTCATAGGCTTCTGATAGTATCTGATTGAAGCATGAGTAGAGACTTGATTAGGCCTTCAGAACCTTGATCATAGAGCACAGTCTTCAGCATCTGGACTTTGTTCTATCAGAACCTATGTATTCAGATCTTCAGAACTCGTTCTCTTTTTCTTTTGTATTGAGTTTGCGCCGTTTTACGGAAGCATAATCTGTTTGTTAAGTTCTCACAAATAACAACCATCAGCTGTACAAAATTATTCATACAAAAATACATTTTGATATCATCAAAACTTAGAGATAAAGTTGCAGAACCAAATCTTGTTCTCACAATCTCCCCCTTTTTGATGATGACAAAACTATGTATTTTGATGACACAATTTTGATATATATAATGCAGGGAAAATAACAGATTCTAAAGATAGCTTATCCTTCGTATAACGTGCTCCCCCTGAGTCTTAGACTTGATGAATTTCTGAGCTTGGGGCTCCCCCTGATTTTACTAGATCATGAGTTTTGATTTTCTTAGACTTGATTCTTTTTTCAGCAGAGTTCTGATTTTCTTTTTCTTAACAAGGCTTTAATTTAGATCAGAATACCTGAAAAGAGAAACACTCTAATAGAAATAACAGTTTTATCTGTTAGCATGTAAACAACATTTTTCAGAGATTGACTATGGAATCAAAATATCACATTATATTACTTCTCCCCCTTTTTGTCATTGATCAAAAAGATAAGTGGTGCAAGGGTGAAAAACAAGGATCTAAGGATTTAACGACAACAAAGATATAAGAATTAGGTGCTTCTAGAGGACATCTTGTCCCACATCTTCTGAAGCATGCCTTTTAGTTCAGCATTGACAGTCCTTTGTTCCTCAAGGCATTCTCTGAACTTCTGTTGTTCTTCTCTGATTTCTCCAATGGTGTCTTCTAAACGCTTGACAGTAGGATCAAATGTAGAAACAACTGTATCATCTTGCTCGGCCTTCTTCATGGCTTTAGTTTCTTGTGTTATTCTAGCTTCTTCAGCAGCCATTTCTGCAAGAAGTCTCGCTTCCTCAGCAACTTTTTCTTCAACTTCTTTCTGCTTTGCAACCAAGAACTGAAGTATCCTGATCCGTTTTTCAGCTTCTTCTCTCTCCTTTGCCCGTTGAATTCCATCTTTGATGGTTGCATCTGAGAAGCTTACAATTCTTGTAAGCTCACTGCTCAACCATTTATGGAAGTTTTGACAAGATCTTTCAAGTTCCATAGGCTTGGTACTTGTGTTAAGTTCTATTCTTAGGTCCGCAAACTTCCTTAATGCCTTGTCATAAAATTGACTTGTGCATTCTTCAAAAGATGTTGGAGGAGGTTTAGTATAGATGACTAAAACAAGGTCAGGCTTGGCAGAGTTCAACTCAGGTGTTGTTTGCTGAGATGGAACGATCTCAGTAGGAGGATGTTGATTGCTAGGTTGATCAGTAGGAGATGCCACTTCTGGAGTGTCTGAGATCATGAGAGATTCAGGGGTGACGATCTCTAGAGATTCATAGGTTGTCTCCTCAGAGATAGACTCAATACTGAGGACTTGAAAATCGGAGATTAGGTTGATGGAACTTTGTTCATTTGGATGAATGATTGACGCGGTTATTGACGAGATGTAGGTAGGAATGACTTCAGTCGAGATAGGGGTACTGTTTGATGAATTGGGTGAGGATTGGACAGTGATAGTTGAAGGAGGAATTGAGAAAGATGGTGGTTTAAAATTCACTTGTGAAGTGGAAATAGAGATAGTTTGTTGAGAAGATGAGGTAGAAATTGATTCAACTCTAGAGACAGATGGATCAGAAATAGGCTTACTTGTTTTTGTTGAAGTAGAGGTTAGAGTAGTAGTTTTGGAGATGTTTGATTTGTCATTTTTCTTTCTTTTCTAGGGCTCATAAATAGTAGCTTGCTTTCTTTTCCTTCTGAAGGATTCTGCAAGAGTTAGTTCAGGGGAAGATTCATCAGCCTCTTTAATTTGCTCTTCTTCTTCTTTCTTAAGTTCAATTTCTTCCTCCTTGACTTCAGATACATCATATCCTAGTGCTTTCAGTGGATCTATAGATGCAACAATTTCTTCAATGAGGTCGCTTCTATAATAGGCAGGATAGCCTGGTACTGCGATCCAGCATTTGAATAAGTCCTCAGAGATAGAAAAAGGTTTTACTCTTACTTTATTAATTATTCTCATATGCTTGAGTGTTGTGGAATTGACTGTCTTTCCAAGGGTTGCTGTCAGATCTTCCGTGTGTTGAACTTCTGTAATCAGAGTGTCCACTATACCACTTTCATAGAATATGTCTGAAAGCATTCTTCCAAAAGGAATGTACTTGGGTATGTCACTTTTCGGTTCCTCTGTTGTTCTTGTCTTCTTCACCATATCTCTCAAATGATAAAATAAGATGGAGGGTAAGCACATCCTTTCCTTGGTGAACAAATAATATAGCATATACTTCTGGTTAGCATTGAAATAATCTGCAGCACATGATGAGGGTCTTGGATTGATGCAACCAAGAATGATCTCGTGCCAGATTTTTAGATGTATATGCAGGTCTTCTCTCCCGTATTCTGTTTTATTTGATCGATGGTTGGTGAAGATAGTTGGGTTGATTACCTTTTTCACAAACAGGGATTGATTGACCCTTCCATAAACTCTTTTGTTCTTTAGAAAATCCAGTTTATAAAGTTCAGCAATTGATTTTTCTATGATGACAATTTTTCTTCCCAAGACATAGGAGACGACATGGAGTTTATCACAGATAGCTTGTCTCCAAAAATCCTTGACGAGTGCTTCAAAAACTGGACCTTTAAGCCTATCAAAAAAGTTGCTCCAACCTTGAGCTTTCACATCATCGATCGGATTAAATCCATTTTTAGCAAGATTTTCGAAGTCTACATGTAGTTCCTTGAGTACAAGTAAATTCTGAAGAGTACAAGTGACTGAGGCTTCTCGTTGAGTTACATGATTCTTATCTATCTTAGAAGATTGTGTGGAAGATGGCGTGACTGTCACAGATGTTGTGGGCATTGTTGAAGTGGAAGACGACACTACTGATGATGATGATGACCCTTTGGAGGGATTCAAAGATGCTTCTGTTTCTTTGAAAAATTTGACAGTTTCTTGTTGAATGTGATTCATTTGGATCAGAGAGGATGAGAGCAAGGATTGAGTTGGTTTAGAAGAGGAAAATTGATTAGGGTTTTAGGGTTTACGTTTAGGTGAAAGAGGGAATACAAAAGTTTTTTTTTTGAAATTTTAAAGAGATAAACACCGTATAGGGAATAAGTGAATAAATGTAATAATGTTTTGAGTCATTCCCAAGAAAATTGTTGTTCGTTTGATTTGGGTAAATATTGTGAATTACATGTAATCTAATCACATGCAAAACGTCATTATCTAATTAAATGACGCGTTAGAACTAACTCAGAAGAAAAATTAATCAGAACTGAGATACTTCTCACAAAAGTGGTTCTGATGATTTAAAAATACTTATTTCCTCTTACTAAACACATTTGGTTCTGAAATAATCTCATTCTGAGCAATACACCATTTTCAGATGCTTTAAAATAAATTGAAATCTATCTTCAGCTAAGGGTTTTGTAAAGATATCAGCCCATTGATGGTCTGTATCAATAAATTTTAAGCATAAGGTTCCCTTCTGAACATAGTCTCTGATAAAATGGTGTTTTATTTCAATGTGTTTAGTCCTAGAATGTAAAGTTGGATTTTTACTTAAATAAATAGCAGCTGTATTATCACAGAAGATAGAAATGTTACTCTCATATATCTGATAGTCTTCCAGCTGATTTTTCATCCAGAGCATTTATGTACTGCATTGAGACGCGGAGATGTATTATGCTTCTGCTATAGAGAGAGCAATTGTAGATTGCCTCTTACTTGACCATGAGATTAGATTGTTTCCTAGGAACTGACTGTTTCCAGATGTGCTCTTTCTTTCCAATCTTTCTCCAACATAGTCTGCATCACAGTAACCAGAAAGAGTGTACTCTGATGTTTTCTCATACACCAGGCCAAGGTTAGTTGTCCCTTTCAAATACCTCAGAATTTGTTTAACATCAGTTAAATGAGATTCTCTTGGATCTGATTGGAGTCTGGCACATAAATGTACACTAAATAGTATATCAGGTCTGGAAGTAGTTAGATATAAGAGAGAGCCTATCATACCACGATAGAGCTTCTGACAAACCTTAGCTTCTGATTCTTCCTTTCTCATGACACATGTTGGATGCATTGGTGTTTTAGCTATATTACAATCCATCATGTCGAATTTCTTCAGAAGTTCTTTGGTGTACTTACTTTGATGAATGTAAGTTACCTCTGGTTTCTGATCTATTTGAATTCCTAGAAAGAACTTTAACTCACCCATCAGACTCATTTCGAATTCTACTTGCATTAACTTTGAAAATTCTTCACAAAGAGAGGGGTTAGCAGAACCAAAGATAATATCATCAACATAGATTTGAACAATAAGAATATCATTCTTATATGATTTACAAAAGAGAGTTGTATCAACCTTTCCTCTGGTAAAATTATTTTCTAAGAGAAATTTTCTTAATCTATCATACGAAGCTCTGGGAGCTTGCTTTAAACCATAGAGTGATTTTTTGAGTTTAAAGACAAAATCTGATTTTTCTGAATTTTCAAAGCCAGGAGGTTGCTTGACATAGACCTCTTCTGATATATAACCATTTAAGAATGCACTCCTAACATCCATTTGATATAGGGTGATGTTATGATTTACTGAAAAAGAAATTAATAACCGTATTGCTTCAAGTCTGGCGACTGGAGCAAAAGTTTCGTTGTAATCAATCCCTTCTTGTTGATTGTAACCTTGAGCAATAAGTCGTGCTTTGTTTCTGACAACTTCTCCCTTCTCATTTAGCTTGTTCCTAAATACCCACTTGGTTCCAATAACATGAACATTTTTAGGTCTTGAAACTAGATCCCAAACATCATTCTTTGAGAATTGATTCAGTTCTTCTTCCATACCCAGAACCCAGTCCTTGTCCTTAAGTGCTTCTTCAAGTGTAGCTGGTTCGATTAACGATACCAGTCCTAAGAGTGTTTCTTCTGATGGTCTGAGGGCTGATCTGGTTCTGACTAGAGCATCTTTGTTACCAAGAATTAGTTCCTCAGGATGAGGTATGGACATTCTTCTCTTCTTTTGATGTGGAGTATTCGGAGTTACATCAGTGGAGTTCGGTGTAGGATCCTACTGGTCTTTGACTTCATCTGCCTTTTCTTTAAGTTCTGAGAAGCTAATTTCCAAACCTGCAAGCTTTTCAACTAGCTCTGATTTTTCAAAGTCAGGCTTGTCATTGAATCTAACATGAATTGATTCTTCCACAATCCGAGATTTTGTGTTATAAACTCTGTAGCCTTTTGAGCGTTCAGAGTAACCTAACAGCAGGCACTTCTGTGCTTTGGAATCAAACATGCCAAGATTCTCCTTAGTGTTTAACATAAAGCAAGTACATCCAAATGGATGAAAATAGGAAATGTTGGGGATTTTATTCTTCCACAATTCATGAGTTTTATTCAAGATAGGTCTAATAGAGATTCTATTTTGAATATAGCATGTCGTGTTAATTGCTTCTGCCCAAAAATGCTTAGCCATGTCAGTTTCTTGGATTATGGTGCGAGCCATTTCTTGTAAAGTTCTGTTCTTTATTTCTACAACTCCATTTTGTTGTGGAGTTCTAGGACAAGAAAAATCATGGGATATCCCATGTGAATCAAAAAGTTTTTCAAAGTCTTTGTTTTCAAATTCTCCACCATGATCACTTCTGACTTTGATGATTTTGCAATTTTTCTCATTTTGTACTTGAGTGCAGAAGGAAGCAAACACAGAATGTGACTTATCCTTGTGTTTTAAGAATTTCACCCATGTCCAACGACTGTAATCATCAACGATGACTAGTCTGTATTTCTTACCATTGATCGAAGTAGTTTTCACTAGTCCAAAAAGATCAATGTGAAGAAGTTCTAACGGTCTGGAGGTGGAAACAAAATTCTTTGATTTAAAGGAGGTTTTGGCAAGCTTCACATAGAGCATCTAAAGAGTACTTCAGATTTGGCAAGCCTCTGACAAGACCTAGCTTGTTCAGATTTGGCAAGCCTCTGACAAGACTTACCTTTCTGACATGCTTCACATAGAGCATCTAAAGAGTACTTCAGATTTGGCAAGCCTCTGACAAGACCTAGCTTGTTCAGCTGAGAAATTCTTCTCAAACTAACATGACCAAGGCGTCTATGCCAGATCCATTGCTCTTCATTTATGGAAAGAAGACATTTTACATTTTGATGTTTTAAATCTGATAACTTAATTTTGTAAGTATTGTTCTTCCTCTTTCCGTTAAACAGGACAGATCCATCCTTTTGACTTACAGCTTTACAGGATGTTTGATTAAAAATGACGTCATAACCATTGTCACTAAGTTGACTAATTGACAATAGATTATGCATTAGACCTTCAACCAACAGAACATTTTTAATAGAGGGGAGCTTACCATTTCCAATAGTTCCGGAGCCAATGATTCTTCCTTTCTGATTTCCTCCGAAACCGACGACACCTCCGAGTTTAAGTTTCAGATCTTGGAACATATGCTTTTCTCCCATCATGTGTCGCGAGCATCCACTGTCCAGGTACCATGATTGGTGTTTCAATGATGCCATTAAGGATGTCTGCAACATAAACTATCTTATTCTTAGGTACCCATTTTGTGGGTCATTTCTCATTAGTTTTTCCAGAGGTTCTGACACCTTTGGACTTCCTTCTATTAGGATAATAGTGTGGAACTTGTGCATAGTGTTTAAGTTTAGAAGCTTTCTTCAGTGTCTGTGTTTGTGTAGTGATAGATTTTGAACCTTTTTGTTCAAAATTTTTCAAGATAGTGCCCGAGGGCACAAAATGTTTGGACAGAGGTATTATCTTGATACTCTTGGTCTCATCATATGGTTGTGATGGTCCTGAATATCCCAGACCTCTGTTACCATTCCTGCTAACTCCATAGATCATTGAAGCCATTTTTCTTCTGTCAATGCTTTTAGTGAGAAAGCGTTGAAAAACTCTATCATACATGACTACTTCATTAGTATTGGTCTTGTTAGAGGTTATTTCTTCTTCTAACCTAGAGATTTTAGTTTTTAAGGTAGTATTTGAATTTTCAAGAGAAAGTAGTTTTTCATTTAATTCAAGGATGGTTTGTTTGTTTTTAGTAAGATCTTCTGAAGGAACCACAAGAGTCTTATTCAGAGTTTTGTGTTTTCTTCGAAGAGTTTGATATCTTTCCATAAGTTTATATAATCCTATTTCAAGTTCAGAGTGAGATAGGGAAGAAAGTACCTCTCTTTCGTCGTCGGAGTCTGAAGGTTCTCCTTCTGATAGAACGTCGTTGGTTTTAGCCATGAATGCTACATTAGCACGTTCTTCATCAGAATCATCTTCGGATTCTGAATCATCCCAAGTTTCCATAAGACCCCTTTTAGCTTTCTTAGGTCTTTCATCTTTCTTAACCTTTGGACCGTCATTTTTTATATGTCCATGTTCTTTGCACTCAAAACACGTGACATCTCTTCCATAGGTTCTCCTTTGACCGTATGTAGGTTCAGATCTTCTTTTTGGTCCTTTGAACTTATTTCTTCTGTACTTCCATAGTTGACTAATTTTTCTTGATATGATAGATATGTCATCTTTGTCTGATTCTTCTTCAGATTCTTCCATTTCCTCCTCTGCTTGATATGCCTTTTTCTTTTCAGATTTAGCTTTCAGAGCAATGGATTTGTTTTTCTTTTGGGGTTCATCTTCTTGGAGATATATTTCATGACTTCTTAAAGAACTGATTAGTTCCTCAAGACTTATGCTATTTAGATCCTTTGTTAGTTTCAAGGCAGTTACCATTGGTCTCCTTTTGCCAGGTAGATTTCTGATAATTTTTTTGACATGATCAGCGGTAGAATAGCCTTTGTCCAGAACTCTGAGTCCTGCAATGAGCATCTGAAATCTTGAGAACATGGTTTCCACAGATTCATCATCTTCCATCTTGAAGACCTCATATTTTTGAACTAGTGCAAGAGCCTTCGTCTCCTTGACTTGAGCATTGCCTTCGTGAGTCATACGAAGAGAGTCAAAGATGGACTTTGCAGTTTCTTTGTTGGTAATTTTCTCATATTCTGTGTAGGAAATTGCATTTAACAGAATCGTTCTTGCTCTGTGATGGTTTTTGTAAGTTTTCTTCTGTGCATCTGTAAATGCACTTCTATCAATCTTTTTACCTGCAGAATCTACAGGGTGACTGTAGTCATCAACTAATAGATCCCATAGATCTAAGTCAAACGACAAAAAGTAACTTTCAATTCTATCTTTCCAATAGTCAAATTTTTCTCCATCAAAGATAGGAGGTTTTGCACTATAAGAATCTCTTTCATTTACCATAACACTTAACTCAGCGTTTGGTATAGACATTGTTTTTCACACTTGGATCGGTACTGAACACTGTTAAGTGCTTGATAAAAATTCAATCTTTTTATCACCTCAGAACCGGAGCTCTGATGCCAATTGAAGGAGTGAAAAACACAAGAAAGGGGGGTTTGAATTGGTTTTTCAAAAATAAACTTGTTTCTTAAAAATAAATTCTCTTTAGAAACCGATCGTTTTAATGGTAGTGACCTATGTTAAGAATCAAGTGATGGACACGTTATGTTTATACTAGTTCACTTGAGAAACCCTCAAGTTAGTCTAGTCCACCCGCCAAGGTGATTTTGCCTCTCTCAACGAGGTCTTAATCCACTATTCATTCAAATCAGTATAATGCACGAGCCCAATTGTTGGTGACTAACACAACCTCTAAAACTCACAAGTTTTAGACTTCTCAAGTAATACAACCTCACAGGTCTTACTCAAGGAACAACCTATAAGACACACGACTTAGACTTCTCAAGAAATACCACCACAAGGTCTTTCTCAAGGAACACAAACCTAAGTTTGAACAAATTACGTTTACAGAAATGTTCTTCTATACAAGCTGAAAATATAAACACGTTTTTGACCAGAATGACTTAACAAAGATTTCAGATAGAAAGAGTATGCGGTAGCGTTCGTGTGTATCTTTCTTCAAGTCTTTTGCTTCCTTTTATAGCCGTGTGAAAAGAGTCGTTGAAAAGTAATCATTATATCTAAGTAGGCTGGCGGCTAGAAACGTGAGGACAGATAAAACCTTTTGTGTGATGCGCTTTCTGTTTTCGATTGTACCGTTGCACTGTTACCAAGATATCTTCGCTAGAATTGAGGTACAGTTGTACTATGTAGCTTTGTCTTCTTGGCTTCTCAACTTCAGAGGCTTTTCATGAGCATGAGTAAGAAGGGAAAACTTAGCTAGGTTCTTGAGTTTCTCAAGTCTTCGGATCTTAAGAGCAGCGTCTTTAGAGTGGCACTTGGTCTTCAGAACCTTGTTTGCTTGATGCGTTGTCCTCTAAATAATTTATACATTTGCCTCTTTGACTGTGATTCCCACATATTTCACAAGTCTCTTTATTAACAAAAGATATAGATATTTATATTTATAACTATTGCAACCCAACTGATCAAAAACATGGCCAAACATGAGCCATCATCAAACATACATGTAAACCGAATCGATATGGTCTGAATTTATTCCCCCGTTAACATCCATTAACCTACTGCCATTTAGTTATTGTTTCTAGTCCGTTGTTAGTAAATTGTGCTCTACCTCCACAATTGATCTCATTCTTCAGACTTGTCGTGCCTCCTCTCTGCGGCTCAGGGAACTTTTCAACTACTTTTCTTGATTCTAAATTCTAAAAATCTCAAAACATGTATCTTCATTAGTTAAGATTTTGAGGAAAACTTCCACACGTCAATAAAACCCATGTCTTTTCTAATAAATGATAAAATTTCATAACACGTGTCAATCATAATTAACCAAATGGTAACCTTGATCTCCTCAATTCATTTAGAGATATCCTCACCTAATTATTAAGTTAATTCTCTCTCTTTCTTTCTCTCTCTCTCTCTCTCTCTCTCTCTCTCTCTCTCTCTCTCTATATATATATATATATATATATATATATATATATATATATATATATATATATATATATATATATATATATATATATATATAATTTTAATTCAAATTTTATTCCCATCACTATTTTTTTTCTTCTTAAAGCAAGATGGATTAAGATAGAATACAAGGGGTATTCAACCCTTACAAGACGAACCTACAAAGAACAACAGAAAAGAAATTCCCCATCAACACAAATGCTAACTTAAGCTCCTAACGGGTCCATACAAAAGTATAGAAAACTAGCGTTGAAATAGGGAATTTCTCCTAAACAATATCATTTCCAAACATAGAATTTAACGTTCCAGCAAATATCATTAACATTACTAGCTACATTTCTAAATAGAAAATCATTTCTAGCCTTCCATAAGCACCAAATTATGGTTATCCAAATAGAACCATACCTCAGAAATCCTTTTCTATTGCTACCCGACCGACACCATTCTAAGAAAAAGGAACAGATATAACCCGCGTAAGCTCTGCTGCTGCCACACCAAAGGCTTAAACTACTCCAAACCGCTGCTGCCTTCGTGCATTCAAAAAACAAATGAGAAAAACTTTTGTCAACAGTCGAACATAAAAGGCAAGATTTCTCAAGGATGTCAACTCCCTTTTTAGTAAGATGATCCTTCGTTGCAGTTCTATACCACAACACTCTCCATCCGAAGATTTTGATTTTATTCGACATATTAATCTTCCATAGAGTTTCAAAAACTGTCACCTGGTTCGATTGAGCCAAAGTAGGAATACTTCCCTCCCTCAGAACCTGATAAACAGAATTAGTAGTGAAATCCTTTACATTTCCTAAGCTCCAAAGGACAACATCGTTAGAGTCCTTAACCGAGCTGATGTTCTACAACAGTGTCTGCAACGCGATGACAACTTCAAACTGGGTCGAAGATAACGCTCCAGGGATTCCAAGATTGCCCACTGCCAGTAGTCATTGGACCAAGAACCCATTACAGACACCTTCGCGTCTTTAAGAGAGCTAAAGGCATATAAGTCGTGGAACTGGGCAGCAAGTGTAGCAGAATTAATCCAATTCGCCGTCCAAAAAGGGGTCGCTTTTTCTTCCCCGATAGAATGAGAAATTAAACCTGCAAAAGAAAAACCAAGGTTAGTTGAAGCCACCCCGCTTCTGAATATATCCTTCCACCAATAAGACTCCGCTCCTTTCTCTTTGTTAAAACCCGACAGCATCTTATATTCAATTCCTCCATATCTCCCTTTTAGAACTTCCTTCCAAATCGATACCTTGTCTTCCATCATTTTCCACTTCCATTTGGTTAGGAGGGCAAGATTGAACTTTTTTAAGCTTAAGACACCCAAGCCTCCCTTGTCCTTAGGTTGACACACCACCTCCCAACTAAGCCAATGAATTTTTGATTTGTCTTGACATCCTTCCCATAAGAATTTCCTCATGGTTTTAGCAATACTACATAGAAAACTGCTGCAGGAAGTTTGTAGAATGATAGCCAAAAAATAGGGAGACTAGTTAATATCGAATTTACCAAAACCAACCGACCCGCTATAGATAGGAGCCTCCCTTTCCATGCATATAATCTAGATCTGAACTTGTCGATGAGGGGAGCCCAAGTTAACACTCTACGCAGGTTGCACCCAATGGGAATCCCTAAAAAACTAAAAAAGGTTTGTCGATCCTACAAGATAAAAAGTTCGACGTGGCTAAAAGGAAATGTGAACTAACATTTAATCCCATTAACCTGCTTTTACAGAAGTTAACCTTCAATCCCGATATGAGGTTAAAGCCTCTCAAAATAGACTTCATACTCCACAGATTCTGCCACCCTCCTTCACCGATTATAAGCGTATCGTCAGCGAACTGGATTATATCCACTGAGATACTAGGACCAACTTCAAAACCTTTAAAAACTCCACTGTTAACTTCCTTCTTCATAAGTTGAGTCAATCCTTCTGTGACTAAAACAAAAAGGAATGGGGATAAAGGGTCTCCCTATCTAAGACCGCGTTCCGCCTCGAAGTCCAAAGTAGGGCTTCCGTTTACCAGAATAGAGATATAGCTTTTAAAAATAGTTGCCTCCATCCATCGCAACCAAGTTTTCCCGAAGCCCATGGTTTTCATAAAACATCTGAGGAACTTCCAATTAACACAGTCGTACGCTTTCTCGAAGTCGACTTTGAAAAGCATACATTCCCTATTATCCCTAGTGGCCAAGTCAACAACCTCGTTAGCAATAACAACACCTTCCAATTGCATTCTGCCGGGGACGAACGCATACTGGTTAGGAGACACTAAACTGCCAATAACCTTCTTCAATCTGGCTGCCAAAATCTTCGCCAATATCTTATACAAAGAACCTACCAAACAAAATCGGTCGATACTCCCCAAGGGAATAAGGATTTAAAACCTTAGCAATGAAGACAAGAAAAGAAGACGTAACTGCTTTCGGAAGATAGGCATGATGCTGGAAGTCTAACAGAAAATGGGTTATTTCATCTTTTAGGAACGAACAACACTTCTTGATGAAGAAAAAATTGTAACCGTCCGGCCCTGGGCATTTTGTACCCTCGCAACTCCAAACGGCTTCTTTGATTTCAGCTTCGGAAAAAACCGCCTCCAAAGATTCCACTTCAGAACTAGATAAGGAATTGAAAATGTGGCCTTCTAAACTAGGTCTGCTAACTTCAGGTTCAGAAAATTTCTCCTTAAAGAAGTTCCTCATGATCTCCTTCACCTCTAGCACTGTATCCACCAGACCAATCTCTGTTTGCACTGACCCTATGTATTTTCTCTTAGCATTCCCTCTGATCATGTTGTGAAAATATCTAGAATTACTATCACCTTCTTTGGGCCATCTAACTCTTTCCTTTTGTAAAATCATGTTATCCTTTGTGAACATATTCCTCCACATGTCGTTGCAAGCTAACGATCTTCTTGCAGCTAATTCCTTTATTTCAGCAGCATCACACAAGGACAGTTTAAGGTCAATCTCGTTTATCTCCTCGACATCCTTATCTATTTTGAGATCGTGCCACCCGAAGACTTCCTTGCTCCAAACCTTTAACTTGCTCTTCAAAATTCTAAACTTCTCTTTTAAGACAAAATCACTCCTTCCCGATACAGAGATACTATTCCATTCCTTCTCAATGAACTCAATAAACGCAGGGTTATCAAACCAAGAATCGTTGGTTTTGAAAGGTTTACAACCCCAATTGACAACCATGAGCTTGACCCAAATCAGGCAATGATTCGATACGTCTCTATTTCCAACCGATTGGCCAAGCATCCCCCATTTGATGACTATAGATTTGTCAACGAGGAATCTATCAATTCTGCTCATAGATTTACCGTCGTTGCTGTACCAAGTAAAACGCTTTCCTGTAACAGGTAAATTGATTATATTAGTTTCGTGGATGAAATCCATGAAATCCCTTCGTTCAGATCTCCTTGAATAAGTATCTGGACCCTTCCTTTCAGAGATGTCAGATGTAGAGTTGAGGTCTCCACCAATAATCCAATGGCCATCTGAGAATTTTCTCTTTAATCTCTTCAGCTCGTTCCACAAAGTCCTCTCTAGGTTCAAGCTGCAGCTAGAGTAGATGTTCACTAAGTAATAAACATTTTCCTTCCAAATAAATTTGATCCCGAGATACCCCTCTCCTCTAAACGAACAAATAGACTCAATTGATTCTGTCTTCCATAAAGTTAATATACCTCCCGACTGTCCATGGGAGCTGCAAAACGACCATCCCACTTCACCGTTATTCCACAGATTTTTTATCATAGCTAAATCAACCTCCTTCAATTTGGTTTCTTAGATAAAGAAAACGTCAGCGTTTCCTTCAGAAATAATTTTCCTAATCCTATTTCTTTTGGAGAAATTTCCTCCCCCTCTAATGTTAAGAGATCCTATAATCATTGATCACCATTAGGATTAACCTTCTTGCTGCATGTTCTGACTTTGTCTTGAGACTCCATTTCTGCTAACTTCTTTGAGTAGTCCTTTGAATTGTTACTCGCCACCACCCCCAATTAGAGATAGCGTTCCAGAGTTTGTCTCCAACATTAGATTCTTGATTAACCCAGAATTTATGATTGCACATCCCAACATCAGAATCGGATGTTTGGTCGCAACACAACACTGCTCCTGCTAATAACATTGAGTCGAATGAAATTGTCTTCTTCGGATTAGATGGCAAGCTATAAGAAAGGGGGTTAGGTTTTTTCTTCAAAGGGACGAAGTAAGAGGGTTGAGAGAAGTCTTCAATTGGGTCCTCCGAAATTGTTGGGCCTTCAGTGTTGACTTGGCCCAAAACTCTCTTGGTCTTTTTCTTTTTAAATTTGGATCTTCTGGCCGGCCCAATAACCTCCTTGACACTTTGCATTTTGACCTTTCTGTGATTCAACTTTTTCCCACAATCCAACGGTACAACATTCATAACCTTAAAAAGCGAATCGTCCCCCAACAACGTAGCAACGCAGAAAGCTGAATTGTCTACTCTGTTATCCCTATCAGTAGCCTGAGACTTAAAAGCTCTAGCAGCTTTAGCTGCCACTAAAGCAGAATAAAAAATAGAGCCTACAGGACTAGAATCAGCTACGACATCCACAATGGGAACTATCTTGTTGCCTGAAGAAACCGCAGGGCAAGAGACCGCTGGCAAACCTTTCTCTCTTAGGCCTCTATTCGAGGAAGAAACAAACTCGCCCTCTTTATCGCTTGAGCCCGGGTATTTATTCAGGACCCCAACGTCTTCTGCATCGATGCCATCAGGATTGTCCTAATAACCTTCTGAATCCAAAGAAGTGGACAGTTTCTCCGTCTTCCTTCCATCACCGTTAGCAAAAATACGTAAGGGGCCATGCGTGTCTTCAGTTACCTTGATACTAAACACCTCCTCGTTGATCTTTACCTTAAAAATCTCATTGATAACCATTGCACAATTTGTTTTAACCATGATTCTTGCCACGTCTAAGCAATCTCCTTTCAAAGTATTTTCATCAGCACACACGTACTTGACAACAGTCTTAGCAATAATTTCGAAAAAGGCAAAGTTCTATGCTTGACAAGGTACACCAAAACATCTCAGCCAAGTTACCCGTTCATTGTCCTCGTCACCTTCTTTCCATTCTCTGATCTCAGAGAACCATTGTCTCCACCAAGACTCTGCCTCTCTAATTAAATCTTTGATTTCTCCATCTTCGCTTTCTTCCAACAAGCATAAGTTTGCACCAAGAGGAGTAATTTTAATGGAGAAGTACCCCTCTAACTCAAAGCTAGTCTGTATATTGTAAGACATACCAGCTGAAAGGACTACACACACATAAGCTTTCCTCAGTCTTAAGAGGTCTTTTTCGTCAGGACTATAGTTTAGAAAAACTGGAATCTTGTGCGGTGGAAGTTGAGGGGGCGCTCCTTCTTTGCTGACTACCTCCGCGAAAGTTCTTACCGCGACACTAGCGTGAGGAGCATTGAACTTCCTTGAGGCCACATCCTCTTTGTATCTTCTGAGATAAGGACCCTTCTCCTTGTATTCGCCTTTGCATCGGACCTCCTCCTTGGAGAATCTTGGAATATTTGCGTAAATCTTGACTTGATCAATGTAGATATTGTCCAACTTGATCGCAAGCAATCTACAGTCTTCTACTTCCTTAAACCAGACAAACCCGAAAATGTTCCTTTTTGGTGGAATAACCATTTCTACCACTCTGTCGTACTCACCAAAAATATTGAATAACTCGAATGCCTTCACTCTATCGGGAATTTCTGAAAAATAGAAGGATTGCAGATAAGTGCAAATTGTACCTATTTTTGTATATATGTTTTGTTGCACTTATCGATGCTTTGTGGTAAATATCGTGCGAATAAAATCTGATTTGTTTATAAATACGTTTACGATACGTTTTAGTGTATATATTGCGTATAGTGTAAATATCATTGAGTTTAATTGATATTTTCTCAATTGTTGCAGGTATCTAATCAAGTATGTCTTGCCATTGTTGTATAGAGCATTGAATAAGCTTTCCAGCGCTTCAAACCGTGGGAAAAACGGAGTTACGGTTCAAAAGTTACGAATAAAATAGTGCTGGAAAAATGTTGTTCTGTCAAATTCACCAGGCAAATTTTAAATCCGCCGGCCGAATTTGAGAATTTCGCCGGGCGAGTCTGTGGCGAGTGAAAAGTTAGAAATTCAAGTGGTTGCTGTCTTGTGCTCGCGTCTTGCTCGCGTCATGTTCGCCAGGCGAATTTTGGGACATCCGCCGGGCGAATGTAGATATTTTTGCTTGGCGGTTTATGTATGCAGCTGGTGTGAGAGAAAAAGGGGAATCCGCCAGGAAAATTTTCAATCCGCTTGGCGATTTTGTCTGAACCAAAATTTTGTATTTAATTCATTTGACTTCATTTTTTGTATTGTTATGTTGTTTGGGGGTGATTTTTGTCTCCAAACTTCATCAACCTCATTCTTTGGTGGGATTAGCTTAGAAAACAACATGGAAGCTTGCATACGGTTGAACCGAGGTGGATTGATCGTCGATCGGCGTTGACAAAACGCGAGATGTTTGGTTCATTTCTCTTTTTCTTTGTGTTTTTCTTTATGGTTGGGTTGTGTATATGTATTGACTATGATCTCATGTATATTTGTCGCCCATGGCGTTGTATAAAACTTGCTTTACAAATCTTTATTGATGATTGTCTCTGATTTTTGCTTTATGCGCGGGATTTGGGTTGCGTTAGACATAACCTTCGCGAACTTCGATTAGGGATGATTGTCTGTTAGTTTCTGGACTCTAGAGATAGATTTAGGAGCTAACAATCTTCAATAGGCGTCGAATCTTAATGCCTTCCGTGTTTCGAGGCTTCGCTCGCGAGAGTGACGAAGAGAGTGACACGGTTGTCATCTCAACTGTGCGTTAGACATAACCTTTGTTGTGAGCGATGCTGGGTGATATTGAGGAGTATTGTAGGTGGAGTATAACTGGTCGGTAAGTTTAAGTTTGTGAGGAGTGATTTATATGCATTGTCGGACGAATTTTTCTCTCTGAAGAATGATTTCTTTTTGTTTTAATGTTTACTTTTCTGTTTTTTTTTACTTGTAAACTATTTTAATCCAAACTCATTAACGTGAGAGATTGTCGAACGACATTCTTTCTCTCGAACCGATTTCTGTGGACACGACATAAATCCCGGAGAGAATTCTTTCCGAAAATAAATATTTTTACTGCTTGCCCTATTCTGCATTCAACAATTGCACACCCTCTCTTCCAGCTGTGTTCCCTTCTCCTATCTGATGGGAATCCCATCTGTTCTTGTTCTGATGTCTGAAGTTCCTTCTCGTAACCTTTTTCCATTCCATTGCCAGAGAAAGATGTAGGTGTAGTGTGAAAAGTTTGTATCCTTGATCTAAGTAAAGAAAATTAAATATTGAGTGCCCAGATTTCAACTCTAATACGTGTGGTTAGCTGGATTAAAATTACGAATGAAATGTAGAAAAAGTACGTAGTATGACTCTTCAATAATCAAATTAACTTTCAATGGATGAATGTTTCGTTGCATTAAGATAGGGAATCTATTTTCCCATTATACCTATCACTATACTATTAATTTTTGCTTTATGTTTTCTCTATAAAATTCGAATTTCATTCGTAGAGTAATTCTTATTTTCTTTTTACAATACCCTAGTTTTGAAAAAAAATCCGTCTTAAACTCCCATAATTGTATTCTTGGCTATGGGGACATATTGAAATTTTAAACCGTGTATCTTCTTCCTCGTATGTCCATGCCTCTGCTAAACCTATGTTTCTTGGGTTTTCGAGCCAAATTTATAATTTTACCTCACTCAATTCCTAACTAATTATATTGGATGGAATAGATGGAAAAGAATAGGAGCACTTATTTATTTTTCCCAAACCTAGTTTGAGCATAAAATTTTTTTTCCATTCTTCTTGATGTTGTTTCCTTTCTTGCTTTGTCAATTACATGATGTAAGGCTGTAGATGCCTATGATGCACACGTCCCAAATTTAGAGTTTTCTTTCTCCCATAAGGTTTCATGTTATTTCTATATTCTTAACATTCAATGTCAAGATTATTGATACAATTTCAAATGCATGGCACAATGCATTTTTATTATATTGATTTAACAGATTTTTCATATACACTGAGTCTATACTTTTATTCTAATGGGTGAAACTATATGTATCTATCTTAAATATTTCTGAGAATCTTATCTTTGGGGTCCTTGTTTCTTTCATTGATTTATTGTTCAATATTAAAATTTTAGAAAGATTGTATTAAAAAGTTTCTAAGTTATATGATTTTATGTTCATGTGAGATGATTTATATAAGCTTACCAAAAAAGAATCTTATAAAAAAAAAAGAACAAGCTTCTAGAATATAAACTTACTAGTTATTACATGATAAAATATTGATATTATATATAGAGGATCAAAATATTTACATTGGTACATATAATTGACCAAAGGATATTTATGACTTTATTTAGTAAAGAACTTGAACATAGGATAACAATGTAACCACTCTCCTACTCTATCTCCAAACAATGTGGAATTTTGGATTTTCCCAATAGTAACAAAGTGTGGTCTTTAGATGTTGTGCCTAGACAATGATTTACCAATTGTGTTCAAATTTTTCTCTTGTTTGTTATCGAGTCAAAATATGTAAGTATGAAATGTAATCTAAGAGGGCGTGAATTAGATTAATCGATCTTTTTGAAAATGTGGTATTTTGGATTGAACTCTAGTGCCGACAAGGGTAGCTTGATATTTCGACAGGAGTTGTCCATGTTGTAGTCGAAGTATGTTCAAACATGATATCAAAATATATTAACTTGTAATTTAAGTTAGTATGTCGAATTGGGTCTTGCTTGTAAGTCCAATTGTTTAAGTTAGCTTGTTCCCTAAGTTAGCTTGTGTAATGGGCCTGTGTGTAAAATCCCATTAGGTTAGTATGTTAGTTTTCTTAAAAATAGCATGCGAGTCTCTCATCTTTGTAAGAAGTGGTGCAAATCCTAATTAGGGTGAGAGAGGTTAATTATTGGTATTCACTTGTAATCTTTGAACCCTATTGAGAAAGTGAATAGTAAAACAGATTTAACCAATTCTCTATTCTTCTTCCTGTTTCTCTTTTTCTTTGTGAAACCTAATAGAATTTCTTGTTTTTGTTCAAGAAACTCAATCTTTATCTCATAACTTTGTTCTATTATTGACGACATCGATTCACAAAAAGTTGGTACGGTGAGCGTTGAGGAGAAGATGTCGTCAACAAAGTATGAGATTGAGAAATTCATCGGTGTGAATGATTTCGGTTTGTGGGGCTTGATGATGCAAACTCTCCTTGTTAAAAAGGGTTTGTTAGAAGCGTTGAAAGGATCAGAGATGATGAAAGCTAGTTTGTTTCCCTTTTTGTGTAGAGTTTATTCTAAGGTGGAGATTTGTGGTATTTTGGATCGAACTATAGTGTCGACAAGGGTAGCTTGATATTCCGACAGGAGTTGTGCATGCTGTAGTCGAAGTCTGTTCAAGCATGCTGTCAAAATATATTAACTTGTAATTTAAGTTAGTATGTCGAATTAGGTCTTGCTTGTAAGCCCAATTGTTTAAGTTAGCTTGTTCCCTAAGTTAGCTTGTGTAATGTGTCTGTGTGTAAAACCTCATTAGGTTAGTATGTTAGTTTTCTTATAATAGCATGCTAGTCTTTCATCTTTGTAAGGAGTGGTGCAAATCCTAATTAGGGTTAGAGAGGTTAATTATTGTTTATCACTTGTAATCTTTGAACCATTATTGAGAAAGTGAATAGTAAAACAGATTTAACCAATTCTCTATTCTTCTTCCTTCTTCTCTTTTTAATTGTGAAACCTAAATAGGGTTTCTTGTTTTTGTTCAAGAAACTCAATCTTTATCTCATAACTTTGTTCTGTTATTGACGATATCGATTCACAACAGAAAATTTCTCATTTTATGAGTGATATCAAGAGTTCTTAAATTTCCATAATTATTACGAATGGTAAAGTGCTGAAAAAAAGTGTAAAAAATTAAAGGACAAGATGTATATTAGTTCCCCTTTCCTTTAAACGGTACGTCTAGTCGCCTCACACCCTGTGAGAGATTTTCACTATGTTAGAATTTATACAAACCTCACACCAAGATCATTCATACACTCTTCTAACATACACAAGAAAGCACACCACTTTCTTTTACACTTAAATAAAAAGCACACAACTTTTTATATCAAACAATGATCACTTAACACTTTGTGATCAAAACAGAATTTTTAATTATGTATTTAAAATATGTTGATGTTGTTACACTTGGACCAATTTATAAATTGAACTTTGGTCTACTCTTCCAATGAATAATTCAAGTATAACATAATTAGATTGTTCAGAAACATTGGATAATTAATATGAAATTATGCATAAAAAGTCTCAAGCATAAATGCTTGAATTTTGTGTAAAAGTTTGAATGGAAGAGGTGAAGAAAAAATTCTGATTTTAAAGGCTTAAATATGTTTTATAAAACGTCTATAATAGGTGTATATGAAAGGAGGTGATCCAAGTACCCTCAGTCGGAACGCGAAAAAACAACCGGTGAAAAACAGAGTCGCCACCGAACGTTATTTATCCCGACGGGGAAAAGGAAACGATCGAAGATCCTCAAAAAGGGAAAGAACATGGCCTCGCAACCAAATTCCGAGTTCAGGAGTCGATTACGCGAGAGGAAGGTGTTAGCACCCCTCGGGTCTATTGTACTCAACAGGATCCACTCTTGTTGTTCTAATCATAGGGTGTGTTTGTCTAAAGCCTACTTGCTAATGGAAACAAAAAGGGGAAAAACAAAAGGAGACTCGATAGGACCTTGTCGTCCTATGCCTACGTATTCCCTCGTGCAATGGGAAAGTCAGAGTCAACGTAGTTCGGAGGACTACAGGTGGATGGGGGAAGGTGCTCGCCAAGACTTCTCCTTCTTGTGCCTACGTATCTTCATTCGGACGACAATGAAGAAATCAGAGTGTTTGTAATTTGTGAGACTACGGTTTGCTTAGTGTCTTTTATGAGCGATGCTAAGTTCGCATTCCAGCAGTTAGGGACGAGGCCTGTTTGCGGTAGAATGAAAGTAGCATGCCCTTTCTGAAAAGGTTTGAAAGAAAAGCTCGAAGGACAAAATGGTTTGCATTTGTTCAAGTGTTTTAAAGAAGTGGATTGACTTTTTTTTAGATGCATATTTCACTAAAGTCTATGACGTAAGAGCGAATACTTAGCAAGATCGCCCCTAGACGGGACGTATGCAAAGCACTCTAGAAGAAGTAAGGAGAGACAACTACTCATTGTCATACCCTAAATTTTGACCACCAAGATTTCCCATCATTGTGTAAATCATCATCACAATATGGATGTGTCATCATACCTCATCCATTTCCTTAAAGATGTCGAGCATTCACTTTAACCAAGAATTAGGGTTTTAAGCCCTCTCAGAGTACTCAGACAAAGGATCAATCAAGAATGGACATGATCCTCAACTTTTCTAGCCTCTCAAACACATATAAAGGATCAAGAGGACTCCCACATCAAGAATTAAGCATAAGGTTGCAACATTCCAAGTGGATCAAGCCTTAAGATCGCCAGTGTCACCAAATTAAGGTTTTGGTCGACCAGGGCCTCCAGATGAAAATTTTCATCTGGGCATGAGCCATTACTTCAAAATATGACCCAAGAAGCTCAAAGGAACCTCATGGATCCAATCATCAAGTCAAAACAACCTCAGGGGAAGCATTCATCAAAAATCAGGAATTATGGTTTCTTGACCTAATTCACCCCTAAGCTGACTTTTGAGGAAAGACATGAACCAAAACCTCAAGACATTATTTGAGGGCCTCAAATACACCACATTTGTCCATTTACAACAATGGATTAATCCAAGAAACTTGATTCAAGTGTTTCAATTTAATCTTGACCACAATTAGGGTTTTGAAGGAAAAGTCAACTGTGCCTTTGACTTTTGACCAAGACATGTCCCCAAACCTTGGGACATGGTTCAAGACACCCTAAAACACCTATGGAATCCATCCATTAGGTTTGAATTAGGTCAAGGACTTGATTTCATGAAGGATCACACAGTTTGGAATTCATCTGACAAAAAAGTCAACTGTGCCTAAAACCAAGTTTGACTTTTTGGAATTTTTCACAATTATGGTTCCCCTAAGTCAAAAACAATGTTAATGTATGATATTGATCATCATTCATCAAGAAAAATCAAGAAAAGTGAGGTTTCTTGCAAAAGGGGCAACCATAAGAAACTTAAAATTTTCTAAGTTATGAAACAAAAGTGATTTGATACCAACTTTGCAAGGTCATAACTTCTAAACCACAAGATCATTTGCTTCCATCGAAAGCTCAAATGAAAGTCCACATGACATACTTCAAAAGTGTCAACTACATCAGATTTCAAATCCTCATGGATTTTGAGTTATAGATTGATCAAAATCACAAAAAGTGAAAATGACCACTTTTTCCAACACTTAGTGAAATTTTCAAAAAGTCAGAATCTGTTTCACTTTTTCCAAACTTTGAGGTCATTTTTCACCTTGATCCAAAATGAACCAGGCCCATCGGTGGACATCAAAGTTAAAGCATGTCATGAGAGCTTTCCAACAAGTACCAGATCATCTCCAAATTCAATTTGAGTAGGGAGTTACAACCCTGGGAACATGGCATCAAATACTGGTTTCTTCCCAAGACAGATTATAGGTCATTTGCTCGAACTGACCAATTTTGTGCAATTACAAGTCTTGTAATCCTTCTAGAAACATTGAAGATCAGATCAAAGCAAAAGATCTCTGAGCCACAAGCCTCCTAAGACAAAAGATCATCATGTAGGCAAGTGAAATTCAATGTTCCAAATCCAAAAACTCCCATTTTATTTTAAGGCATTCAAGAGGTGCATTGAGGTGGCATGGAATGAGTCTTTAAACACTGAATGAGTCAAGCCTTAGCCCTGCAACAAAGGACCATAGGCCTGTTGCACTGACCCAAGTCAATGACCAAAGAAGACTTGAATTCCTTTATGCAACCATTGGCCAAAGACCTGTACCAGTTGCGATTCACTATTGATGCCAAAACAAACTTGCTCTACTATAAATAGAGCTCATTTTTTATCAGTCTGAGTACACCAAAGCACCCAAACTGATGCTTTCCTCAAAATCACTTTCAAAAAATCATATTTTCTTTCTATTTCAAGTCACTATCGAATTTTGAAATAGGAAGCAATTCAAACTAAATCAATCATGCCAACACCTCATATACATCATATATGAGTGATCCATGGCCTTGAAACACGTCTGGAACATCAGAATCACAAAATCACCATCCATTTGCTCAAGTTTTTGGTATGTTTGCAGTTGAGGTACCACAACAAGTTATGGTCTGATTCAATCCATTCCAAGCCTTCAAACACATTACTTGAGGTCCATTGAAGTTGTCCAGGTCATCATACAACATCTGTAACACCTCTAACATAGAATTCGATCACTAGCTGCAAGAGGTAAGCCTGAAGCCTTCAAACTCCATATTACATGCATCATAAATGGATTTTTGAGTTACCATCTTGTTTCTTCATGTATATAGAGTGATAACCCTCAATCAATTGCCGTGTATGAATTGTGTATGAAATTTCATAGTGGTCATGTTGAAACTAGGGTTCTTGAGTTCATCCTCGGATTTCTCACTCCACACTTAATATAAATGCAATTATTCTATATGGTTGTGATCCTTGTTAAAAAACGAGCAAGATTGGTGTTTGAATCATGCAAAACCATTGAGTAAACAGAGAGAAAAGTGAGAAAATGCAAAAAAGAGTCGCGCGTGTTCTTCCCTTATTCTTGGCGCCCTTTTTCAAATTTTCAAATATTTGAATTTTTGATGTTTTATTTAATTGATTTCAAAAATTAATTTTTCTCTCATTTTTTTTATCATTTTTTATTGGTTCTTTTTTTAAAAAGTCACAAAAATGTTAAATTATTTTATTTTACAAAAAATCCAATTTAAATTATTTATTTAATATCGTTAGAATTTTTGTAATTTATTTCATTTTATTTGTTTTTAAACATTTTAAAATGAAGTTCTCACCTTGATCTTTTCATTCCAAATGAATTTCAAGCTTTCATGTGATTAAACATGATTTTTCAAAATATTTTTCAAAGTTGACAACTTGTTTTTGAATATAATTGATATTTTATATTATTTTTTTATTTAATTTCCTTTGAAAATTATATCTTTTAAATTCAAAATTATGGTTTTCTCTAAATTTTGATTTTTTAAACTTCACATAAACACTTTGGGCCTCTTGGCAGAGTGTAAGTCTCACCCCTTTGTAAATAAATAAATTTTGGGCCTCAGTAATTGTGTAAGTCCCGATACGATTTCAAAAATCTCGGCGCGATCGCCGCTTTTCAAATAATGTTCATCTGGGCCTACCCTTGTGTTGTAAGTCTCATCTTTATTATTTTCAAACATTTTTGGGCCTCTAATAGAGTGTAAGACCCATCCCTTGTCACACACAAACTTTTTGGGCCTCAGTCATTGTATAAGTCTCGTTACATTTTAAAATCTCGGCGCGATCGCCAGTTTCAAACCAATTTTCAACTGGGCCTACCTTTGTGTTATAAGCCCCATATTTTTTCTTTAAAACATTTTTAGGCCTACAATACAGTGTAAGACCCAACCCCCATTTGTACATAAATAAATTTGGGCCTCAGTCATTGTATAAGTCCTAGTACAGTTTTCAAAATAATGGTGCGATCATTGTTTTTCATCTGGGCCTCTCCTTGAGTTGTAAGCCCCATCTCCTGTATAAAAATAAACTCTTGGGCCTCTAATAGAGTGTAAGACCCAACCTCTTTTGTAAATACAATAAAGTTGGGCCCCAGTCATTGTATAAGTCCCTCTGTTGTTTTTAAAACTACAACGCGATCATCGCCTTTTCAAAATAATCCATCAGGGCCTCTCCTTGAGTATAAGCCCCAAACTTCCTTTTTAAAACAACTTTCCTTTTGATTTAGATTCAAATTCATAATTGTTATCAATACTTTCTTCAATTTCTTGAATAACTAACCATACAGCTGTGTTTATAATACTGGAAGCTTGCTCACCTGTAAGTTATACCAGCTTTCATTTACATATTTGCTTATATATATATATATATATATATATATATATATATATATATACATATTTCATCTGTATATATATGCCTGTATATCTGCTTTGAGTTTTCCCCATCAATTAGGTCTAGGATTAGATCAAGTCAATGGTCACTCTTTCAACATAGTCAAAACTAGTTCCCCGTAGGAAATTCCAGATACAGTCTTGCCTCGTCTTGGGCTTATACAATATGGAACAGAGAAAGGCTTATTCCTAGTTAAACTTTTCTCAAGACTGTCACTATTAGAAATTTTTTCATTTCCCCAGAGAGGATTAATTCCCAGTGAAACCTCTCTTGAATTTCTTCAAACCCTAGAATTGTTCACTAAAGAAAGGATTATTCCCTGTGAAACCTTTCTTGAACTTTTCTTAAGTTTGGACCCACAGGCTTCATAAAAGCATCCCCCAGCCTCCTCTTGGGCTTTGTACAAGGACGCTCAGGCTTCTTAGAAGTTCTCAGCCTCCTCTCGGGCTTAGTACAAGGACCCAAAAGACCTTCTACAGGTATAGGACAGAACCTATTCATCATTTGTTAGAGCAGTCCTCTAAAGAGTCAAAACATCAGACCAACTTAGGGTTGATTTCTCATCCCTTTAAACATCAGCCTCCTCTTGTGCATCATACAAAGATCAACCTTCTCATGCCAGTAGACTTGGACAGTCTCACCTCCTTTTGGATCTCAAAGAAACTCACAAGTTTCCTAAAAGCACAGGAAAAACCCTGATCATTTCATCAATTTCCAACAGAGTTAAAACCTCCACAGATTTAAGAACTCAATCTTTAAACTCTTATTCTAAATTCCTCAGCTAGGGTCAAATTATCATCAATAAACCCTAAATCAGAACCTCAAAGCATCTGATATTTCAACTCTTCTTCAATACCCAGCAAGAGTTGATTCCCCAATTTGGACTTGTCTCTGGATCTCAATAATCCTCAGCAGAAGTTAGCCTCCTCTTAGGCTTCATATAAGAAATTCCCTAGCCAGCTTCCTCTTAGGCCTTGTATAATGATTTCTCCCTCAGCAGTTTTAGCCTTAATCTTGGGCTTTGTACAAGACACCTATAAATATTCTCCAGCTGAGTGGAGTCAATTCTTTTTAGCCTCAATCTTGGGCTTTGTACAAGACAGACAAAACCTCTCCCCAGTGGAGTCAATTCTTTTTTAGCCTCAATCTTGGGCTTTGTACAAGACAGATAAAATATTTTCCAGCTGAGTCAATAACTTTTAGCCTCAATCTTGGGCTTTGTACAAGACAGACTAAATATTCCCCAAAAAAGTCAATTCTCTTTTACTTTTAGCCTCAATCTTGGGCTTTGTACAAGACAGATAAAACACTCTCTTGTTGAGAGTATTCTTCAGCCTCAATCTTGGGCTTTATACAAGACAAATAAAAAACTTCCCTGGAAAAATCAATTATTTCCAGCCTCCTCTTAGGCTTTGTATAATGATCTCCCTAAACAGAGTCAACCTTTTAGCTTCAACCTTGGGCTTTGATCAAGGCACACAAAAACCAACATTCCCTCAGAGGAAACCAAAATCTCTCTGTAAAAGGAAATTTCTCTGTACAATCACACATCAAAACAGACAATCAAACAAACCCTAACCCCAGATAATTGTTGTAAGTGGCACACTTGTTGATTCAAAAATCTAAGCTGTTGTCCATCCCTTACCCTGGTAAATCTCTTTCTTCCATCTAATTGCTGTAAGTGGCGAGCCTATGAATTATTTACATCCAAGCCAATGTCCCTCTCTTAGCATGAATGACTCCTAAGGAAAAATGGCATTGCTCTACACTGAGTTAAAGTTTTCTCCTTCAGGACAAATCCCTCATAAAGGAAATTATGGCATTGCTGGATTCCATACATTCCAGTTAAAGTAATTCTCCTTTATAATCTGTTACCCAACAACTGTGATAAACAAATGAGATATCTCCCTTTAGAGATGACAAATTCTCTCTCAGTTAAACCTTTAGCTTCAATCTTAGGCTTTGAACAAGACACAAATAACCTTTAGCTTCAATCTTGGGCTTTGAACAAGACACCAAACATCTTTCCTCCCATAGAATAGGAGGAACTACGATTGCTCTGATTTCCCTATTTTCTTTAACGGGAATACATGGGCATAAGATTGTGAAATCTTAGCGAGCACACATAACAAAAACTTAAGGTCCAGTACCTTACCAAAAACATCGAAAAACCCGAAAATAAAAAAAAATACTCTCTCAACATTCCCAAAGGAGAAACTTTCCCATTTTATGATAGATAAACACCAGTAAGTAGATAAGAGAAGAAAATGCTAAACAATCTATGGTTAACCATATATACGTTGGGTAATTGACAACTCCCCATTGTATAACCTGACCCCGGACCCCCCAATCTCTTAGCATTTGTTAAAGAAAACATTTGCGTGCAAGGTTAGTTTTAGATAGCTTCCTTTTCCTTTCCAGCATCATAGGATAAATAAGAAATCAGAAAGTAGCACCCAATTCCAGCCAATGCGGTAAGGTGGTCGCGTCACCGAAAAAAATCGCACGCTTCAGAAAAATGGCAACTCTGTTGCGGAGTCTTTAGGATTAAAGTTCCTAAGAGGTCCAGGTTGTTTAGCGTTTTTCATACTATATATATATATATATATATATATACCGTTATTCCTACTTGATATCCGTGTTTATTTTTCTGTCAAATGGAAATGCGATTGATACGCATGTGGAAAGTTTGAGAGAACATTAAGATAAGGGTGGCATAGATAGGAGACACTTATAGGGAGTGAATCCCGAACAAGCTATCCTGGTAGCCCACCGAATCAGTCGAGGTACCCGTACGGAAGTATCGATGTTGAACGACTGATTCTCGTGAAAGCATTTCTTTCCTAGTGTGGTAACCATGACCTTGAGGATTTAGTAGACATTAACCATATGACCATTTGGTAGTACGGTGACTATCGGGAATAGTTGATACGCGATACTACACTCAAATCAGATTCATCCTAGGATATTGCAGCTTGCTCGAGTGAATCAGCCTGCTGTTGATATCCCTAGAGGGGTCAATGATTTTGGGAACCTTAGAACCCATTCTATAGGTACAAAAATTGACCAAAATAGTACAACCTTTGAGGATGGGTAGAGCCATGACTCCATGCTCGTGACGTTGAACCCTTGAACCCATGTTTTCAAATGTTTTTGTGTACTGCATTCATGCATCATCTAAAAAACTCTTTTTAAACAAGAAAAAAAAATCTTTTTTCAAAATAAACTAAAACAATAATTGCATATTATCAGAGATTGCGTTATGGATTTCGGTAGAAGGAAGACACATTAGTTCACCTTTAAGGCTCCGAAGCTAGAGGATTTAAGGAAATTGGTAAGGATGGTTACCAACCCTGGGGCTTTCAGAGCTAAGCACGGAGAACTGTTGTCTCTATTAAGGGTCCGCACAGTTGAAGGAATCCTGTCTACGCTGATTCAGTTCTACGATCCGGTTTATCACTACTTCACTTTCCCAGATTACCAACTGGCACCAACGTTGGAAGAGTACTCTCATCTGATTGAGTTACCTATCACTAACCGAGCTCCATTTTCTGGACTGGAAGAAATTCCAAAGAAACAAACCATTACAAGAGCGATCTCTTTGGACGAGTCAGAAGTTAGGACTCAGATAACCACTAAAGGAGGAATCCAGGGTTTACCAGCTAAATTCCTGATGGAGAAAGCTCTATACTTTGCCAGTATAGGAAACATACCTGCTCTCGAGGATATCTTTGTTCTACTCATATATGGGTTATTCCTTTTTCCCAACATCGACAACTTCGTCGATACCAATGCTGTTAAGATATTTCTAATTGGGAACCCCGTAACAACCTTGCTCGCAGATGCTTATCATTCTGTACACTTAAGGAATTTATACAACAGAGGAATGATCACATGTTATGTACCCTTACTCTACAAATGGTTCATTTCCCATTTACCCAAGTCTGCCGCTTTTTGGGATCATAAGAGTACTCTACGTTGGTCACAAAGGATTATGTCTCTTACCAACTCTGATATAGATTGGTACAATAGGATTTATGAGGGAATAAAAACCATGGACAGATGCGGAAATTTCCCTAATGTACCCCTCATTTGAACTAAAGGAGGAATCAACTACCATCCAATTTTAGCTCGCCGTCAACTTGGATACCCGATGAAGAATATTCCACATAATGTTCATCTAGAAGGTATTTTCTTCAAGGAAGGGGAAAATGACAGGGCACTAAAGAAAGAAGTAGTGCATGCCTGGCAACATATTCACAGAAAAGGAAGAGAGTCTCTGGGAAAACCAAATTGTACCTCCATGAAAACTTATCTCCACTGGGTGCAAACTAGAGCCCTCAAGCTGAGGATGCCTTACCCTCGTCAAGAAGTTTTTCCATTAAAGGAATCTGTCCTTTATTTCATGTCTGATACGAAAAAACTCCAAGTCGCTCTCAACAAAGTTCAACATGAAAAAAGCTCTTGGAAAAACAATGACCGAATCCTCAATTTAGAGTGTACCAAGATTCAGGAACTATTAAAGGAAAAGGATGCTCTGATTGAGATATTAGAGCAACATGTTATAGAGGGTCAGGAAGATCGAAGAAATTTGCTCGCTCCTTTCACTTGGCAAAGGGATGACAACCTGACAACGGCTGAAGAGCCCCGATCAAAGAAAAGGAAACTACTGGAACCAGCATCTGAGCTCTCTTCAGAGAGAACTCAGGATCCATGAGCTTAGCCATTTTCCTTACACCACTTTGTAAAATACTGTACTTTTCCTTGTAAAATATTGTAATCTTTCAAATTCAATAAAAGGGGTCTCCCCATATTGTATGATATTTGCAATCTAGTTGTCGAAGTTTCTTTTTGAATAAAACAAAAATACTAAAAAAAAAACGTCTTTGCATATCATTCATCATTCTCACATAACACATTTTTCTTATCTTTGAGTCTCACGTATGTATCACGATTCTAGAGTTAAACTATCTCACTCATATAATACTCGGTCCAATCGACAAAAGAAAATGGACGATCTCGAGGAAGAGAACAGAGAGCTGAGAGAAGAAATCGACGCTCTGAAGGAAAGTTTGGAAAAACTTCACAATGACATGCAATCTCTGGCAGCAGCTCAAGAGCAGCGGTATCAAAAGACTGTAATTTCGGAGATCACATCTACGCCCATAATGGAGACACATGAGAATCATCCTCGGTACAACATGCCTAAAAGTTATCCTTGGGGCATGCCTCTCAAGTTTATACCTGAAGGATATATCCTTCCAGTCACTGAAAACCCAGAAACTGTAGCAGGAACCATTGGACCTGAAGGTTACAAACTTTGGGAAAGCGAAGATGCAAGGGTTACAACAGCAACTCCTAAAGGTTACAAACTTCAGAGCACCGAAGTGCCAAGAGTCACTGCTATAATGACCATACCGCAATCAGTGGTACACATTGTCCAGGAAGAACAGATCCCACTTGTAACTTCTGGTGGAAATGAAGACGTGTACGAAAGGATGAATGAGTTCCAAGAACAATTCTTCGAAATGCAGAAGAAAATGCATGCCATTCGCGGTCAAGATTTGTTTGGAAAGGATGCCGCAGACCTCTGTTTGGTCCCTAATGTAAAGATACCGCACAAATTCAAGGTGCCTGACTTTGAAAAATACAAAGGCAACTCTTGCCCTCAAAGTTATTTGGTGATGTATGCTTGAAAATGTCTACCCAGACAGAAAATCAACAGCTATTGATCCATTACTTCCAAGACAGTTAACCGGTGTCGCACTCAAATGTTACATGGGTTTAAACCACACCAAGATTAGTACTTTCAGAGATCTCGGGGCAGCCTTCGTTCAGCAGTATAAATACAATTTGGACATGGCACCGGATTGGGATCAGCTCAGAGCAATGTTAGAAAAGGACAAAGAAACTTTCATAGAATATGCTCAGAGATGTCGTGAAATTGCCGCCCAAATATGTCCCCCTCTTGAGGAAAAGGAGATGACCAAGATCTTTTTAAAAACCTTAAGCTCACTTTATTACGATCGAATGGTCGCTAGTGCACTCAGTGACTTTACTGAAATGGTGAACATGGGAGTACACCTTGAAGAAGCAGTCTGAGAAGGACGATTGGTCAAAGATGCAGAGCCATCAAGCAGTACCAAAAGATACGGTAGTGCTTTCCAAAAGAAGAAAGAACAAGATACCAGTAACATCTCTCTGGAAAGCAAAGGCGAAGGTATCAACCAGTAGCGGCGATAACTCCCGCTATCAATCCAGCGCTGGCTCCAACTTATCAACCTCAGGTTGCTCAGAGCCAACTAAGTCAACAACAGTATCGACAAAGGACACAACAGCCTCTCCAGCAGGCTCGTCCTTAGTATAACAACAATAATCGTATGACACGACCATCAGGGTTTGACCCTATACCGATGTTGTACGCAAAACTATTTTTGCTTCTACGGGCCAAGGGGCACGTCCAAACCAGGACTCCTCTTATAGTACCGGAAAATTCTCCTTTTTGGTTCAAAGCAGATCAGACTTGCCATTACCATCAAGGAGGATCGGGGCACAACATTGAAAATTATCTCAGCTTCAAGTCTGACGTATATAAGCTTGTCAGGAACGGGATCCTATCTTTCAAAGATACTAATCCGAATGTTCAGACGAACCCATTACTGCAACACGAAAAGACTGCAGTAAATTTAATAGAGGAAGAATTTAGCCACAGTTATCAAATTCACGATGTTCTCCTATTAGGAACCAATCTGGTGAGGATTCATTGCAGACAGAGCGGGTACGGTCAGGTAGCGTCTCATAATTACCACCAGTGTGATATTTGCTCAAAGAACAATCAGGGGTGTTCCGTAGTGCAATCAGCATTACAAGAACAAATGGATCTGGGATGGATTCAGGATCACAGGATCCGTGAAGTAAACATGGCCCACGCACATCCCAACATTGTTCAGAACCATAACATTCTTGCGATGAACGTCAATTTGGTGGCAATGCATTCAAGGCAGAGTCAATATCATAATTTTCCACGACACAATTACAACACTTGTCTGATATGCTCAACAAGCAATCAGGGATGCTCTTTTGTACAAGAGACCCTCCAACGTCAGATAGATATCGGATGGATCCAAGACTACCATGAAAGAAATAACCATCAACTCAATATGGTCCAGATATTTGACATATGCTTGATGAATACCACTCTGGTATAATTACATGCTAAACAAGTCAGACTCGGCTTTCTGGCTTCACACGATTATCAAGATTGTGAAGGATGCTGTGAAGATGACCAAGGGTGTGTGCTTTTACAAAGAACACTTCAACACCTTTTGGACCACTGGTGGCTTCCAATCTAATTGGATGAAGCTACACAACAGATTAGCATGACTGATGGAAACCCCGATAGACATCAAAGTTATGATGTCCGCTCAATGGAAACAAATCTAGTAAAGATGCACTGCATACAAAGTGGGTGGGGACGGGTACCACCGCACAATTATGAGCGCTGTAGAGTATGCTCAGAGAACAACAAAGGATGCTATCTCGTACGAGCGGCTCTTCAAAATCAGTTAGACTGGAAAGAGATTCGACCATGTTCAAGTTCTGGGTCGATCAACGTGATACAAGACTCTCTCCCTCATCAAAGCGAGAACGTTGTCGTAATCTCTGATCATGGAATAACCAAGGACGTTTGCACCATAATCCCTCTACTCAATGAATCAAGAATCCCTCTTGATAGTAGAAGAGTTCCCAACCCGGAACAGATTGAGGTTGCCTATAACGGTCAGAGAAATAAAAAAGCTCATGTGGTTATCTACCTTCCAAGTCCAATACCGTACAAGTCGGATAAGTCTATCCCTTACAAATATGGTGCAACGACCATCAAAAATGGAAAGGAAACTCCATTACCCTCCATTGTGAACATTAGCGACATTAGTCGAGTTACCCAGAGCGGTCGAATCTTCAACAGAGGAGTTGGAGAACCTGCAAAAGGAAAAGGAACCTCAAACAGAAGTCCCAAATCAACAAGTCGGTCAATCCAGTAATCTGGAACTTATAAAGAACAACGATGAGATGTTGAAGCTCATCCAGAAAAGAGAGTACAACATTGTGGACCAACTGTTGCAAACTCCGTCTCGAATCTCTGTGTTATATCTCCTGCTTAGTTCTGAAGCTCACAGAGAAGCTCTGCAGAAAGTCTTAGAGCAAGCCTTTGTGGAACAAGACGTAATTATAGAACAATTTGACAACATTATTTCCAACATCACTTCCTGCAACAACTTAGGATTCAGTGATGAGGAACTGCCGGAAGAAGGCAAGAATCATAATATGGCGCTTAACATTACAATCAACTACCAAGACGATGCTTTAGCCAACGTACTGGTGGACATCGGGTCATCTTTGAATGTTATGCCAAAATCAAATCTGATACGACTATCATTTCGAGGAGCCCCGATGAGAGGCAGTGATATCATTATCAAAGCCTTTGATGGATCTCTAAAAATAGTTATCAGGGAAGTCGATCTTCCCATAACCATCGTTCCTCACACTTTCCAAGTCACTTTCTAGGTCATGGACATCCGGGAAGCATACAACTGTTTAATAGGAAGACCTTGGATACATGAAGCTGGGGCAGTCACTTCATCACTTCACCAAAAGTTGAAGTTCGTCAAGAATGACAAGCTAGTCACAGTCTGCGGAGAGCAAGCCTTAATTATGAGCAACTTATCATCATTCTCCTGTGTAGAACCGGAAGAGGTTGTTGGAACTCAGTTCCAAGCTCTCTCGGTGAGCAATGAGAATCGACCCAAAAAAGTGACGTCGATTTCCTCATACAAGGACACTCTCGAAGTGATCAAGAGTGATAACATAAAGGGATGGGGAAAAATTGTAATTCCTACGGATAACAAGACAAAGAAGGGTCTTGGTTTCTCTTCAACCTGTACCCAAACTGCCAAGAAAGATGAAAGTTTGCATCCCGTTCAGAACTTCTTCCACAGTGGAGGCTTCCTCCACCCGGTGTCTCAAGAAGTACACACCATCAATGAGTGTGACTCCTCTGATATAGATGGGGAATGGAAATCTTATCTCAATAACAACAGCTATATGTCTCAGGAAGAAGTGCATATGCCCTTCTGTTTTCCAAAACAGAACCCAAGATATATACCAAGGTCAGACGTCAGGATGATCTACGGAGATTGTGATCCTGAGGGATGTCGTGCTCCACCTAACTCATTAGAAGATGATCTAATGAAAGACAACTTTGACCTAAATTATTATGATCCCTTGGATGACTTACCTATCTGGAAGCCGTACACAGAAGGCTTGGGGAAAAGAGTCAGTCGAACTATGCCTATCAGCTGAGTAATATTGAAAAGAATACCCACGTCCCCACCGAGCCATGAGATCATTACTCGGGACATTCTGAAGATAACCAGCACTGTAGTAATGAATCTACAAGGATTATGGGGCAAGAATTCATCAACTATGCTTTTCCTGAGGTCAACGTCATCGAGGAAGATGACTTGTCCACTCCCACAGAGGTATGTGACACCTTAGGACAGCCGAGTGGCAAGTATGACTTCTTAGTCAAGTACACCGCTCCTGAAAGATCTCGCATTAGATACGAGGACATCCAGCCAACTGGATGGGGAGATCCTCTTGAGAGTGAAAACACTAGGGAAGATACAATAGAAGAGTTTGTTTATGACAATTCTGCTTGGGAGGAAGACTCTAATGATCCTACTACGCTAGAAATCATCTTTGTTTCTGAGGACAAACCAAGAAAGAAGGTACCAGACTTTGTGATTCACCGAGGAGTTCGTCGCCAATGGGTTGTTGTCGATGTCTCGAAAGTCGTCCATAAGCCTAAGTAATTACCGTCTTTGTTTTAACCTTTCACCCTGCCTAGGTGAAACGGATGTTTTATAGGGCTCGCTTTTCTGTAAATGTCCCTCTTCGCTTAGCCCAAAGCGATAGAGTTTTGTTTTATAGGGCTGTATTTCAAGAATCGACAAATCATAAATAAATAATGTCATTATGTAATTTCTGCAGTTATTGCTGTTTTCACTTTTCGTTTTTCCAGGAAATAGTAAAACAACCCAAAACAAAATAAAAACAAGCATTTTTCAGAAAATACACTGCACACACTCTTGGATTCTCTCTATCTTTGCTAAAAAATGAATCATTAAGTCATGCAGATTGCTTATTTTAAACCCCGTTGAAACATACGATCCAACGCCTTCTCCCAACTTTGAATTCCCAGTATTTGAAGCTGAAGAAGAAGAGAACGAAGAAATTCCTGAAGAGATCTCCCGACTACTCAGGCAAGAGGAAAGGACTATTGAGCCTCACAAAGAGCCGTTGGAAACGGCCAGTTTGGGTTCATTGGAAGAACAGAAAGAAATTAAAATTGGGGCACTGCTCCGTCCCACTGTCAGAGAAGACTTGATAAAACTTCTCAAAGAGTTTCCACATGTATTTTCTTGGTCCTATTAGGACATGCTAGGGTTGGATACCAGCATCGTGGAACATCATTTACCACTAAAAGCAGAATGTCCTCTGGTAAAACAAAGGCTGAGACGGACTCATCCAGATATGGCTATAAAGAGTAAAGAGGAAGTGCAGAAACAGATCGAACCAGGTTTCCTCGCCACCTCAGAATATCCTCAATGGCTAGCTAACATAGTGCCAGTTCCGAAAAAGGACGAAAAAGTCAGAATGTGTGTAGACTATAGGGATATGAACAAAGCAAGTCCAAAGGATGACTTCCCCTTACCACACATAGACATGCTGGTAGACAGTATAGCAAAGTTTAAAGTCTTCTCCTTCATGGATGGATTCTCGGGCTATAATCAAATCAAAATGGCGCCGGAAGATATGGAGAAAACTTCATTCATCACCCCATGGGGCACCTTTAATTGCAAGGTAATGCCATTCGGTTTAAAGAACGTCGGGGCAACCTATCAAAGGGCCATGACAACTCTGTTTCACGACATGATGCACAAAGAAATTGAGGTGTACGTCGATGACATGATTGCCAAATCTAAGACAGAAGAAGAGCATGTGACACACCTGTCAAATCAATTTGAGCGTCTGAGAAAATACAAACTCTGCTTGAATACCAATAAATGCACGTTCAGTGTTCGCTCAGGAAAACTGTTAGGGTTCATCGTCAGCCAGAAAGGAATTGAGGTTGATCCTGACAAGGTCAAGGTCATTCAGGAAATGCCTTCTCCAAAGACTGAAAAACAAGTCAGGGGATTTTTGGGACTTCTGAATTACATCTCAAGGTTCATATCCCTCATGCCCGCGACATGCGCGCCAATCTTCAAACTACTCAGAAAGAATCAAAGTTGTGTATAGATAGAAGACTTCCAAAGAGCTTTCGACAGTATCAAAGAATATTTGTTGAATCCGCCTATCCTGTCTCCTCTAGTGGAAGGGAGACCGCTGATCATTTACCTAACGGTCTTGGAAGACTCCATGGGTTATGTACTTGGCCAACAAGACAAGACAAACAGAAAAGAGTCAGCCATTTACTAACTGTGAAACTCGGTATTCAATGCTCGAGAAAACTTGTTGCGCTCTGGCTTGGGAAGCCAAACGTCTTCGCCAGTACATGATTTGTCACACTACTTGGTTAATCTCTGAAATAGATCCAATCAAGTACGTTTTGAAAAGCCTGCTCTCACAAGAAGGATTGCTCGTTGACAGATGTTGTTATCAGAATATGACATTGAGTACCACGCTCAGAAAGCTGTCAAAGGAAGTATTTTAGCCGATCATTTGGCTCATCAACCGATTGAAGATTAGGAATCAGTCAGATTTGACTTCCTGGACGAAGATGTCATGTACTTGAAAATGAAAGATTGTGATGAACCGCTACCCAGTGAAGGACCAGAACCAAGATCCCAATGGGAACTAATATTCGACGGAGCTGTCAACACTTACAGAAATGGAATTGGGGCAATCATTGTAACACCTCAGGGTACCCATATCCCTTTCACTGCTAGACTGACGTTCAAATGCACAAACATTGAGGCCGAATACGAAGCTTGTATCATGGGTCTCGAAGAAGCAATTAACTTAAGGATTAAGAACTTGGATGTGTATAGAGACTCAGCCCTGGTTATCGATCAGATTAAAGGAGAATGAAATACATACCAATCAGGACTGATTCCTTACAAAGATTACGCGAGAAGGTTGTTACTATTCTTCAACAGAATCGAGTTTCATCACATTCCTCGTGAAGAAAATCACATGGCTGATGCACTAGCCACTCTCTCTTCCATGATTAGTGTAGGTCAATGGAATGACGTACCTAAAATGGACATAATGCGCCTTGAAAAGCCCGCCTACATCTTCAAAATTGAAGCAGTCATATATGACAAACCTTAGTATCATGATATCAAGTGCTTCCTTCAAAGACAAGAGTACCCACTGTGGCATCCAGGAAAGACAGGAAGACTCTCAGAAGGCTGGCTGGCAACTTCTTCCTGAATGGTGAAACACTCTATAAGAGAAAATTCGACATGGTTTTGCTCAGATGCGTAGACAGACCAGCAGCAGAAATGCTGATGAAAGAAATTCATGAAGGATTCTTTGGCACTCATGCCAATGGACACGCAATGGCGAGGAAATTTCTGAGAGCAGGGTACTATTGGTTGTCAATGGAATCTGACTGCTACAAGTACATGAAGAGGTGTCACAAGTGTCAGATATACTCCGACAAAATTCATGTACCGCCAACGCATCTCAAAGTTCTATCTTCCCCGTGGCCTTTTTCCATATGGGGAATCGACATGATTGGCTTGATCGAACCTAAGGCTTCAAACGGACATCGGTTCATCCTGGTAGCCATTGACTATTTCACCAAGTGGGTCGAAGCAGCGTCGTACGCTAATGTAACCCGACAAGTGGTAGTGCGATTTATCAAAAACAATATCATCTTCCGTTATGGTGTTCCAAACCAGATCATTACAGAAAATGGATCTAACTTGAACAATAAGATGATGAAAGAGTTGTGCGCTTAGTTCAAGATCGAACACCATAACTCATCTCCCTACCGACCTAAGATGAACGGAGCGGTAGAAGCGGCTAACAAGAACATCCAGAAGATTGTTCAAAAGATGGTTGTAACCTACAAAGACTAGCACGAGATGCTACCCTTTGCTCTCCACGGTTATCACACATCTGTCCGCACCACAACATGGGCAACCCCTTTCTCTCTAGTATATGGTATGGAGGCAGTTCTCCCCATAGAAGTAGAGATCCCATCAATCCGGGTATTGATGGAAGCTAAGCTAATAGAAGCAGAATGATGTCAAAGCAGGCACAAAGAATTGAACCTAATAGAAGAAAAGAGAATGACGGCTCTAGGCCATGGTTAATATCAGCAAAGAATGAAGAAAGCGTTAGGAAAAAAGGTCCGACCCCGTGTCTTCAGGAAAGGAGACCTCGTGCTCAAGAAGATACAGTCATTTCTCACTGATTCCAGGGGCAAATGGACTCAGAATTATGATGGCCCCTATGTGGTCAAGAAAGCCTTCTCAGGCGGCGCCTTGAGACTCGTAACCATGGATGGAGAGGCGTTTTACCTACCCCACGGATGTTGATGTAGTCAAGAAATACTGTGCCTAAATAAAATAAAATAAAACATCTCGGTGGATTGAAAAGCCGAAAGGGCGGTCCAGGCAAAAATTTGAGACATAAGCAAAAAAAATCATCCCGATGGATTGGAAACCTCAAAAGACAATCTAGGAAAAAGTTAGGGATTCATGGCAAGTAACTACGTCCGACAAGGTTAAAACCCCCAACAGTAATGCCATCCATCAGGAAAACTTCAGTCAAGGTCACCTTCGACAAAAGCCCAGAATGTCCAAAATTCAAAGTTGGTAGAAGGATAGCAGTCGTTATGTTTCAATGTAGCCCCTTTTCCCTTAAATTACCATTTTTTTAAACTTTATAATGCTCTATGGGATCATACGCTCAGCTGATTTCCATCCTATCAATAAAATTTGAGCCTACTGCTTTTGTTCGCAATTCTCATTTATTTTACTTTACAGAATGACATTTTTTTTAACATGATCAACGATTCTTGAAACACAAAAAATGAATTTACTTGTCAAATTTTCTTCTACTTTTAAAATAAAGATGGCAATTCTTTTTGACTACTGAACATGAAAAGGAACATCGATGGCTTCTCCGGAAGTGATTAAACCTCAAAACGCAGAATCAAAGTACTCCTTCTAAACCAATGCACCTGAATGAAGGATCAATTATTTTAGATGAAATGTCTCATCTGATATCCCTGGCAGAGTTCTTTCCTCTGAAGACCAATTGATGATTTTCTCCTCACAGGGACTACCTCTCCTAAGCAAGAGAGGATTGATATCTTAACCCAATGGTACTTTTTGTCCCCCGCAGTGGCCGAGTATCTAGTCATGTTCATCCACTAGTCTGTATGTCGCGTTAGTTTTGTCAACATAAACATATTTACATCATGCGTTATTTATTCATATTCATATGCATTACCATCACTCTGGTCATATTCATCCCCAAGTGATAACGTCCTCTCGCCAATAAGGTTGTCAGTTCTGTCCTCGTCAAGAAATGTATCGTCTGAGAAACCTATCCCTATTTTATTTCTAGATTGGAAACTGCCCTCGACCACTTTGATAACTTGAACCTCTGAAAGGCAAGAAGACATTCGACAGACACCTTTGGAACATCACTCTTCACCATTGGAGATGGTATTTTTCGCTTTCCCGGATTAAGGAAAATCCCCAGAGAAAGCCTCTTAACCGAATACTCTCGGCAATACATCAAATTTTCTCCCAAGAAATTCGATGTTAATGAATTCATCAGCACCTCAAAATTGGATCACATCACATGGAATTTCTCCGAAATGATCTCGAAGAAAAATATGATGTAATCTCACCAAGTGAAAAGCGGTCTCTCAAGATACTCGTTTTCCCCAGTAGAGTCAACAAATGGCATCTCCAACAGAGAGGTTTGCACACCTCTACAGCTCAGACAAATGGGTTTCCCCAACAAGTCTGACATCAAATTTTTCCATCAAATGGCATCTCCCAAGTATAGCTCGGCGAGAAGTTTTATGAAGACCGCTACAAATAGCGTTCCTTGTCGAGGAAGGAACTCGACAAGAAGAAACTGAGACCAGTTTCATGGTTGAAGACCAGGGTCGAGGGGAGGTTTATTTCAGAAGAAACTGAGACCAGTTACATGGCTGAAGATCGAGATCGAGGGGAGGTTTGTTTCAAAAGAAACTGAGACCAGTTTCGTGGCTGAAGAGTAGGATCGAGGGGAAGTTTATTTCAAAAGAAACTGAGACCAGTTCCATCGTCGAAGACCAGGATCGAGGCGAAGTTTTACCCTTTTCTAAGTAACGTTACTTAGCAAAAGAAAATGGATGAGCAAACTGCTATTCATAACCACAGTCAAAATTTCGGGTATTCCGATATTTAATCCTCTTGCACCTTGAATGTCCAAATATCTTCGCCGTTCACACCTTCGGGTCCAAGAAGATTAAATAGGGGCATCTATCATACCCCAAATTTTGACCACCAAGTTTTCCCATCATTGTGTAAATCATCATCACAATATGGAAGTGCCATCATACCTCATCAATTTCCTCAAAGATTGTCGAGCATTCACTTCAACCAAGAATTAGGGTTTTAAGACCTCTCAGAGTACTCAGACAAAGGATCAATCAATAATGGACATGATCCTCAACTTGTCTAGCCTCTCAAACACCTATAAAGGATCAAGAGGACTCCCACATCAAGAATCAAGCACAAGGTTGTAAAATTCCAAGTGGATCAAGCCTTAAGATCGCTAGTTTCAACCAGGGCCCCCAGATGAAAGTTTTCATCTGGGCATGAGCCATTACTTTAAAATATGACCCAAGATGCTCAAAGAGACCTCACGGATCCAATCATCAAGTCAAAACAACCTCAGGGGAAGCATTCATAAAAAATCAGGAATTAGGGTTTCTTGACCTAATTCACCCCTAAGCTGACTTTTGAGGCTAGACATGAACCAAAACCTTAAGACATGATTTAAGGGCCTCAAATACACCACATTGGTCCATTTACAACAATGGATTTATCTAAGAAGCTTGATTCATAAGTTTTAATTTCATCTAGACCACAATTAGGGTTTTTAAGGAAAAGTCAACTGTGCGTTTGACTTTTGACCAAGACATGTCCCCAAACCTTGGGACATGATTCAAGACACCCTAAAACACCTATGGAATCCATCCATTAGGTTTGAATTAGGTCAAGGACTTGATTTCATGAAGGATCACACAATTTGGAATTCATCTAACAAAAAAGTCAACTGTGCCTAAAACCAAGTTTGACCTTTTGGAATTTTTCACAAATATGATTCCCCTAAGTCAAAAACATTTTTAATGTATGATATTGATCATCATTCATCAAGAAAAATCAAGAAAAGTGAGGTTTCTTGTAAAAGGGGCAACTATAAGAAACTTAAAATTTTCTAAGTTATGGAACAAAAGTGATTTGATACCAACTTTACAAAGTCATAACTCCTAAACTACAAGGCCATTTGCTTCCATCCAAAGCTCAAATGAAAGTCCACATGACATACTTCAAAAGTGTTAACTACATCAGATTCCAAATCCTCATGGATTTTGAGTTATGGATTGATCAAAATCACAAAAAGTGAAAATGACCACTTTTTCCAACACTTGGTGAAATTTTCAAAAAGTCAGAATCTGTTTCACTTTTTCCAAACTTTGAGGTCCTTTTTCACCTTGATCCAAAACGAACCAGGTCCATTGGTGGACATCAAAGTTAAAGCATGTCATGAGAGCTTTCCAACAAGTACCAGATCATCTCCAAATTCAATTTGAGTAGGGAGTTACAACCCTTGAAACATGGCATCAAGGACTGGTTTCTTCCCAAGACAGATTATAGGTCATTTGCTCAAATTGACCAATTTATGTAATTACAAGTCTTGTAATCCTTTTAGAAACATTGAAGATCAGATCAAAGCAAAAGATCTCTGAGCCACAAGCCTCCCAAGACAAAAGATCATCATGTAGGCAAGTGAAATTCAATGTTCCAAATCCAAAAACTCCCATTTTATTTTAAGGCATTCAAGAGGTGCATTGAGGTGGCATGGACTGAGTCTTTAAACACTGAATGAGTCAAGCCTTAGCCCTGCATAAAAGGAACATAGGCCTGCTGCACTGACCTAAGTCAATGGCCAAAGAAGACTTGAATTCCTTTATGCAATCATTGGCCACAGACCTGTACCAGTTGTCATTCACTATTGATGCCAAAATAAACTTGCTCTACTATAAATAGAGCTTATTTGTGATCAGTTTGAGTACACAAAAGCACCCAAACTGATGCTTTCCTCAAAATCACTTTCAAAAAACCAGATTTTCCTTCTATTTCAAGTCACTATCGAATTTTGAAATAGGAAGCAATTCAAACTAAATCATTTATGCCAACACCTCATATACATCATATATGAGTGATCCATGTCCTTGAAACACATCTAGAACATCAGAATCACAAAATCACCATCCATTTGCTCAAGCTTTTGGTCTGTTTGCAGTTGAGGTGCCACAACAAGTTCTGGGCTGATTCAATCCATTCCAAGCCTTCAAACATATTACTTGAGGTCCATTGAAGCTGTCCAGGTCATCATACAACATCTGTAACACCTCCAACATAGAATTCGATCACCAGCTGCAAGAGGTAAGCCTGAAGCCTTCAAACTCCATATTACATGCATCATAAATGAATTTTTGAGTTACCATCTTGTTTCTGCATGTATATAGAGTGATAACCCTCAATCAATTGCCATGTATGAATCGTGTATGAAATTTCATAGTGTTCATGCTGAAACTAGGGTTCTTGGTCATCCTCTGATTTCTCCCTCCACACTTAATATAAATGCAATTCATCTATATGGTTGTGATCCTTGTTCAAAAACGAGCAAGATTGGTGTTTGAATCGTGCAAAACCATTGAGTAATCAGAGAGAAAAGTGAGAAAACGCAAATCTGGGCAAAACAGAGTCGCGCGTATTCTTCCCTTTTTCTTGGCGCCCTTTTTCAAATTTTCAAATATTTAAATTTTTGATGTTTTATTTAATTGATTTCAAAAATGAATTTCTCTCTCATTTTTTATCATTTTTGATTGGTTTTTTTAAAAAGTCACAAAAATGTTAAATTATTTTATTTTACAAAAAAAAATCCAATTTATATTATTTATTGAATATAGTTAGAGTTTTTGTAATTTATTTTATTTTATTTGTTTTTAAACATTTTAAAATGAAGTTGTCACCTTGATCTTTTCATTCCAAGTGAATTTCAAGCTTTCATGTGATTAAACATGATTTTTCAAAATATTTTTCAAAGTTGACAACTTGTTTTTGAATATATTTGATATTTTATATCATTTTTTATTTAATTTCCTTTGAAAATTATATCTTTTAAATTCAAAATTAGGGTTTTCTCTAAATTTTGATTTTTTAAATTTCACATAAACACTTTGGGCCTCTTGGTAGAGTGTAAGTCCCACCCCTTTGTAAATAAATAAATTTTGGGCCTCAGTCATTGTGTAAGTCCCGATATGATTTCAAAAACCTCGACGCGATCGCCGTTTTTAAAATAATTTTCATCTGGGCCTACCCTTGTGTTGTAAGTCCCATCTTTATTATTTTCTAACATTTTTGAGCCTCTAATAGAGTGTAAGACCCATCCCTTGTCACACACAAACTTGTTGGGCCTCAGTCATTGTATAAGTCCCGTTACGTTTTAAAATCTCGGCGCGATCGCCAGTTTCAAAACAATTTTCAGCTGGGCCTAACTTTGTGTTATAAGCCCCATCTTGTTTCTTTTCAAACATTTTTGGGCCTCCAATAGAGTGTAAGACCCAACCCCCCTTTGTACATAAATAAATTTAGGCCTAAGTCATTGTATAAGTCCCAGTACAGTTTTCAAAATAACGGTGCGATCACTGTTTTTCATCTGGGCCTCTCCTTTAGTTGTAAGCCCCATCTCTTATTTAAAAATAAACTCTTGGACCTCTAATAGAGTGTAAGACCCAACCTCTTTTGTAAATACAATAAATTTGGGCCCTAATAATTGTATAAGTCCCTCTGTTGTTTTCAAAACTACGACGCGATCATCGCCTTTTCAAAAGAATCTATATGGGCCTCTCCTTGAGTATAAGCCCCAAACTTCCTTTTTAAAACAACTTTCCTTTTGATTTATATTCAAATTCATAATTGTTATCAAAACTTTCTTCAATTTCTTAAATAACTAACCATACAGATGTGTTTATAATACTGGAAGCTTGCTCACCTGTAAGTTCTACCAGCTTTCATTTACATATTTGCTTATATATATATGCCTGTATATCTGCTTAGAGTTTTCCCCAGCAATTAAATCTAGGATTAGATCAAGCCAATGGTCACTCTTTCAACACAGTCAAAGCTAGTTCCCAGTAGGAAATTCCTGATACAGACTTGCCTCCTCTTGGGCTTATACAATATGGAACAGAGAAAGGCATTATTCCCGGTGAAACTTTTCTCAAGATTGTCACTATTAGAAATTTGTCTAGAAGTTCATTTCCCCAGAGAGGATTAATTCCCGGTGAAACCTCTCTTGAATTTCTTCAAACCCTAGAACTGTTCACTAAAGAAAGGATTATTCCCGGTGAAACCTTTCTTGAACTTTTCGTAAGTTTGGACCCACAGGCTTCCTAAAAGCATCCCCCAGCCTCCTCTTGGGCTTTGTACAAGGACCCTCAGGCTTCTTAGAAGTTCTCATCCTCCTCTTGGGCTTAGTACAAGGACCCAAAATACCTTCTACAGGTATAGGACAGAACCGAGTCATCATTTGTTAGAGCCGTCCTCTAAAGAGTCAAAACATCAGACCAACTTAGGGTTAATTTCTCATCCCTTAAAACATCACCCTCCTCTTGGGCATTATAAAAAGATCAATCTTCTCATGCCAGTAGACTTTGATAGTCTCACCTCCTTTTGGATCTCAAAGAAACCCTCAAGTTTCCTGAAAGCACAAGAAAAACCCTAATCATTTCATCTGAAATTCTGGTATCAGATATGTGATGTCAAGTCAAATGTCACAACATCAATATCTGTAGTATGAACAAGACAATAATAGTAACAGTGCTTAAAAACAATAAATAACACAGAGAATTGTTCACCCAGTTCAGTCTAGCAACCTACGTCTGGGGGCTACCAAGCTAGGGAGGAAAATCACTATTAGTAGTATCAATTTGTAGATTCTACAGTCAACACACCAATTGACAATCTACTCACTTAATCACTAACCAATGACACTTCTACCTAAGACACTCTTAGGTATGAGAACCCTCTCACTCCCCCTTAATCACAGCAGTGATGAAAACAGAACAATTATAAAGTATAGAAGAACACACTTCAAAGACAATACTTGGTCTTGCTTAAAAGCTTCAACCAAGAACAAACACTCGTGCTTAAAAGCTTAGAGTGGACAAATTACAACTCAATTAAACAGTCCAATTCAAACATCAAAGAGATAAGAGAATGGCTCACACACGGCGCAAAAAGACTCAAACCCTAACACAAGTAATGCAACTCTTCAATTAAACTTCTTTTCCCAGCAAGTATGTTTGATACGTCTTTATATAGCAACTCTCTTCATGGGCTTGGGCAGCATTAACTCCCAGATTTTAATCTCACTTTCAAACACAATTAATCTTCAAATCTTTTAGCCCTAAAAATAAAACAGAATATACTTCATAGGAAATATAAAACGATTACATCAGATAAAATCTCCTCCAAGAATCTCGCCTGCAATCTCTCAAACAATCCTCATGATATATCAAAAAAACGCGCAACACATAAAACCACAGAACTGGAAGTTCTGTCCAAAGATGTTAAGACATCCGTCATGACATCATGCATAGAAACTACAACACACCACATGCAGAATGTTAGAAGCACATGTTAAGACATCCGTCTTGACATCATGAACAAACACATAGTTTTACCAAAATTTCTGCCAATAAAAGAACTAACAATCTCCCCCTTTGGCTAATTTTGGCTAAAACAACATCAGCACACATCAGAGATACCTGCAGAATAAACAAACCAAACACACCATACCACTAACATTCAGCAGCACTAAACAAAACAAAGGCTCCCCCTCAAGCCAAGGAACCACACATACCAGACCAGAAAGCAACATACAACACTAACATTCTTGAGTTAACACAGATCACTAAAAAACTACTGCATCCCCCCCTTAAGAGAAAACCATCAGTCAGCTGTGCCAAAAAAAACTACTAGTCATAATTGGCCAACCTAGTCTATACTATCTAGTCTACACTATCTCCCCCTTTTTAGCCATAATTGGACAAATTAAAGAAGTAGTCAGTCACAAACTGTCATTGTTAGATTAGATAACCTAGCCAGCAGTCAGTCACACAAGCTCTCCCTTGTTAGATCAACAATATAACCATAGCAAAATATATCATATTGAAGCTGTTAACAAGAGCAGTAGATACAAATTCAGTCACAAGCCAAGCACACGCAGGTGCCATCAGAAATCCAGAACAGCACACATAAGTGCCTAAAGAAAACCAAAAAGAAACAAAAAGAAAACACCAACATAGCCAACATAACCAGCAGAATCAATCTTCCTCATAATCATCAGAAGCATCTTCATCACCCTCATTATCAGTTGCTGAGCCACCCTCCTCAGAACCTGAAACATTTCCAACTTCCTTGGCATTATCATCCTCACAATCTTCACCCTGTTCTAAAGACTTAATCAATTTTTCAAGTCTCATCTTCCTGGCAGTGCTGGTGTTGATAACAACATCTAGATCTTTACAAGCTAACTTCAACTCATTGATCAGATCATTTTTGGTGCATGTCTTGTTGATACTTGTGCCTGATGTTGAAACAATATCTGGGACATGATTCCCTATAAACAGCTTAGGATGCAGAGACAATGTAGCCTTCCTCTTGCAAGCAATATCAGAGTTAGTTAAGATTCTAGGATGTTGATTCAAAATCATTCCACAAATAAGGGAAGGAAATGCTATGGGCATCTTAACAGCATTAGTTGTAGCATGCTTCACAATCTGATCAAAGATGTAATTCCCATAATCAAACTTGACCTTGTTGCCAACAGCAAAGATAAACCTCCCACTACTACGAAAACCCCATTTAACGACGCCAGCTTTAACATGGTTTCGTATCCCATCGTTGTATCAGGATTAAAAATTTATAACGCCATATTTAACGACAGTTGTATTACATAACCGTTGTAATACAAGCTGTGTAACAAGCTTCGATTCCCAGCTCTATATTTTTTTTCCATATTTTTACATTTTAACATGCTTGTATTAGAAGACTGTTGTACTACATGTATCACGCTTCGATTCACATCAATGTATTCTTTAGTATTTTTAAGTGCAATAGAGTATATATATAACTTTAAAAATAAAACTGTAAGAGATGAACATATATAGACATAATTTTATTTTAATATTCCATTGAGAGTACATTGATAAACATATTACATATCAAGATCATTATCAGAGCCCATAGCATAAAATGCATCTTCATAATCTAGACATCTCTCCTCACTCCCCTCATCGGAATCATAATATACAGGCCTCATTTTCATCTTTATCTTCTTCTTCTTCGGCTTCTTCTTCTTCTTCTTCTTCTTCTTATCCTTCCTTACCCTTAAGGCATCCCTGAAGTTGGTAGTTGCTGGTTGGACGACCTCCTGGGTTGGCGCCTGACGTTCCTCATTGAGGTTTCTAGGATTCTCATTTGTTGAACTCATTGTTACGAAGAATATATTATTTAGATATGTAAAATTGTCTATTTATAGATGGGGTTGAAGATGAAAAGACTAACAGTTTAATGCTTGTAATGATGATAACTTGTAAACCGTTCATATTCTGGAACTATATTTTCTTGTAAACCGTTCATATGTTGGGAAGTGCAACAGTTAATAATATCACGACGGTTATAAGTAATGACCGTAGCGATATCACTTATAATCCAGGCGTAACTTTAGGAAAATGTTGTTGCCTGGTGCCGAACCTTGTACCACGTATAAGGGGTATCGCTACGGTTATTATAACTAACCGTTGTGATATTATTAAATTAATATATAATCTATCATAACGGTTATTTAAGAAAACCGTTGTGAAACATTTACCTATATAAGGGAAATAACTTTCCCTTTTTGACAGTCGCGCCGTTTCCTTCACAGCGAAACCCTAGCACCCAAACTTCATCTTTTTTTAGAATCTGCGAAAAGAAATTCAAGAAGTATGAAGCTTTTGATTTAAGCTTTTTCCTCCTTGAATTCCTTCTTGCAGAGTCTAAAACTAGATGAACATGGTGATGATGCTGGCGTAGCAAGCGTAATGTACATATTGTTTATCGAAAATAAGGTATTCTTCCACTTCAATCTTTTTGTTAGATAGTACTCATTATCTCGTTTGCTTCATGATGCTTTTGTTGATTGTTCTCTTTTTGCGCAGATTCGACTTCAATGCTTCACAAGCAAGGTGAACTTCATTGTTATGGTACAATCCCACTTCTTAGTGTTTTCTTTCAACTTTTGCTTGTTTTGTTTTGAATACTAACTAATTTTCTTCATTGCTTCCCACTTCTTAGGGTTTGTTTCTAATTTTGCTTGTTTTGTTTTGAAGAATAACTAATTTTCTTCATTGCTTTCCCACTTCTTAGGTTTGTTTCACATGGTGATGATGATGGTGGTACATATATATATGAATTCATTCTAATAAGGTACATATATATGAATTCATTCTGATATTGTACATATGAAATTTAGTTTATTATTCTGATATTGTACATATGAAATTTAGTTTACTATTCTGATATTGTACATATGAAATTTAGTTTATTATATACTATGTATATTGTTTGTTTTACTATCCTTTTAATGAAAATACAATCTGTTAAATTGGTATCGAAACTTATAATCTGAAAATTAAGATGTATTTGAAAACCAACCATTATCATGTCAATGTTTTTCGAATCGCATCCATTTCATTCAGCACATTGAATGTTCCTTAACGCATAATATACGATTCAACGGTCTGATTCCTTCTACACATCGATATCTTTTATATTATATAGTTTACCTATTCATCGCCAAAAATCATCGTGGTTTTTATGATCATGATTGTTATGATGATAAAATCGCGATGATTTTGGGCAATGGAGAGGTAAACTATATAATTAAAAATATCGATGAGTAGAGTGAATCAGACCATTGAATCGTATATTATGTGTTAAGGAACATAAAATGTGCGGAATGAAATGGATGCAATTCGAAAAACAGTGGTGTGTTTAAGTTGGTTTTCAAGAATATTTTAATTTTTCAGATTATATATTTCCTTACCAATTTAATGGTTGTAATTCTTTAACTAGGTGTATGGTAAAACAAGCAATATACATTTGTATATAATAAACTAAGGGTACATGTAACAACGGTTGAAACTAATATTCGTTGTGATTGATAATATATTTCACAACGGTTGAAACTAATATCCGTTGTGATTAATAATATATTTCACAACGGTTGATACAACTAACCGTTGCAATATATAGCGCGTTTTCCAGAATACAACAACGGTTTTCAGACCGTTGTAGAAACATCGAAGATACAACAACAATCTACATAACAACGCCTTCGCCCGCGTCATTATATGTCATTCCCAACCGTTGTTAAATGGGTTTTTCGTAGTAGTGTCCCTAACCTTACAGCTATGGTAGTTTTGTGATTTGTAGGTACCCAGTTTGCAGCCCCAATCCTATACAAAATTGCATATTTGACACTTAGTTGGCTAGCAGGCAATTTACCTTTCAAGGGCCAACTAGTCACTTGACTAGCAGTGATCACCTTGCACACATGATTGTCAGTAACCTCCAGTTCACACTCCTCTCTATCACTCCTTCCCAAGTACTTGTCGATGGCACTAGGAGAGAAATGAATACATTTACCCCTAACATAAACCTTCATAAAATTCACACTTCTACCATCAGCAATATTAGCAGGAATGTCCACAATGAATTCCTTAACCAGCACATCATAACACTTTGAAAAATCTGACACAGTCTTTAATAATCCTGCAACATGAATCAACTCCATGATTTCCTTGACCTCCAAGGCATCCTTACCAAGCTCTCTCTCCAGAGCAATTCTTCTCAGATAAACATACTTCCACTTACTCACATTTTCAACAGAATGGAATGAAATATTGTCTAAAGGGACATCAGGAACTTTGTTAACAATCTTCTTACTAGCAGCCTTCTTCTCAGGATTGATGTCCTGGACATCCTCCTCAACATCAAAGTCTGAGTCACAGTCAGACCTAGCCTTCCTTTTCTTGGAGTTGGTAGCCACCTTGCTCCATGATTTTGTAGGACCAACCACAGACTTCTTCTTACCACTACCAAGAGACCCTGTCATAGCAACAACCTTCTCTTTTCTTGTCTTCATCCTTTTTGCTATCCCAGGCACCACATTAGCTATAATCTCATTATTTGACAAATCATCCACATCCACCACATCAACTGGCTTCTTTCCTCTAGGACTAGAGGTACCTTTCTTAGCAGGTGATGTTCCAACATTTGTTTCAACATCAGCCCCACCTTCAGTTTCAGCATCTTCAAGAACAGACATAGCCAACCTGTGAAGATTGTCTTCAGCAGTTTGCCTATCATCGCTCTTACCCTCAGAGTGAGAGGCAGACATTTGAGCGAGTGGGCTCGATATCCCAGCCACAGAAATACCCTTTTCAAGAACCTTGGTAACTATCCTGTCAAGACTCTTATCTACCGAATACTCTTCTTCCTCACTTTGATTTTTATCACCTTGAGTAGAGTTCCCAGGAACAGATTTTTCTCCAAACAAAATTCCAGTGACAACCCTCCTAGCTTCACTATCATCAAACTTTCTAGACTCAGAAGGATCAGAAGGTTTACCTGTACTAGGACGTGTAGACCTCTTCGCCTGCAGCTTGCTTGGTCGTATCTTTTCAGAACCAGAGAGCGGAACCATAGATAGAGGCGCAATATCCAGAGCATCGTCAAGCAAGACCTTTTCAGTAGAAACCCTAGATTTAGCATACAAAGGATTTTTTGTAGCAGATTTCTTGGATGGTGAAGGCTGTTGTTGAGACATTGTTACTTTCTTGCAGCTGATTGTCAAACGGTTAGAAGAGCTTCTTTCTCCGGGAGAGAAGACGAACAAACAATATGAAGCAAAATGGAGGTAGCGTGTGGTAGTAAAGATGTGAAATGATTTCTTATGCAAAGGGGACTGCTTTTGTTGGAAGATTAAAAGGTAATAAATGGTATTTCCACACCAAAATAAATGACTTTTTAAATTTTTGAATTTTAATGAACATTGTCCACACGCCATTAACTTCTGTTGGCCTTCATAATTACACATTTCCAATTCTTCTCTTAGGGTTTCACATTGACTTGCATCTACATCCTTAGAGAGAATATCAGCAACCTTATTTTGTCTAGTGACATGTTCCAACTGAATGACCTTGTTTTCTTCAAGTTCTCTTCTGAGCAGATGATGAACATTAATGTGCTTAGTGTCCCTCAGGATGTCACAGTAAGATGTCATGACATCATGTTTGACATTATACTCAATTAGACTTTGTTTCACCTCTTTCAGATATAGATGACCAAGTCTTTGATGGTCAAAATCCACATCATCATCTTTGGCAATAGTACATATGGTGGAGTAACTGGACTCTTGAGGAACCAACAAGTAGCAATTATCTTTAGATCTAACTCCCCTCATAACAACTTCACTCTTCTCATTTGTCACTAAACATTCAGATTTTGTATAGCTGACCTCTAAACCTTCATCACACAGTTGACTGATGCTAATTAAATTAGCAGTCAACCCTTTAACAAGCAACACATTATCAAGACTAGGACCAACTGAACAATTCAGCTTTCCAATCCCTTTGACCTCACCTTTGGCTCCATCCCCAAAAGTCACATCACTTGTGGAATAAGATTTGACATCCACCAACAGGTTCTTGACACCTGTCATATGTTTAGAACATCCACTGTCAAAGTACCAATCTTCCATAGCTGAGGCTCTAATAGACATGTGAGCTAATAAGCTTGTAACAGCAACCTTGGGAACCCATTGTTTTTCACTTGTTGGAGTATTCTGATTTGATCTAGGTTGAGGATCAGGTTTAGGAAATCCATGCTGTCTGAAGCAAAATGGTTTTATGTGACCAAACCTTCCATAGTAATGACATCTCCACCTTTGAAATCCTCCTCTGAAATGGTTGGGATATCTTCTCCCTTGAGGATGTCTTCTCCCATACTGTTGAGGTGGTCTTCTGCCATGATGATGAGGTTGTCTTTTGCCATACTGATGAGGTTGTCTTCTGCTATGATGATGAGACACAAAATGATTTGGCCCATAAACCTGTACCTTCCCATGATGTCGCGACATCTGATGGGACATGATTTGTTTTGGTCCAGAAGTATGAACTTTCTCATGTTGTTGAAACATCTTATGAGACAGGTTCTGTTTCGTACCAGAAGAACTAGCATCTGAAGAAGGTTTCTTCTCACCCTCAAATCCCAGCCCAGTCATGTCTCCAGCCAGTTTTCCAGTCTAAAGAATGTCATCCAAGGTATCAGTCCCCTTGTTTAGCATTTTGATAGATTTGACCATTTGATCAAGCTTAGAGTTTAGCAGACTTACTTCATTCTCTAGATCAGTCTTTTCAGCCTTTAGCTGTACTATAACTTTCTTTTGCTTTTCCCCATCTAGACACACTTGTTCACTTCTAATGCACAACTCTCTATATGATTCAGCTAGCTCCTCATACGTAATCTCTCCATCACTTGAATCATTATCAAACTCACATATTCCAGTCATAACTCTGACATGCTTGGATGATTCATCTTCACTTTCAGTGTCCTCATCAGACCACGTGACAGGAAAACCCTTTTTCTGTTTAAGGTATGTGGGACATTCAGCTCTGATGTGACCAAAACCTTCACAACCATGGCATTGGATTCCTTTGTCATTATTAGGCCTATCCTCTTCTTTGGTTTTCTTCATCTGATAAGTTGACTTGTTGATGTCAGATGTGATGTTCTTGACATTGGGTTTATATCTCTTGTCCATTCTTTTCCACACCTTATTAAACTGTCTTCCCAGCAGAACAATGGCATTGGATAGCTCCTCCTGAGTTTCAGGACCACCCTCTTCCTCATCACCTTCCGTACTGGACACCAAAGTTATGCTTTTGACCTTCTTTTCAGATCTGTCATTCAGCCCTAATTCAAATGTCTGAAGTGAACCAATCAATTCATCTACCCTCATTTGGCTGATGTCTTGAGCTTCCTCTATAGCAGTCACCTTCATATCAAATCTCTTGGGAAGAGATTTGAGAATTTTTCTCACCAGCTTCTCATCAGACATCCTCTCTCCTAGGGCAGTAGAAGCATTTGACAGTTCAAGTATATTCATGTGGAAGTCATGAATGGTCTCTTCATCTTTCATCCTCAAACTTTCAAACTTGGTTGTTAGCAGCTGAAGTCTTGACATCTTGACCTTGGAGGTTCCTTCATGAGTTGTTTTCAGGATATCCCAAGCCTCCTTAGCCACCTCACATGTGTTGACCAGCCTGAAAATGTTCTTGTCAATACCATTGAATAAGGCATTCAAGGCCTTAGAATTCCCAAGAGCGAGTTCATCTTCTTCCTTTGTCCACTCCTTTTCAAGTTTCAGCTTTGACACACCATCTTTTCCCACAATGACAGGATGGTTCCATGCTTTCAAAACAGCCTTCCAAGCTCTACTGTCTAAAGACTTCAAAAAGGCAACCATACGAGGTTTCCAATAGTCATAATTTGATCCATCTAGAATAGAGGGTCTATTCACAAATCCACCACTCTCCTTGTCCATTGCACCAGAAAGTAACAACCCTAGATCTCACCCAGATACAGAGCAGGATGACCTGCTCTGATACCAATTGAAATTCTGGTATCAGATATGTGATGTCAAGTGAGATGTCACAACATTAATATCTGTAGTATGAACAAGAAAATAATAGTAACAATGCTTAAAAATAATAAACAACACAGAGAATTGTTCACCCAGTTCGGTCTAGCAACCTACGTTTGGGGGCTACCAAGCCAGGGAGGAAAATCACTATTACTAGTATCAATTTGTAGATTCTACAGTCAACACACCAATTGACAATCTACTCACTTAATCACTACCCAATGACACTTCTACCTAAGACACTCTTAGGTATGAGAACCCTCTCACTCCCCCTCGATCACAGCAGTGATGAAAACAGAACAATTACAAAGTATAGAAGAACACACTTCAAAGATAATACTTGGTCTTGCTTAAAAGCTTCAACAAAGAAAAAACACTCGTGCTTAAAAGCTTAGAGTGAACAAATTACAACTCAATTATATAGTCCAATTCAAACATCAAATAGATGAGAGAATGGCTCACACACGGCGCACAAAGACTCAAACCCTAACACAAGTAATGCAGCTCTTCAATTAAACTTCTTTTCCCAGCAAGTAGGTTTGATACGTCTTTATATAGCAACTCTCTTCATGGGCTTGGGCAGCATTAACTCCCAGATTTGAATCTCAGATTTGTAAGTGGCAAGCCTATGGATTATTTACATCCAAGCCAATGTCCCTCTCTTAGCATGAAAGGCTCCTAAGGAAAAATGGCATTGCTCTACACTGAGTTAAAATTTTCTCCTTTAGGACAAATCCCTCATAAAGGAAATTATGGAATTGCTGGATTCCATACATTCCAGTTAAAGTAATTCTCCTTTATAATCAGTTACCCAACAACTGTGATAAATAGATGAGATATATCCCTTTAGAGATGACAAATTCTCTCTCAGTCAAACCTTTAGCTTCAATATTGGGCTTTGAACAAGACACAAATAACCTTTAGCTTCAATCTTGGGCTTTGAACAAGACACCAAACATCTTTCCTCCCATAGAATAGAAGGAACTACGATTGCTCCGATTTCCCTGTTTTCTTTAACGGGAATACGTAGGCATAAGATTGAGAAATCTTAGCGAGCATGCATAACAAAAAATTTAGGTCCAGTGCCTTACCAAAAACATCGAAAAACCCAAAAATCAACAAAAATACTCTCTCAACATTCCCAAAGGCGAAACTTTCCCATTTTATGACAGATAAACACCAGTAGATAGATAAGGGAAGAAAATGCTAAACAATCTATGGATAACCATATATACGCTAGGTAATTGATAACTCCCCATTGTATAACCTGACCCCGGACCCCCCAATCGCTTAGCATTTGTTAAAGAAAACATTTACGTACAAGGTTAGTTTTAGATAGCTTCCCTTTCCTTTCCAACTTCATAGGATAAATAAGAAATCAGAAAGTAGCATCCAATTCCAACCAATGCGGTAAGGTGGTCGCGTCACCGACGAAAATCGCACGCTACACTCATCAATTCCCATGTACTTAAGGCTTGTGGCATACTATACTCATCGTATTTATTACGTATTTTGAAGTTGATTTTAAGAGCGAGAAGAGAAAGACTCAAAGGTCAAACGAAAAAGACTAAGGGATCTCCACCCTAAATGTTTTCATGCCTAATGGTCCTATAGTTGAGGATGAGAAATGGAATTCTATCCTAATGTTATCATACAAGAGATGGACCTTAGGTTGAGATTAAGAGGGAGCTAACTTAATGTTGTCAATCGAAGGATTGAGTGCCTAATGTTTATCCTACTCCGAGCTTAATCAGAAATTAAGTTGGACTAGGAGCCTTAAGGGAGCATGTGAACAAAGCACAAGTAAACATTACACAACTCAATCACAAACAAAATCAAGTACAAAACAAGACCCAGGAAAAGAGAAAATTCAAAGATGAAAGATCATGTTATCAAGTATTCAATTTAAGTACCACACAAAGTAAGAAGATTCAACAATCAATTCATAAGTGGCAAACATCAAAGTTAAATCAAGACATGCCTTAAACTTGAATCAAAGACACAAAGATGTATGAAATTAAACACTTATGCACATATTTCAATCATCATATGTCATGCTCAAAGGAAATCCAAAGATTAGGGTTGAAGAAGTTAGACAATGACAAACAAGTAGTGCACAAGCATTCATGATTTGAAACATCAACCAAACATCATCAATTAGCATGCCAAAGCAAAATGGATCAAGTTAGATAAGAATCCATACAAGTCAGTAGCTATATCATAACATTTTCAACACACTTGAAAGATTGAGAAATGAACACAAGAGCATCGAACATGCATCACATCATTAGTCACACACTTGTCAATAACTAGTTCATAAGAAACAAGTCACAAATGATTCAAGCAATGAGATTAGGGTTTGGAGTCATGATGAGGCAGTAGCATAAGTAATAAAATCAACCTAAAACCAATCTCATGATATCAAGAAGTTTCAACAAGTAAAAAAATTCAAAACATGCACAATCAACTAGGTAAGCATCAATCAACAGCATCCTGAAAAGGAAGCAAACATCCATTGAAAATAAAAGGGCACATGATCATGCAATTGGACATTGAAACATGGAGGTTAGAAGCTCAAACAAGGCATTCAAGCCATACAAAGGATTGATGAACCACAAGAAAATTCACACAAGAAACAAGTCCTAAAACTAGGTCGCAAGTTAGGAAATTATCATGTCAAAACAACATCCAAAATAAGCATCGTCCAAAAATATTTAAATGACCAACTAAATGTCAATCTAAGGCTCTATCTCATTACAAGACAATCAATATCAAGTGAGAAAAATATCCCAAAGAGAATTGTACAAGTGCATTATAAAAACCATTCAACAAGTCAAACATACTTCAACAATCAAGCATGAATTGGGCTCAACAAAAGCAATTAGAAAGTGGTCAAAAATTCATCATCAAAGCACCACAATATCACTCAATCATTAAGCATTTATGTGTCAAAACATGGAAAAAATATTGGCTCAAGAAGTTGCCTCAAAGTGCATCAAACACAAACCCTAATTTAAGGACAAACATGTATAAGCACCCTTCAAAAATAATTCCAAATAAAATAGAAAAATAATTGGAAAAAAAAATCATCATAAAATTCTGTAGACATAAAAATATTTGAAACATATTTATTTTTATTTTTATCATGAATGGAACAATTAAAATGAAATTAAAATGAAAGAAGAAATAAAAACAAAAAAAAAACAAGGAAAAGGGGCGCCAAATTGAAATCCTGAAATAGCTAAAATCAGTTCAAAGCGCATTTGGGCTCAGAAACTGGGGGTGTGAAAATTAAAAGGAAGCAAAGCCCAACCCAATTATTATGATTCGGAAATAACAAAAAAAAGACAAGCGTGCAAAGTCACTTAAACACGTAGGCTCCACATGAGCACTACATCACTCCCACATCAGCAAATCAACATTCAACCAAATGAAACACACCAGACGCTGGAGCCCTAGCTCCGGTCGTCTTCTCCAAACACCCTCGCAGGAGCCGGCTGAAAACTACATCAAAACACACAAACCAACACATCAACTTGCACGTTTTATCATGAAGACCACAAATCTACCCTTATTTTTCATTAATGAGCACTCTAAGGCCATTAAAAATGAGCACGAAAATAAGCATACACATCTGAACAATGCTCAAACCAAGACAACTACTATGCAAACATGGCCTACATTGATGCAGGACTTCAGATGCACTAAGAATGCTCCAAAAACGTGTCTAAAATGAGAGGAATACGTTGAAGAAAACAGCCTAGTGGATAGTATCCACTGCACCTTGGACCTTGAGCAAAAACTTTAGAAACCCTACTATATGCCTTGGAGATCTTCAGAGAGGTGGAATAAAGCAAGAGAATGAAGCCGAGTTGTAGAGGTTGAGAGCTTCGAAGAAGAGAATTTCCTTAAAAGTGAGAGTAACATCAGATCTGATTTTTGATGGAAAATGAGGTTTTCACATTTTAGGGGTTTGAGAGGTTTTATATGGAGGATTGGGTGAGGTTATAGTGCTTAACTGTGGTTGAAAGAAGTTTTTGTGAGTGGTTTCCAAAAATTAAAATTTTTAATGTGAGAAAGAGTGGCACGAGCATGACCTTCAAATGGGATGGAATGTTGCACTTTGTGGGTAGAATGGAGGGTATGAATGAAGGGTGATGAGGTACAACATGTGAGAGAGTGAGGTGAGGCAATGTTTGTTTTAAGAGTTTTCATTTTCTTCTTTTGGCAAAAACTCCAAACATGGTGTGCATGAGGATTGACTCAATTGGGCAAAGGAATATAACACAATACGCATGGCATGATGGTATGATAAGGAGCTACAAGAAACAAACTCAAAATGTGCGAAAGATAGCAACAAGTTGATGCATAAAAAACATGTCAATGTAGCCAACTTTGAGCAAGTTCAACTTGGTGAATTTTGGTCCATTTGGCAAGTTCTTGGGATCAAATGAAAGTTTGGAGCACGATGAACAAGTTTTATGTTGAAATCAGCTTGAACTAAAGCTTGGAAGGTGGTGAAATATGCCATGGAAGTTGGAACCTTGAATGTTAACTACAACACTTAGAAAAATTCTAAGTTAAAAACCAACTTGAACCTCAAAATGTCTTATCTTTGAAGCACCATAACTTGAGGAGCATTGATCCAAATGAAGTGTTCTTGGTATCAAAAGAAATATTGGAAGATGCTTAACAACTTTCATGTTTGTGGAAAAGTGAGATAAAGTTTGGAACCTTATGGAATTTGGCCTTGAAAACACACCCTCCAAGTTGAATTTCAACACTTAGAACAATTTTAAGTATTGGAATCTTAAATCCTATTTTTCTCAACTTCATGCCATTATAACTTTTGATCTATACATCTTTTGGAGTTGATTTCTTCTACTAACTTGTAGTATGTGATGTTATCTTCAATTTGAGTATTGGTTAGCACCATTTGGATCAAGGATGAGAGAGATATGATTCTTACAAAATGGCCATATGAATCTTGCACCATACTTAGAAAAATCCATGAAACCCTAATTTAGCAACTTTTCTGATTTCCTTGATTTCTCTTGATTTATCTTGATCAAACCTTAAGATAACATGGATGATGAAATAAAAAGCCCACACTTGGCCAAAAATATCAGAGGTTGACCTTTGTAGGGCATCAATTGACTTTTTGACCACATGAATTCTATTCTCCTTCTTCTACTCACTTGAATCTTAAAAAATGTTTTGTGATGAACCATGAGGCATATATGGAGTCTTTGAGATGTAAAATGAACTTTATAACCTTGTTTTGCTCAAGAAAATAATCACAAATAGCCTCTGACCAAAGCCCTAGCCTCGGAGCCACTAGGAGCTTGATCAATTATAGATCCCCTGAAACACTTGAAACCCTAATCACCAGATGATTGGGTGAACTTGTTGAGATACCTTAAAGAGTATGAGATCCTTGTAGCTAAAGAATACCATGATGATGAGGACATCTCCTTGCTCATTGTTTTGAAAACTAACTCCTTCTCTTAAGGAAAACCAAGATACCTTGATCCCATGTCTTAGAACCAATGCAATGTATGAAATGATGATGCAAATAAATGAAGCATAAGCCAATTAAGGTTAACAAAAGGAAGGAAAATTTTGGGGTGCAACAGCTGCCCCTATTCAATCAGCTTAAACCTGAAGGTATGAAAGGCAATGACGTTCAGATATTTAAGGTAGAAGGGGATTGAATACAAAAAGAACCATAATATTTGCACTATGTGGGGAAAGAAAATATGTGAGTTGGTAGGGTGTCAGCCGGAGGTGGACTTAAAAGAGAATGTCGGCCGAAGGCGGACTTAAAAGAGAACGCTGGCCGAAGGCGAACTTACAACAAAGGGTGTCAGCCAAAGGTGGACTTAAAAGAGAATGATGGCCGAAGGCGGACTTACAATAAAGGTTTCCAGTTGAAGGTGGACTTTAAAAGAGAATGCCGGCTGAAGGCAGACTTACAACAAAGGGTGTCAGCCGAAGGTGGACTTAAAAGAGAATGCCAGCTGAAGGCGGACTTACAACAAAGGGTGCCAGCCGAAGGTGGACTTTAAAAAAGAATTTCGGCCGAAGACAGACTTACAACAAAGGGTGCCAGCCTAAGGTGGACTTAAAAAGGAGAATACCGGCCGGAGGCAGACTTACAACAAAGGGTGCTAGCCGAAGGTGGTCTTAAAAGAGAATGTCGGTCAAAGGGGGACTTACAATAAAGGGTTCCAATCGAAGGTGGAATTTAAAAGAGAATGTCGGCCGAAGGCGGACTTATAACATTGGGTGTCAGTCGAAGGTGGACTTTAAAAGAGAATATCGGCCGAAGGCGGACTTACAACAAAGGGTGCCAGCCGAAGGTGGACTTAAAAAGGAGAATGTCGGTCGAAGGCGGACTTACAACAAAGGGCGCCAGCCGAAGGTGGATTTAAAAAGGAGAATGTTGGATGAAGGAAGACTTACAATAAAGGGTGACATCCGAAGGTGGACTTAAAAAGGAGAATGCCGGTTAAAGGCAGACTTACAACAAAAGGTTGGTCAGGAACCGAAAAGGGTTGGTCGAGAACCAGGGCACCAGTCCAGAACTGGATTTTGAAAAGAATGTTGATCAAAGGCGAACTTACAACAAAAGTACGGTTATGAACCGAAAAGGGATGTAAGATCAACCAATCCAATACCCAAACGACGGGTGAAAAGAAGTAGAATCAACGAACCTACGACCTAAAGTGAAGAGAAGATGACTCCGCTGGGGAAAGAGAAATCTTAGACAGATAACTCTGTAGGGGAAAACGCAAAATGATTCCTCCAAAAGGAAACAGGGGTAAGATTAACAAATCTACTGCTCGGGGATAGAGTAACACATTATCTCTGGAATTACATATTCTCTGCTCAGGAAAAAAACTGGGAAGGTGGTACCAAAACTGGCTTATGCTCCGCATGCATGTTTGATTTTTCTATGGCGTAATGCTCCACATGAATGGAAATGCTACGTGTTTTGAGAATGCAATTCAATGATGCCTATGATATGCAAAAGGACACTCCACCGAGGGAAGTGTTGAAAAACCGAGACCAACTCCGCTGGGGAAGACAAACTGAACTGCCTTCCGGGTCATAACCTCTGCTGAAGAACCCATATAAACTTCTACTCTGGTGGAGAAGTATCATCGGGATTCTGATGAAGGGATGCGCCATTGACAATTGGGCTTTGACCTGCTGAGAATACCAACCATTACCAATTTACATCTGCTGAGGAAATTAATAACCAAATCTGCTAAGGAGTGATAATTATGCCAACTCTGCTAGGGAAGACAAACTAAACTGTCTTCGGGGTCATAACCTCTGCTGAAAAACCATCCAAACTTCTATTCTGGTGGAGAAAACAAGGCCAGCAAGAAACTTCTGTGGAAAGATCACCAAGATCAGGTATCTCGCAAGGAAATGACAACCTGAACCGTCAATACAGACCATGTAAATGCTGTCGGGGGACGTCCAAGGAGCTTGTGAACCCAAATGTAAACATATACCAACAATGATTGGGCTTTGACCTATTGAGGAAATCACCGACGATGATACCAACTCCTCTAGGGGGTGATTCAAGGCCTACTTCTCTGTTGGGGATATTAACCAATGATGCCAACTCTGCTGGGGAACATCACCTGACATAATACTTCGCTGGTGACAATACGGAGCCCATACTCTGTTGGAGAATATTACTGAGTAGACTGCTGGGAAGTGTCAATAACCATTGGACTTTATCCTGTAAAGACAATATCATCAGACCTATTATGTGGGGAAGAGAAAATTCTGAATTTTCACCATCTCTGAACTACTTCGGAATGAGATGCTCTCCTACACTACTGGGGAGAAGGAATCCTTTTACCCTGCTAGGGATAAGAATTTCATAAAGAGACCTTGTTTAGTGGAGATAACTCCGTCGTTGCTTGGGGAACATAGAACTCTCAAAGTCTTGCTAGGAAAATATGTTCTCTGAAAACCTGCTAGGAAAGAAATAAAAGACTTCATGCTGGAAAAACTTTAACTCTAGTGGGGATGCCACGTGCTGACATAAATCCTGTAAGTGTGAAATGACAAATTGTGCCCCAGCACAGCATAACCTATAAAAGAACTTACCTCGAGAGGTATCATGAAGACTTGATAAGTTCTGCCCCAGTATGATGAGCCCTGGAGAAGTGTTTCTGCTGAACCGTCTTCTGGAAAGGATAACTTCTCGTGCTCTTGAGGTAGCCTACCTCAGTACAAGCCTTGACTGACTGATCTTTGAGATATTTTCTGAATCTCGACATGACTACCCTAGACTGGCAACTTCTGAGCATAACTTGTTGGGAAAACTGTTACCTGACAGGGTCTCTTAGCTACCTACTCCTCAATATAACTGTCCAGGAATTTCCTCATGGAAAAGTCAGACTTCTCGACTGATGCTTATTATGTAAACCTCTTTGGCGTCAAATACATGTATGCAAGCAAAAAATACTTATTCTGAGAATGATAATTCTAATGCAACACACATGCTAACCTTGAAGTTTTTATTAAAAAGATATCGCCAAACTCTCTGAACGAGTCACTAGTTAAAATGCGACACTGATTTTTTTGAATGAATGATAGCATGCACATGCAATATCAACAAAGGTTTTTCTAGAACAACTCATGAGAGTCAGGAATGTTATCTCGCTGAAGTACACCTTCAGAATAAACCTTGCTTCAATTAGGACTTTTGAGGGTTGTAACGTGGCATGGTTCACGGTTTCAGAAAAAAAAAAAAGGATTTAAGGCTCAAAATTTTGTTTTAACCCACCCATTCTCCTTGATGTTCTCCAGTCCTATGTTTAGTTAACTTGGCACAAGCGCTCACCTTACAAAAGGTTATTAAATGATAGAAGTGATGGTTAAGGAAACCACAAGTTTTTTTGGAGTGGCAATCACCCGTTTTGTCTTTGGTGTCTGTAATCACACAACTTGTTCTTGCTCGAGGATTTTTCTTTTGTAATCCTTTTCACCTGTCGCTTTTCATTCTTTTGTTCGTTTTTCCCTAATTTTTCCTGGACTGATTTTTTTATTTTATTTTGAAGTCCAGCGGGATGCCCTAACTGCCTAAGTTACTTTTTCCAAGTTATTGACTTAGCAGGCTTTCTTTCTTTTTCCCTTTTCCTTCTCTTCTTTTCTTTCTCTTCTTTTTTTTTGAAACAAATCGTGTGACACTAGTTTGTCGTGATTTCTCCGAAAGGGCCGTCACTGCCTCGCTTCTTGTAGAGAGGGATAACCATTGTGGTATCACGTCTTTAACCTCCTTATGTGTGAGGAATAAAAAGTAATGGATCCTTAGATGCACACTCTTTTTTTGAAATTTGAATGCTTGGTCAAATATACTGACAACTACCCTGCCCCTGGGTTAAATGTGAGGGATTTTTCGTTTTTAGAAAAAATTTCCTACTTCTAGGCTCAACGTGGTTGATTAGGGATTATCTTCCTTATATATCTGGTGTTTGGAGAGTTGAAACAATGCTTGTACATCATCAGTAAGGTTTTGTTCCAAAAGCATACAACCAAAAAGTTTGTGTTTTCACTTCATCATCCTCCCTCAAAGAGTTTAAGCAAGAAGTTGATATTACAATGCACAGAAAAATTTATATGAGTGAACATGAATGGATTACTTCATGAAAAGCATATTCATTGCATTAAGATTATCATTTAAAAACAAACAAGTTTTTACGTACAAACAGAGCATTAACAAACAATGAAAAATACAAATGAAAATGCAATAAAGAAGCTGATGATTGCCATTGTTGAGGAGGCCTGACTCCGTCTAGACTTATTGCTTCGGACTATGCCTTTGCAGTGTGAGTGATTACTTGGGCAAGGAGGCTTTAATTAATGTGCAGATCATCTGCAGTGAATGCGATGACCTTGGCATCAATCAGATCTTGAATCTTGTGTCTGAACACCTTGCAATTTTCAATTGAATGCCCCTGCTTTCCTGAGTGGTACCCACACCTAGCATTTAGTTCATAATTTAGAGGGAGAGGATTTGGATTGGGCTTGGCTTCTCCTAGCTGAATCAAAGAACCTTGAAGTATACGAGAAAGCAGCTGATTATAAGGAACAAAAATGGGATCAAACCTTCTCTCGGGCCTTCTCGGTTTTTATTGTCTCTTCTAGGAGCCAATCTGTTGTTGATACTGGTTTGGGCACTCCACTTATCCAAGAACTTTCCTCTTCAGATTTGGCCAAGGAACATGCAAAGGTTGTTGACATGGAGATTCTAAAACCAGGGACTTTAAGATATGCCCCTATCTTGATGTAGCTTCAGGAGAGAAAATAGGGATATCGCCTTCTTTTGCAGTAGTTGGAGTAGGATCACCTTGTATGCTTGTGCCACCTAGCGTGAACTCAATTGCCTTCGAATCAATCAAATCCTGGACCTTGTGCTGAAAGGCCATGCATTTTTCAATAATATGCCCCAGTGCCCCAGAGTGAAAGTCACAATGGGAATTTGCGTTATAACCTGGAGGGATCTTTCCAGTACGTGGAGCTAGAGTCTGCAACTGAACCAATTAAAGCTGAAGTAGATGTTGCAACAGTGGCACATATGGCATCGGGAGCGGATCAAAAGCTCTTTCAGATTTCTTTGGCCTAGGATCCTCTTGGGGTATAGGAAGTGGCTACTGACAGGGAGGCTTTAGAGCCCAAGGTTGTGAAGAAGATCCCCGAGGTAGCTCATGATCCGGGATAGATCCCAAAGGAAAGGGTGGCATGACAACTTCTATTGCAGTAGTAGGCATAGGATTGCCTTCCTTTCTCAACATCATCCTCAAGATTTCCATGACCAAGCTCACCTGAGTCTTCAATTGATGGACTTCCTCCCTCAGCAGTTTCTGACCCTGGGACAAAGCCTGTATGTCCACCATGAACTGTCCCATCTGGCTTCGGACTTCTGTCAACTCTGCTTGAATCTGATCCATGCCTCTCCCTGTAGCGTCAGTATTTTTTGACGCGACCACAACCGCTTTTGGTGCTACTTTCTGATTTATGTATTTATCCTGTGAAGCTTAAAAGGAAGGGGAAGATATCTCAAACTAACCCTGCGTACAAATGTTTTCTTTAACAGACGCGAAGAGATCGGGGATCGGGGGTTAGCTATACAAAGGGAATCTGTTAACACCCAGAGTATCTATAGTAATCTATAGGAACCTTTATTTGCATATGTTTTACGGTTGTATTGCTTGGTTGCTTAAATCTATTTACTGTGGAGTAGGGAAAGTTTCTCCTTTGGGAAAGCTGAGGAAATGTTTTTGTTTGTTTTTGGGTTTTTTATTGTTTTTGGGGAGGTACTGGACCTAAAGTTTTTGGTATAGTGCGCTCACTAAGATTTCGTAATCTTATGCCTACATATTCCCGTAAAGAGATCCGGGGATACCAGAGCGATCGTAGTTCCTCCTATTCTATGGGAGGAAAATTGTTTGGTGTCTTGTTTAAAGCCCAAGATTGAAGCTAGCAGAGTATTTGTGTCTTGTTCAAAGCCCAAGATTGAAGCTAAAAGTGTTTTTGAGGGAGAGAATTTGTCATCTCTAAAAGGAGATATCTCACCTATTCATCAAAAAATGTCAGGTAATTGGTTATAAGGGAAATTTCTTTAAGTGGGATGTGTGGAATCCAGCAATGCCATAATTTCCTTTATAAGAGAGATTTCATGAAGGAAGAAGCTTTAACTCAGTGTCGAGCAATGCCCTTTTTGCCTTTATGAATCATTCATGCTAAGAGAGGGACATTGGCTTGGATGTGTAGAATCCAGAGGCTTACCACTTATAGCTGTTAGATGAAAGAGAAATTTTAACCATGATAAAGGAGGGACTCCAACTTGGATTTTGAATCAACAAGTGTGCCACTTACATCAATTATCTGGAAAAAGGTTTTGATTGTTTGTGTTGATATGTGATGTATAGAGGGGATATCCTCCTACAGAGAGAACTCATGGTCTCATCTGTAGGGATGATGGATTTTGTGCCTTGATCAAAGCCCAAGGTTGAAGCTAAAAAAAGTTTGGGGGATTGACTCCACTGGAGATATTTTATTTGAGTGTCTTGTTTGAAGCACAAGATGATGAAGCTGAAGAGTTGGAGTATAAATTTAAAGAAAACGGACTCAACTGGGGAGTATGATGTTTATCTTATACAAAGTCCAAGATTGAGGTTGTCTGGGAAAATCATTATATGAAGCCTAAGAGGAGGCTGACTCTTGTTGGGGATTTTTTGAAATCCAGGAGAAGGCCTAAACTGTGTTGGGGAATCCAAAAGGAAACTAACTCTTGCTGGTAATTAGAGATGAGTTAAATTATCAGATGCCATGAGGCTTTAATTCTTTTGAGGATTCGTTGATGGTAACCTGACCCTGGCTGGGGATTTTTAAGGTGAAAGTCAAGCCTTGTTGGGGGTCAGAAGGGATTTAAAGATGGGTTTCATAACCTTAGAGGTTTTAACTCTTCTGGGAATTGATGTATTGGAAAAGACTATTAGGATTTATCTTATGTTCTTAGGTAGCCTGAGGGTTCTTGTGTCAAGCCCAAGAGGAGGCTATGAGGGTGAGACTTTCCAAGTCTACTTGTATGAAGCCCAAGAGGAGGCGGATACTATCCAATTCTCTTAAGAAGAGGCAGACTCTTGGTTGGAGAGAGATCTTTATATGATGCCCAAGAGAAGGCTGAGGGTTCTAGAGATAAAGATCAATTCTTGACTAATTGAATGTTCTGGAGTTTTGACTTTCCTGGGGATTGAACTAGTAGAGATGACCGAATTCTATCTTATGCTTTTAGGAAGCCTTTGGGTCCTTGTACTAAGCTCAATAGGAGGTTGGGATGCTTCTAGGAAGCCTGTGGGTCCTTGTGCTAAGCCCAAGAGGAGGCTGTGGGGAACTTCTAAGAAGCCTGTGGGTCCAAGCCTAAGAAAAGTTCAAGAAAGGTTTCATCGGGAAATAATCCTTTCTTTGTTGAACAGTTCTAAGGTTTAAAGAAATTCAAAAGAGGTATGCACAAGTATATACAGATAAGTGGTTTAACAGGTGTATAAACAAGTATGCATTGAAAAGGATGATGGGTCTTATTTTTTAGATAGAGGCCCAAGTGTATCGTTATTGGTTGTATTTATTACAACTGTATGATTAGGGTTTTGAGAAATTGAAGAAAATTTTGAGAAAACGTTGAATTTTGAATTAAAAAAAAGAAAGTTTGGGGCTTATAACTCAAAGAGAGGCCCAAGTGGTCTAAGAGCAGTTTCACCGGGAATAATGCTCCTCTTAGTACTAGTTTAAAACAGACAGATGATTTTGAAAACAGAGGTATGTGGCTTACAACTCAAAGAGAGGCCCATGGAAGTAGTTTATTGTTTAAGACAAAGTTTATATACAAAAGATTGGGGCTTATACTCAAGGAGAGGCCCACACTAGTGCAAAAAGAAGAATATAATTTTAAAGTTTACACCTATTATACTGAAAACGGGTGTAAATAACAAGCACGGTGGCAGTTTTGTAATTAAAATGTCATTTTAAGTCTTTGCACGTGACAATAGACACCTTATTTTTTTAAAATGGGTGTAAATTCCAAATATTATTATAATCAAATCTCAATTACTCCTATTAAATTTAAAACGGGTGTAAATTTAGATGACTAAAAAAAGTGTTTTCTCAAATATTAGATTCCTACAAAAAAAAAAATTGTAATCAAATTAAAAAAATAAAAAGAGCTTATATTTTTATTATGAAAATAATATAATAAACGCCATTTCCAAAATATTTAATGTCTATTAAAAACACCCTATTTTTAAAATCAAAATCTAAAATTTCAATATAACATTATTTTTTTCTCTCCACGTCTATTTCTTACTTTAAAATTTTAATATACATTTATAAGTTTTATAAAAATAATAAGGAATGAATTTTCCGTCACCAATTTTTTTTTAAATATTTTGATTTTTCTTTTTGTTTTCTAATTTCCTCGGATAATTTCATCAAAAATAATATTTTCTCATTTTTTTTCTTCAATTTAAAAACATTAATAACTATAATTTCTTTAGCAATAAATTTAAAATAAATAATAAGAAAATCTATTACATTTTTGTCTACCCCTATTTTGTTTTTCTCATGTTTTCCTATGCTTCATCCATCTCTATCGTTTCACACTTCAATATTTATTAGTTATGGCAATACTTTTCTAATCAACGTGTGTAAATTGCCTAAACAAATAAGGCGACGATTTCTACCTGTTATCAAGATAATTTTTGCAGCACTTCTCAAATATTCTCTAAAACACTTTCGAGAACAATTTTCAAACGTACTTGCAATATTGTTTTAACAATATTTGATAAATGATCCTTTAAACCCTTATGACCACAATTTTTAGGTGTTGCATTTTTTTAACAAAAGCTTCAAATTTTAAGTGTGACATAAAATTTTAATATTAATGAAATTAATGGTGGAATTTATTTATTTTTCATAAAAAAATAATTTATTTAATTAATAATATAACAATAATAATTTATTTAATTAATAATATTTAATTGTCGGTGTGTAATAGTTTATATAATTAATATTATAAAATTAAAATTTATAAAACATGTTAATATAATTAATATTATATAATTAAAATTTATAAAACATATTAATATTAATTAAATCAATAATAATATAGTATAAAATAATTTATAAAATGTTAGTAATTCTTGCTAACAAAAAGAGAAAGCCATTATTATAAAAAAATAAAGCCATTACATGTTATCGATACCCTTTTAGAAAAGGGTTAAATATGTATAAGGTCCTTACAAATATCCTAACTTTAAGGTTTGGTCCCTCCAAAATTTTCCTTCAAACAATGGTCCTCTGAAAGTTTTTCGTCCCTAACTTTAGTCCCTCCCGTTATTTTCCACTAAGGGTGGCTTATGTGGCATGCCATGTGGAAATTTTTTGATGACGTGGCTTATATGTTGGCAATCGCAACGTGGCAAAAATGCTGACATGTATGACACGTGTCAATTGTTTCAATTTTAATTTTTTTTATATTAATATTATATTTAAACTAAAAAATGGTAGCTAATCTGTAGCTACTTCCTAGCTAATTCCTAGCTAATCACTAGCTAATTTAAACACATCATTCTATTAATTTGTAGCTAATCCCTAACTAGTTTGTAGCTAATCTCTAGCTAATTTAGACATGAATTCTTGCAGCATTGTCAGTTGCTCTCCATCTCCATAACTGCCATGATAGGTTCAAATGCATCACATGATGCATACAAAAATAATATCAAGCTTGCAAAGTAATTGCCCAGTGGGGGCGAAAATGATCAGCAACATACAAAACTTTCTTCATAATCCAATAGTGTGGGCGAAAATGAGTACCATATCTTGTTTTTTTAGGAAATATTAAACATGTCAAATTTTAACATCATATTCTAATCTTTACATACAGTATCCAACATTCCCATAAAATCTCTCACAATCACAAATATCCCAAGTGGATTATCCTCTTTACTAACATCTCCATGAAAATATTCTGTTATTTCTTTAACACGTTCTATCACTCCATCTTCTTTACCTCTCAACTCCTTCAATTTTCCATCCACATATTGTAAGAATACCTTCATAGTCATTACAAAATTATGACTCATTTCATCCTCATGCAACTCATTTTCCACCAACTGTTTCAGCCTAACCATTCCGTCGTATAGATTCGAAACAGAACTAGCGAGAACTGCTTGATCTTAACTCCTCGCATGCCTCCTGGTATATAAGACGACATTAACACAAAATTTGTGTGAAAACGATTAATCTATATTACACGACACATCAAATTAAAGGCATACATAGTAATGATATTGATAATGAGTTCCTTAGGACTACATGATTACCTCTAGCATTGAAAACGAGTTCCTTAGGTGAACAACTTCATCATCAAAAATCTCTTTATAACGCATAGTTTCTACTCGTTGAAAAGCAAATGGTACACAAAGCACTGCTCTCACAAACTTTTCAGCGGACCCCAATTCATTGATGTCACCTTTATAATTGAAGAGCTTTGACTCTTCTTCTTTGGTAGGTACCATTTTCACTAGTGCCTCTAGTTGTTGTAAACACAAACCTTTCCCTGCTTTTCAAAACAACTTTAATAAACATCTTTGAAAACGTTAATTTGACCATAAATTGTCCTCAAAATATGGTGTAAAAGTCTAAAACCACATGCTTCTATATTCACTGTTCCATTTTACTTTATAACATTAACATTATTGTTACATTATGGTTTTTATGTGTGACAAGTGTTGAGTCAAAAGAAAGTGTGATAAGTGTGGATAATTGATGAGATTTACCTTGCATTAATGCTTCACATACTTGTTCAGCTGTTGCATTCAGAGTAGCATGTAAAAAAGTGTATTCCAAAAAGTACAAAAGGGTATCATATTTATAATTATAATTCAATGGAAGATCCATAGTACACAGAGCATCTTTACAGTACTGAGATGCTGAATAGAAAGCAGAAACATGGTATTATTTGAATCACTGAGGTGGGGAAAAAAGACCCTGCTACAAATAAACCCCACCAAAGTGAAAAACATAAACCAGGACTACTACTTAATACTTATAAATCAACCTCATTTCTTCCATTCCCAAAATACTCCTATCTCACTCTCACTCCTCTTCTTCTTTCCCTCTCCACCTTTTTCTCTACCCTCATTTCTCTTTCTCTCTCTCACACAATCCTTCTAAAAGCCAAAAATGAACATAACATAACTTACATCAATTGTTGTTTTGAAACTAAGAGCATGGACAATCAACAACATAGCCCTCTTCTAACTTTGGCTTATTACTGTCAAGGAAAGGTACCTTAACCTAACCTTCTTTTCATTACAACAACAACATCATAAACAACAAAAACAAGATCCTCTGTCTGGAATTTCAAGCGTCGAAGATGAACAACAACACAAACGAGGAATTGAATCATCATCAAATTGTGAAGAAAGCATAGTTTCGTCGCCAGCAACAACAACGGAACAACAACAACAACCAATGATGATGATTGAGTTAATAGCAAAAGATAAACCTTTTTCGGAAAAAGGTGAACTTTTGCAGGCAGTGATGAAAGCTGGTCCTTTGCTTTAGACCCTTTTGCTTGCAGGACCATTACCTCAATGGAGACATCCTCCACCACCATTAGAGTCCTTTGAGATTCCACTTGTCACCATTCCATCACCAACACAATAAATTCTTCACCACCAAGATTCTTCCTTTGTGAACACTAACTATGGAAGATTCAGTCGTAGAAAAAGGGTTTTCTGTGAAGGTTCTGATTCTCCTTCTGCAGATAACAAGTACCAGAGGATTGTACTCCATTTAACAGATGCATAGAGGCACTTAATGAACTAAGTATGGCATCAAAAAACAAAGTAACAATGTAAATAAGATGTAAATAATCATTCAATTTACACTAAAATCACAGTTAATGATTCATGATTAAATAAAATTCACACATTCCAAAGTTTAAAATATAAGCCTGTTTTTATAAGGGAAATTTTCATATGAAAACAACCATACCCCATAGGCTCACCACCATAAATCCTCTTCCTTTTCTCGCACAACTTGAGGTTAGATATATTGAACTCCAACACATGCTCCACAACACCCTTGGCCACTTCATGAGGATCTACCACCTTGTTATTGAAGATACAATCGTTCCTAGTCTTCCAAATTTTCCACAAGGTTGTGCACAACAATTGAACCCTAAAAATATCTTACATGCGAGACCAAGTTTCAGCCACATGTTTGGGTCCATATTTGGGGAAATTTGAAGATCCAAAGTGGAAGAGAACCACACCATCTTCAAGTAAGAATAATCCAGAAACCGCAACTTGATTAATGACTTCAATTGTCTACCCCTTGTTACTTTTTACATACATGAGTGGTAGGAGAAGATTACATACGGGTTTTCGCTTCTTTAAAAGGTGAATTGGTGAAGAAATCTCCACAATGTCAGCATCCATTTCAGAACAATCACAAACGAGATCCAACAGAAGAGAGATTTGGGGTTTTCGGTCACAAACGAGATCTAACAATAGGGTTCTCGATCACTAGGGTTTACGGTTTTTCCATAATGGTTAAAGTTTGAACTCAGAAAAAAATGGTGTATCAATCGCAATTGCCTTCATTATTAACATTTTCTTTTTTAAATAATTTGCACCGTGGCATAAATCAAACAAATAATCAAATGAAATGGTACACTTGGCGTGCCACATCATCCTCCGTTAGTGGAAACTACCAGGAGGGACTAAAGTTAAGGACGAAAAACTTTCAGAAGACCAATGTTTGAAGGAAATTTTTTAAGGGACCAAACTTAAAAGTTGGGATATTTATAGGGACTAAAAACTTATTTAACCCTTTAGAAAATTTCCCATAACACAAACCAAAACTCTCACGCGCACCGTAAATCTGCTATACCCAAATTGATTTCCAACATCTCAAATTGATTCATCTTTCATTTTCTTTTTTCTTTTAAATCAAAATTCAAATCCAAATAGATTTGATTTTCACCTCAGAACCCTAATCCAACAAATCAATTTCAACATTTATAATCCAAATCAATTTCCATCCAAATTGATTTCTCCTCAAAACCTGAATCCATTTCCATCCGAATCGATTTCTCCTCAAAACCCGAATCAATTTCCACCCTCTAACACCCAAATCAATTTCAAATTTCACTATCAGAATAAATTTCTACTTTTATCACTAAAATCAAAATCCATCGACATTGAAATTGTTCTTAATTTTGTTTTGAAATCACCGAGATGAAATCTGCATTCTTCCCTCTTTTTGTCATCCTTCGTCCCGCTTCGGTAAGAAAAAAAATCCTTTGGTCTTTTATTTATATGAATTTGTATTTTTTAAATGTTTTTCTATTGATTTGGAAGCCGAAAGAATGAATGTATGGTGTTATGTTAACATATAATTTATTGTTTGTTTCAACAAGATTTTTAGAGGGCATATGCTAAGCGACTTATTTAAGAACTTCTTTTTTTCACAAAATGTATTCATAATTCAATAGTCCTTCTAATTTGTAAAATTTGATTCTCCCGTAACTTCTGAAATGATTTCCTATATATGGCCTGAAAACAATTGATATCTTCTTTTTAATTTTAATATATATGCCTAAATATATTAGTTTATAAGTATATAGAGAATGGTTGTTTCAGTGATTTTTGCACAAAGAAGAGTGTGATTTGACATAATGGTTTTGGAATAGCTCTTGATACTGCTTAAGGGTTGGCTGATTTACACTATTATTTTGTACTTTCTTTGATTTAGGGATGTGACGTGTAATAATAACAACAGATTTGGGATTCGTACATACTCAGTGGTTGAAGAAGTATATTATAAAAATATGGCTTTGTATTAAACTGATTTCTCAAACTTGACATGAAAATATAGAAAAAAGAACAAGTTTATTGCACATCATTTATACTCATTTCTCTCATATAAAATCACTAACATTTGGATAATTGCATAATACAAGAAATCATGCTCATGTATATTGTTTAATTGCTTTAGTTTTTCATGTATAATAACACTCTAATATGTTCACTGCAGAGTCATTATCCATGTGTGGATGAGATGAAATTGGAAGAACATGTTTTGTAGACAAAGTAAGTCTTGATCCAAATGAATCTCTGTTATATCTAAAAAAATCATAATACGTGGTAATTCCCTCTTACTAATCATCTAAATTTATAGTATATTAATAATGCTTGGGAATAAATCCCATATTCTTAAATGCATCTTACAACCCTACCTATAATATCACAATCTATTGTGACTATTTTGTGAGTTGGTCAAGGGCATTCATGTCAGATTATCAATGTCGGATTATCTTGGCTCTTTAGGTACGTTTTTAATGTAGTTTTTGTCAAAATTATTATACGATTAACAATAATTAATGTTTTGTATTATTTGATTATTTGCAAGAGTACCAGGTTTTGCAGCATGGGTTGGAATATAGGTGCTTGGATATCCAAAGGCAGGATCAAATGTTTTCAAATCTGCAGCTTCAGGTGTTGTTGGTATGAATGTTGGCCACCTTACTAAGATTACAGGATGTAGAGTCATTGGAAGCACTGGCTCTGATGATAAGGTAACCTAGTATTTATTCCACTTACTTTCTTTAAAATCATGTGATGTATTTCTAGTAGTAGGACCTCCTCTGTCACTATGTTCTATTTCAAAGTTAGCTTTTGAAAATCTATAAAGCATAGACTTCGACATGGACACCGAAAAAAAACACAGCACAGACACTCTGACGTGGACACCAGGAAACAACACAACACAGACACTCCGACATTGATAATATCCAAAACATAGGACACTGACACCGCTACATATAAGATAATATTTAAACTTCATTTATTCATGACTTAAAATATTCTAATCAAAATTATAGTCTTTAATTCTTTATTGATAACGTTATTTCAATACGTTTTAACACTTTTAGATGTGTGAGATATATATATATATATATATATATATATATATATATATATATATATATATATATATATATATATATATATATATATATATATATATATATATATATATGTGTGTGTGTGTGTGTGTGTGTGTGTTGAAGAAAAGAAAAAAACCAAACTTGTTTGAAACATTTGTCTGAGTTGTTTGACATATGTGGTATAAATAGTATACGACATAAAGTGATATTCACAGGCGTGTAATTTAATTTATGCACTTGGGATCATAAACTGATCACTATGTGCTTCTTGTAGTTTAGTACATTCCAATTCACTCAATAATGTATGCAATGTATAGAAATTGTACCAATGATTACTCTCTTTTCGATGTTTTTCTACTAATGGGGAATATCTTTTTACAAAAAGTTTTATTTTAATTTACTTTATTTATTTTTTTATTATTAGTGTCAGCTACTAATGGATAAATTTTGTTAAAAATGATAATATAAGGTTATTAATTGTACTTCCACATATAGTCATACTATTTGTCATTTTCTAATTATATTTGTAGTTACTGTCATATTTTTTGTACTAATAATATCAACATTGATCATACTAACTTGTTATTTTCTAAGTACATCCTCCTTGACTGCAATGAGATATTGATCTCAAATTGTTTCACCCAAACAAATTTTTATTTATTTATGAATTTTTCTCTTGGAAAAGATCTATCCAAGTTTGTGAAACTTCAATTAAATATAAGTGGTGCAAATATCTCTGGAAGGGAAATGCTTACCCTATTCTTGGTACTTCCATGTTGGGAATGGTTTTATCTTATGTTATTTCCTAACTCCAGCTCAGAATCAACACATACAAATCAGCTTTGCTCCATAAGCCAATGCGATTCAGACTCTCCTTTGAACGAGGTAAAGCATTAGCATTTGGCTTATTTGATTCTAATCTATATATGATTGTAAGTTGTAACTACTAACCACACATTTTGGTTGAATTTGGAATATTTTCCCTGCAAATAATTTATATCATAATGAGACATCAGTTTACTTTTGCAATTATTCCAGTTGTATTAAGCTGGTAGTCCATGCCATTGATTTAGTAATTTTCACTAATTAGTTCATAATTTTCTTTTCCATACATATTTGTGATAACTTGTATAATTCTTGTTATGGATGTTGTATTTTTACCTTGTAGGTTACTAAAGCAGCCCTAGTACCAGGCACAAACTATATTGTCAAGCCAACTGCTTTTGGGTCAATGATTTTCTTGTGTGAGTATCTTCAGAAGCATTTAGGTCTGCAGAAAGTTCAGTAATGAGACCTATTGCCCTCCTGATGATCATGCCTGGTCCACACATTATAAGATACTGATTTATATGTCAAATCTCGATTATTTCAGTATATGCTTATACATATTTTATGATGCTTAACAAGAGAATACGATTTTTCTTTATTGGTAAATAATATTTATAAATAGAAGTCTCTCCCTTAAAAGTTATTTTTAGTTTTTCATAATAAAAAATGAGAGAAAAGGTAATGGAGAATAATATTTTGGTAGCTGACAGTTGTTTTTTCTTCCCAGCCTCCTTGTTGTGCTCCTGAAGAAGGAGGCTCCTGTGTTCCCGCTGGAGTATGTAACGATTGAGCAATAGTAATAGACAAATTTTGATATACAAATATTCTACTCTTAAATTATTGATAAACATGTAAATTATTATTTTAATATGTAGTTGTTTAATTTATTAGTCGTTAAATTTGTAAATATTTACAGACAACTCATCGTATGAAAAAGAGACAATTGACCACATTCGAAAACTTTTGGCTCAATGTTTTCTTGCCAATGGTTGAAGAGCAAAAGATTGAAGAGGATAAGCACCAAGAACACAAAGAAATGTTTCCAAACCAAAAAAGCGAAGGAAAAAAATTATATATGAAGAAAGTGACATGAAATATTATGACTTGGTTGAATATTTTGTTGTTACATGAAGAATATTTTGTTGAATATTATGACTTCTTAGTACAAAAATATGATTTTGTATACTTTTTGGTACATGAAATATGATTCAGCTGTATACAAGATTATGAAATATGATTTTCTATACAAAAATATGAAGAAATATTATGACTTCTTAGTACATGAAATATGATTTTGATGTATGACTTTTTAGTATTAGATAATATGATTCAGCGGTATACAAAAATATATGGTTAAATGAAATAGGGTGTAAATGCAATTAAATATAATATAATAATCTTATTTTACATTCATGATAACTATAATAGGGTGTAATACACCATATGAAAGAGGTTGTAAATGAAATTAAATATAATATAATAATCATATTCTACACCCGTGATAACTAAAATTGGGTGTAATATACCAAATGAAATAAGGTGTAAATGGAAGTAAATATAGTTTAATAATAATATTTTACACCCATGATAACTAAAATTGGGTGTAATATACCATACTTTTACACCTTATTTAAAGAAAATCAGGTGTAAATTTGTTGCCATTCATAGTAAGCATTGTTTATTTTACACCCGATTTTTATTAAATGGGGTGTAAATTTGTTTGATTTAAATGTATATATGTACCAATTTACACCATTTTTCTATTAAAAAAATGTGTAACTTAGCATGTATTTAGACCCATTTTTAAACGGGTGTAAATTCGTTAGACATTTCTCACCCGTTGAATTTACACCCTCTAATACCGGGTGAAAATTTTATAAAAAACGGGTGTAAATTTATCTTTCTGTACTAGTGCCAGATGATTTATTTGAAAACAGTGATCGCACTGCAATACCGAAATACGTTGTGGGACTTATACTCTAGCAGAAGCCCAAAATTTATTTATGTACACAGGGGGGTTGGGTCTTACACTCTAATAGAGGCCGAAAATTGATTATTAAAGGAAATAAAAGTGGGGTTTATACTCAAGGAGAGGCCCATTTGAAAAACAGTGGACGCACCGTTATTTTGAAAATCGTACTGGGACTTATACTATAACAGAGGCCCAAAAATTTATTTATTTACAAAGGGGTTGGGTCTTACACTCTATTAGAAGCCAAAATTTATTTATTGAAAGTTTGAAGATTTAAAATCAAGGAAAAACCCTAATTTTATTTAAAAATACATTCTTTTAAAGAAAATAAAATAAAAATGATAAAATATCAAATATATTTATTAAACAGGTTATGAACTTTGATTAATGTTTGAAAATGGATGTTTTATTCACATTATGGTATAAAACTCATTTGGTTTTGAAAAATCAAGAGAAAGAATTTATTTTAAATGTTTAAAAAACAATTAAAAGGAAATTCTTTAAAATATTCAAATATATATCAAATAAAAATATTTTTATTTTATTTTTTTGTGGAATAAAATATTTAAATGTGTGAAGGATTTACATTTAAAAAATATCTTGAAAAAGATTAAAATTGAGAGAGATATGAATTTTTGAAATTAATTAAGAAATAATCAAAATAATTAAAAAATTCAAATTTTTTAAAAAGGGCGCCAACGGCTCCTTCTTCTTCTTCGTGTGTGACCGCCATGGATGATTTGCAAAAACTCACTTATCTCTCTCATTACGCAATGAAATCAAACGAAATAAACATCAAACATGTTCGCTTTCGATCAAGGAACACGATGGTGGCATTTAATTTCATGGCCAAATATTCTTTTTGGTCCTTTAACTTTACCTCGGGGTTCATTTTGGTCCCTTAACTTTAAAAAGTTTCATTTTGGTCCCTTAACTCTTCAAAACGTTCCATATTAGTCCTTTTCGTCTTATTAGCGACGGAAAAATTCAAAAATCAGTCACTAAAATTCGTCGCTAATAAGACAAAAAGACTAATATGGAACGTTTTGAAGAGTTAAGGGACCAAAATGACACTTTTTAAAGTTAAGGGACCAAAATGAACTCCGAGGTAAAGTTTAAGGACCAAAAAGGATATTTTGCCAAATTTTATTTATTTTAAGGGTGGAGTGAGATATATCGTGATGAACAGATGAACCCTAATTTTTGCAAAAACTAAGTGAAATCCTATAAACTATATATAACATGCAATTGATTGAAGGTTATTACTCTATACACATGCATAATCATGGTGGTAACTCAAAATAACATTTATGTTGCATAGAGTATGGAGTTTAAGAGCTTCAGGCTTACCTGTGTAAGAGGATTTCGAATCCTCAGTTGTAGGTGTTATAGATGTGTTTGAATGATTTGGACAGCTTCAATGGACCTTAGTGAGTGTGTTGAGAAGCTAGGAATAACTGGAAATCTCTTGGAACTCTCAGTGGTATCCCAACTGCAATTAGGTCTAGGTGTGATATGGAGGTTATTGATCTTGTTGTTACAGAAGTTTGGAAAGTGTTTGGATCCCTTCTATATGATGTATAGGATGTGTCTACACCATTGGTTTTGACAGAATTGCTCCCAGTTTGAAAATTCGAATCCTACTTGTTAAAGAAGCAAATTTTGATGCATGAGAGTGAAATGAGGGAAAACATGTATTCTAATGTTTTGGTGTGTTAAAATCAATCACAAATGACCTCTATTTATAGTGAATGGGATCTGGATCACCCTATTGATCAATGGATAATGCAAGTTGTTCAAAGTCTCCTCTAGCCATTGACTTGAACTGAACTTGCAGGCCTATAGTCTTCTGATTCTTGGACAAAGCTTGACTCATTTGGATAGTTATGGACTGATACATGCCACCTCTGTGCATCCTTTTAATGCTTCATGACAAACTTTGAGATTTTGGACTTGCAATATTGAATTTCACATGCCTAAGGGATATCATTCTAGACTTTTGTGGCTCAATTGTTCAGAGTTTGTTAGTTTTGATAAGATTCCTTATGATCTTGAAGGATGACAAGGTTTGTAATGTCAAAACAATGACAAACTCAATTGAAATGCATAATTCTGCCTTGTAAAAACCAGTTTTGAGATGCCATGTTTCAATGCTTATAACTTCTTGCTCAAGTTGAATTAAGATGAGTTCTTGTACTTTTTAAAAAGCTGGTATGATGTACTAAAACATTGAGGTTTAATGCTTTCATTGATTCAACTTGGATCTTATCATACCCTAAATTTTAACCACAAGATTTCCCATCATTGTGCAAAACATCACCACAATATGGATGTACCTTCATGCCTCATCAATCCTCTCAAAGATTGTTGAGCATTCACCTCACCAAGAATTAGGGTTTTGGACCCTCTCAGGGTACTCAGACAAAGGATAAATCAAGAATGGACATGATATTTAACTTGTAAAACCTCTCAAACATCCATGAAGGGTCAAGAGGTTTCCCACATCAAGAATCAAGCATGAGAATGCAACACTTCAAGCTAATCAAGCCTTAAGAGCACCAGTGTCACCAAATTAGGGTTTTGGTCAACCAAGGCCTCCAGAGGGAAATTTTCATATGGGAATGATCCAATACTTTAAAACATGATCCAAGAATCTCAAAGGGACCTCATGGATCCAATCATAATTTTAAAATAGCCTCAGGGGATGCATTCATCAAAAATCAGGAATTAGGGTTTCTTGACCTAATTCACCCCTAAGTTGACTTTTGGAACAATACATGAGCCAAGACCTCAAGTAATGTTTTGGAGACCTCAAATATCTCATATTGATCCTCTCACAAGTTCAAATTGACACAAAGAACTTGGTTCATGGGCAATACAAAGATGCAAATTCATCTGACCACAAACTAGGGTTTCTGAGAAAAAGTCAACCCTATCTTTGACTTTTGACCAAGAGATGATCTCAAGTCTTGGGACATGATTCAAGACACTCTACAACACCTATGGAATCCATACATTAGGTTTGAATTAGGTCAAGTACTTGATTTCATAGAAAATCACAAAGTTTGAAATTCATCTGACAAAGAGTCAACTGTGCAAAAAAACCAAGTTTGACTTTTGAGATTTCTTGACAAACATGGCTTCTCTAAGTCAAAAACAATGTTGACTTATGGTTTTGATTATCATCCATCAAGAAAAATCAAGAAAAGTGAGGTTACTTGCAAAAAGGGCAACCATAAGAAACTTGAATTTTCACTAAGTCATGAAAAAAAGTGATTTTTACCCAACTTTGCAAGGCCATAACTTGTGATCCAAGTAACCTTTTTCTTCTATCCCAAGCTCAAATAAAATATCTCATTACAAACTACAATATTTTCAACTACAACATATTCCAAATCCTCATGGATTTTGAGTTATGGATTGAACAAAATCACAAAAAATGGAAAATGGACATTTTTCAAACACTTAGTGAAATTTTGGACAAAATCTGTTTGCGTTTTTTCCAACTTTGAGGCCATTTTTCATTATGATCCAAGATGATTCAAGACCAAAGTTAACATCAAAGTTGAAGTATGATATAAGGGCTTTCTAAAAAGTACAAGAGCCTCCCATGATTCAACTTGAGCGAGTTATAAGCTTCCCAAAATGGCATTTTTCACCCTGCCTAAACAATAGCATGGATACATAACTTGTGCCACATGATTTTTTCACTCAAGTCTTGCCATTTTGCCAACTTTGTCATCTTCCAAAAACACAAAACTTCTGATGACTCACTTGTTTCTTGATCAAGGAGTCAAGAATTAAACTTGGCATGTGCAAAACCATCATGACATGAACTTTGAAATTCAATTTTGGCAAGGTTACATTAATGCAATTATTGAGGTGTAATGAACCAAGCCATAACAATCCAAACCAGTTAAGATTCAGTCCAAACTCTGAGTGTTCAAACCTGCGAAAATGGAATGGAGTCAAGCTAGAGTTGACTTGGCACTTTGGAACATCCAAGTCAATGGCTACAAGCTACACACCATGATCAGTTGCCATTCACTAATCCTTGCAAAAAAAAACTTCCTATAATATAAATAGAGGTCATGTATGACTGATCAAACTACCCCAAAACATCAGAATTCATGTTTTCTCTCATTTCCTTCTCATGAACCAGAATTTGCTTCTTTAGCAAGTAAGGTTCGAATTTTCCAATAGAGAACAATTCCACCAAAACCAAGAGTGTAGACACATCATATACATCATATAGAAGCTATCCAAACACTTCTCCATCATCCATAACCTCAGAATCACAAAGCTCAAAATCCAACTTAGGCCTATTTGCAGTTGAGGTACCACAACAAGTTCTAGGTGTTTCTAATCAATTCCAAGCATCTCAACACACTACTTGAGGTCCAAGGAAGCTGTCCAGTTCATCAAAACACTTATGTAACACCTACAACTGAGGATTCGATTTCGTCTGCAAGAGGTAAGCCTGACACTCTCAAACTATATGATCCATGCATCATAAATGTGTTTTCAAGTTACAAACATGTTTCTGTACTTGTATAGAGTGTTTCCCCTTAATCAATTGCTTTGTAGCTATCGTGTATAAGATTTGATAGTGTTCTTACAGAAATTAGGGTTCATGTGTTCATCACTTGATTTATCACTCCACACTTAATATAAATGCAATTAATTGGTATCATTGGAATCCTTGTTAAAAAATGAGCAACCTTAATGTTTACAAAAGTCAAAACCATTGAGTAATCAGAGAGATAAGAGAGGTTTTGCAAATCTGGCTATGGAGGTTCGCGCGAGGAAGAAGAAGGTTGCCTTGGCACCTTTTACAAAATTTTGAATTTTTAATTTTTTTGTTATTTTTTTAATTGATTTCAAAAATTAATTTCTCTTTGATTTTTAATCATTTTTTATTGATTCTTTTTTTCAAAATTCACAAAAGTGTTAAAATATTTTATTCTACAAAAAAATAAAAATTATATTATTTATTGAATATATTTTGAATTTTTGTAAAGAATTTCATTTTTATTGTTTTAAAACATTTTTAATGAAATTTTCCTCTTGATTTTTCAAATTCAAATGAATTTCAAGCTTTCCTATAAATAAAACATGATTTTTCAAAATATTTTTCAAAGTTCACAACCTGTTTTTAAATATATTTGATACTTTATATCATTTTTTATTTAATTTTCTTTGAAAAATTGTATTTTTAATTAAAATTAGGGTTTTCCCTTAATTTTAAACTTTTAAATATCATTTGAAACATTTTGGGCCTCTTTGTAGAGTGTAAGACCCATCCCTTTATAAAATAAATAATTTTAGGCCTCATTCATTGTATAAGTCCCGATGCGATTTTCAAAATTACGGTGCGATCGTTGTTTTTCAACTAGGCATCTCTTTGAGCTGTAAGCCCCATCTCTTGTATAAAAATAATCTTTGGGCCTCTATTGGAGTGTAAGACCCAACCCCTCTTTGTACATAAATAATTTTGGGCCTCTGCTGTAGTATAAGTCCCACAACGTCTTTCGGTATCGCAGTGCGACCACTATTTTCAAATAAGTCATCTGGGCCTCTCCATGAGTATAAGCCCTAATCTTTTGTTCATAAACTTTGATTTTAAGAATAAACAACTTCCATGGGCCTCTCCTTGAGTTGTAATCCCCATACCTCTATTTTCAAAATCATCTATCTGTTTTAACTAGTACTAAGAAGAGCATTATTCCCGGTGAAACTGCTCTTAGACCACTTAGGCCTCTCTTTGAGTTATAAGACCTAAACATTCTTTTCTTTTAAAATAACTTCCTTTTAATTCAATTTCAAATTCAAAGTTTTCTCAAAACTTTCTTCAATTTCTTTAAAAACCCTAATCATACAGTTGTAAATCAATAAAATCAATCACCATACACTTGGGCCTCTTTTCAGATTATAAGACCCAACATCTTTTCAATTCAATGCATACTTATTTATATACCTGTCAATACACTTATCTGTATATACTTGTGTGTATTTGCTTAGAGTTTCCTCAGCAGTTAGATCTACATATAGGTCAAACCAGAGGTTACTTCTAACTTAGTCAAAACTAGTTCCCCTATAGGAAAATTCCCTCAATACAAAGAGAGGATTAATTCCCGGTGAAACCTCTCCTAAATTTATTCAAACCTAAGAACTGTTCAACAAAGAAAGGATTAATTCCCGGTGAAACCTTTCTTGAACTCTTCTTAGGCTTAGACCCACAGACTTCTTAGAACTATCCCTAGCCTCCTCTTGGGCTTAATACAAGGACCAATAGGCTTCTTAGAAGTTCCCCAGCCTCCTCTTGGGCTTAGTACAAGGACCCAAAGGCTTCCTAAAAGCATAGGATAGAAGTTAGTCATCTCTACTAGTTTAATCCCCAGGAGAGTCAAATTTCCAGAGCACACTACCATCCAAGGGTTGATCTTCATCCCTTAAACCAACAGCCTCCTCTTGGGCATCATACAAAGCCCCCTCTCTACATCAGAGTCTATCACTCCTTAAGAGACTTGGATAGTCTCAGCCTCCTATTGGGCTTCATTCAAGTAGACTTGGATAATCTCATCCTCCTCTTGGGCTTCATTCAAATAGACTAGGAAAGTCTCACTCTCATAGTCTCCCTTTGGACTTAACACACAAAGACCCTCAAGTTTCCTAAAAGCGTAGGAAAAACCCTGATCACTCTACCAATACACCAGTCTCCAGCAAAGTTAAAACCTCTAAGGTTGTTAAACTCAAATTTTAAATTTCCCTAACCTCCAACAAGGTTTAAACTTTCACCTTAAACATCCTTGATGGAGCAAACAAACGGTTCATTAAAGAGTGACATCATCCAATCGTAGATGGGGCAAAGCCAACCGACTTCGTCAAAGTGTTGACAGAATGAAAACCAATTCACTAAAGAGTGACATAGTCAAAGGGTTGACGGGGAGATACTGACATAAATGATGACATCGTCAAAGAGTTGACGGAAATGAAACATTTCACTAAAGAGTGACGTCGTCAAAGATTTGACGAAATGAAGAAACACTTCACTAAAGATTGATATCGTCAAAGGATTGATGGGAAGAAACCATTCACCAAAGAGGTACCATTGTCAAAGGATTGACAAAATGAAACAATTCACTAAAGAGTGACATCGTCAAAGGATTGACGGAGAGAAGACCTCAAGTAAGAAACTCATCAAGGGGTTGATGGAAATGACTAATCAAGGGTAACAACAATTGTAATCACAAAAGGTTGAATAACACCAAGGACGAATAAGCTTTCTATCGTTGCAAAAATACAAATAACAAATCAAGCTTCTCAAGGAGACTACCACTTATTGAGTATAAATTCCAAGGAGAGGTTGTTATGACAACACTGCTCGAGAAAAGATTTTGTCTTCAATGAGGATCTGTAAAAGATTCTTTCTACAAGACACGGTGCAAAATAAATGCACGTTTAAATTGGGCTCAAAAGCAATACCTGCTAGGGACCAAAGTTCAATCTAGGAACAAGCTAGAAAGAAACGGTCAAACAAGACTCCAACCATTGAGGAGTGAGCTCAAATGGGAATTTATCTTATCCAAACATGGAAAAGATAACCGATACAACCATCATCCACAAGGATCAAACTCTGTGGGGAATTCTAGAAAGGATGGGCACTTTATGCCAAAAGGTGACGACCCTATTGGAGAGAATAGACAAACCCAGTCACTTGGGGAGATAAACGCCAAAGTGAACCAAAACAGGTAAACACCAGGATGGTAGCAGAAATGCTAAGATGCTATGCACATGTATGAATGCATGTATGCCATGTTTATGCTTATGCTGACAAAACAGGCAAAGAAAGCAAACCGGAGATGAAATAAACATCTCAACAAGGATACCCATCCAACCTCATCAGATTGGACCATCACTAAGGATGAACATGTAGAATCAGGGATTCTACTTAAAGGTTACAACCTTCTCTGGGGGAAAAATAATCCACTCCGATATAACGTCATGACTTTACTATGGATTGCCATCATGAGCTTGATTTCCTTGTTGGAGGAGAAAGATCTATGGAGATCTACCAAGATCAATTGAAGTAACAACTTACTGGGGAGCTGGCGAAGTATCTCACAAGAACTAAGTAGTTCTGCAAAACTCATCTGCCACAGATTACATGGTCTGTTGGAAGAAAATATCAAGAGGATTTTACAGAAGAATTGGCATACAGGATGCTTCAATATCTCTAAACTCTTGGAGAGATTCATGAATCTTGACATAACTGCCCCAGCTTAACTGCATTTGCAAAGTCCTCGGACTGTAGGAATAACAACTAGAAAATAGACTTGCCCCTGTTGGTGGGTCATTGAAGTCCTTGCCTCGAAAGGAGTTGAGAAACTACTTGCAATAAAATGACCTCAAGACGGCTTGCCCCAATCTTCTGAACTTGAAAAAGTTCTGCCCTTGATTCAATAGCTCTTGGAATGGTTTATTAACAAATCCTCCAAATCGGTTTCCCTAGACTGATCTTCCTTTACCAAGTCAAATTCCCTAGCTGGCTGCATTTGTTGGATTCCTTTGATATTAAGTTGTCTTGCAAACAATATTGTTTATTAAAATTGGCAATTTCAATGCAAAATTTATGCAAGCTTTTGAAATCAAAGTTTATTGATAACACACACGGTGGAGTGATTAAATAATCAACAACAAAGTGGATCTTGTCATTTACAAAATGACAGATGAAGTAATGAACACAAACAATTAGCAAAGATCATTAGGAGTCAGGTTATCCAGCCTTGCTTTAGTATGCTTTCAAAACAACCTTACCTCAATTAAGTCTTTTAAGGGTTGTAACGTGGCTTGGTTCATGGCTCATGAAACAAAGGTTAAAGGCTCAAAGTTTATTTGTCCCCAACCAATCTTCGCGACGAACTCCAATCCTATGCTCAGTTAACTCAAGCTATACATTCAGGTTCCCATAGGCTAGGAATTGAACTGATGATAGTTGATGATGATTCAGACACCTAGGGTAGTCACTACTCCCTTATAACATTCAGTTTTTTTTGCCATTGAGGACTTTAAGAGTGAAAGCTTTAAGTTCATCTTCTTTTTTTTGGTTGTCATACAAGTCTTTTTGTATAAGGAAATGTCATGAGCTTCCCATCTTTCTTGGCTTTTGCCTTGAAAGGGACTCGACTCATTCTTCAGGTAAGGATTTCTCAACAGTCCTTTTTTATTGGTTTCCATACAAAACTTTTTGTATAAGGAAAGGTTATGAGCTTCCCATATTTCTTAGCTTTTGCCTTGAAAGGGACTCGACTCATTCCTCGAGTAAGGATTTCTTAGTGGTCCTTCCTTTTTATCACTTTAGGGAACAACTTGTACAACATTTGTTCACTTGACTTAAGAGAGCTGACAAGTGTCTTGCATAAAGCTCATTCGAATGTATACCCAGGTTAAACTGAGAACTACCCCGCCTCAAGGTTGAGATCATAGGTTTTTTTTGTAAGGAAAGAAAACTCCTACTTCTAAGCTCGAAGGGGTTAGCAAGGGATTATCTTCCTTATTTCTCCAGTGTTTGGGGATTGAAACAATGCCTTACATCATCGACAAGGTTTAATTGGAAGCATACCACAGCAATTATGGATATAATGTTTTCATCATCCTCCCCAATATTTGCTTAAACAAAAGTTTGATGAAGATACGTGGATGGAAAAGATAAATATTTTTGTTATTTTTATGATAATAAAAAATGAGTGAATACGAATGAACTTAATCAAAAGATGCATAAACCTTTCATTAATCTTGCCAATTCAATAAACGACAAAGCTTACAAGCAATCATGAAATCAAAAAGTAAGGAAAATACAACTGAAATATCAAAAGACGACCAGCTTTGGAAAATTGACTTCGGCATACTTCAGTTTCTAGGTCCAAGCTGGGGAACACCTCCATAATTGATTACTTGCTCCTTATGCTACAAAACCCTGAGAGGCTTCGAGGTCATTTGTCTGGCGTGCTGACGCGACTGACGACGGTCTGACCATTGACACTAAGAAGGTTCTTGAGTTGGAAGAACCACAGGAGATGGCGAAGTGATAACTTCTCTGGATGCATCAGGGTAAGAATGCCCCTCTCTCTACAAAATCTCCAAGAACCAGTTCATCTGACCTTTGAGGACTCTGACCTCCTCCTTCAGGGTTTCCTGAGTTTTCACAATCTCGTTCATCGTCACCATTTGTCCAAAATGCATGCTAGGTATCCTCTAGAGATAGAAGAAGAAGATGAGACTCAAGGCTGAGAAATGCAAATGAAAATGCGAATGTGATGACATGCGCATACTATGCAAATGCAAACCAAATGGTTTCAAGGAATTCAACAGCAAGTTACAAACAATTTGAAAAACTGAAAATTTTCGCTTTAAAATCCATGATCTCTATTGATTTTTGCGAAAGGAATGACTGTCTGAATTCCTTGAAACCAAAGGGCTATCCATGAATGGATGTATGCACAAACACACGTATATAGATATATACAAATACGCACATATATACAGGCAAACAAAATAGGGCCTAGGTTTGAAGATCACGAGCGTGGAGCCATGGTCTACCCATCCCAAGAGGTATGTACCATGGGTTCTTGATCTGCAGAACAGGGTTCTAAGAAGTTCCCAGAGTCATAGATAAATTTTTCGGATATTATCGGCCTACACGACTACTCGTGCGGGTTAATAATATTCTCAAGATAAATTCGTCTGAGTGTAGTATTGCGTATCAACCATTTGGGACTACTCCCTCATAGCCATCACACTACGTCCTAATAGGATAAGTGGGGGGTAAAGGTAACTACGGTCCTCAGTCTCACAGACTCACATGTCGGAAAAAGTGACATCAATACGACTACTCGCATCAGACATCAATAATCCCAAAGGGGCCTCAACTGAGCGTGGTCATCATATTCCAAACTTGTTAGGACTACTCCCAACAGCCGACTATTGATTACACCACAATCCTATCAAATGTGTGCTCTGAAGTCCGGATTAGGACTTATCTCACCACTCAAAAGTAGCACCCTGCCAAACAGAAGAACCCAAACAGGTATATATATATATATATATATATATATATACATATATACAAGCAAGCAAGCAAAACATAAATAACACAAACACAACAAGGTGGGCTTAACCCTCTTTTCCTTCCCCAGTGAAATTGCCATTTCTGTTGCGGTGAGAATCGGATATCAAGCTATTAATTAACTTGAATCAAACATCTTTAAAATTCACCACCGAGCTTTGATTTATCCAAAGGAAAGGGTAAAGATAAAAAAAAACCTAATTGCGCTATGTGAAAAAACAGCAAAGAGATCTAAGGTTCGGGGGTTGGTTATATCTAGGGAAGGTGTTAGCATCCTAGATATCTGTAGTACTCTACATGAACCTCTTGTTTGTATTTGTGCTATGTTAATGTTTTCTTGCTAAGGAAACTATGCTAAGGGTAAGGGTAAAGACCTATGGTGAAGACCAAGGTGCTAAAGGTAAAGACCTAATGGTATGTACACTAAGTATGCTCGCCAAGACATCGCATCTCGTGCCTACGTATCCTAATTAGGATGGAATCAGAGCATTCTTAGTTCACCTAACTAAGGGTGAGGAACTCATGAAAATGATCAAGGTCCCAAAGGGGAATGAGTATTCATGATCATGATACTCACATAGAGTTAAAGAACTCTCTAGGTCTACGTTGTAAGGCAAAATGGATCGACAAGATATCGCATCTTGTGCCTACGTATTCTAATTAGGAATGAGGAATCTGAGCCTCCGTAGTTCGCCTAACTAAGGACGAGGAACTCTTGATAATTATCAAAGTTCCAAGGGGAAGTGAGTACTCATAATCATGATACTCACATAGAGTTCAAAAACTCTCTAAGTCTAAGTTGAAAGACTAAACTAAAGTTGACTTTATACAAAGTCAAAGGGGGAAATCAGTACGCATCATAATGGTACCCACATGGAGTTCAAAAACTCCAAAACTAACTCTAAGTTGTGAGAAAATGGCTCTAATACGGCCAAGAGAGGAAAGTAAGTATCTATAATGATAGTACTCACATAGGGCTCAAAAACCCTAGGTCAAAGTGGAAGTGGCTCTGATGAGGCCAAGGGGGATGATCCTAATGAGGTCAAGGAAATGAAATGAGAAAGGTCTAACCAATATGATGATGACTTATGAGTCAAGAATGAATCTTTCCTTTGGAATTGTATTGAAGAATTGTCAAATGAGACAAGCAACCAAAATCATAACAGGAACAGGAGGGTCATCCACAAGACTTCATCGGGAAATATTCACAAGTGTCACCAAGGAGAGAAATGAAAGGCTAGTAGTCAAAGAAATTAAAAAATTAACAATTGAGATGAAATAGAATTGAAAATGGTCTAGTCTTAACCATAATTTGTCGATAAAAATTGACAACCATGATTCTTGACTTTCATCGACCAAAAAATTGTTTGAAGCTGAAATAAAAAAAAAAAGGAGGTGGTCTCATATTGATCAAAATTTGTCGATTTAATGAAATCAACCAAACCATGACCTTTTGTTATATCATCGACCCACAAAAATAGAAAATGGCCTCATATTAATCAAGATTTTTATTGATTTGAACAAATATATCAATCATGATTTTGTTATATCATTGGCCCTTAAAAATAAAAAAAAATGAAAATAAAATCAAAGTAAAAAAATCTAAATAGTATGATAACCAATAAATAATAAACAAGAATTTACAAAAAACTCTATTAACAAAAACTAATCGAAATAATTGACAAGAGAAACTTAACCAAGATTTTTAACAAAACAGGTTAATAATAATAAAAAAAAAATCTTTAAGAAAACTGAAAAAGGGGGACGGGCCAAGAGGGTGTGAATCATAATGGGCTTCAAGCCCATTCATCACACGTATCAACAAAGGCATGTGAAAACAAAAGGGTAGCTGGTGTAATCAATGAGGCCCACCAGAATCCACACAGCCAATCAACAACAAAAAGTTGTGAGATTAAATTTAAAAAAAGCCAACATGTTATCACTAGTAGCTCGGTCAACTTGAAAGAATCAAACAACACATATATTTCAAATCACTATTTTTGTGAGAAAAAAACAATTGTGAATGGGTCAAAGTTAAAAAAACATAAATTGTTCAATTTTGAAACAAAACCAGATGCAACAAGACTCATGAAAACGCAGGGGAATGAGAAAGGTAAGGTCAAAAAAAAAAAAACTCATGGTGATAACTCAACTCTTCACCGTGAAAACCGACCGGGTTCAATTCAACTCGATTTGGTTTCTCAACTTCATTATCCAGTTCTGTATTGGTTTGGATTTTCAATGCGTTTCGCTCTTCTTCCTTTTCTCCATTTCTCTGATTCTCTTTGATGGTTTGGTTTTTTTATTTAAAAGGGTTTTTGAATGGATTTCCTGAAGAGAAATTGTTGGAAGAAGGTGGGTTTGAGGACAATGAAGGTTGGAGCGAAGGTTGTTGTTTTGTGAAAGAAGTGAGAAATAGTTTGAGTGATGGTGTGTGAGTTTTTGTTAAGAAAATGTTTTCATGGCAATTTTTAGATGAGATGGCCAATGCATTCAGAAACGAACAGTGAGGCACGAATCTGAGGTGAGGAAATTTGGAACGATGATGTTGAAAGCGTGGACGGTGACGTATGGGAGGATGAAAGATAGTTTGGAAGGTTTTAGGATTGTGAGGTTGAAAAAGGGTTATTGTTGTTATGAGTGCAGATTTGAATGGTTTTGTTGCAGAAGGGGAGGGGGCGGTCGCTGATGAGTAGAAAAAAGGAAATGGGAAAAGGGTCTGAAAATGAGTGATTCCCTTTTTTATCTTTTGAGTTTTTTTTCTTCTTTTTCTCAGACCCCCTTTTCTTTCCCTCTTTTTTTTATCGAAAACCAACATTTTTCCTTTCCTCTGGTATTATGTGCTCGTATTGTGTGTGGAATTGGAGTTGCAGTGTGTGGGTTTAGCAGGGCATGATGTTGGTTGTACGTTTATGCGTGTTGGAGGGACTTGGGGAGTACGGTTTGGTTATGCTTTTGGAGCAGATGGTTTTTCAATTCATCTTGGGAGAAAGTTTTTGGTGTAGAGTGCAGTTTGTGTGCAATTCTGGTTTGTCATGTTTTGTTGTGATGGGAGTTTGTAGGGTGGATTCATGCTAGTGGCTTTGGACAAAGTTTCGAAGCAGCTTTTGTGGAGTGGTGTAGGTGTGGTAGCAGGGCTTAGAATGAGCTATGAATTTGTTTTGGTTTGTGGCAATTGTTTTCTTCTTTTTTGTACTTAATAATAATAATAATAAATGAAATAATAAAAATAATAACAATAATAATTTAAATAACAATAATAAATAAAATGATAATAAAAAGAGATAAGAAATAATAATAATAATAATAATAATAATAATAAAATGATAAAAATAATAATAATAAAAACAATAAAAATAATAATAATAGAAATGATAAGAATAATAATGATGAAAATGATAAAAATAATAATAATAAAAATGATAAAATGACAAAAATGAAAATAATAATGATAAAATAATAATAAGTAAATAAAAATAATAGTAATAATAAAAATAGAAATAAATAACTAAAAATAAAATATATTAAGAAAAAGAAGAAATATATTTTATATTGGTGATTTAAAAGTAATAAAAAAACAAAATTCTAAATTAAAAGAGAAAAATTCTAAAACTCATAAAACAATTGAATATTAAAAAAAAGAATAGTTGACAAAAATTAGAAAAATGCAGGACTATGATAAATGGACTATATGTCGGCAAAATGCTAAGACAGAAAACCTAAAATGATATGAAAAAGATCAGAGGATATAAGTGTAAAATTGGGGGTATGACAGTTGCCCTTATTTAAATATCTTCACTGGATGAAATGAGAGATGATAATCCTCGTGAAATCATGGTGAAAGATATTTAAATATAGATAACTAAAACTTTTGCCCTTAGATGCAATAATATGCAATGTTATGGACAAAACTAATCTATAATGCTGACATGTCCTGAACGCTAGCGGGATGACAATGATGGAATGCTAAATGCAAGATGCAGAAGAAAACGAGAGAAAACAGGGATAAAGGCAACACAATGAGTAGACAGTCACTGGGGATTGACAACAACACTGGGGAAGCTGAAACAAAACTGGGGAATCTAAAGTGTTTGAACAACTGGTTCAAATGTGACCGGTTGACGCTTTAGAAAGGGAAGATCCGCGTCGGAGAAAACCAAGAGATGGTCTCTACTGGGGAATATCCAAAGAGATAAACAACAAGTTTGGATATGACCGGGCGACTTCGAGGATAGCAAAAAGGGTAGACAAACTCTTTACTGGGGATGAAACCAGAAAGAAGATATGTGTAGCGAGCAATTTTGGACGCGGTTCTTAAGCGCTGATCGCTCTTTGCGGTTTGAGCTTTAAACTACAGGTTGATTCATTTTTTATCCTATTGTGAGCTGAATAAGGAAGGGAAATAGATGTCTCCAATTAACCCTGCTTGCATACTGAGTTTAAACAGCGGTCTGTAGGTTACGGATGCTACCAATGTGGGGGGGCCTTTGTACTGGTTATTTGTATTTTCGCCAATACGAATTTCTTTCTTTTTACCTTGACAGAAGGTTTCTGGCGGGGAACAAGGATTAGGATGTTAGGACTGATGTTTTTGAATTACTGCTTTTGATTGATGGAGATATGGGATTTGGGTTTTTTGTTGATTGTGCTCGCTAAGATCTTTTCTTTCGATCTTATGCCTATGTATTCCCGTTTACCGAAACAGGGAAATCAGAGCGTTCGTAGTTCCTCCTATTCTATGGGAGGAAATGGGTGTTTTTGGTGTCTTGTTCAAAGCCCAAGATGTGAAGCGAAAAGTGGTTTGTATCTTGTTCAAAGCCCAAGATGTGAAGCTGAAAGGTCTCAACTTTAGAGAGAATTTGTCATCTCTAAAGAGGGGGTTGTATGTCACAACTGTTTATAAAGGAGAATTACTTTAACCGGGATATGCGAATCCTAGCAATGCCATAATTTCCTTTATAGGGTAGTTTTAACCTGAAGGGGAAGACTTTAACTCAGTGTAGAGCAATTCTATCTTTCCTTAGGAATTTCTCATGCTAAAAGAGGGACAATGGCATGGATGTAGATGATCTAGAGGCTTGCCGCTTACAGCGATTAGATGAAAGGGAAGGAGTTGTTAATGTTTGTGTACTGTGAACGAGGCACAACTTTGATGCTAAAAGGTTAATTGGATCAACCAGTGGTTTTCTTATACAAAGCCTAAGAGGAGGCTAACAAGTGTCTCGTACAAAGCCCAAGAGAGAGGCTAAAAGGTTTTTGACTCAACGAGGGAGTCTTTTGGTATCTCGTATAAAGCCCGAGATGGAGGCTGTTGTTTATTTGGCTCAATAAGAACCTTTTTGTATCTCATATAAAGCCCGAGATGGAGGCGAAATGGGTGATTGACTCAACGAGGAAGTCTTTTATGTGTCTCGTACAAAGCCTGAGAGAGAGGCTGAACGTTGCTTGACTCCGCTGGGGAGGATCATTGAACAAAGCCCAAGAGGAGGCTATGGTTACTGTTTTAGTTAAGTGACAGGTCTAGTATACTGATTTTAAAAAGAAAATCAGTTCTTATATGAGCAACACTGTACTCATGGATTTGATTCAAGGATCCGGGTTATTCCTATTCTTTAAGGAAGCGGGAAATCCGAAGGGTATTGAGACTGTCCGAGTCTGTGGGTTTCCTTCCTATTTAACGAAGGGGTCACTTGAGAATGTCTTTGAAACTCAAGGAAGTTAGACTGTCCAAGTCTAGAGTGTCATCTTTGTACTATGTTTTGAGAAACAGTAGTAGACTCTATGAAAGGACTGTTCTATGCAAATGACTAAGTTCTGTTCCTATACCTCTAGGAGGTCGTCGGGACAATTTGTACGAAGCCCAAGAGGAGGCTGGAAACTTTTAAGAAGCCGATCGGTCCTTGTACTAAGCCCAAGAGGAGGCTATCATTCTCGGAGGAAGAATCATTATACGAAGCCTAAGAGGAGGCTGTGAATACTTCTAAGAAGCTGACGGGTCCTTGTACTAAGCCCAAGAGGAGGCGGGGTTACTTTTAGGAAGCCTGTGGGTCCTTGTATGATGCCCAAGAGGAGGCCGATGCTTTTAGGAAGCCGATGGGTCCCCAAACCCCGAGAAATTCAAGGCAATGCTATACACCGAGAATAGATCAAAGTCAGGAAAGTTCAAGAATTTGGAAGAAACTCAAAGATGCCATTCACGGAGAATACATTCATCTCTGGGAGTAGAGTTTCTTGACAATTCCTAATGAGGATAACCGAAGAGAAGACTGTATCTGGTGATCCTATTGGGGGATCTAGTTGTCTATTTCTACGAATAAACGAAACAGCGTCACCTAGTTCTAGACGTAGTTGCCGGGGAAACTCTAAATATCTATATTATTATTACACAGTCGATATGAGTTTATGAAAGAAGACTTACAGTGAAACAGCCCCACAATACAGTTATATGTATATGAAAGCGGTAAATGAAAGCGATAACCACTTACTCGGTTGTAGAGATTCCATGATGTTTGGTTAGTTGCTCAACAAATAAAGTTTGAAAACAACAGTATATTCAAAATCAAAGGAGAAAGTGCTTTGAAAAAGAAAGATTTGGGGCTTACATCTCAAGGAGAGGCCCAGGGTTTTATCAGTGAGCGCACTGTTTGAATTTGTACAGAGGGACTTATGCAAGTGACTGTGGCCCAAAATGGTTTTCTGTACAAAGGGATGGGTCTTACACTCTCTCAAGAGGCCCAAAGAGTTTTAGAAATGAAATGGGTCTTACTACTCGAGGGTAAGCCCAGATGATTTTTCCGTTTGAAATGGCGATCGCGCCGAGGTTTTCTTTTAACGCAGAGGGGCTTATACAATATCTGAGGCCCAAAGTGATTTTGGTTAAAAGGAGATTGGGTCTTACACTCTAATAGAGGCCCAAAGTGTTTTGAATGGGTCTTATAGCTCGAGGAGAGGCCCAAGGTTATTTTTCAAAAGGCGACGATCGCGCCGTTTGTTTTTGACGGTATCGGGACTTATACAATACACTGAGGCCCAAAAATGATTTGGTCAAAAAAGGATTGGGTCTTACACTCTATTAGAGGCCCAAGAGTTTTGAAAATGATTTATGAGGGTTGAATTAATCCAAAAACCCTAATTTGTTTTCAAAAATATATTTAACTGAATAAAAATTCAATTAAAATGATCAAAATTATTTAACATATGAAAAACAAATTGTGATCTTGGATTAATGCTTCAAAAATTAAGTATTGACCTACAAAATAATTAGAAAGCATTAAAAGTTGCAAAATCAATGTGGAAAAAATATTTAAAATGTCAAAAACAATTAAAATATTAATTCTTTGCAAAAATATCAATTATATGAAATAAATAATATTTTTGGGATTTTTTGGGAAAATAAAATATTTTAACATTTTTGTGAATTATTAAAAAAAGAATCAACTCAAAATCATTAAAACTCAGAGAGAAATTAATTTTTGAATCAATTAAATAAAATCACAAAATTTAAAAATTCAAATATTCAAAAAATGGCGCCAAGAACACCCAAGAACACACGCGTGTTCTGAGTTTGCCCAGATTTGCATTTTCTCACTAATCTCACTGAATACTTGATTATAACATGCAATCCACATATCATTATGCTCGTCTCAACCTCACGATCATGTCTATGTCCATTAATTTCATTTAAATTAAACATCTAACAAGAAATCATGAAAAATCCTCAAGAACCCTAATTTCTGCATGAAGGCTAGGATTTTTGATACACGATTCAAACAATGCAATTAATTGAGGGAAAACATTCCATGCATGATTATGAACATATGGCCAAATTATTGTGCAGCAAAAATTGCATGGATCATAGAGTTAGAAGAGCTCATGCTTACCACTTGCAGGTGGTGATCGTGATTTGTGTTGGAGGTGTTACAGCTAGGTTCCAATGATGGGGATAGCTTCCCTAGGTGCCAAGTGATGTGTCTGAGTGCTTAGAATGGATTGAAATGGTTTGGAATTGAGGATGGCATCTCAACTGCAAAACTGTCATGAACTTGAGCAATTGGCTGGTGATTTTGTGAAATCTGTGTTCCAGATGTTATGTGAGTGTTTGGATCACTTCTATATGATTTATGTGAGGTGTGTGAGTGATTGGTTTGATTGGAAAAGCTCTCAAACTCAAAACCCGATAGCTACCTTGCTAAGAAAGACATTTTTGCCAAGAGAAAAAGATTTTGAGGAAAGCATCTGTTAGATGGCTTTGGTGTACTCAAACTGATCACAATGGAGCTCTATTTATAGTAGAGCAAGTTTGTTTTGCAAGGAATTGTGAATGGCAGCTGCTAAGTAGGTTAGGCCAATGTTGGCAAATGAAAATCCAAGTCTCCTCTAGCCATTGACTAGAGGTTAGGGCATAGAGCTTTGGTTCCCTTGGTCTTGGATAAGTCTTGACTGATTTTAGATGAGAATGGCTCAGTCCATGCCACCTTGATGCTTCCATTGAATGCTTCAATCCAAATTTGGAGTCTTGTCCCTATTTTGGCCATTCTAGGTTCAACATGCTATTTCTTGTTCCATGAACTTTGGAGGCTTGGCTCAGTGATTATCCCCTTTAGATTCAATCCTCAGATGTGTCCAAGTGGATAGGAGCATTTGAATTTGGCTGATTTTGGCAAATCGAGCAAAATTGCAAATTCTGCCTTGCCTTGACAGAATTCAACAAGGCAACTTTCCAATGTCATATCTCATGACTCAAATGGAATTTGGCAATGTCTTGGCCATTTTGGAAAGCCCTTACATGATATAACAACTGTTTGAACATGTTTGGTTTTGATCTCTTTTGAATCCAAGTGAAAAATCCCCCTACATTTGGCAAAAAGTGAAGGCAGATTCTGACTTAGTGAAAATTTCACTAAGTGTTGGAAAAAGTGACATTTTCATTTTTCAGCCATTTTGATCACTCCATAACTCAAAATCCTTAATGAATTGGACTTAGGTCTAGTTGAAGTTTTTGTAGAGGGTAATGAGGGCTACAAATCCATCTTTGGATGAGAAAAAATGGCCTTGTGGTTTAGGAGTTATAATCCTCCAAAGTTGGTACCCTAGCCACTTTATTTTTAACTTAGAAAATTTTCTAAGTTTTTATGGTTACCCCTTTTACAAGTTATCCAACTTTTCTTGATTTTTCTTGATGAATGATGATTCAAATCACACATTAAAATCATTTTAGGGTTAAAAATTCATTTTGGTGAAAAATCTCAAAAAGTCAAAGTTGACTTTTGTGCACAGTTGATTTTTTATCAGATGAATTCCAAACTGTGCCATTCTTCATAAAATCATGTCCTTGACCTAAATCAAACTTGATGGACATGTTCCATGGGTGTCATAAGGTATATTGGTGCATGTCATAGGGCTTGGGAGCATGTCCTGGTCAAAAGTCAAAGTTACAGTTGACTTTTTCCTTAAAACCCTAATTGTGGTACAGATGAAATTGAGACTTGTTGCTCAAGCTTCTTGGATTAATCCATTGTTACAAATGGATCAATATGGTATATTAGAGACCCTCAAACCCTCTCTTGAGGTCTTGGTTCATGATTTGTCCCAAAAGTTAACTTAGGGGTGAATTAGGTCAAGAAACCCTAATTCTTGATTTTTGATGTATGCATCCCCTGAGGAAAAATTAACTTGATGAATGGGTCCATGAGGTTCCATGGAGTATATTAGGTTGTGTTTTGGATCACTGGCTTGTGCCCAGATGAAAATTTTCCATCTGGAGGCCCTGGTCGACCAAAACCCTAATTTGGTGATACTGGCGATCTCGAGACTTGATCCACCTAAAAGGGAGCAGCCTTGTGCTTAATCCTTGAAGTGGGAGTCCTTTTGATCCATTGTGGATATTTGAGAGTGTAGACAAGTTGAAGATCATGTCATTCCTTGATTGATCCCTTGTCTAAGGCTCTGAAAGGGCTCGAAACCCTAATTTTGATTGTAGTGGATGCTCACCCATCCTTGGGGAGACTGATGAAGCATGATGGTCTCCTCCATATTGTGATGATGATTTGCACAATGATGGGAAATCTTAGTGGTCAAAATTTGGGGTATGACAATATGATCTCCATCAGAGATCAATTTGAAACAAAGGGATAAACATCCAAAACAGATTTTCTGGGGATTTCTTATACCGAAGAGTTCAAATGGGATCTTCAAGAAAACCAAAAAAGACAGAGACAAACACAAACTCTGCGTGCGCCAGATGATGGTAACCACATGGACTTTCAAAGGATATCGGTAATGACCAATCTTAAAATGCCAATAATGATTGGACTTAGAAAGCATGCCAGTAATCATTGGACTTAAGATATTGATAATGATCAGGCCTTCAATAAATTCCATTAAACACTGAACTTTTACGGGGATATTGGTAATGACCAAAGCTCTGCTGGGGATAAGATTTGTAAGATGCCAATAATGATTGGACTTTGAAAAGTACGCCAGTAATCACTGGACTTGTATACCAATAATGATTGGATGAAAAACATGCCAGTGAACACTGGACTTATACAGTACCGATAATGATCGATACTAAAACAATGCCATTGATTACTGGACTTGAGACACCAATAATGATTGGATCTTGAACAAAGAGACATATAGTTAAAACTAACCAATTAAGATTGGGTTTTCGAAACAAAAGTGTATACAATTATGACTGACTAATTATGATTGGATTTAAAGTAGAGAGGCATACAGTTAAGACTGACAGATTATGATTGGATTTAAACAATTGCCAGTAATGACTGGACTTTGGGTACCAAAGAAATAAGTCATTTAGACGATGCCAGTAAACACTAGACTTTCATAATACCAATAATGATTGGATTTTTAGATAATGCCAGTAAATATTGGACTTCACGATACCGATGATGATCGATATTAAAACAACACCAGTGAATACTGGACTTTCAATACCAATAATGATTGGATTTTCCAAAACACGCCAGTGAATACTGGACTTTCACGATACCGATGATGATCGATATTTGGAACAATGCCAGTGAAAACTGGACTTTCAATACCAATAATAATTGGTCATCATGTTCAAATGTGATTGGATGACATCCTAGAACCAAAAGATCCTCAATGAAGGTTGAACCGGAAATACGGTCTCCACTGGGGAAAGAAAAGCTCAAAAAACGAGTGGCATTGTCAAAGGGTTGACAAAAGATACATAGACTTGAGAGTCACCACTAAAGGGTTAATGGTAAGGTAGCAAATCACTAGACATTATCATCGTCAATGGGTTCACTAAAGAGTGGCATCATCAAAGTATTGATGGAATGAAGACCTCAAGCAAGAAACTCATCAAGGGATTGTTGGAACGAACAATTGTCATCGTCAAAGTGTTGACGGAATGAAGAAACACTTCACTAAAGAGTGACATCGTCAAAGAGTTGACGAAAATAAAACACTTCACTAAAGAGTGATATCGTCAAAGAGTTGACGGAAATAGAACTGACATCGTCAAAGGATTGACGGAGCAAACAAATGGTTCACTAAAGAGTGACATCATCAAAGAGTTGACGGAAATGAAACATTTCACTAAAGAGTGACGTCGTCAAAGAGTTGAAGGAATGAAGAAACACTTCACTAAAGAGTGAAATCGTCAAAGGATTGACGAGAAGAAACCATTCACCAAAGAGGTACCATTGTCAAAGGATTGATTGAATGAAATAATTCACTAAAGAGTTACATCGTCAAAGGATTGACAAAGAGAAGACCTCAAGTAAGAAACTCATCAAGGGGTTGATGGAAATGACTGATCAAGGGTAACAACAATTGTAATCACAAAAGGTTGAATAACACCAAGGATGAATAAGCTTCTCAGGGGAGATTTCCATCTATCTTTGCAAAAATAGCAATTACAAAACAAGCTTCTCAAGGAGACTGCCACTTGTTGAGTATAAATTCCAAGGAGATGTTGTTATGACAACATTGCTCGAGAAAAGATTTTGTCTTCAATGAGGATCTGAAAAAGATTCTTTCTGCAAGACATAGTGCAAAATAAATGCACTTTTAAATTGGGCTCAAAATCTATACCTGCTAGAGACCAAAGTTCAATCTAGGAACAAGCTAGAAAGAAACGGTCAAACAAGACTCCAACCATTGAGGAATGAGCTCAAATGGGAATTTATCTTATCCAAACATGGAAAAGACAACTGAAGCAACCATCATCCACGAGGATCAAACTCTGTGGGGAATTCTAGAAAGGATGGGCACTTTATGCCTAAAGGTGACGACCCTATTGGAGAAAATAGACAAACCCAGTCACTTGGGGAGATAAACACCAAAGTGAACCAAAACAGGTAAACACCAGGATGGTAGCAGAAATGCTAAGATGCTATGCACATGTATGAATGTATGTATGCCATGTTTATGCTTATGCTGACAAAACAGACAAAGGAAGAAAACCAGAGATGAAATAAACATCTCAACAAGGATACCCAGCCAACCTCATCAGATTGGACCATCACTAGGGATGAACATGTAGAATCAGCAGTTCTACTTAAAGGTTACAACCTTATTTAGGGGAAAAGTAATCCACTCGGATATAACGTCATGACTTCACTATGGATTGCCATCATGAGCCTGATTTCCTTGTTGGAGGAGGAAGATCCATGGAGATCTACCAAGATCAACTGAAGTAACAACTTAATGGGGAGCTGGCGAAGTATCTCACAAGAACTAAGTAGTTTTGCAAATCTCATCTGCCCCAGATTACATGGTCTGTTGGAAGAAAATACCAAGATGATTTTACAAAAGAATTGGCATATAGGATGCTTCAATATCTTCAAACTCTTGGAGAGACTCATGAATCTTGACATAACTGGCCCAACTTAACTGCATTTGCAAAGTCCTCGGACTGTAGGAATAACAATTGGAAAACAGACTTGCCCCTATTGGTGGGTCATTGAAGTCCTTGCCTCGAAAGGAGTTGAGAAACAACTTGCCATAAAATGACCTCAAGACGGCTTGCCCCAATCTTTTGAACTTGAAAAAGTTCTGCCCTTGATTCAATCGCTCTTGGAATGGTTTATTAATAAATCCTCCAAATCGGTTGCCCCAGACTGAGCTTCCTTTGCCAAGTCAAATTCCCTAGCTGGCTGCATTTGTTGGGATTCCTTTGATATTAAGTTGTCTTGCAAACAATATTGTTTATTAAAATTTGCAATTTCAATGCAAAATTTATGCAAGCTTTTGAAATCAAAGTTTATTGATAACACACATGGTGGAGTGATTAAATAATCAACAACAAAGTGGATCTTGTCATTTACAGAATGACAGATGAACACAAACAATTAGCAAAGATCATTAGGAGTCAGGTTATCCAACCTTGCTTTAGTATGCTTTCAAAACAACCTTACCTCAACTAGGTCTTTTAAGGGTTGTAACGTGGCTTGGTTCACGGCTCATGAAACAAAGGATAAAGGCTCAAAGTTTATTTGTCCCCACCCAATCTTCGCGACGAACTCCAATCCCATGCTCAGTTAACTCAAGCTATACATTCAGGTTCCCATAGGCTAGGAATTGAACTGATGATAGTTGGTGATGATTCAGACACCTAGGGTAGTCACTACTCCCTTATAACATTCGGTTATTTTTGCCATTGAGGACTTTAAGAGTGAAAGCTTTAAGTTCATCTTCTTTTTTTTGGTTGTCATACAAGTCTTTTTGTATAAGGCAATGTCATGAGCTTCCCATCTTTCTTGGCTTTTGCCTTGAAAGGGACTCGACTCATTCTTCAAGTAAGGATTTCTCAAAAGTCCTTCTTTATTGGTTGCCATACAAAACTTTTTGTATAAGGCAAGGTTATGAGCTTCCCATCTTTCTTAGCTTTTTCCTTGAAAGGGACTCGGCTTATTCCTCGAGTAAGGATTTCTTAGTGGTCCTTCCTTTTTATCACTTTGGGGAACAACTGGTATACCATTTGTTCACTTGATTTAAGAGAACTGACATGTGTCTTTCATGAAGCTCATTCGAATGTATACCCGGGTTAAATTGAGAACTACCCTGCCCCAAGGTTGAGATCACAGGTTTTTTTTTTGTAAGGAAAGAAAACTCCTACTTCTAAGTTCGGAGGGGTTAGAAAGGGATTATCTTCCTTATTTCTCCAGTGTTTGGGGATTGAAACAGTGCCTTACATCATCAACAAGGTTTAATTGGCAGCATACCACAACAATTATGGATATAATGTTTTCATCATCCTCCCCAATCTTTGCTTAAACAATAGTTTGATGAAGATACGTGGATGGAAAAGATAAATATTTTTGTTTTTTTTTATGATAATAAAAAATGAGTGAATACGAATGAACTTAATAAAAAATGCATAAACCTTTCATTAATCTGGCCAATTCAAAAACGACAAAGCTTACAAGCAATCATGAAATCAAAAAGTAAGGAAAAGACAACTGAAATATCAAAAGACATCCAGCTTTGGCGAATTGACTTCGGCAGACTTCAGTTTCCAGGTCCAAGAAGGGGAACACCTCCATCATTGATTACTTGCTCCTTATGGTACAAAACCCTGAGAGGCTTCAAGGTCCTTTGTCTGGTGTGCTGAAGCGACTGACGGCGGTCTGACTGTTGACACTGAGAAGGTTCTTGAGTTGGAAGAACCACAGGAGATGGCGAAGTGATAACTTCTCTGGATGCATCAGGGTAAGAATGCCCCTCTCTCTGCAAAATCTTCAAGACCTAGTTCATCTAACCTTTGAGGACTCTGACCTCCTCCTTCAGGGTTTCCTGACCTTTCACAATCTCGTTCATCGTCACCATTTGTCCAAAATGTGTGCTAGGTATCCTCTAGAGATAAAAGAAGAAGATGAGAATCAAGGCTGAGAAATGCAAATGAAAATCCGAATGTGATGACATGCGCATGCTATGCAAATGCAAACCAAATGGTTTCAAGGAATTCAACAACAAGTTGCAAACATTTTGAAAAACTGAAAAGTTTCGCTTTAAAATCCATGATCTCTATTGATTTTTGCAAAAGGAATGACTGTCTGAATTCCTTGAAACCAAAGGGCTATCCATGAATGGATGTATGCACAAACACACTTATACAGATATATACAGATATGCACATATATACAGGCAAACAAAAGAGGGCCTAGGTTTGAAGATCACGAGCGTGGAGCCATGGTCTACCCATCCCAAGAGGTATGTACTATGGGTTCTTGATCTGCAGAGCAGGGTTCTAAGAAGTTCCTAGAGTCATAGATGAATCTTTCAGATATTATCGGCCTACACGACTACTCGTACGGGTTAATAATATTCTCAAGATAAATTCGTCTGAGTGTAGTATCGCATATCAACCATTTGGGACTACTCCCTCATAGCCATCGTACTACATCCTAATAGGCCAAGTGGGGGTAAAGGTAACTACGGTCCTCAGTCTCAAGGACTCCCAGAACGAAAAGAGTGACATCAATACGACTACTCGCATCAGACATCAATGATCCCAAAGGGGCCTCAACTGAGCGTCGTCATCATATTCCAAACTTGTTAGGACTACTCCCAACATCCGACTATTGATTACATCACAATCCTATCATATGTGTGCTCTCAAGTCCGGGTTAGGACTTATCTCACCACTCAAAAGTAGCACCATGCCAAACAGAAGAACCCAAACACGTATACAGATATATATACATATATACAAGCAAGCAAGCAAAACATAAATAACACAAACATAACAATGTGGGCTTAACCCTCTTTTCCTTCCCCAGTGAAATCACCATTTCTGTTGCGGTGAGAATCGGATATCAAGCTATTAATTAACTTGAATCACACATCTTTGAAATTCACCACCGAGCTTTGATTTATCTAAAGGAAAAGGTAAAGATCGAAAAAACCCTAATTGCGCTATTTGAAAACACAGCTAAGAGATCTAAGGTTCGGGGGTTGGTTATACCTAGGGAAGGTGTTAACATCCTAGATATCTGTAGTACTCTACAGAAACCTCTTGTTTGTATTTGTGTTATGTTAATGTTTGCTTGCTAAGGGAACTATGCTAAGGGTAAGGGTAAAGACCTATGGGGAAGACCAATGTGCTAATGGTAAATACCTAATGGTATGTACACTAAGTATGCTCGCCAAGACATCGCATCTCGTGCCTACGTATCCTACTAAGGATGGAATCAGAGCATTCATAGTTCACCTAACTAAGGGTGAGTAACTCTTGATAATGATCAAGGTCCCAAAGGGGAATGGGTATTCATGCTCATGATACTCACATAGAGTTAAAGAACTCTCTAAGTCTACATTGTAAGGCAAAATGGCTCAACAAGATATCGCATCCTGTGCCTACGTATCCTGATTAGGAATGAGGAATCAGAGCCTCCGTAGTTCGCCTAACTAAGGATGAGGAACTCTTGATAATGATCAAGGTTCCAAGGAGAAGTGAGTACTCATAATCATGATACTCACATAGAGTTCAAAAACTCCCTAAGTCTAAGTTGAAAGACTAAACTAAAGTTGACTTTAAACAAAATCAAAGGGGGAAATGAGTACACATCATAATGGTACCCACATGGAGTTCAAAAAATCCAAACTTAACTCTAAGTTATGAGAAAAATGGCTCTAATACGGCCAAGAGAGGAAAGTAAGTATCTATAATGATAGTACTCACATAGGGCTCAAAAACCCTATCCTAAAACTAGGTCAAAGAGGAAGTGGCTCTGATGAGGCCAAGGGGAATGATCCTAATGAGGTCAAGGAAATGAAATGAGAAAGGTCTAACCAATATGATGATGACTTATGAGTCAAGAATGAATCTTTCGTTTGGAATTGTATTGAAGAATTGTCAAATTAGACAGGCAACCAAAATCATAACAGGAACAGGAGGGTCATCCACAAGACTTCATCGGGAAATATTCACAAGTGTCACCAAGGAGAGAAATGAAAGGTTAGTAGTCAAAGAAATTAAAAAATTAACAATTGAGATGAAATAGAATTGAAAATGGTAGTCTTAACCATAATTTGTCGATAAAAATTGACAACCATGATTCTTGACTTTCATCGACCAAAAAATTGAATGAAGCTAAAATAAAAAAAAAAGAAGGTGGTCTCATATTGATCAAAATTTTGTAGATATAATGAAATCAACCAAACCATGACCTTTTGTTATATCATCGACCCACAAATATAGAAAATGGCCTCATATATTGATTTGAACAAATCAACCAATCATGATTTTGTTATGTCATTGGCCCTTAAAAATAAAAAAAAATGAAAATAAAATCGAAGATGAAAATCCAAGTAAAAAAATCTAAATAGTATGATAACCAAAAAATAGTAAACAAGAATTTACAAAAAACTCTATTAACAAAAACTAATCGAAATAATTGACAAGAGAAACTTAACCAGGATTTTTAACAAAACAGGTTAATAATAATAAAAAAAATTCTACAAGAAAACTGAAAAAGGGGGACGGGCCAAGAGGGTGTGAATCATAATGGGCTTCAAGACCATTCATCACACGTATCTACAAAGGCATGTGTAAACAAAAGGGTAGACGATGTAATCAATTAGGCCCACCAGAACCCACACGGCCAATCAACAACAAAAATTTATGAGATTAAATTAAAAAAAAAAGAAGCCAACGTGTTATCACCAGTAGCTCGGTCAACTTGAAAGAATCAAACAACACATATATTTCAAATCAATATTTTTGTGAGAAAAAATAATTGTGAATGGGTCAAAGTTAAAAAACATAAATTGTTCTCTTTGAAACGAAACCAGATGCAACAACACTCATGAAAACACAAGGGAATGAGAAAGGTAAGGTCAACAAAAAAAACTCATGGCGGTAACTCAACTCTTCTCCGTGAAAACCGACCGACTTCAATTCAACTCGATTTGGTTTCTCAACTTCGTTATCCAGGTCTATATTGGTTAGGATTTCAATGCGTTTCGCTCTTCTTCCTTTTCTCCATTTCTCTGATTCTCTCTGATGGTTTGGTTTTTTTTTTATTTAAAAGGGTTTTTGAATGGATTGCCTGAAGAGAAATGGTTGGAAGAAGGTGGGTTTGAGGACAATGAAGGTGGGAGCGAAGGTTGTTGTATTGTGAAAGAAGTAAGAAATAGTTTGGATGATGGTGTGTGAGTTTTTGTTAAGAAAATGGTTTCATGGCTGGTTTTTGATGAGATGGGAAGTCCATTCAGAAACGAACAGTGGTGCACGAATCTGAGGTGAGGAAATTTGGAACGGTGACGTTGAAAGCGTAGACGGTGACGTCTGGGAGGATGAAAAATGGTTTGGAAGGTTTTAGGATTGTGAGGTTGAAAAAGGGTTATTGTTGTTATGAGTGAAGATTTGAATGGTTTTGTTGCAGAAGGGGAGGGGGTGGTCGCTGATGAATAGAAAAAAGGAAATGGGAAATTTCCAAAGGGTCCGAAAATGAGTGATTCCCTTTTTTATCTTTTGAGTCTTTTTTCTTCTTTTTCTCAGACCCACTTTTCTTTCCCTATTTTTTTATCGAAAACCAACATTTTTCCTTTCCTCTGGTATTGTGTGCTGGTATTGGGTGTGGAATTGGAGTTGCAGTGTACGGGTTTAGCAGGGCTTTATGTTGGTTATACGTTTATGCGTGTTGGAGGGGCTTGGGGAGTACGGTTTGGTTCTGCTTTTGGAGCAGATGGTTTTGCAAGTCATCTTGGGAGCAAGTTTTTGGTGTAGAGTGCAGTTTATGTGCAATTCTGGTTTGTCATGTTTTGTTGTGATGGGAGTTTGTAGGGTGGATTCATGCTAGTGGCTTTGGACAAAGTTTTGAAGTAGCTTGTGGAGTGGTGTAGGTGTGGTGGTAGCAGGGCTTAGAAAGAGCTGTGAATTTGTTTTGGTTTGTAACAATTGTTTTCTTCTTTTTTGTACTTAATAATAATAATAATAAATCAAATAATAAAAATAATAACAATAATAATATTAATAACACTAATAAAAAAATGATAATAAAAAGAGATAAGAAATAATAATAATAATAATAATAATAATAATAATAATAATAATAATAATAATAATGATAAAATGATAAAAATAATAATAATAAAAATGATAAAAATAATAATAATAGAAATGATAAAAATAATAATGATGAAAATGATAAGAATAATAATAATAAAATTGATAAAATGATAAAAATGCAAATAATAATGATAAAATAATAATAAGTAAATGAAAATAATAGTAATAATAAAAATAGAAATAAATAACTAAAAATAAAATATATTAAGAAAAAGAAGAAATAAATTTTATATTAGTGATTTAAAAGTAATAAAAAAAAACAAAATTCTAACTTAAAAGAGAAAAATTCTAAAACTCATAAAACAATTGAATAATAGAAAAAAAAGAATAGGTGACAAAAATTAGAAAAATGCAGGACTATGATAAATGGACTATATGTCGACAAAATGTTAAGACAGAAAACCTAAAATGATATGAAAAAGATCAGAGGATCTGAGAGTAAAATTTGGGGTATGACAATCTTCTATACACCACATATCAAAATAAACAATCAAAACCTTTGTCCAGATAATTGGTGTAAGTGGCACACTTGTTGATTCAAAATCCAAGTTAGAGTCCTTCCCTTATCCTGGCTAAAATCTCTCTTTCATCTAACTGCTGTAAGTGGCAAGCCTCTGGATTCTATACATCCAAGCCAATGTCCCTTAGCATGAAAGATTCATAAAGGAAAAAGTGGCATTGCTCTACACTGAGTTAAAGCTTCTTGCTTCATGACATCTCTCTTATAAAGGAAATTATGGCATTGCTGGATCCCATATCTCAGTTAAAGTAATTTCCCTTATAACCAATTTCTCAACATTTGTGTTGAATATGTGAGATATCTCCCTTTAGAGATGACAAATTCTCTCTCAATTAACCTTTAGCTTCAATCTTGGGCTTTGAACAAGACACAAACACTCTTAGCTTCAATCTTGGGCTTTGAACAAGACACCAAATAAATTTCCTCCCATAGAATAGGAGGAACTACGATTGCGCTGATTTCCCAAATCTCTTTAACGGAATACGTAGGCATAAGATTACGAAATCTTAGCGAGCACACAAATAAAAAACTTTAGGTCCAGGTACCTTCCCAAAAACAACAGAAAACCCAAAAACAACAAAAACATTCTCTCAACACTCCCAAAGGAGAAACTTTCCCAATCCACAGCAGATAAACACAAGAAAGCATTTCAGATTAACAAAAATACATGCAAAAGAAGGTTCCTATGGATTACCATAGATACTCTGGGTGTTAACAACTTCCCTTTGTATAACCAGACCCCGATCCCGAATCTCTTAGCATTTGTTAAAGAAAACATTTGCATGCAGGGTTAGTTTAAGATATCTTCCCCTTCCTTTCTAGCTCCATAAGATAAATACAGAAATCAGAAAGTAGCACCAATCATGTAGTAAGGTGGTCGCGTCACTAGGAAAAAACCGACGGCTACAGAAAAATGGCGACTCTACTGGGGATTTTATAATTAGATTTCCTAAGAGGTCTTGGCATTTCTTTGCATTTATTTTTTCTGCTATCTTACTTGATTTCTCATTTTTTCATATATATATATATATATATATATATATATATATATATATATATATATATATATCATCTGCTATCATATTATTTGATACCCTTGTTTAAATTACTGTTATCTGGGAATGCGATTAATACACATTTGATGAGTCCGAGAGAACATTAAGATAAGTGGTGGCGTATTCAGGGAGGCTTATAGGGAGTGAATCCAGACCAAGATAACTTGAGAGTCCACCGAATCAGTGGAGGTGCCCGCGTGGAATTACCAATGGTGAACGAGCATGTCGTAAAAGCATTGTTTTTCCCATTGGGTTACCCTTGAAGATGAGGATTAGTAGACACTTTACCATTTGACCAATAGGTAGTGCGGTGACTATCAGGAATAGTTGATACGCGATACTACACTCAAAGGAGATTCATCTTGGGATATTACAGCTCTCATGAGTCAATCTGTTTGCTGTTAATATCCTCAAGAGGGGTTAGTGATTTTGGGAACCTTTGTTAGAACCCGTTCTTCAGGTACAAAATTTAACCTTTAGTACACACCTTGGGAATGGGTAGATCCATGGCTCCATGCTCGTGACGATGAACCCTTAAACCCATGTTTTAAAATGTTTTTGTTTGCTGCATTCATGCATTCATTAAAAAAACCTTTTTTAAACAAGAAAAAATATTTTTCTAAAAAGAACTGAAACAATAATTGCAAATATCAGAGGTTGCTTTATGGATTTCGGAAAAAGAAAAATGCACAAGTACACCTTCAAGGTTCCAAAACTATAAGGCCTAAGGAAATTGGGAAGGCTGATTACTAATCCCGAAGCTTTCAGAGCTAAGCATGGAGGACTATTATCTCTGTTGAAAGTCAACATGATTGAAGGGATCCTATCTACACTGGTTCAGTTCTATGATCCAGTATACCATGGCTTCACTTTCCCAAATTACCAGCTCACACCAACACTGGAAGAGTACTCTCACCTGATTGATTTACCTATCACCGATCAAAATCCATTTTCCGGACTGGAAGAAATTTTAAAAGATCAAGCCATTGTAAGAGTAATCTCTTTGGAAGAGTCATAAATCAGGACTCACATGACCACCAAGGGAGGAATCCAGGGTTTACCGGCTAAATTCCTAATGGAGAAAGCTTTATACTTTGCCAGTATAGGAAATATAACCGCTTTCGAGGATGTCTTTGCTCTGCTCATATATGGGTTATTCCTCTTTCTGAACATTGACAACTTCGTCGACACCAATGCTGTTAAGATATTCTTAATTAGGAACCCGTTCCCAACCTTGCTCGCTGATGCTTATCATTCTGTACACTTAAGGAATTTGTACAACGGAGGGATGATCACATGCTGTGTACCATTACTCTACAAATGGTTTATTTCCCACTTGCCCAAGTCTGCTGCTTTTTGGGATCACAAGAGTAGTCTTCGAGGGTCGCAGAAGATTATGTACCTTACCAATTTCGACATAGATTGGTACAATCGGATCTATGACAGAGTAAAAATCATCGACAAATGTGGAAATTTCCCCAATTTACCCCTCATTGGTACTAAAGGCGGGATCAACTATCATCCAATTTTAGCTCTCCGTCAACTTGGATACCCGATGAAGATTATCCCACATAATGTTCCTTTGGAAGGTCTTTTCTTTGAGGAAGGAGAAAATGATAGGGCACTAAAGAAAGAAATAGTGCATTCCTGGCAACATATTCACAGGACGGGAAGAGAATCCCTGGGGAGGCCAAACTGCATCTCTGCAGAGCCTTATCTCCACTGGGTGCAAACTAGAGCCATCAAACTGAGGATGCCTTACCCTCGTCAAGAATTTTTTACCTTAAAGGAATCTGTCCTTTATTTCATGTCTGATACGGAAAAACTCCAGATCGCTCTCAATAAGGTCCAACGTGAGAAGAACTCTTGGAAGAACAAGTACCAGATTCTTAATTTCGAATGTACTAAGATTCAAGAACTACTAAAGGAAAATGATGCTCTAATTGATATATCAGAGCAGCATGCCATAGAAAGTCAGGAGGAACGAAGAAATTTGCTCACTCCTTTTACTTGGCAAAGCATCGTCGACCCGACAACAGTTGAAGGATCGTCGACCCTATCTCCGATTCAAGCAGAGTTTGTATTTTCTCAAACGCTGAAATAATTTTGATAAGTGTTCTACATGTTCTTCTTCCGTTTTAGATTTGGCAATCATATCATCGACATACACTTAAATTTCTTTATGCATCATGTCGTGAAATAGAGTTGTCATAGCCCTTTGATAGGTTGCTCCTGCATTCTTCAGACCGAACGACATTACTTTATAGCAAAAGGTTCCCCATGGGGTGATGAACAAGGTTTTCTCCATGTCTTCCGGCGCCATTCTGATTTGATTATAGCCCGAGAATCCATCCATGAAGGAGAACACTTTGAATTTTGATGTGTTGTCAAGTAGCATATCAATGTGTGGTAGGGGAAAATCATCATTTGGACCTAGTTTGTTCAAATCCCTGTAGTCTATGCACATTCTGACTTTTCCATCCTTTTTGGGGACTGACACTATGTTGGCTAACCATCGAGGGTACTCTGATGTAGCAAGGAAACCTGCGTCGATCTGTTTCTGCATTTCTTCCTTTAATTTTGATGGTCATATCGGGGTGAGTCCTTCTCAATTTTTGTTTATCCGGAGGACATTCTAGTTTTAGTGGTAAGTGATGTTCCACGATGTTGGTATCCAACCCTGGCGTGTCTTGGTAGGTCAAAGCAAACACATTTGGAAACTCTTTAAGTAACTCAATCAAGCCTTCTTTGACAGTTGAAGTGAGTAGTGCTCCGATTTTGACTTCTTTTATCTCTTCTTCGGAACATAAATTGATCGTTTCCAAAGGTTCTTTGTAAGGTTGAATGAATTTCTCCTCATTCTTGAGTAATCGAGAGATATCATCTAGAATTTCCTCATCCTCTTCTTCTTCGGCTTCAAATATCGGAAACTCAAAGTTGGGGAGAAGGCATTGGATTGTATGTTTCAATGGGGTTTAAAATAAGTAATTTGCTTGACGTGATGATTCTATTTTAGAAAAGACAGAGAGAATGAAAAAGTATGTGCAGTGTTTTTTTTGTTTGAAAAACGCTTGTTTTAATTTTGTTTTGTTTTTAGGATTACCACTTTTTGAAAAAGCGAAAAGTGAAAATAGCAATAAATGTAGGAATTCAGAATGACATTATTTATTCATGATTTGTTGATTCTTAAAACACAACCCTATAAAACAAAATTTTTTCGCTCTGGGCGAAGCGAAGAGGGGCCTTTACAGAAAAGCAAGTCCTATAAAACATCCTTTCACCCGGGAAAAATAAAAGGTTAAAACAAAGACAAGACAATTACTTTGATTTATGAACAACATTCGGGACATCGACTGCGACACAATGGCGACGAACTCCTCTGTGAATCACAAAGTATGGTATTTTTCTTCTAGGATCATATTCAGTAATGACACTGATTTCTGGCAGAGTCTGATTAGTGGAGTCTTCTTCCCTTGCAGCGTTATCATAAGAGGACTCTTCTATTTCAACAGATTTTTTTTTTCGGGAGGGTCTCCTCACCCTGTGGGCTTGATGTCTTCGTATTTGATATGAGAGCTTCCAGGAGCGGAGTACTTCACTAGAAAGTCGTACTTGCCGCTTGGCTGCCCCAAGGTATCCCAAGTTTCTGAGGGGATAGATGAGTCATCTTCTTTAATGAAATCGACCTCAGGAAATGCAAAGTTGACAAATTTTCGTCCTGCGATCTTTGCAAACTCATCAACGTGACATTTGATACCTTCGGAATTTTCCTAGTAAGGTTCCCACGACTTTGGGAGAATAGGTGGATTTTTCTCAAAGTCACTCAACGGATATGCATTATCCGACTGACTCTTTTGCCCTGAGTTTTCCATGTAAGGTTTCCAAATGGGAAACTCATCCATAGGATCATATGAGTCGTAATCAAAGTTGTCTCTCATCGGTGTGTCTTCCTCCAATGAGTTGGGTGGAGCACAACATCCTTCAGGATCATAATCTCCGTAAATCATTCTGACATCTGATCTTTGTATATATCTGGTACTTTGCTTTGGAGATCAAAATGGCAGGTATGTTTCTTCCTGAGATATGTATCCTTCATCTTTGAAATAGGATTTCCACTTTTTATCTGTATCAGAAGAGTTATTCTCCTCGATGGTATGGAATTCATGAGAAATCGGGTGGAGAAAGCCTCCACTATGGAAGAAATCTTGAATGGGACAAAAACCTTCATCCTTTTTTTAGTCTTGGTAACAGCTGGAGAAAAACCGAGACCTTTTCTTGTCTTATTATCAACAGGAATTACAACCTGCCTCCATCTTTTTATGTTACTGCTTTCCATTACTTGGAGAGCATCTTTGTATGAGGAGATCGACGATCCTTTTTCTTGATGACTCTCATTTCTTACAGAGAGTGATTAAAATTGAGTTCTAATAGCCTCCTCTGGTTCTAAATACGAGAATAATGATAGGTTGCTCATAATTAAAGCTTGTTCTTCGCATATGGTGACCAACTTGTCGTTCTTGACAAACTTCAGCTTCTGGTGAAGTGTCGAGGTGACTGCCTCTGCTTCATGTATCCAAGGTCTTCCTAATAAACAGTTGTATGTTGCTCAGATGTTCTTGACCTGGAAAGTAACTTGGAAAGTGTGGGGACCAATGGTTATGGGAAGGTCGACTTCGCCGATAACTGTTTTCCTAGATCCGTCAAAAGCTTTGACTATGATCTCACTTCCTCTCATCGGAGTTCCTTAAAAAGATAACCGTACTAGAGTTGACCATGGCATGACGTTCAATGATGAACCTGTGTCTACCAGTATGCCAGCTAAAGCATCGTCCTGACAATTGACTATGATATTGAGTGCCATGTTATGATTCTTGCCTTCCTCTAGAAGTTCTTCATCATTGAAATTCAAATTGTTGCAGGAAGTGATGTTGGAAATAATGTTGTCAAACTGACCCACTGTTACATCTTGTTCTACAAAGGCATGTTCCAAGACTTTCTGTAGATCTTCTATGTGAGCTTCTGAACTGAGCAGGAGAGATAAAACAAATATTCGAGAAGGAGTTTGTAATAATTGATCTACAATAGTGTATTCACTTCTCTGGATGAGTTTCAACATTTCATCATTATTTTTCACAGGTTCTGTGCTACTGGGCTGACCAATTTGTTGGTTAGGAACCTCGGCTTGAGGTTCCTTATCTTTTGCAGGTTCTCCAACTCCCCTGTTGAAGATTCGACCGCTTCGGGTGACTTGACTTATATCAGCAATGTTGACAATAGATGGTAGTGGAATTTCTTTTCCATCTTCTATTATGGTCGCACCGTATTTGTACGGAATAACTTTTTCTGACTTGTATGGCATCGGGCCTAGCAGGTAGATGACCAAAGGGGTTATTTGGGTCTTTCGACCGTCAAAAATAGCCTCAATTGGTTCCAGTTCGGGATTGGTGGAAAATTCTCCAGTGTTGAAAGGGATCCCTGAGTGCTTTGGCTCGTTGAGTATCAGGATAATGGTGAAGACATCCTCATTAATTCCTTGATTAACAGGTTCTCTTTCACTGAAGACTATGATGGTTCTTTTGTCAAAACCCTTGAATCTCATTTTGAACAATGAGACAACCATGTGGGCTCTTGCGACATTTGCTGCAAGCCGGATGATCGTGGTGATTTGGACCAAAATAGTCAAGTCCGCACAGGCATTTGTGAAATTTGGCTAATGACGTTTCAATGTTCTTAACGTCATAAACTGCATGTTGCCCTAAACACCCTTGCACCATGTTGATTGATAGAGAATTTAGACATAATTGGGTTTCTCCGTGGTCCACTTGATTTTGGAGAGCCGCTCGCACCACGTAGTATACTTGACTATTCTCTGAACATATTCGGCATCGTTCATAATTGTGAGGTGGCACCCGGCCGTATCCACTCTGTATGCAGTGCATTTTTACCAAATCTGTTTCTATCAAGCGGACGTCACAACTTTGGTATCTACCCAGATTTCCATTGGTTATGCTAATTTGATGTGTGTTCTCATTCTGATAGACTAGAAGACACTAGTGGTCCAACAAATGTTGAAGGGTTCTCTGAACGAGTGCACAACATTGATCATTTTCGGAGCAGTCTTTGCAGTTCGGATAATTATGTGGTGACAGATATCCGAGCCTGACTTGCTTGGTATGTAATTCCACCTAGCTGGTATTCAATAAGTGAATGTCGAAGATCTGAACCATATTGACTTGGTGATTACTACCTCCATGGTAGTCTTGGATCCATCCAAGATCCATTTGACGCTGGAGGGCCTCTTATACAAAAGAGCATCCCTCATTGTCTTTTGAGCAGATCGGACAAGCGTTGTAGTTGCTCAGCAGAAAATTATGATACTGACTTTGTCTTGAATGCATTTCTACTAGATTGGTATTCATTGAATGGATAGCATGGTTTTGAACAATGTTCGGATGTTGATATGCCATATTTATTCCATGTACTTTGTGATCCTGAATCCAGCCAAGATCCATGTGCTTTTGAAGAGCTGCTTGCACAATGATGCACCCTTGATTGTTCTTGGAAGAAACGTCGCACTGGTGATAGTTGTGGGATGGTACGTGGCCATACCCGCTTTTCTTGTAATGCATTTTTACTAGATTTGTTCCCATCAGGCGTATATCATGAATGTGATAACTGCCACTAGGTTCTTCTTCTATCATGTTTACTGAAGTTTTTTCATGTTGCGGTAACGGGTTCGTTTGAACATTCTGATTCGTATCTTTGAAAGATAGAACTCCGTTTCGGACGAGCTTTTGTACGTCAAATTTGAAGCTAAGAGAGTTCTCAATGTTATGCCCTAGTCCTCCTTGATGATAAGGGCAAGATTGATCGGCCTTGAACAAATAAGGCGGATTGTCTGGCACTGTGAGAGCAGTTCTAGTTTGAACATGCCCCTTTGCGAGCAAAAATGGGAATAGTTATTTATATAACATTGGTATAGGGTCAAACCCTGTTGATCGTGGAAAACTATTGTTGTTATTATATTGTGGGCGAGCCTGCTGAAGAGGCTGTTGTTGCCTTTGTTGATACGGTTGTTGTTTTGGTTGCTGCTGAGCAGCTTGTGGTTAATATGCCAGAATCGGCACGGGACTGACAACAAGAGATACCAATGCTACCTGTCAAGGCTGATACCTTCACCTTTCCTTACCTTGCAAGATATTACAGATGTCCTGTTCCTTTTTATTTTGGAATGCACTCCTATATCTCTTAGTACTGCTAGATGGTTCTGAGTCCTTAACCAGTCGACCTTCTCGGACTACTTCCTCAAGACGTACCCCCATGTTTACCATCTCGGTAAAGTCACTGGGTGCACTGGCGACCATCTGGTCATAATAAAATGATCTTGACCTCTTTAAAAATATTTTCGTCATTTCTTTCTCCTCAAGAGGAGGTGTAATCTGGGCGGCGATTTCACACCATCTTTGAGCGTACTCCTTGAAGGTTTCTTTATCCTTTTGGGACATGGTTCTGAGTTTATCTCTGTCGGGTACCATGTCTAAATTGTACTTGTACTGCTGAACAAAGGCTGCCCCAAGATCTCTGAAAGTGCTGATCTTGGTACGGTTTAAACCCATGTACCACTTGAGTGCGACACCGGTTAAGCTGTCTTAAAAGTAATGGATTAACAGTTGCTGATTCTCCGTCTCGGTAGACATATTTCTGCCATACCCCAAATTTTGACCACCAAGATTTCCCATCATTGTGTAAATCATCATCACAATATGGATGTGCAATCATACCTCATCAATTTCCTCAAAGATTGTCGAGCATTCACTTCAACCAAGAATTAGGGTTTTAAGTCCTCTCAGAGTACTCAGACAAAGGATCAATCAAGAATGGACATGATCCTCAACTTTTCTAGCCTCTCAAACACCTATAAAGGATCAAGAGGACTCCCACATCTAGAAGCAAGCACAAGGTTGCAACATTCCAAGCGGATCAAGCCTTAAGATCGCCAGTGTCACCAAATTAGGGTTTTGGTCGACCAGGTCCCCCAGATGAAAATTTTCATCTAGGCATGAGCCATTACCTCAAAATATGACCCAAGAAGCTCAAAGGGACCTAATGGATCCAATCATCAAGTCAAAACAACCTCAGGGGAAGCATTCATAAAAAATCAGGAATTAGGGTTTCTTGACCTAATTCACCCCTAACATGACTTTTGAGGCAAGACATGAACCAAAACCTCAATACATGATTTGAGGGCATCAAGTACACCACATTGGTCCATTTACAACAATGGATTAATCCAAGAAGCTTGATTCACAAGTTTCAATTTCATCTAGACCACAATTAGGGTTTTGAAGGAAAAGTCAATTGTGCCTTTGACTTTTGACCAAGACATGTCCCCAAACCTTGGGACATGATTCAAGACACCCTAAAACACCTATGGAATCCATCCATTAGGTTTGAATTAGGTCAAGGACTTGATTTCATGAAGGATCACACAGTTTGGAATTCATAAGACAAAAAATTCAACTGTGCCTAAAACCAAGTTTGGCTTTTTGGAATTTTTCACAAATATGGTTCCCCTAAGTCAAAAACAATGTTAATATATGATATTGATCGTCATTCATCAAGAAGAATAAGAAAAATGAGGTTTCTTGCAAAAGGGGCAACCATAAGAAACTTAAATTTTCCTAAGTTATGGAACAAAAGTGATTTGATACCAACTTTGCAAGGTCATAACTCCTAAACCACAAGGCCATTTGCTTCCATCCAATGCTCAAATGAAAGTCCACATGACATACTTCAAAAGTGTCAGCTACATCAGATTCCAAATCCTCGTGGAATTTGAGTGATGGATTGATCAAAATCACAAAAAGTGAAAATGACCACTTTTTCCATCACTTAGTGAAATTTTCAAAAAGTCAGAATCTGTTTCACTTTTTCCAAACTTTGAGGTCATTTTTCACCTTGATCCAAGATGAACCAGGTCCATTGGTGGACATCAAAGTTAAAGCATGTCATGAGAGCTTTCCAACAAGTACCAGATCATCTCCAAATTCAATTTGAGTAGGGAGTTACAACCCTTGGAACATGGCATCAAAGACTGGTCTCTTCCCAAGACAGATTATATGTCATTTGCTCGAATTGACCAATTTATGCAATTACAAGTCTTGTAATCCTTCTAGAAACATTGAAGATCAGATCAAAGCAAAAGATCTCTGAGCCACAAGCCTCCCAAGACAAAAGATCATCATGTAGGCAGATGAAATTCAATGTTCCAAATCCAAAAACTCCCATTTTGTTTCAAGGCATTCAAGAGGTACATTGAAGTGGCATGGACTGAGTCTTTAAACACTGAATGAGTCAAGCCTTAGCCCTGCAACAAAGGACCATAGACCTGCTGCACTGACCCACGTCAATGGCCAAAGAAGACTTGAATTCCTTTATGCAACCATTGGCCACAGACCTGTACCAGTTGCCATTCACTATTGATGCCAAAACAAACATGCTCTACTATAAATAGAGCTCATTTGTGATCAATTTGAGTACACCAAAGCACCCAAACTGATGTTTTCCTTAAAATCACTTTCAAAAAACCAGATTTTCCTTCTATCTCAAGTCACCATCGAATTTTGAAAAGGAAGTAATTCAAACTAAACCAATCATCCCAACACCTCATATACATCATATATGAGTGATCCATGGCCTTGAAACACATCTGGAACATCAGAATCACAAAATCACCATCCATTTGCTCAACCTTTTGGTTTGTTTGCAGTTGAGGTACCACAACAAATTCTGGTCTGATTCAATCCATTCCAAGCCTTCAAACACATTACTTGAGGTCTATTGAAGTTGTCCAGGTCATCATACAACATCTGTAACACCTCCAACATAGAATTTGATCACCAGCTGCAAGAGGTAAGCCTGAAGCCTTCAAACTCCATATTACATGCATCATAAATGAATTTTTGAGTTGCCATCTTATTTCTGCACGTATATAGAGTGATAACCCTCAATCAATTGCCATGTATGAATCGTGTATGGAATTTCAAAGTGTTCATGTTGAAACTAAGGTTCTTGAGTTCATCCCCTGATTTCTCACTCCCCACTTAATATAAATGCAATCAATCTATATGGTTGTAATCCTTGTTCAAAAACGAGCAAGATCGGTGTTTGAATCGTGCAAAACTATTGAGTAATCAGAGAGAAAAGTGAGAAAACGCAAATCTGGGCAAAACAGAGTCACGCGTATTCTTCCCTTGTTCTTGGCGCCCTTTTTCAAATTTTCAAATATTTGAATTTTTGATGTTTTATTTAATTGATTTCAAAAATTAATCTCTCTCTCATTTTTTATCATTTTTGATTGGTTCTCTTTTTAAAAAGTTACAAAAATGTTAAATTATTTTATTTTACAAAAAAATCCAATTTATATTATTTATTTAATATAGTTAGATTTTTTGTAATTTATTTCATTTTATTTGTTTTTAAACATTTTAAAATGAAGTTCTCACCTTGATCTTTTCATTCTAAATGAATTTCAAGCTTTCATGTGTTTAAACCTAATTTTTCAAAATATTTTTCAAAGTTGACAACTTGTTTTTTAATATATTTGATATTTTATATCATTTTTTAATTTAATTTCCTTTGAAAATTATATCTTTTAAATTCATAATTAGGGTTTTCTCTAAATTTTGATTTTTTAAACTTCACATAAACACTTTGGGCCTCTTAGTAGAGTGTAAGTCTCACCCCTTTGTAAATAAATAAATTTTGGGCCTCAGTCATTGTGTATGTCTCGATACGATTTCAAAAATCTCGGCGCGATCGCTGCTTTTCAAATAATTTTCATCTGGGCCTATCCTTGTGTTGTAAGTCCCATCTTTAATATTTTAAAACATTTTTGGGCCTCTAATAGAGTGTAAGACCCATCCCTTGTCACACACAAACTTTTTTGGCCTCAGTCATTGTATAAGTCCCGTTAGGTTTTAAAATCTCGGCGCAATCGCCAGTTTCAAAATAATTTTCAATTGGGCCTACCTTTGTTTTATAAGCCCCATCTTTTTTTATTTTCAAACATTTTTGGTCCCCCAATAGAGTTTAAGACCCAATCCCCCTTTGTACATAAATAAATTTAGGCCTCAATCATTGTAAAAGTCCTAGTACAGTTTTCAAAATAACGGTGCGATCACTGTTTTTCATCTGGGCCTCTCCTTGGGTTGTAAGCCCCATCTCTTGTATAAAATTAAACTCTTGGGCCTCTAATAGAGTGTGATACCCAGCCTATTTTTTAAATACAATAAATTTGGGCCTCAGTCATTGTATAAGTCCTCTATTGTTTTCAAAACTACGACGCGGTCATCGCCTTTTCAAAAGAATCCATCTGGGCCTCTCCTTGAGTATAAGCCCCAAACTTCCCTTTTAAAGCAACTTTCCTTTTGATTTAGATTCAAATTCATAATTGTTATCAAAACTTTCTTCAATTTCTTGAATAACTAACCATACAGCTGTGTTTATAATACTGGAAGCTCGCTCACCTGTAAGTTCTACCAGCTTTCTTTTACATATTTGCTTATATATATTTCATCTGTATATAATGCCTGTATATATGCTTAGAGTTTTCCCTAGCAATCTGCTTAGAGTTTTCATCTGTATATATATGCCGGTATATATATTTCATCTGTATATATATATATATATATATATATATATATATATATGCCTGTATATATATTTCTTTTACATATTTGTCATACATATTTTCTTTAACGGGAATACGTAGGCATAAGATTACGAAATCTTAGCGAGCACACATAACAAAAACTTTAGGTCCAATACCTTACCAAAAACATCGAAAAACCCGAAAATAAAAAAAAACACTCTCTCAATACTCCCAAAGGAGAAACTTTCCCAACCCATAACAGATAAACACCAGTAAGTAGATGATAGAAGAATATGCCAAATAATCTATGGATAACCATATATACACTGGGTAATTGACAACTCCCCATTGTATAATCTGACCCCGGACCCCCCAATCTCTTAGCATTTGTTAAAGAAAACATTTGCGTGCAAGGTTAGTTTTAGATAGCTTCCCTTTCCTTTCCAGCTTCATAGGATAAATAAGAAATCAGAAAGTAGCACCCAATTCCAAACAATGCAGTAAGGTGGTCGCGTCACCGACAAAAATCGCATGTTACAATTTCGAGCGTACATTACAAAATGAATTTGGGGCAAGAGTTGCCTTTGTACTTTTCAAAGTCGAGCACTCTGAACTTGTGCAGTGTTTTGACGTTTGGGACCAAACAGAGGTCAGCGACATATTTGCCAAACAAGTCATGTCCGCGAATGGCGTGCAGTTCCTTCTGCATTTTTAAGAACTATTCTTGGAATTCGTTCATTCTCTCGTATACTTCTTCGTCCTTGCCAGGGGTGGCATGAAGGATTTGTTCTTCTGGGATAATATGTATCACAGGTTGCGATATAGACATTACTGCAGTTACTCTTGGCGCTTCAGTGGCCTGAAGTTTGTAACCTTCAGGTATAGAAGTCTCTGTCGTAACCCTTGCATCTTTCGTTTATCTGAAGTTTGTAACCTTCAAGTCTGGAGGATCCGGCTGTGGCTCCCAGGTATTCAGTAACCGATGGGATGTATCCCGCTAGTATGAAATTGAAAAGCATGCCCCAGGGAAAACCTTTAGGCATGTTGTACTGCGGAAGATTGACAGGTATCTCAAATGCTGGTGTAGACACAATCTCTGAGATTGCAGTCGTTTGAGATGGTTGATCCTGAGCTGTTGCTAGAGATTCAATCATGTTGTTGAGTCTTTCTAGACTTTCCTTCAAAGTGTTGACTTCCTCTCTTAGCTCTCTGTTTTCCTCTTTAGGATCATCCATTTTCTTTTGGCGATTGGCCCGATTATTGTACGAATGAGACAGTTTGACTCTAAAGTGCAACACATGTGTAAAACTTTATGATAAAGATGTGTAATGCAAGAATGATGAATGATATGCAAAGGATGAGAATGATCTTTTTATTTTTCAAAAGAACTTTTAACAATTGTATTACAAATATCAAACAACGGTGGAAACCTTTTATTGAATTCCAAAAGGGTATTGTATCTTACAGGGAAAAGTACATTATTTTACAAAGTGCGGGAAGGAAAACTAGGCCTATGAATCCTAAGGAATCTCTGACAAAGATCCGAATGCTGGCTGCTGGTCCACTTTCCTTTTCTTTGACTGGGTTTCTTCAACTGTTGTCGAATTAGTGATTCTTTGCCATGAAAAATAAGAGAGTAAACTCTTCCGTTCCTCTTGACTTTCCAAAGCATGTTGCTCTAGTATTTCAATCAGAGCATATTTCTCCTTTAGTATCTCTTGCATCTTGGCACATTCTAATCTAATAGTCTGGTATTTGTTCTTCCAAGAATTCTTTTCGCGTTGAGTTTTGTTAAAAGCGACCTGCAGCTTCTCAGTGTCACTCATGAAATAGTGGATAGATTCCTTCAAGGGAAAAACTTATTGGCGAGGGTAAGGCATTTTTAACTTAAGAGCCCTAGTTTGTACCCATCGGAGATAAGGCTCTGCAGAGATGCAGTTTGGTTTTCCAAAGATTCTTTTCCTTTCTTGTGAACATGATGCCAGGCATGTACAATCTCTTCTTTGAGTACTTTGTCATTTTCTCCTTCTTTGAAGAAAAGACCTTCCAGATGAACATTATAAGGTACATTCTTCATCGGGTATCCAAGTTGCCGTCGGGCCAAAACTGGATGATAGTTGAACCCTTCCTTGGTACCAATGAGGGGTACATTGGGGAAATTTCCACATCCGTCGATGATTTTTATTCCGTCATAGACTCGGTTGTACTAATCTATGTCGGAGTGGGTGAGAGACATAGTCTTCTGCGACCATCGCATACTACTTTTGAGATCCCAAAAAGTAGGAGATTTGGGTAAGTGGGAAATAGACCATCTATAGAGTAATGGTATATAGCAGGTAATCATTCCTCCACTGTACAAGTTCCTTAAATGTACTGAGTGGTAAGCATCCGCCAGCAAAGTTGGGACTGGGTTCCCAATTAAGAAAATCTTGATAGCGTTTATGTCGACGAAATTGTCGATGTTAGGGAAGAGGAATAGTCCATAAGTGAGTAAAAAAAAGTTATCCTCAAAGGCAGCTATGTTTCCTGTGCTGGAAAAGTATAAAGTTTTCTCCAATAGAAACCTAGCAGGTAAACCTTGTATTCCTCCTTTGTTGGTCATGTGAGCTTTGATATCGGATACATCCAGAGAGGTGACCTTTACAAGGACCTGATCCTTAGGAATTTCTTTCAGTCCAGAGAATGGATCTTGGTTAGTGATAGGTAAGTCAATCAGATGAGAGTACTCTTCCAATGTTGGTGTGAGCTGATATTCGGGGAATGTGAAGCAGTGGTACACCGGATCATAAAACTGGACCAATGTAGCTAGGACTCCTTCCACTGTGTTAACTTTCAAAATAGACAACAGTCCTCCGTACTTAGCTCTGAAAACTTTCGGATTGGTAATCAATCTTCTCAACTTCCTCAGGTTCTCAAGTCTTGGACTTTTGAAGGTGTACTTCTGGGTTTTTTTTTCGAAATCCATAACGCGGTTTCTGTTATTTATAACCCACGCTTAGTTTTTGAAAAATTTTGAGAAAATATTTTTTTTATGAATGCACGAATGCAGCAAACACAAGTATATGAAAACATGGGTTTAAGGGTTTATCGAGCGTCGATAGAGCCATGGATCTACCTACTCCCCAAAAAAGTATGTGCTAAGGGTTTTGTTTTTTGTATCTAATGAATAGGTTCTAACAAGGTTCTCAAAATCATTGACCCTCTTAAAAATATTACCAGCAAATCGATTGACTCATGAGAGCTGTAATATCCGTTAGATGAATCTCATTCGAGCATAGTATTGCGTGTCAACTATTCCCCAGAGTCACCACACTACATCCTAAAAAAATTTTAGGTTGAAAATTTACTAATCCTCAGCTTCGTGGGTGCCCAGTGGAAAAAGTAATGTTTTCACGACTTGCTCGTTCAACATCAGTAATTCCAAAAAGGGTACTTCCACTGATTTGGTGGACTTCCAAGTTAGCTTGGTCGGGATTCACTCCCTATAATCCTCCTTGAATCTGCCACCTCTTATCTTAAAATATGCTCTCAATCCCACTGATGACTTTTTGACTCACCACATGTGTATTAATCACATTCCCATATAGCAGTAAATTAAAAAAGTATGGAAAATAAACAGATAGTATGATGGAAAATAGTAAATGACATTAAATCATAAAGCAAATAAAACAGCAAAAATGCAAAGCAAGGCTTAACCCTCTTAGGGGATGGGAAAGTCCCAAGCAGAGTCGCCATTTTTCTAAAGCTCAGTTTTTGTGACGCGACTACTACCATTTTTTAGTGCTACTTTCTGATTTTTAATATTTATCCTATGAAACTTAAAAGGAAAGGGAAGATATCTCAACCTAACCCTGCGCGCAAGTGTTTTCCCTTACAAATGCAAAGAGATCTGGAATCGGGGGTTGGTTATACAAAGGGAAGCTGTTAACACCCAGTGTATCTATAGTAATCTATAGGAACCTTAATTTACATATGTTTTGCTATTGAATTGCTTGGTTGTTTGGATTCATTTACTGTTGAGCAATGAAAGTTTCTATTTTGGGAAGGCTAAGGAAATGGTTTTTTTTTTTGTTTTTGGAATTTATATTGTTTTTGGGAAGGTACTGGACCTAAAGTTTTTTATTAATGTTCTTGCTAAGATTTTGCAATCTTATGCCTACATATTCCCGTAAAGAGATTCGGGGAAATCAGAGCAATCATAGTTCCTCTTGTTTTATGGAAGGAGGAAAAAGAAGTTTGGTGTCTTGTTCAAAGCCCAAGATTGAAGCTAAAGTTTGTGTGTGTCTTGTTTAAAGCCCAAGATTGAAGCTAAAGTTTGACTGAGAGAGAATCTGTCATCTCTAAAGGGAGATATCTTACCTATTCATCACAAACAATGAGTAGTTGGTTATAAGGGAAGTTGCTTTAACTGAGATACGTAGAATCCAGCAATGCCACATCTTCCTTTATAAGTCTTTGTATGCTAAGAGAGGGACATTGGCATGGATGTATATAATCCAGAGGCTTGCCACTTACATCACTTAGATGAAAGAGAAAATTTAACCGGGATAAAGGAGGGACTCCAGCTTGGATTTTGAATCAACAAGTGTGCCACTTACAACAGTTTATCTGGGAAAAAGTTTTTTTGATTTTTTGTCTGTTTTGTAATGTATAGAGGAAATATGCTCCTACAGAGAGGACTCCTGGTCTTCTCTGTGGGGATGAAAATTTTGTGCCTTGATCAAAGCCCAAGGTTGAAGCTAAAAAAGTTGAAAACTGGCTCAACTGGGGAGTATTATATATGTCTTGTACAAAGCCCAAGATTGAGGCTAACTGGGAAAATCATTATATGAAGCCTAAGAGGATGTGACTCTTGTTGAGGATTATTGAAATCCAGGAGAAGGTCTGAACTGTGTTGGGAAATCTAAAGGGAAATCAAATCCTGTTGGGGATTGAAGAAGAGTTGATTTATCAAATGCCATGAGGCTCTGATATTTTTGGGGATTTGTTGGTGATGGTCTGACCCTGGCTAGGGATTTTAAAGATGAAAGTTACACCTTTTTTAAGGATCAGGAGAGACTTAGAAGGGTAAGTTTGTATGCCCTATAGACTTTACCTTATCCTGGGGATTTAAGTATTGAGAAGATGACTAGAATCTATCTTATGCTTTTAGGAAGCCTGAGGGTCCTTGTATGAAGCCTAAGAGGAAGCTAGGGATGCTTCTAGGAAACCTATGGGGTCCTTATATGAAGCCTAAGAGGAGGCTAGGGATGCTTCTAGGAAGCCAGTGGGTCCAAGCCTGAGAAAATTTCAAGGAAAGGTTTCACCGGGAAACAGTTTTTTCTTTGTTGAACTGTTCTAAGGTTTGAAGAAATTCAAAAGAGATTTCATCGGGAATTAATCCTCTCCGGGGAAATAAATTTCTTTTATATGTTTCTAAGTTTTGACAGTCTTAAGAAAAGTTTCACCAGAAATAATGCCTTTCTTAGTTCCATATTGAATAAAGCCCAAGAGGAGGCAGACTATATTGGGGAAATTTCCTATAAGGAAACTAGTTATTGAACTAAGTTGTATTGAAAAGGATCCTTACTGTTTGACCTAAAGGGTGAACTGAGGATGACCTAACTGCTAGGAAACTTAAACAGATATGCAAAAGTATACACAGGTAAGTGAATTAACAGGTATATAAACAAGTATGCATTGAATTGAAAAGGTTTTAGGTCTTACACTCTGAATAGGGGCCCAAGTGTATTGTGATTGACTGTATTGATTACCACTGTCTGATTAGGGTTTTGAGAAATTGAAGAAAGTTTTTCAGAAAACTATGAATTTTAATTTTAATTTGAAAGAAAGTTGTTTATTTAAATGAGTTGAAAAGAATGTTTGTGGCTTAAAACTCAAAGAGAGGCCCAAGTGGTCTAAGAGCAGTTTCACCGAGAATAATGCTCCTCTTAGTACCAGTTTAAAACAAACAGATGATTTTGAAAACAGAGGTATGCGGCTTACAACTCAAGGAGAGGCCCATGGAGGTTGTTTATTGTTTAATACAAAGTTTATATACAAAAGATTGGGGCTTATACTAAAGGAGAGGCCCCTAGGATTTATTTGAAAACAAAGATCGCACTGAGATACCGACAGACGCTGTGGGACTTATACCATAGTAGAGGCCCAAAGTATTTATGTACATAGGGTGGTTGGGTCTTACACTCTCATAGAGGCCCATATGATTATTGAAAATGAAGAAAAGCGGGGCTTATACTCAAGGAGAGGCCCAGATGAAAACAGTGGACGCAACGTTATTTTGAAAAATTGTACTTGGACGTATACTATAACAGAGGCCCACAAAATTATTTATGGCTTAAATAGTGTTTTCGTCCTTGTAAGTTAGCGAGTTTTTGGTTTTCCTCCCTGTAATTTTTTTTTGGTTTTAGTCCCTATATCTTACTTTTTGCTTGCTGTTTAGTCCCTAAAGCCAAAATCCGCAGGAAAATTCGAAGGTTTCCTACGGATTTTGGTTTTAAGGACTAAAACGAACACGAATGTGAAATATAGGGATTAAAACCAAAAAAAATAAATTACAGGGACGAAAACCAAAAACACGCTAACCTACAGGGACGAAAACACTATTTAAGCCATTATTTATTTACAAAGAGGTTGAGTCTTACACTCTATTAGAGGCCCAAGTGATGTTAAAAGTATGAAGATTTAAAATCAAAGGGAAAACCCTAATTTTATTTTAAAATACATTTTTTCAAAGAAAAATTAAATAAAATGATACAAAATATCAAATATATTTAATAAACATGTTATGAACTTTGATTAATGTTTGAAACTAGATGTTTTATTCACATGATGGTTTGAAATTCAATTAGTTTTGAAAAATCAAGAGAAAGAATTTATTTAAAATGTTTAAAAACAATTAAAAGGAAATTCTTCATAAAATTCAAAAATATATCAAATATAAAATATTTTTTGATTTTTTTGTAAAATAAAATATTTAAATATGTGAAGGATTTATGTTTAAAAAACCATTTGAAAAAGATTAAAAATGACGGAGATATAAATTTTTGAAATTAATTAAGAAAATAATAAAAATTCAAAAATTCAAAAAATGGCGCCAAGGCCATCTTTTTCTTCCTCGCGCGAACCACCATGCCTAGATTTGCAAAACCTCTCATATCTCCCTCAATACGTAATGATTTTGCACGATGTAAACATGAAAGTTGTGTTTTTGAACAAGGATTTCAATGGTCCCAATTAATTGCATTTCTTTTAAGTGTAGAGTGGGAAATCATGTGAATAACAGATGAACCCTAATTTTTGCAAGAACATTATGAAATCCTATACACGATTGATACATAGTAATTGATTGAGGGAAAACATTCTACATAAGTGCATAAACATGTTGGTAACTTGAAAACATATTTATGATGCATGAATCATAGAGTTTGAGAAGTTCAGGCTTACCTGTGCAAGAGGAAATTCAATCCTCAGTTGTAGGTGTTACAGAAGTGTTTTGATGATCTGGACAGCTTCCTTGGACCTCAAGTAGTGTGTTGAGATGGTTGTAATGGATTGAAAACCTCTGGATTGATGGGCACGACTCCAATTACAGATGGCTTTGGGATAAGGTATGAGCTTGATGAATCTGGTGTTTTAGATGTTGTTCAAGTGTTTAGATCACTCATATATGATGTATGTGAGGTGTTAGGATGGTTGGTTTGAACTGAATTGCTCTTTATCTTAAAACACGATTCTCACTTTTTTGAAAATGGAATTTTGGTTCACAAGAGGGAAATGGTGGAAAACATGTGTTGTGATGTTTTGGTGTATTGAAATCATTCATAAATGACCTCTATTTATAGTAGAGGAAGTTTTTTTTTGAAGGAATAATGAATGGATGAGGGATCACTCTATTATCCAATGTGTATTCCCATGTAACATGCCTTGAATGCTAAGTATTCTCTAGCCATTGACTTGAGTTATGCTTTGCAGGTTTAGGTCTTTTGATCTTTGGCCAAAGCTTGACTCATTTGGATAATCATGGACTGATACATGCCATCTCTATGCATCCTTTCAATGCTTCACGACAAACTTCGTTTTTGGATTTGAAACTTGAATGCAACATGCCAAAGGGATGGTGTCTTGACTTGCAAGGCTCTATGGTTCAGAGTTTGTTAGTTTTGATAAGATTCCTTATGATCTTGAAGAGTGACAAGGTTTGCAAAGTCATCAAAATGAAAAAATCGTGTGTTGTTACCAAATCTGTCTTGAAAAATTGGGATGAAAAATGCCATTTTGCAAGGCTTATAACATCTTGCTCAAATTGAATCATGGGAGGCTCTTGTACTTTTTAAAAAGCCCACATATCATACTTCAACTTTGATGTTTGCATCTGGTCTTGATTCATCTTGGATCATAATGAAAAATCCTTCCAAAGTTGGGAAAAACATGAGACAGATTCTGCCTAAAGTTTTTTTATGTTTCAAGAAAAAGTTCATTTCTTAATTTTTGTGATTTTGATCAATCCATAACTTAAAATCCACGAAGATTTGGAATATGGGGTATTTGACAATCTTGTAGTATGTAGTGAGATCTTTCATTTGAGCTTTGGATGAGAGAAAATGGTTACTTAGATCACAAGTTATGGTTTTGCAAAGTTGGGTAAAAATCACTTTTTTCATAACTTAGTGAAATTTTAAGTTTCTTAAGGTTGCCCCTTTTGCAAGTAACCTCACTTTCTTGATTTTTCTTGATTGATGATGGTCTAAACCATAAGTTAACATTGTTTTTGACTTGAAGAAGCCATGTTTGTCAAAAAATTCCAAAAGTCAAACTTGGTTTTGATCACAGTTGACTTTTTTGTGTCAGATGAATTTTGAAATTTGTGATCCTTTATGAAATCAAATCCTTGGGCTAAATTGAACCTAATGGATGGATTCCATAGGTGTTTTAGAGTGTCTTGAATCATGTCCCTAGGCTTGAGATCATGTTTTGGTCAAAAGTCAAAGATATGGTTGACTTTTTCTCACAAACCCTAGTTTGTAGTTCAGATGAATTTGAATCCTTGCATTGCTTGTGAACCAATTTATTTGAATCAATTCAATATTTTGAATTGATCAATATGATGTATTTGAGGTCCTTAAAGCATGTCTTGAAGTATTGGCTCATGCTTTGATCCAAAAGTCAACTTAGGGTTGAATTAGGTCAAAACCCTAATTTCTGATTTTTTATGAATGGATCCTCTAAGGCTATTTTGAACTCATGAATGGACTTATGAGGAACTTCTAAGCTTCTTGATTCATGTGTTGAAGAATTGGCTCATGCCCAGATGAAAATTTCTTTCTGGAGGCCTTGGTCGACCAAAGCCCTAATTTGGTGACACTAGTGATCTTGAGGCTTGATCAACTTGGAATGTTGCATTCTTGTGCTTGATTCTTGATGTAGGAGACCTCTTGATTCCCCATAGATGTTTGAGAGGCTTGGAAAGTTAAAGATCAAGTCAATTCTTGATTGATCCTTTGCCTGAATGCTCTGAGAGGGCTCAAAAACCTTAATCCTTGGTTGAGGTGAATACTCAATAATCTTTGAAAGGATGATGGAGCATGAAAATACATCCATATTGTGGTGATGATTTGCATAATGATTTAAAGTATTTTAGTCAAAATTTAGGGTATGACAAAGTTCTGCATTCTCATTGTTGATAACCTGGTATTTGTTCTTCCAAGCATCTCTTTCTCGATGCACTTTGGTCAAGGCAATCTTCAGCTTTTCTGCATCACTCATGAAGACCAAGGTAGGCTCTCTAGCAGCTATAGGTAGAGGTTCTTAATGGGAATAAGGCATCTTCAACTTGATGTCCCTATCTTGTACCCATTAGAGATAAGGTTCTAAAGAGACACAATCGAGTTTCCCTAACACTGCTATCCCTTCTCTGTGAACATGACGCAAGCGTGCACGGTCTTCTCTTTAAGCATTATGTTGTCCTCACCTTCTTTGAAGAAAAAACCCTCTAAATGGATTGTATTTGGTTTTTCCTTCATAGGATAACCAAGCTGACGACAGGCCACGATTGGATTATAACTAATGCCTCCTGTTATACCAAAAAGAGGTACATTAGAAAACTCACCACAACTATCAATAATTGCCACTCCATCATAAGCATGATTATACCACTCAATGTCAGAATGAGTAAGTGACATAATCTTTTGTGACCACAACAGACCATCCTTGAGATCCCAAAAGGAAGCAGACCGAGGCAAGTGAGAAATAAACCACTTGTAAAGCAATGATGTACAACAGGTAATCATCCCTCCACCATGAGAGTTCCTAAGATGAGCGGAATGGTAGGCATCTGCGAGCAAGGTTGGAGCTGGATTTCCAATCAAAGTTGTCAACATTAGGGAAGAGAAACAATACATAGATAAGCAAGGCCAGAATAGGCTCAAAGGTATCCATACTCTTCATGTCAGTAAAATACTGAGCTCTATCCCTCAAAAACTTGGCAGGCAACCTAGAATTCCTCCCTTAGTCGTCATGTGAGCTTTTATCTCTGTCATCCTCAAGTGGGTGGCTTCTGCAATGTCTTGAAGCTTAGGGGTATCCTCTAAACCAGAGAATGGGCGTTGATTAGAGATAGGCAATCCAAGCAAGCAAGAATATTCCTCCAATGTAGGCATGAGATAATAATCTAGGAATCTGAAGCAATGATACAAGGGATCATGGAACTGCACCAAGGTAGCAAGAATTCCATCCACAATGTTAATCTGGAAAAGAGATAGAAGTCTTCCATACATGTTCTTGAAAACTAATGGATCTGCAACCAATCCTCCTAGCTTCCTTTAATCTTCCAGCTTAGGACTTTTGAAAGTGCACTTTTGTGTTCTTCTCCTTCCAAAATCCATGGTAGATCCCATGATGTTTGCAAAAAAAACCCTAAGTTCCTTAAAAATGGTAGTTAGAAATGGTGCATGAATGGATGAATGAACAAACACACATATACACATATATACAAAGATATGAGGTTTAGGGTTTGACATCACGAGCATGGAGCCATGGTCTAACCATCCCAAAGGGTATGTACTAAGGGTTTTATGTACCTGCAAGACAAGGTTCTAATAAGTTCCCAAAGTCATTGATCCATCTTTCGGATATTAGTAACACACTGATTACTCGAGAATCAATAATATTCTCAAGAGAATCTCGTTTGAGTGTAGTATCGCGTATCAACTATTTCAGGTTTACACCTTCATAGCCACTGCACCATATTCTAATAGGCCATGTGGGGTAAGGGGTTAACTAAGGTCCTCAGCTTCTCAAGCTCCTAGGTTGAAAGTAGCAAATGTTTTCATGATTACTCGTTTAACAGATATCACCCTCAAGAGGGCCTCCACTGAGCGGGGGATCTCAAGTTAGCTTATTCAGGATTACTCCCTAAAAGCCTCTTTTACTATACCACCCTTCCTAACTTATTTGCATTCACAAATTTGGGTTAAGACTTATCTCACCACAATTGGATCACCCAAAGAAATCCAACACATAACAAACAAATATATACAAATATAAGGAAATAACACAAATCAAGAAGATAGGTTTAACCCTCTTAGGGAGAATTCCCCAGTGAAGTCACCATTTCTGTCGCGGTGAGAATTAGAGACCATAGCTATTGAGTTAGCTAGGCTTCACAAATCTTAAGATATCCCCACCGATCTTTAATTTATCCAAGGAAAGGGGTAAAGAAAGAATAATCCATAAATATGCAATGCAAAGACAAAGCAATAAAGAGATATAAGGTTCAGGGGTTGGTTATACTAAGGGAAGGTATTAGCACCCTAAGTATCAATAGTATCCTATAGGAACCTCTTGTTGTATTTGTGTTATTGTTAAGTTGTTTGCTATTTGGGATTGATTGGGGAGATGAGAAAAGAAATGTTTTTTTATTGTTTTTTGTGTTTGGCAAGACACAAAGTCTTGTGCCTACGTACCAATAAAGGATCAAAACCTCGTAGTTCGGGGTATAAATTGAAAAGGGTTTGTTAGGGTGGATTTTAATGAAAAAGAGACAAATTTTCATCTTAAGGAGAATACTCAACTTATCCACCACAAACATGTGGAAGAAGGAACTTTGCTTCACATTGAGAGAAGGGCTCGAACTTGGATATATAATCAACAAGTATGCCACATACTTCTCTCGAGTGGAAAAGAGTATACTTTTTTCTCAACAATGTCATGGGGTGGGAGAATTATATCTCAACTAGGAATGACTACTGTCTAATCCATTTTTGAAAAGGTTTTAAAATTGAAAAACCAAAGTGGCAAAAGGTTTGAATTGAAGTTTATGTTTTTTAGTCTTTGTGAAAGAGTTTGAATATGCTTAAGATATCTTGAAGCATTTATTAAGAAAAAAAAAATTTGAAAAGATCAATGACCTAAGGTCAAGGTTTCTTATTGAAAGTGGTTTTGAGTTTTGAAGGAGGGGAAACCCTGATTTGAATTGTCTAAGTTGTAAAATACTAAAGGGAAAGTTCCTAAAGGATAGCAAGTCAAAGGATAATCAAACATGTGAAATATGTACAAGAATGTAAACATGTATGTGCAAATTACAAAGATGTCAACGATAAGTCCCTCCCTTGGAATTAGGCAACATGATAAACAAGTATAAACTATTATTCAACAAAGGAATTAAGCATGGGGTTCATGGTACAAGTAGGACTAACATAGATCAACAAACATGGACAAGGTTTATAAACAACATATTTGATCATGGTATACAACATTCATGTGAATAAGAAGCAAGGGCACATTACTTACAAGGCATGCTTCAACAAGACAAGTTAAGTTCCAAGTCATGACTTAAATCAAAGCAAGATCATTATGAATCATCTAAAGCAAACATAGTGTAACAACGTTCCATATGTATACACTAAGACAAGCATCAAAACCAGGATAAAGATGGTTTCATCACATTTTTAGGTCAAAGAACAATTCCTAAACACACGGATAACTTTCAACATAATATGGACAACAATTAATCATCTAAAGCATTCTAAGAAAGAGAAAGATGGCATTGAGAATGAGCATGGATAATTCATGGATCAAGCATCAAGGATAATCAAGGCATGAACAACATGTGAACACTAAGATCCTAAGTTATCAACATAAACAACAACCAAGACACTTTAACAATTTTAAAGGAACATGATCACATATTAACATGAACATTTAGCTAAAGCATAACAAAGTTCAAGACAACATAAAAGATAAACACAAGTCCTTGTAAATAAAATGCAAGAAGAAAATGAGAAATATTTTTAGGGTTTTTTTAATTAAAAGAAAAGATTAAGAAACAAATATATTTTTTATTTTTAATTGATATGCTAAAATAAAATAAAATCAAAACTTTGATGAAAATAAATATTTTTGTGTTTATTAATTTTAAAGGTGATAAAATAAAAGGGAAGAAAAAGAAATAAACAAATAAGCATGAATTTTAAAAAAATAAATAGAATGAAAATAAAATAAAAAGAGAAAAACAAAATTAGTGCTAAAAAAGGATGGGGATGCTGCCAAGGGGGTTTGAACTCACGCCCTGAAGACTATAGCTCAAAACAATAACCACTAGGTCATGCACTGCATGGTGATCAAAGAATGCGCGCAGTACATAATATATAAAGTTTCAAGGTGAAAATGAACAAAAAAACATCAAAAGGTCTAGGGCAAGGGGGATTCGAACCCCAGACCTCTCGCTTCATACAAACACACAAAACCAGCTAATGATTGTTGGGGTGCAATACCTATTCAAGATTAATAATACAAACAAATAATAATATATTAAATATGATATTCAAAAATGATTTTCGTGCCACCTTCCATCTTCTTCCTCACGACCATCCCACCATTTTTGAATCATTCAGAAACCAAACTCTCTCATTTCTCAACCAAATCAAAAAATGTAAACACGAAACTTGCTCAGAATTGAACAAGGAATCTAATGGTATTAAATAATTTCATTTATTTTTACCCTATAGCATATGATCAATCAAACAATAGCAAGAACCCTAAAACTAAAAATCAATGTAAAATTCCAAACATCAGTGATCAAGATCAATTAGCATAGGGGTATTAATCACTACAGTATGGCATACAATTTGGCAACTTAAATGAATGAAAATGATGCACTAATCATGGAGTTTCAAAAATTAAAAGTTTAACTATTGGAGTAAGTCTAATGCCCCTTTAAATACTCTCCTAGATGATGAATGATGATGCAGTTAGCTCCACTGAACCTCTAGGAAGCTATTGCAATGCTTGGTTTGCTTTGAAACTTCTTCAATCCTCTAGCTCGAATCCTCTTGCAAATGACAAAAGTGTGAATCTGATTTCTATGCTAGGGGTGTTACAGATGGAATGTGATGGTTTGGATAGTTTCTATGGAGTGTATGTGATGTGATTTAGGTGTTAGATTGAATGGAAATGGTCAGAACAAAGAGTTATGGAGTTTTGGCTCCTTGGTCAACCAAGTGACCAATAGAGGGTTGACTTTTTTATTGGAGGGTTTTCTGGTGTTGTGATGGGTTTAGACAGCTTCTATGGATGATTTATGGTGTGTTAGAGTGATTGGTTTGGCTATTTTGTGACTGAAATGGATTTTGGAAGGTTTGGTGGTTTGGAGCAAAAGTGAAGAACAATGAATATTCAAGGTATTCTTGCTGCTATGCTGAGATTGTAGGATGATTCTTGTGTGTTTAAACTGATGAAATGATGGGCTATTTATAGGAGAAGTGATATTATCAAGTGGCAAGAGGTTTTGGAGGAAATTGGATCACGAACCAATGGATAAAGGTACTTTTGCATAAAGTTGGTTTCAAGTACAATTGAGCTGTGCTTTCTAGGTTGGCTTGTTAATTGACTTCCATGAGCTTTTTTAGATCACACAAGTTGCTTCTGATGCATAAGTCACCTCTCGTAGCTTCTTGGACAAGCAAGGATCAAAAATCACTTTTCATGTATGATCCATAATGCAAATCAACATGGCACATTGGACCAAGGATTTCTTCAATGAATGAGGATCAATTTTGCATAAATTTGGTACCATTAGAAATATTTTATGTCAAGGAACAAGTTTCAAGTGGGCCACTTGCTCAGAAAATCATTTTTGCAATTCTGCCTTGGACCAAACAGCTTCACCATGGTCACTTTGTGAATTCATAACTTCATGCTCAAACAAGATCTCTTCATGCACTTGGTATCATAGGAAAGATGAGATCAAATACTACAACTTTGATGTTGATCACTTGGAAAGAATCAATTTGGATCATTGAGAAAAATGTCCATCAAAATTGGATTTCTTCAGTGATTTATACTTAGAAAAATTTCTAAGTATTAGACATTTCATAACTTGGAAAACCTCAACTTTAAACAATCATAACTTTCAATTGGTAAATGTTTTTGAGTTCATTATTTCACCAAATTGAAGTATGTAATACCATCTTTAAAATGAGTCCTCAAGTGTTTCCATTGGATGCTTGAGGAAGAAGTTATAGACTTAGAAAGTAGGGCACATGAACATGATCATTCATAACTTAGAAAAATTTGTAAACCCTAATTCCACCAATCTGATATTTTCCTTGATTTTCTTGATCCATCATGATCAAATGCAATCATCTATCATATTTTCGTGATCCTTGACTTGTGGAGTCCATGTTTGACCAAAAATCTGGAAAGTCAAACTTTGACTTTGATGAACAATTGACTTTTTCCAGTTGAACTTGATTTCTTCAATTATCAATCAATCAAGCTTCTTGAATCAATTCAATCATATGAATGGGCTAAGATGATGTACTTGAGGTCCTTGAAACATGTCTTGAGGTGTAGGATCATGCCTTGCTTAAAAGTCAACCAAGGATTGAATTAAGTCAAAACCCTATGAAGGTGTGAAAAGTACACAAGAAGGGGGGTTGAATTGTGTTTTTCATTTTCTTATCATTTAGATTCTGATCAAATTTTCAGAACTAGAATTGATGTTCAGATTCTGATTTAATTCAGTTGGCAGCAGATATAGTAGAAGTAAATAAAATAACAGCAAAAGACACAAAAGATTTATATTGGTTCCTCCCCTAATTGAGAGTAGTCCAATCCCCTTGTCTCACAAGAGATTTTCATTATAACCACTTCATGATTACAATTGCTTATACTTCTACATAAGTCTTTTACAACTTCTCAGACCAACTGTCTAAGACTTTTCTTTTTCTCAATCAGACTGGCTGAATAAGACTTTCACAGCTCAAGCAATTAAGTAGTGAGACTTACGTGGCTTAAGGATCTTGGCATAAGACTTGTTGCTTGAATCCCAATGACACAAGACATTTTTCTCTAGCACATAGCAAGAGACTTAATCTAAACTACTGAAGGCTCAGTAGAATAGAGAAAAAGGTGTACATGATGCAAGCATCAGAGGTATGGGAGATCACCATAACAAAGACCTAAAACACTTATGATTTCTAAATATATACAAGGGTAAAAATTCTTAAGGCTTTTACAATTACAACCTACAATAGAAAATCTTCCTATTACATAGAGTTGATAATTGCTTGATCTTGTTACTCCTTCAACAGAAGAATCCTTGTTAAAAATTCAGGCTTGAATCTTCAACCATATATATAGCCTTTCCAGAAACTAGTTGTTGAGAAGGTTACTTGATCAAGTGTCTTTGCTTCTGCTCCAAAGTACAAGAGAGGTTGAAGATGGATGTACAACAGATTTCTGAATCCTTTGTGTAACACGTTTAACCTTTGAGTCTTTAAGAGGTTCTGTACTAATAGAGTCGTTGGTAGTAGAAATCCATAGAATGTACCAGCTTTTCTTGAGCCTTGCAATATTATAGACTCGAGCTGACAGGATGATAAGACAATACAACATGCTTTCAGTAGTATGGATAGTCCACAACTTTATCACCAACTCTGAATGGTACCAGAAGCTGATATACAATGACTAAGTGTAGAAACTCGTCTAAATATTGAGGCCTTCAGTTCAGAGTCTGCGTTAAGCCACGCTTAGAAATTGTTCTTCAGACTCTGCCACCAGAAGCTAGCAATGAAGCAACTCCAAGTGTATCTTAGGTAAACAGATTCTGATTATTTATGTACAAGAATAAGAACCTGCATAAATAAAACACACATCAAATAAACCATTGTTCTTTTAATACTTTTGTTATCATCAAAACTAAAAGAGAAAATATCAAGAACAAATCTTGTTCTAACAATCCACCCTTTTTTGATGATGACAAACACAAGTATTTAAAGGACAATTTTGGGCATTTAATTTTCTTGGCAACAACAAGGTATGGGGTTTGTAAGCTCCCCATGAGTCTAATAGTTCACAGAAGAGCTTGTTCTAGCATTAAGAACTATTTCTCAAGAAAAATAAACTAGTTTTCTTAACAACATCAGGGTTTGAGGTTTGCAAGCTCCCCCTAAGTCAATTAGTTCCAAGGTTGAGTTTTATAAGCTCCCCCTTATTTCCATAGTTAAGAACACCAAAATGAATGCATTTTAACTCCTTTTGGAAACACCAGAATACGAGGTTTGTAAGCTCCTTCTGAGTCTTATAAGCTAAGTCAGAGGTTTGTAAGCTCTATTTTAACACTATGTACAAGAGAGTTAAAATATGTTGCCCTTTTTAACGTTCTTTGGCAACACCAGAATATGATGTTTGTAAGCTCCTTCTGGGTTTTATAGGCTAAATCTGAGGTTTGTAAGCTCATACTCTTACCTATGTACAAGAAAGTCAAAATGCACCATAGGCAAGTAACAAAAAAATAAATGACAAGAAAATAAATGACCAATATGTATTCAATGGATTCGGTTTCCACTTAAATACTTACTATTATTTCTCCCCCTTTTGTCACATAAAAAAGAATAAAAGGAAAAGAAGGAAAAAGAAAAAAATATCACCAATAAATGTAACTCAGATTATCATTACAATATCAGTTTCCAATAAGGAAGAGTAATCAAGTAATAAGAGTCATTAAGGTTTGTAAAATGCACGCATTGAAGTCTTAGTGGTCGTTACTTGTTCCAAGAATTAAACAAGGATTAAATTTAGATGCTTGGTATCAATGAAGTTGCTATAAAAACATCTCCCTCCTAAATCAATTTCATCAATCACCCATCCTAAGAATATGGAGTCAACATCTGAGAGTCATAAGGCGTCTATCGTAATAGACAAAACTGAGAGCTCTACAAGCATGCCAGTCCAATCCCCTTGGAAGCGAGTTGCTTCTTGTCCTCCACAATTGTTCATGTGCTCTCAACACAACTTGCTTCTGAATAAGCCACTTCAGCAGAACCTGAACAACCTACAAAGGGAGGTTCAACAGTGACTACTTTGAAGCCTCAAAGAAGAAGAATGAAGAGATCAAGGAAAAAGAAAATAAGGGAAAATAAGAGGTTTTACAGCTCTCTTCCAGACATAGAGGAGGAAGAAGTGATTGATTCAAAAAGACGAGGAGGTAAACTACAGCAACAGCAGACGCTGCTAGGCACACGATTCAATGGCTAGAGATGAAATCTAGGATATATCTTTTACCCCTTTTTTGAAAAGTTGTAATCCTCATTTAATTAATGAAAAATTTTATTTCTGACCAATACTTCTTTATCACGCATTTACATTCCAAAATATTACTTTAGATAATCTAAAGGTACATTTAAAAAAGTGAAACTGACACAGAAACGACAGTTAGAACAGATCAGTCATAAACTCACACTAATTCAAAGAATCTTAATATATTAGATTACATTACCAAGAATCATTATTAAAATGTTGATTTAATCAGTACTTAAATAATATTAAACTCAAAATAATAAATGTAATACGTCTATAAAAGGACTCAAGTAAGCTTTCTTCCATCATCACTTAATCTCTAAAACACCAAGATGTATAAGCAGAAGCAGATCTGGGTTCCAAAGAGAGATTTTAGGAAGGCAGCATTATTGAATGCAGCAACTCAAGCATATTAAAGCAAGACACCAGCTGAAGAACCTGCAAGCAAGCAGATAACTTCAGAAGTGCACTCCTCTTCAGCATCCATTGTGAAGACACACAGAAGAAAGAAGTCTTCTGGATCCAGACGCAGAAACAAACTGAGGAAGTAGGCTTTGGAGTATGCTAAGGAAGAATGGCAAGATTTCTTAGACAATCTAGACATGTCAGATGATCCTAGGGAGTTCCTTAGGACACATCCATTATACTAGAATAATCTAATTGTCTTGTGAAGCTAACGGGATTATACTTAAGTAAATCGCACCCTCAAAGATACAACAGAGTCGCCACCAAACTTTATTTAGTCACAAAGGACAGGGAAAATATCAATAAAACCCAGGGGGAAGAGAAATAGGTAAGGGGGTCAGTTATGCGAAAGGAAGGTACTATCATCTTACGCATCTTTCGTACTCGACGGGAATCATTTTGCTTGCTTCTAGGCTTGGATAGGTTATCTATCTGAAGGCTTCTAGCTAAAGAGAGGAAAGAAAAGAGACAAAGAAAATGCCCACAGAGGATTAGGGCCCTCGTGCCTACGTAACCTCATAGTGCAATGAGGAAATCAGAGCTCTGTAGTTCGTGGAACAAGGGAAAGAGGAAGAAGAAGGTGGCTTGCCAAGATCTCGCAATCTCGTTCCTACGTATCCTCATATTGCAATGAGGAATTCAGAGCCTACGTAGTTCGAATGACAAGGAAAGAAATGGAAGGGAAAATGGTGTCAAAACCAAGAGCAAAGAGAGGTAGGAAGACTCCACTGGGGAGTGCATAGGAATTGGATCAAAACCAAGAAAGGAAAACACGAGAGTAGAAACAACTCTACTGAGGATAGGGCGAAGAGATGGTGTCGAAACCAAGAGGATAAAGGAGCAAGGGAAATATTGAAGACATTACTGGGGAGTAAACAAAAGGGATGGTGTCGAAACCAAGAGAATAAGGGATCAAGGGATATTGAATCGAGGCAATGTAAGATTTGTTGAGGATTCGGTTTATTAACTGAAGGGCAGCAGTTAACCGAAGAAAAAGAGCATGACTCTGTGGGGAAAAAGGGATTGGTGTCAATAGATGGATTGCGATGAACCAAAAGGATAGAGTATTGAATCAAGAGAAGTTGTTTGACTCTGAGGGGATTTTGGTATATTAACTGATAAATAGTGGTTAATCAAAAGAACGGGCATGGAACCAAGCGAAGGTTGTGACCTAAAGGACGGGTGTGGAACCAAGCGAAGGTTGTGATCTAAAGGACGTGTATGGAACCAAGCGAAGGTTATGACCAAAAGGACGCGAGTATTTGAACCAAAAGAAGGCTACATACACACAGGGGTATTAGTTTTGACAGAAAGACTGCGATTAACCCAAAAAAAGAGATGAGTAATTAACCAAGAAAAGGTGATTAACTCAAGAGGAACTCAGTATGTTAACAGACGGACTGTGGTTAACTGAGAAAGGGTGCAATTTGGTGTTTTAACTGACCAGCAGTGTTTAACTAGAGAAGAGGGAGAGAACCAAATAAAGGTCGCAAACTCAGCTAGGGATTCAGTATTTAACATGAAGACTGTGTTTAACCGAAGAAAAAGATTGAGACTTTTCTGGGGAATCAACAAACAATGATTGACCAAAAGAAAAGGATATTGAGGCAATAGATGGGTGTTAACCCAAGAGACAATGATCTTTAACCGAGGAAAAGGTGATTGATCAAAAGAGAGATTGAAAGGTGCAAGAGTGATCAAAGAACGACTCAGCTAGGGATTGAAATACACTATAGTCTGGAGATAGAGACGATTATTCCAGGCACAGGGTCATTCATCCCCTACCCAAAATAATTAGAATAAGTGTAGGAATTCTCCACTCTCATCCCTTCTCTAGCACCAAAGTATAGTGCGGAAATTGAAATGACAGAGTAACAGCGCCAACTTGTACAATGCTTCAGTGTGTTGTGTAGACCTCCGACTCAGCAGGGGATTAAGAGAACAAGGCTCTAGAAAAACTTAAAGACAGAAGAGATGGGAGATTGACTAATCGAAACAAGTTTTTGATCAATAGATCAAGTGAAATGATCGAGCCAACAATCTTCCACACGATTCAAAAGATCGTCAAAGCAAGCATTCGACTTAATGATTATACAAAAGTAAATTTACTCAATAAAGAACAAACTTAATGCAATCAAGAATGAATTTGCAAGGCAGTACCAAATGTCAATTAGCATGCATCATTAATCATGTGAACAAAAAGTGTGCAAGAATCAACATAATCATACAATGTCAAAAAATGTAAACAATTCCATAATCGATAAATCTTGCATCGAAAGTTTGCATACATGCTTCAAACAGAAGTTAAACAGCTCATAAAACATCCCCAAATATCAAGCATATCAAGCCATAGAAGTTAAATGAGGAAATAATATCAAACAAGCTTGAAAAAGCACAAAAATGGTATTCTTGAGCAGTGTTAATCGATTAATCACTTTTGTCTTTAAGTTGGTTAATCGATTAACACCTTCAAAACAGCAAAAAACACATAAAACAGAGGTGTTAATCGATTAACCAGTTTTGCCTATACACAGGTTAATCGATTAACACTGGACCAGAAGCAGAAAATCAGCTTTTCAAAAGCACTTCCAGTAGCTTATCACTTCTCCAGTCCTCCACATGTTATGGCATGCATTTGTACTTGAAAGTTACATCAAGTAGAAGCAATTGATCATCAATTGAAAGCATCAAACATCAAGATCAACAATCAAACAATCACATGATTAATTAACATCGAAAAGTTATTGGAACTACATTGCAAACATGCGAAAGTGATAAAAAAACAGTAAATCGAGCAAGAATTACCAACCTACAAGGCGGAGAATTGCCTTGGTGATTGTTGCAAGCAAAATGTGGTGAGAATAAGCAAAGAAAACCAGAAAATGGTGGATGATTGTTACACTTTAATTGTGGAAATTGAGCTTTTGTGTGTGGTTTGGGAAGAAGATGAAGATGAATGTGAAGAAGTTGCAGAAAAATCAGAGATAATTGAGAGAATTGAGAGAATGATCAAGTGAAAATAGTGAGAATGGTTGAATCCCCTTCACAAATGTGAAGGTTTCTTTATATAGAGTGGAGGTTAGGAGTAGGCTAGGTTTGGAGCTTGCTTTGGAGCTAGCTTTAGAGTTAGTTACATCTAACTCACTGAGTCGGAAGTTGACTCAGTTAGTTATATGTTAACTCAGTGGAGCAATCCCAATGCAAGTCCAAAATCCAATGATTCACATACTTGGAAATGAAGTTACATGGTGGTCTTGATTGAAAATGATGTATTGGAATAAATGTAAGTGGATTGTAGAAGTGTCTTGAAGTGTCTAGAATATTTCACATGGTGCTAGAACCAAGTAGACTCCAAAGAAGTAAAGGAAAAGTTGTTGTCATGAAAATGCAGCAAAATCTGCCAAAAAACATGTGTTAATCGATTAACACATTTTGCCTAGAAAGTGGTTAATTGATTAACACAACCAAAACTTGCCCAATATTCTTTTAAAAAAAGGTGTTATGGCCATGGTTCTGATTTTCGACCTTTTGCTTTAATGAATAGGCATAGAAACCCTTATATTTTGCTTGTATTGGTGATGTGATGACTTTGGGAGGATGTGATTAATCAGGTTTTAAAACCCTGAGAAGTTTTGAACATTCCTGCAACAAAAACCACAAAGAAAAAGTACTAATGCGTATGCCGACAATGCGAATGCACATGCTTATGCAAAAAGGCAAAAAGGGAGGTCAAATTCCGGGTTACGACATCTTGTAATAGCTTCCTCTTTCGATAATTAAATAACTTGCAAACATTTGAGTTCTTTCATCTATTTCAGACACTCAGTGATCAGTACGAGTAAATAATAATCAGTTAAAATTGAACACAAGCAAGAACAAACTTCTGAATATTTTAATAAGATACTTAATACAAAGATTTCAACAACAATACAAAACATAACTAAGAAGAAAATCTAACATCAGAATCTTTCATAGATAGCTTCAAACTTGTCTCTCCAAATCTTGGAAGAACTAGCCTCGGAACTTATGTTAACCCCTTGCTGAACAAGTAATTCAGAAATAACTCGTCCAAAAGGTATGAAGAAGGTCTTTCCCTTTTTATAAGAAGAAAAAGACCTCTTCAGATGGTCAAACATAACTTGAGGATGATCAATCTTCAAATCTGAATAAAGAAGTAGAAGCGGATCTTTTTCAATAGGGTCCACTTGGTCTAAATCTTGATCCATTGGCAGTAAGTTTGAATTTAGAACCTGACTCCAAACAACAACATCAGGAAGAAGATTAGAAACCACTGGTGTATTAGATGGATCTACAAAGATACGCCAAGTAGGAAGATAATGTTCCCAAACAAGAGTTCCTGGAATTTCTCCAATCTCCTCTTAATTGATCACATTTGCAATCGCTTTAAAGGTTACTATAATAGAAACACCAGTTACTCTAGACAGAATAGCATACTCGTAACTCAGCTCAACAATGGAGGCATTAATCCAAAACTCTTTGACAAGACTTGGATAAGTGAAACCACGGAGCATCTCAAAGTAGCCACTCCACCTTTGTTTAGACACAGTCTTCTAGAAGTTGAAACCAATCTTAAGCAACTCATCAAAATCTATAAACTTTCATTGATGACAACCAGCTGATTCAAAGGAGAATAAACTGAAGAACTCATCTCAGGTTTGGTTTGATAAGAACGCACGCAAGAAGAAGTAAAAAGAAAGAGAAGAAGAAGAAGAAGAAGAAGAAGAAGAAGAATAAGAAGAAGAAGAAGAAGAAGAAGAAGAAGAAGTAGTAGTAGAAGAAGAAGAAGAAGAAGAAGAAGAAGAAGAAGAAAAATAAACTGAACAAGAATCTCCAAAGAAAAATAAGAATCTTTTCAGAAAAGGACACACTGATGTTTCACAAAACAGGAAATAGTAACGGCAAGTACTAAAGATAAAACATCTTTGCCGAAAGGTTATTTATCCAGTAGATAATTCAATTCCACCAGATAAGTTTCACCTTTATGAAAGATTAAGTATTATAAAAGCTTTTAGAAAACTTTTTACTTAAACTTCTATGTCAGACTGAAAGAATCCTCTTCTAAATCTCAGAAACTGACAACTTTTAGAAGCTATCTGTAACATCCCAAATTTGTAAGAATATTTATTTAATTTATTTAAATATAATATTCGTATTTTTGGTGATTTTTGGTGAATTTTGGTGGTTTGTTTTGACGTCGGTATTTTGTGGAGTTTTGGTTATTTATATAAATAATAGTATATAATATGGAATATATTAGTATTATTATTAATTTAAATAATATTAGGTGAATTAAGGGCAAGATGGACTTTTGAGGAGGATTAGTGAGGGTAAATTGGGAAAAGCCCAATTTAGAGGCCCAATGGTTAGGTTTACCAAAAAGGAGAATTTGAGATGAATAGGATTCATTTTGTTAGATCGTGAAAAGAAGGAAAAGGCCAGAGCTCTGAGGAAAGAGGGAAGAGCTTAGGATTCGAGAAGGTTTCCAAGAATTCAAGAGAGAAAGGCGTGGAATCGACAATCTAAGGTATTGAGAGTATTACCTTTCATTGTTTTCAATATAGGAATTCGATGTATTTAAAGTGGATTGTGGGGTTTATGTGATTTTGTGGGTTTATGAGTAAACTGAGGAAATTATGATGTATTCGTGAGGTTTATGTGATTTTTGTGTGTTAATGAGTAAACTGAGGAAACTATGATATGTTCGTGGGTTGATGACGAAGGTGAAGGGGTTGTGAGGACTTTGGGGATATTGGGGTTTTGAGGTTTAGGACAGTGTAATAAATCGACCTAATAGTCGTAGGTTTTGTGCTTTTGATGCCATAATGCCTTTGGGATGTTTTGGGGATGTTTTTGGGGTAATTGAGGCTGAACCCCGTGAGGTTTTTGGGGTATGATGTGCTACTAGTGCGTAGCAGCGATTGCAGGAAATTTCGACCTCGCAAAGTGAACAAATCATTCGCAAAGCGAACATTCGCTCCAGATTCGCAAAGCGAACGTTCCAGCGAATGGCTGCTGTTTGCGAAATTTCTTTGTAATTCTTGTGTTGTCTTGATGTTTTAAGCTGTGATTGTTTTGATGAATTGCTATGAGTATATTGATGATTATGAGATGATGATTCATGATGCTTTGATGGATAAATGATGATATGATTAACATGAGACTTTGGTGACTGATGATGCACGTAATGACTTTTATTGATGATGATGATAATGACGTTGTGTATCATGCATTCATAACATTTTAGACTTCGGTCTATTGACGATTATAGGACTTTAGTCCAGTGGGTTAGACTTTGGTCTATTGTGGCTTCAATCCCTTTGTGTGGATGTGAGGTATTTTGACGTGCTCCGATTCTTGTGTAGAATCGATCCTATTGACGGGGATCTTTGGAGGGTGATGGCCAAGTGTCCATCGACTTTGAAGGTTTGGTACCACATGCATGAGTCATGTTGTGCATTGCATTTATTTGGCATTAATGTGATTTATGATATTGTAATTTTGATGTTTTCCTTTTTGATGACCCTGATGATGTTGTATATGATAATGATGTCATTTTATGCATATCCTGTTTTTATATTGATTATAATGAATTGTGATTACTCACCCTGTCTGTTTGAATGTTTCCTTCACATGGGTAACGTGCAGGTGATCAGGCTTAGTTGGATGCCTTCAAGGACTTTTGGAGTTTATTTTGCTTTTGGTCGATGTAGAGGGTCTTGCTCTGATATTGTAACATCGGGTTGGGTCGTTGAGTCGAACCATGTTGAGTTGTTATTTTGTTGTTATTTCTGAAGGATTATGGTTTTTATTTTTAAAACCCTTTTTATTATTATGTTTATGGTGGTTCCGCTGCTAATTTGACCGTTTTTTGAATATTTTGAGGAAAACCCGTGTTTACGGAGCAAATGTTTTATTTTGAGTTTATTGAGAAAATGTGCACCCTTGAGGTGGTTCTAATTTTTTACTCTGATAATTTGTGTATTTTTCCATGTATATTTGTGGGGTAGAAAAGGGTGTTACATTAGTGGTATCAGAGCAGGTCGGTCCGTCCGGCCAGGTTTTTACTTGATGTCAGTCCCCTGTCAGTCGAAGAGTGTGTGTACACTGTCGATGTTTTGGTTCTTCTAACCTTGTTGGTGGTATGCAGAATGGCTGGAAGAAATGATCGTGCCATTGCTGATGCGTTGGAATTGGTTGCTCAAGCAGTGGCTCAGCTCAATTCGAATGGTGGAGTTCCAGATGAGTTTCGTGCTTAGGGGAAGTTTCAGAGGAATAATCCACCGACTTTTGTGGGTACTCATGATCGAGCAAGTACACACAAGTGGATGAAGGCAATCGAGAAGATCTTCTGGGTGATGGGGTGTACTGATGACCAACAAGTTCAGTTTGGAACGCATATGCTGTCAGAAATGGCCGAGGATTGGTGGGATAACACCCGTCAGAGACTCGCAGATGTTGGCACTATGATAACCTGGGATGTGTTTAAGCAGGATTTTCTGGGAAAGTATTTTCCAGAAGATGCTCGTGGCAAGAGAGAAGTGAAATTCCTTGAGCTGGAGCAAGAAGACATGATTGTGGCGGAGTATGCCGCGAAGTTCGAGGCACTGGTGAAGTTATGTCCGCACTACAACCATGCTTATGCTGAGATGTCCAAGTGTCTCAAATTCGAGAATGGGCTGAGACCGGAAATTAAACAGTGTATTGGGTATCAACAGATCTGCAGGTATGCTGAGTTGGTAGATAAGAGCAGAATCTACGACGAGGATAGTCGAGCTCGATCTGCTCACTACAAGCAGTTGAATGAGAAGAAGGGGTAGTATAGGGGAAGTCTTATGCGACTTCAGCTGATAAAGGGAAGCAGAAGGCTTCAGAGGGGAAAAAGACAAGTGGGGGAGCAGCTCCCACTTCTGGGAAGTGTTATAAGTGTGACGAGCAAGGCCACCGTGCTGATGGTTGCACCAATAGTGTACTGAGATGTTACAGGTGTGGTAAGAAGGGTCATAGAGCTACTGATTGCAAAGATGAAGGTCCAACCTATTTCAATTGTGGAGAGAAGGGTCATATCAATACCCAATGTCAGAAGCCAAAGAAGACTGACATTGCTGCTCAGAAAAATGGCAGAGTGTTTGCTTTGAGTGGTGCAAAAATGCCAGAGAAGGACAACCTGATTCGAGGTACTTGTTTTATTAATAATATCGGCTGATTGCTATTATTGATATTGGTGCTACTCATTCTTTTATCTCGCTTGAATGTGCTAATAGATTGGGTTTGAAATTGTCTGATATGAATAGGAATATGGTAATAGAAACTCCAGCTAATGGTTCTGTTACTACTACTCTTGTGTGTTTGAGATGTCCTTTGACGATTTTTGGAAAGAGTTTTGTGATGGATTTGGTGTGCTTACCCTTGCACCAAATCTATGTAATCTTTGGAATAAACTGGTTAAAGTTCAACCATGTTCACATCAACTGTTATAATAAGACTGTGGAGTTTCCTGAGTTTGGGGATAGTGGAGAGTTGATGTTCTTGTCTGCTAGGCAAGTAGACAAACTTATGGAAGATGAAGCCCTGGTGTTTGCAATATTTGCATCGTTGCAGATCGATCAAGAAGCTGCGAGTATCGACTTACCTGTTGTATGCGAATTTCCAGATGTGTTTCCGGATGACATCAGTGATTTGCCTCCAGAACGTGAAGTAGAGTTTACAGTGGACTTAATACCCAGTACGAGTCTAGTGTCAATGGCTCCTTAACGGATGTCAGCTTCTGAGTTAAGTGAATTGAAGAAACAACTGGAAGAATTGCTTGAGAATAAGTTTGTTCGACCGAGTGTTTCTCCGTGGGGTGCCCCTGTGTTGCTAGTAAAGAAGAAAGATGGTAGCAAGAGGTTGTATGTTGATTATCGGCAGTTGAATAAGATGACTATTAAGAATAAGTATCCGCTCCCGAGAATTTACAGTTTGATGGATCAACTCGTAGGTTCTTGTGTGTTCAGTGTGATTGATTTGAGGTCTGGTTATCATCAGATTCATGTTAAGCCTGATGATATCCCGAAGACGGCTTTCAGGATGAGGTATGATCGATATGAATACACTGTGATGCCATTTGGTGTATCCAATGCACCTGGTGTGTTCATGGAGTACATGAATCGGATTTTTCATGAGTATTTGGATAAGTTTGTGGTGGTGTTTATCGATGATATCTTGATATATTCTAGATCTGAAGAAGAACATGCTGAGCATTTGAGAACTGTGTTGCAAGTATTGAAGGAGAAGAAGTTGTATGCAAAGTTGTCCAAGTGTGAGTTTTGGTTGAAGGAAGTGAGTTTTCTTGGCCATGTGATTTCAAGTGGCGGGATTGTTGTTGATCCCTCTAAAATTGATGTTGTGTTACAGTGGGAGACTCCGAAGTCTGCTACTGAGATACGAAGTTTTCTGGGATTGGCAGGTTATTACCGTAAGTTTATCGAGGGCTTTTCTAAGTTAGCATTACCTTTGACTCAGTTGACTCGAAAGGGTCAAGCTTTTGTGTGGAACGTAGCCTGCGAAGAGAGTTTTGTGGAATTGAAGAAGAGGTTGACTACCGCTCCAGTGTTGATTTTTCCTAATCCGAGCAAATCATGAGAGGAATTATCCTACACATGACTTAGAATTAGCCGCTGTGGTGTTTGTGTTGAAGATTTGGATACTTTACCTGTTTGGCTCTAAGTTTGAAGTGTTCAGTGATCATAAAATTCTGAAGTACTTATTTGATCAGAAAGAATTGAATATGAGGCAAAGGAGGTGGTTAAAGTTGTTGAAGGATTTCGATTTTCATTTGAGTTATCATCCGGGAAAAGAAAATGTAGTGGCTGATGCATTGAGCAGGAATTCATTGCATATGTCGATGCTTATGGTGAAAGAATTGGAATTAATTGAGCAATTCCGAGATTTAAGTTTGGTATATGAAGCGACCCCTGATAGTGTGAAGTTGGAAATGTTGAAGTTGACTAGTGGTATTCTGGAAGAAATCATAGTGGGACAACAATCTAACTTGAAGTTAGTTGACCAGTTGGCATTGATCAACCAAGGTACGGAGGTGAATTCCGAATTGCCGAGAATGGTGTGATGATGTTCAGAGACAGGGTGTGTGTCCCAGACGTTCCAGAAATTAAGAAGAGCATTCTTGAAGAAGGACACCGAAGTAGGTTGAGTATTCATCCCGGTGCTACGAAGATGTACCTGGATTTGAAAAAGTAGTTTTTGTGGCCAGGTATGAAGAAGGATACTGCAGAGTTCATTTATGCGTGCTTGACGTGTCATAAGTCGAAGATTGAGCATCAGAAGCCTTTAGGTATGATGCAGCCGTTGAATATTCCAGAATGGAAATGGGATAGTATTTCCATGGACTTTGTGTCGGGGTTGCCGAGGACGGCAAAAGGGAATGATTCAATTTGGGTGATCGTGGATAGATTAACTAAATCGGCTAATTTCTTACCGATGAAGATTCATCATTCTATGCAGAAGTTAGCCGAGATGTACGTTGAGGAGATTGTGAAGTTGCTAGGGATACCTTCGAGTATTGTGTCGAATAGAGATCCGATATTTACGTCTAGGTTCTGGAAGAGTTTGAAAGATGCCTTGGGTACTAAGTTGAGGATGAGTTATGCCTATCATCCGCAGACGGACGGTCAGATAGAAAGGACTATCCAATCCTTAGAGGATTTGCTGAGGGCTTGTGTGTTGGATCATGGAGGATCTTTGGATAGCCATTTACCGTTGATCGAGTTCACGTACAATAATAGTTTTCATGCTAGTATTGGAATGGCGCCCTATGAAGCTATGTATGGGAGAAGGTGTACGACTCCTTTGTGATGGTATGAGTCGGGCGAGAGTGTTGTACTCGGACCTGAGATTATGTAAGAGATGCCTGAGAATATTAAGTTGCTCCAAGAAAGGATGAGAGCATCGCAGAGTCGCCAGAAGAGCTACCATGATAAGAGAAGGAAGACACTTGAATTCCAAGAGGGAGATCACGTGTTTTTGAGGGTGACGCCAGTGACAGGTGTGGGCCGAGCTTTGAAGTCTTGGAAGCTTACTCCACGTTTTGTTGGTCCATATTAAATCTTGCAGAGGATAGGAGAGGTAGCCTATCGAATTGCTTTACCGCCGTCACTTGCGAATTTGCATGACGTGTTCCATGTGTCTCAGTTGAGGAAGTACATTTCGGATCCGTCGCATGTGATTCAGATGGATGATGTACAAGTGAGGGATAACCTGACAGTGGAAGCATTACCTGTGCGGGTTGATGGTCGAGAGATGAAACGACTGTGTGGTAAAGACATAGCTTTGGTGAAGGTGTTGTGGGGTGGACCAGCTGGCGAAAGTTGGACTTGGGAACGTGAAGATCAGATGAGGGAGTCGTATCCGACTCTATTTCCTTGAGGTAATTTTCGAGGGTGTCGCTCCCGGGATTTTCATCCAAGTACAAATACGAAAGTGGCGCGGAAACAGAGTCGCCAACAATTTGTATTTATCCCAAGAGAGGGAAAGGAAACACTGCGTAAACCTGAGGGGAGGAAAAAGCATGGTCTAGCGACCAAGAGAAACGGGTAAGGGAGTCGGTTACGCGAAGGGAAGGTGTTAGCACCCCCGCGCGTCCATCGTACTCGATGGGATCCACGCTTGTCTCGATCAAAGGGTGTCATTATCTGGAGCTCCGCTGCTACTGGAAAGGAGAAGAAACGGGAACGGAAAATAATGAAGAACGAAGAAGAAAAGAAAAAGAAGTGACTCGATAGGACATCGCTCGTCCTATGCCTACGTATTCCCTCGTGCAATGGGAAAGTCAGAGTCAACGTAGTTCGGACACGAACCTAGGGGGAGGTTGCTCACCAAGACATCACCGTCTTGTGCCTACGTATCATCAATCTAATTAGAAGGAGGAAATCAGAGCAGTCGTAGTTTGACCTAACGTGGTCGGTGTTTTTTATGAGCGACGTTAAGTTCGCGTCCGACAGTTAGGGTCGATACCTGTTTGCGACAAGACGGAAATAACGTGCCCTTTTCTGAAAATGGTTTGAAACTTAACAATCCCGAAGGATAAAAAGGTTTGAGTTTGTTTCATGTTTTTTAGATAAGAAGTGGATTGGTTTTTGTTCGTAGTATGCCTCGTGCTAAAGTCTATGACATAGTAAGTACTTTGCGTAACGAGTCACACGCCTCGCGTAACAAAGTATACTATGTACTTAAGGCTCGTGGCACACGAAGCACACTTTTAATTATTAAGTGTTTTGAGATTTTTTCTTTAAGAGAGAGAAGAGAAGACTCAAAATAAAGAAAACACTACGGGAAATTCTATCCTAATGTTGTCATGCAAAGGTGGTCCTATAGTTGAGGTAAGAAGGGGAACAACTACCTAAGTTAGCATGCAAAACGAAAGCCTAATGCTAATCCTACTCCATGCTTAATCAAAGATTAAGTTGGACTAGGTAGCTCTAAGGGAGCAAATCCAAGACTTAAACAAGTCTCGAGATTCAAAGGAAGAGAAAGAGTGAAAGAGATGAAGAAGAGGATGAAATAAAAAATGAATAAACCAAAAAAAACAACGGCCACAACAGCGCTCCAGCACCTGCACAGCGGTAAAAGGTAGCACACAAGCAAGACAGCTTATAATAGCACACAATTCAGTACAAGAAGGGGTGCAAAAGGCCAAACAACAGCATATACAACAACATGTATGCGCATAAACAGCAGTAGAAAATCAGGGCAGCATGCATTCAAAAATGATTCACTCATGGAAAAGCAAACATGCATCAAGCATTACATATTCTTCAATCAAACATGATCACAATCAAACATGAAATCATCATGAAAGAATGCATACCATTTGGTACATGAATAAGTCAAGTTAAAACATGCATCTCATGAAGATAAGTGCAAGCAATCATGTTCACAACAGAAACTCCAGCAACACCAACAACAACTCATAATCAACATGTTCAAGAAGTGTGTGCTATGTGTTCATCGCACCAAGAACGTAACAACGCAAACATGATCATAAACGATGAAAATCCAAGAGTCGCGTGTCGGAAAATTATGTGCATACAATGGTGTGAGGTGCAACAGCATCAAAACAGTCCTTATATAAGTATCATATCAATCCATGAAGATTAAAAATGAAACGGGACCAAAACATGCTAAAAAATGCACAAAAAGTTCACTCTACAACAGTGGTAATCGGTTAACCAAGTGTGTTAACCGATTAACAGCTCCAAAATCAGCATAAACAACAAAATACACTGGTTAACCGATTAACCAACTTGTACTGCAATCGGTTAATCGGTTAACCCTATTACAGCAGCAAAAGTTAATTTGAAAAAATCACTTCCAGCAGCAAAATCACTTATGCAAACATCTCCAATGATCATGTAATCAACAACGCACGAAAATTAAACTCAAACACAGTATTCAAACATCAGTTAGATCCAATAATCATCAACATCAAGAATCACATTCAAGCAAAATGGATCAAAATCAAGAACAACCAAAGATCTACATTGTATAAATTGCAAATAAGCTAAATCAAGTATAGATCTAAGGAAAACCAACCTACAAAGCTGAGATTTGCTTTGGTGAGTGTTGTTAACAGAAATTGATGAATCCAAGCAAGAAATTTAAGATCCTATGAGCTCCTTGCAAGAAAAAGCTGAAAATCCAAGCAATAAGCTAACAATGCTCCAAAATCACTTCTAATAAGCACTTCTGAAATTCTAGATCTAGATCCAAACGAAAATCACCAATGAAAAGTAAGAATGGAGTGATGATGAGAGGCTTAAGCTCAAGAATTAACAAGGTCCAATGAAGAACTTGTTAATCTCTATGGAGGAGCTTTGAGTGTGGTTGAAAATGGAGGTTGAGAGTGAAAAAAGTGAGAGAGAATTGAGAGTAAATTCTGAAAAATGAGAGTGAAAAATGATCTAGGGTCCTTGAGGTTTGGAATGAAATGATTTAAATAACCCCTAGGTTAGGAGTTAAGTTTGGGTTTGGAGTGAGGTTAAGTGGGTGGAATTTGGGGTGAAAAATGAATTAGGAAAGGAAAATGTGGAATTAGAGTGGAAAGAATTTAAATTTTTTAATGGAAAATCATACTCTCTAGATCCTTCTACTGGTGTGAAAATGAAATTGGTGATTAAAATTTGAAATCCAAAAAATGCAGTGCTGAACAATGAGCTGTTTAGGCAAATTTCTCCTTGGTTAATCGGTTAACCAATGTGTTAATCGGTTAACACAAGGAAAATTTGAATTCTTGTGCTTTTTGGAGGGAAACTTGGAGAATGGCTTGGTTCCACCTGTTCTGAGCCACAATGGACCTCTGAAACTTGCCACTAGATATCGCCACCGTAACACTCTCGAAATATGCTGTGAAATGTGTTTCGCACTCGGAATAAACTGCTGAAAACAACTATCTGGTGCTGAATAACTGATCAAAAATTGACTGCCAGAGTTTCTGATCATCAAATCATCTAATGAGCAAAATAAATGCTCCAAAAGATTTTGAAAGCTATCTGCTTGGTTCTGAACACTATTGAAAATCATACTGGAACTGATGACGCCTTGAGATGCTGGAAAATACCTTGATCCAATGCCCAAAAGAAAAATGCAAATGCACAGATGACGATGCAAAAATGAAAATGAACTATAAGCCAGTTAGGTGTTACAGCTGCCCCTATTCAAACTTCTTGGACCCGAAGGTATGATAGCAACGACTTTCAGACAATCAGGATACACGGGGTTTGAATACCAAAATAACCTAGAAATTTGCAACCTGTGGGGGTGATGAAATAAGGCAATTACGAGAACGGCCGAAGGAGAACTCGAAAAGAAAGATCGGCCGAAGGCGGATTCTGCAGGGGGACAAGATAATACAAGGACGACCGAAGGCGAACTCGAAAAGAAAGGCTAAGCCGAAGGTGGACTTTCAAACAAAGGTAGACCGGCCGAAGGCGAGTTACGATGGGAAGGAACACCAGACCGGCCGAAGGCGAGCTAATCAACAAAAGGATACGAGAACAGCCGAAGGCGAACACGAAAAGGAAGGTCAAGCCGAAGGTGGACTTTCAAAGAAAGACTATGCCGGAGGTAGACTTTCAAACAAAGGATACTACGAGGACGACCGAAGGCGAACTCGAAAAGAAAGGCCAAGCCAAAGGTGGACTTTCAAAGAAAGACTATGCCGAAGGTAGACTCTCAAACAAGGGGTGGGAGGACGGCCAAAGGCGAACTCGGAAAAGAAAGGCCAAGCCGAAGGTGGACTTTCAAAGAAAGACTATGCCGAACGTAGACTTGAAAAAGAAAGACCAAGCCGAAGGCGGACTCTCAAAGAAAGACTATGCCGAAGGTAGACTTTCCAACACAGGAATACGAGACCAAGCCGAAGGTAGACTCGAGAAAGTAAGACCAAGCCGAAGGTGGACTCTAAAAGAAAGACTATGTCGAAGGTAGACTTTTCAACACAGGAATACGAGACCAAGCCGAAGGTAGACTCGAAAAAGAAAGACCAAACCGAAGGTGGACTTTCAAACCCAACAATACGAGACCAAGCCAAAGGTGGACTCGAAAAGAAAGATCGAGCCGAAGGCGGACTTTCAAAGAAAGACTAAGTCGAAGGTAGACTCTCAAACAAAGGAATACGAGACCAAGCCGAAGGTAGACTCGAAAAAGAAAGAAAAAGCCGAAGGTGGACTCTCAAAGAAAGACTATGCCGAAGGTAGACATTCCAACAAAGGAATACGAGACCAAGCTGAAGGTAGACTCAAAAAAGAAAGGCTAAGTAGAATCAACAGATCTACAAAGATGACTCCGCTGGGGAAATGAGAAATCTAAACAGACAACTCTTTAGGGGAGTATAGGAAGGAACAACAGTAAGAAGGACGAATCCACTGGTTACGGTGTAATGTTAAACAACATCTCCTACCTTACATCTCTTTCTGTTGGGGAAAGAAACTGGTAACAGATATCAAACCTGGCTTATGCTTCGAATGCATATGTTTGAATTTTTCTGTGGCGTAATGCTCCATACGAAATGGAAATTCTACGCGTTTAGGAGGATGCTATGCAAGAATGCTTATGCAATGCAAAAGAGGCGCTCCAGCAAAATAAATGCTGAAGACGAAGGCAACTCCACGGGGATGAAAAATTAAATTTTCCTATGAATTAAAAGATTCTGCTGAGAAAGATTTCATTGAACGACTTCCTGATCACAAACTCTGCCGGAGATGAAGACTCCGAGAGAAGTTCCACTCTGTTGGATATGGATAAAGATGAATACTGAAGATGGAACCCAAGAAATTTCTCTCCGCTGGAGGATTACCAATGACTTCTACCGAAAGTAGAACTCAAAACCTGGATCTGAAGGATGTCAATAACAATTGGACTTAAAACCTGTTGGGGCTGTCAACCGCTGTTGAACAAACCACTGTGAAGATCACCACCAAACTCTGCTTGGGGGACTAGTCAATAATACCGAACCTGCTTGGGGGTATTACTGAGCTTAACCGACTGATGGGAGACATCTGTACCTTCACCCTGCTGGGGAATGTCAGCCACTATTAGCAAACCTGCTTGGTGATTGACGATATCAACTCTTCTAGGAGATACCATCAAGCTTACCCATCTGTTGGAGATCAGACCATACCGTTGCTGATGAGAAAGACACTTCCTGACTAGCTGAGGAAAATGGGTTCCAAGACTCTGTGGGAAAAATAACCTCTTTGTCCAAAGAAGATATTCCAACAACCTCTTGTTGGGGATGCAGAAGTATCAACTTCTGGCTGCTTGCTAAGAGAATAACAAATCAACCACAACTCTAGCTGGGGGAAATAATCCTCTGTACCCTGGCTGGGGAGAGCAACTACCTGCTGAGGAGGAAAGAATTTACCCTGCTGGGGATTAGAGCATGCCGTTACTGACGGAACTACACTTTCTGACCTCCTGAAGAAAGTGATTACCAGGCTCTGTGGGGAAAATAAAGTCTTTTCAAAGACATCCAACACACCTCCTACTGGAGACACAACCACATTCACCTCAGAGCAATCCACTTTAAACTGCTTGCTGGGGAGAATGAGTTCTGCTGAGGATGATGAAATTTCAATGCTGAGGAGAATAGCTCTACTGGGGAGAAACCCCGCTACCCTGCAAACAAAATCAACAGTATATGCAAAATGGCTATCTCGATTACCAATACAATGACCGTTACTTGAGCAATTCCCACTGTTTTTCGATATGCTTCGCAAAGCTTAACATTTTCGCATGCAATGTATATCAAAAATATCGAACGCTTTCATAAACAAAAATAGTTAAAGTAAAAACACGAATGGAAAACTCTTTGAATGAAATGAAAGTTTTATTGAATGAATTGGCCTGTAAATAGGCATTTACATCCGGAAGCAATTCCTGAAAAGAGGTAATTGCACAAAAGAAGTAAAATAAAATACACATGTCGGCAATGTGGGGAACAGATATCCACCATGATTCAATTTAGCTATGACCCGATATGGCTCATTTATCCACAGATGCTTTGACCTTCGAGGAGACTGACTGGACTGATTCCTTTCCTTCAAAATTTCCAAGTATCAAAAGTGTTCACAAATCGAATGCAGATCGTATCCTCTTGCTTTCAAATCCCTAACTTTTACCTGGATCGCCCATTTCGGGTTTTCAATCCACCGGAATACCCATTTTTGCCAAAGTTGCCATTCCAGGTTTTTAACTTTGCGGGTTTATTCTTTCCTTTTCTTTTTATCCCTAATTTTTGCCCGAACCTTTTCTTTTTATGGTTCGCCGGGAAATCCAGCATCTAGCTATTTCTGAACCTCTTCTTTAATCTTGACAGACATTTCCGGTTTCGTCCTTCTCAGCTTCTGCTTTACCGGAGTACATCCCTCTTTGAGCGGCAGCCGGTGTACCACAATGTCAGTGTCAAGCCCAGGCATGTCTTGGTAAGGCCAGGCGAATATATCAACATACTTTCGAAGCATTTCAATCAATCTTCCCTTTACACTGTCTTCCAAAGCAGCCCCAATCTTTACTTCTTTCTTTGCGTCCTCGGTTCCCAAGTTAACAATCTCCAATTCCTCCTGATGAGGTAGAATGACCTTTTCCTCCTGTTTCAACAGCCTGGCCAATTCCTCGGGTAAGTCACAATCTTCATCAGCCTCTTCTTCATCCTGATAAATGGGATTGTCGAAATCATACCGAGCCATAACTGAATCATGATTGGTGGTATCTGAACAAGGAAACCTGCATGATTGATGATTTATGTTTATTATGTATGCAACAAACAAAAATACATTGCCATTTTGATGTGATTTAATGCACAAAGTAAAAACAGAAAAACAGGGATCAAAATATTTCAATGTGGAAAACGTCCTTTATTAATGATAAAGAAAAAACACAAAATATTCATGCCCTACAAACAAAAATCACTACGTCTTAGGAAGAACGTAGGATTGTCATAACAGGAAAACAAAGGCAATTACACTGGGCCGGTCACTTGAATGGCTTTCTCTGATGACCAGTTGCAAAGATTTGACCTGGAATGCATGGGCAGATCCAATTATCCATATCTTAATTTATATCCCCTTCCTCATCAATAGCAATGATTCTGTCAAAGAACACACCAGCACTGGTAAAATGAACCGGACTATAAAACTTGGGAGGATCCTCAGGACGGCTGGGTGGCTTATATCCCATCCCGTAAGTATTCTGATTTTTCTGGACCTCGATGACTTGACCCCATTTCTGTGAACTGCCAGCTTCAACCACCGCCCGTGCATCCTTGAAGGAAGACATGGAGACCTCGGCCTGATATACCACTACAAGCTTAACCATTTCAGATTGGCTGACTTCCTTGAGAGGCTCCTCAGTGATCTTCACTGCCTCAAAACCCAGACATAAAGTTTCATGTATTTCTCCATCTACCTCCACATACTTGAAAGTAGATAAATGACTTATCATGATATCCTCTTCTCCGAAAACCGTCACTACATGCCCGTCTACCTTGTACTTCAGCTTCTGATGCAGTATGGACATCACTGCTCCAGCACTATAAATCCATGGACGGCCCAGCAGACAACTGTAAGCTGGCTGAATGTCCATGATATAGAAGGTAGCATCAAAAACCTCTGGACCAACCTTAATCGGCAGTACAATTTCCCCGAAGACAGATCTCTTAGAACCATTGAAAGCACGCACCACCAAATCACTTGGCGTGCAGATTAACCCATGAGTGTCCAACTTCATCAATGCTTTCTTCGGTAAAACATTCAAAGATGACCCAGTGTCAACAAGCACATGCGACATTAACGCTTCTCGGCACTTAACTGAAATGTGCAAAGCATTATTATGATTTCTCCCAGCGGGAGTCAAATCTACATCAGTAAACCCCAAGCTATTTCCTGCATTAACATGGGCCACTACCCCTTCCAGCTGATTAACTGAGATCTCCTGGGGTACATATGCAACATTCAATACTTTCAACAATGTGTTTTGATGCGCCCCCGAACATAATAACAGAGATAAATGGATATCTTAGACGGTGAATTTGGTAGTCGCTTTTCCGAATCAGCCTCATAAACTCTTCTATATTCTCTGAGAATGAGTTGTCACCTAGCTTTGCTGCGGAATCGTTCACTACCGGCGTCTGCACAGAATTATCCATAACCTGCTTTCCTTTTTTTGGCCTAGAACCACTAGCCTGATCATCAGATGGGATAAAGACTCTACCACTCCGGGTAATAGCTCCTGCTTCATCATTACTTTCAACACTAGAGTTCATCACTAACGTACTGTAGCACCTCAAAATTTGCCATCTTGTTTTTAGCTTCTACTGGCTCATGTTTCATGGAATTTTTGCATAATCATCATTGCATGCCATTGGCCTTAGCATGGGATCAAGGTGTCTAAGTCAAGGAGCCCTGAGCCTCAAGAGATCTTAAATTGAGTCATCACCTTATCCTATGATCAAGCTTGACAAAAGAATGCAAGGGAATCACATCATCCTAACTAGGGCAAACTAGGGCTTTGGTATTCTGAAGCATAATACCCCAATGGGTAAGATCTTTGGCCTTTTATCACCTCCAAATGGTATATCTCATCTTTGTTAGAGAGGGCACACATCATATTCAGAGGAATTTGGATTTGGAGGATGTGCTGATTTCTCCTAGACTGAGGGGTCAAAATTAGGGTTTACCATAAAATCAGTTTCTTTCTGATTTTTTGGGCAAGACTTGATTCTATGGTATTCTACATGTCCTCAAGAGTCTAGGGATGAAGATGGTCCATCAATTTGATTTGGAAGGGTTTCAATTGACCAATTGATTGAGAATCAGGAAATTTGGGGAAAGGTCAACTGAGCGGAGGAAAAAGTCAACCCCTGACTTTTTGAGGTCAAATCCATGTTCCTCATGTCAAACATGATCATTGGTGAGAGTTGGGTCAAGAAATAATGAAAGATTCATCAAAAATTAAGAAATGTTCAAAGTTGCCAAAAAAAAGAAATTAGGGTTTCTATTTATGGCAAGTGGAGAGGTCAACTTTGGGGCATTCTTTCTCCATGTTCCAAGCACCAAATGGAAGGTCTAGGGAGGCCTATAAAAAGTTCATGTTTCAAGCTTCAAATCCATACCAAGAATTCTTCCATTGGGTTAAAATTGAGGGAGTTATGGTTGTCCAAAGTTGGAGGCTTGTGAAGCATTTTGGGCAAGGCAGGCAGGTCACGCGCGTGTTGGCTTGGAGTAATTTCATCAAACATCTTGTCTGCATGTAGGGTCCAAGTTCAAAGGCCAATTACTTTATGCTAGAGGTTTCAAATGGAAAAGTGTCCAACATGAAAGTTGTTCCCCTTGATCCCCTCTACAACTTTGGTGTTGGAGGAATTTTCATTGACCAATGTATGAGGAGATATGTTAAGGTAAAGTCAGGGTCATCACACTTGAATGTCACGCGCATGAAGGCAAGGCACGACCAAGTCATGTTAGCAGGCCAACTCATAAATGTGCACACATTTTCGTGATCATTTTTGAACACCTTTAAGGCTTCAATTACAATCATTGTGAACATCAATGTTGTTCCATCACATTTCCTCTTTCCAAAGACCCCATTATCAATCATTTTCACTCATTGGTTCATGAGATAATCCTTGCCAAAGTTCCCCTCATGCAATCTGTTTCTTTTACCCCAAGTGAAGTAAAATTCAAAAAGAAAGTTGTTGTTGTTGCTTGCTGCACATACGTATACACCATATACATTGCCATTTAAAGCCAAACCAGTTATTACATCATGCCCTTGTACCATCTTTTGCCTTATATGATCAAACAAGGAGAGAGAAGGAAACTTGTTGAGTAAGTTTTGGTGCTGCTATACATCCTCACCATTCATTTTCATTTCACCACCACCATAAGCTCATGCTACCTTCCACACTTAAACAAAGCCCAACCCGTGCCAATAACAACCTAACTCAGTCAGTTAACTCACAACTCAGTTAACTGACTCATTCTAACTTGAGTTCTAACCATCAATTACACTGGTTAGAATTTAACCATGAGTATATAAGCTTTATCCCAACAGAATTTGGATGGACTTTTCTCATTCTTCACATTTCACAAACCAGAGCTCTCAAAGTTCTCTCTGATTTCTCTCTCTTTTCACATGAGTGCTCCATTGTTCATCAATATCTTCATCAATTCATCATCCTCAAGCTTCTTTGATCAAGAACAAGGTTAAATTAGGATCAAGTGTACCCTCTTCTCAAGTTTGGATTTCGCTTTTCTCTTCAAGATCTAAAGCATAATAGACTTTATTTTGCTATCTGAAAGCTCAGGATCAAGATCACACCTCTAGTTTTCTCAACAATCATCAAGAAGCTTCAATCCAGGTTTGAACTTCTTCAACTTTTCTTACACGATTTCATTGATTTTTAGCCTGTTGTTGTTGTTTATAGAGCTTAATAGAAGTTGTGGAAATTCTGGCTAGTTGATAGAGCTTATTAGAAGCTTAGAGGAAAGCCTAGGGCAAACTTTTTCCCTTCGATTCTCTCTGTACATGCATGATCTGTGAAATCTAAGGTTGGAACCGTGTTCTACATAGCTTTAGCTTTCGAATGATATATGTTTTGTGAATTTCTGGAACAAGTGAGTGTTTACAGTCATCGGAGATGGCCGGAGAAGATGACCGGAGTCTTCTCCGGCCGGTGAGGTTGCCTGAATCTCTAAAACCCTAGTCGTTGCCAACTTTAAGTCACATCCATTTGATTTGTTTGATCCAGTGGCTCACAGCGTGCCAGCGAATTAATGAGTGTGCTCTCACTCCCGTGACTCTCTCTCTCTTTCTTTGTGCTGACTTTGACTGGTTGCATGTGTGTGTGTGTATGATTATTACCATGTGCGTGGCTTGTGATGCGTTGGATCAGATTACTTTGTTTGATTGATCTTGTTGACTTGAACGTGTGGCTCTGATGGAGTCAATGTTTGATTGAGTGTCTATGTTATTACCATGTTCTGTGCGTGCATTTGGACCTAGACTATAATTGCTATTCACACACCCACGCTTTAAGCCCAATCACATTTTGAACTTCATTTTTGCTATGTCTACACCCCTGTGTTAATTCTTTTTACATTTTATTTTTATTTTTGACATGGTTTTCATTTCCTTTTATTAAAAATCCTAAAACCTTAATAAAAAATCTATAAAAATTCAGCAAGCATCAAGACACATTTAAATAATTTTTCATATTTTTTAATTCTGATTTTTATTGATTTTGTTCATATTTTCTTAATTTCCATTTAATTTCTTTTTAAGTCTTCTTCTTCATTACACGTGTTTGCTTCTTGATTTCTTTTGCATAGTTCCAAAGTGATTTTTCATCCAATCTTTTTACCATGTTCATAAATCATATCAAGGCATCTCATATAATTTTGGTAGATTTTTTAAAGTCATTTTTGCATAGTATTTGAACCATTTCTTTGTGCATCCTTCTTCTTGACATAATGTGATTTTGATGACTTACTTGAGCATGTTTCTTTTTGAATTTTGCCATGAGATTTTGAAATTTGTTTTGCTTCTGACTAAGGTGTTTTGTACATTAATTTCATAATTTATACAAGTGAATTTCTATATTTTCCTTGTTTGATCATTGTAGGTCATGTTTGTGAATCTTTTCTTAACTTCTAACCCCTAATTGTTAGGAGGCACTTGTGCCATCATATTAGAACCATTTTGTGCGTTATTATAGGTCTTCATTAGAATATTATAGGCCCCTTGATGTGAATTATAAGTCGTTTGCATTGTGTTTTCATTTGGTTTGTGTTTATGTTCCTAAATGTATCCTTACTTGAATCTTTTTGACCTATTTTCACTTCTCTTCTCTTTTAATCATCAACATGACTTGTTTGTGAATCTTCAATGCCCATTCATGCATTCTAATTGCATCTCATATTTGGTATGCTACTGACCCATAATCATCTCATGCATTTAAATGTTCATTTATATCATCTTGCATACTTGTTTATGTTTGACCTTATTCATCTTTCTTTCTTAACTAGTTTTAATGTGGTTTACATATGCATCTTGTATGATTAATTATTGCATTATAATTACATATTAAATGTCATTTGGCACTGATCTATGATCCATGTTCATCCATTTTTGGTTTGCCACTTTTACTTGTGTTCCATGTTACTTCTTTTCTTTAAGTGAAACTTGTTTCTTCTCTTCTCACTTCTTCTTCATCTAACTTCTTATACTTGATCATTCATTTTCATAACTTGTATGCCCATTCATATGCATTATAGGACATTCATATATGATGTATGATTCTGGCTTTGACATTTCATTAGGCATTAGTGCATGTTCATCTTGCATAATCATTCATATTTCATCAATTACTTTTATGGTGAATTTCTTTGTTGTTTAAGACATTGTTAGTGCATAGTTTGTTTGTGTTTGATCTCTTAACCTTAGAGGACTTTCTTAGGGTATAAGTTCTGACCTAGAAACTTTCTCAACCTTTAGGATCTTTCTTCTTTAGTTCCTAACTTGTTTGATTCTTACTTGTTCTTCTCTCCTTATTTCTTCACTTGTAAATTGTTTTGCTAACATTTTCTGGGGCTAATGGTATGTCAAGTGTGTGGGAGAGCACCCGCATACAACCTCTTTTCTTATCTCTTTTAAGCTTTCAAGTTGTGATTGTGATAAGCATCTTATGCTTCTTTGACATTTCATTGCTTTCATCCCTTTGAGTTCTTAACTTAACTTCAACCTTTGAAATAAGTTAGAACTCACTCTTCTTTTCTTTTCTTTCAGACTTAGGTTTCTAAACCACACTTAACCATTAGGAACATCCAAGCATGATGACTCTTAGGATTATTATTCTCCCTTTAGACTTTTACCTTTCTTAACCTTTGAGTCTCTCTTCTCCTTACCTCAAAACAAAAAGCAAAGCATCTAACAAAGACATAACATATATTGTATTTGAGCCTTTCATGTGAGAATAAGATAGTGAGGGGTCTTCTCTCACTTTTTTAGAATGTTTATCATACGTCCCGTCTTGGGTCGATATGCGAGGCATTCGATCCTACGTGAAATACTTAAATACAATATGCGTTGTAAACACAAAATAATCAAAACACTTCTTTTCAAAATACAAAAACAAACAAACAATTCTCTTCTCATCTCCTTCATTCCATTCTTAAAGATTCCTCATGTCCGTTCTACCGCAAACAGGTAACGTCTAAGTCTCCCTACAGCGAGCTGCAACACCTAACTGCTAGAATGCGCACTCTGACGTTTCCATTAAAAAATGCAAACAAAGCAACCCTTGTTGATTCGAACTATGACTGCTCTGACTTCCTCTCTCTAGTTAGATTGAGGGTACGTAGGCACAAGACGGCGATGTCTTGGCGAGCAACCTCCCCCTAGTTCGTGTCCGAACTACGTTGACTCTGACTTTTCTGCTCCCGAGGGAATACGTAGGCCTAGGACTCTGAGGACGTCCTATCGAGTCACTTCTTTTTCTTTTCTTCCTCGTTTCTTCGTTCTTTCCCGTTCTCGTTCTTTCTCCGGTCCAGTAGCAGTGGAGCTCCATACGACGACACCATTTGATCGAGACAACAAGCGTGGATCCCATCGAGTACGATGGACGCGTGGGGTGCTAACACCTTCCCTTCGCGTAACCGACTCCCTTACCCGTTTCTTTTGGTCGTGAGACCTTGCTTTTCCTTCCCCTCAGGTTTATATAGTGTTTCCTTTCCCTCTCTTGGGATAAATACACATTGCTGACGACTCTGTTTCATCGCCACTTTCGCGTTTGTACTTGGATGAAAATCCTGGGAGCGACAGCTGCCGACTCTGCTGGGGACAGGTTTACCTCTTGCTGGCCCATCCCCGTATGCGAGTCATTCCTAGCGCTTGTCTGTTTTTGTTTCATTGGGTGTTTACTGTGGTGCTGTGTTTTGCTGTTTCACTGTTTTACTATTTTACTATTTACTGTATTATTGCTTTACTGTACTACTGTTTTACCGTATTTACTGCATTACATATCATTATTATGCTGGAGTGTGTTGTTTTTCTGTTTGGCGGGCAGGGTATTCTAAGAGATAAGCCCATTACACAGGCTTGAGTGTACACATAGGACTAGAGTGGAAAGTAGTGTGGCCTACGTAGCGTCTTGGTACGTATAGTTTACAGGAAATCCATAACCAGACGAGGTTTTCTTGGGAGATGTTCTGATTTGCGCATCTTGTGCATTTTAGAATGTTAACCTAGAAAGTTGTCGACTCTGGTGACCATTCCCAAGGACTCAGTTGTAGCACTCCTCCCGAGAACGATAATGGCAGACCAGAAATAGAAAACCCATTACGATTCTCGATCCGAGGACCTAATGATGGGAACTTGCTATAGGATATCCTTATTTTTTGGGGAATCAGTGGACGAGCTCTTTGTTTGGCGATAGTATTGTACCCCGAGGGATGAATGTACTATTGCTCCTCAAATCGAGAATCTGAAATTGAGGAACCTTGGTTCTAGTACCCACATGTGAGAAGGGGCGGGTGTTTGCAGGTTTGCAGGTAACCATAACCTCCCACATACCCAGTTTTCTGGTATTATCACACAAAAGGGAATATTCATCCTACTATACTCAGATGGCTATTATTCATAGTTATATGATATTCTCATATCTACACTAACACTACTCACAGTCCAGCACAGACATGCAACAACCTGATACCGTGCTTTTTGCATTACATTACCATATCATTAACATTCATGTTTATCATTTCCAGGTGCTCGTCTTACCTCTGATTCCAGTCAATGGGTTCAACAGAGGTAAATGCTGAGAGGAAGAATAATGTTGCTTACAGGTTTCCAGAGCCAACTTTAGACCTATTTCACAAGGTGGTAGCCATGGCTGACCCAGGCGTTCTTATCACATTCCAGAAGAAATATGGGAGATTGGCGAAAATGGTCCGTAACATTACAAAGTATGAGCATGATGCTCTTCACACATTACTGCAGTTCTATGAGCCGTCGTTAAGATGCTTTGTCTTTCCGGGGTATATCTTGATGCCTACACTGGAGGAGTTTTCATTCAGCTTGGATATCTCAGTCAAATCAACAGTGCCATTCTTTTCTGGAGATCACCCTAGCATAGAAGAAATTGCAACGGCCCTACAGGTGGAACAGTCAGTGCTGAAGAGAAATGTTGCTAATAAGAGTGGAGTCAAAGGTTTTCACTTGGAATTTCTTGCCAACCAAGCTCAAGAATTTGCCAACGCCAAAAATTGGGCGGTCTACAACTCTATCCTGGCCTTGTGTATCTATGGCATCATTCTGTTTCCTAACCAACGTCATTTTGTGGATATGCACGCTGTGAGAGTTTTTGTCTTGAAAAATCCAGTCCCCACTTTATTGGGTGATTTCTACCACTCGGTGCATTTCAAAAATGAGAAAAGAAGGGGGGGACCTGTCAACTGTTGTACTCCACTTTTGTTTGATTGGTTTCTGAAACATTTGCCTCAATCTGGTGCGTTTGTGGACACGAGGGATTCTCTAAAGTGGTCCAAATGGATAATGGGGTTAACTGCTGATAACATTGTTTAGTTTGACCGTCAGTTGTAAGGAGTAGAGATTATTACCAGCTGCGGGAACTTTCCGAATGTTCCTCTGATAGGCAGAAAAGGGGGAATTAACTATAACCCAATCCTGGCTATCAGACAATTTGGATATGCTTCAAGGAATCCTCCGGCTGACCAGGAAGTCGAAGAATCCTTATTCTTTAATGGGGTTGAGGACAGAGAGGTGTCAAGGGAAACTGTGCACTCCTGGGGGCACATCCATAGAATTGGGAAGACTGTCTTTGGAAAAGGTGATTGTAGAGCCTATCCACAGTATACAGAGTGGATTCAGAGAAAGGTTGAAGAAGTTCTTTTGCCCTTTTCACGAGAACCACCTTTGTATCCAGTGATTCCGGAACAACCTACCACTGTTCCCATTGAGGAGTTTAACAAACTGCAAGCTTTGGTGAATGAGCTCCGGGTAGAAAACTCATATTTGAGTTGTCGTCTGCAGGATTCTCTGCATACCAACAAGAGATTGGAATGGAAGGCCCAAGATGCATAAAAGGTCTTGGAAGCAAGAGAAAAAGATTTTGCTGAAAGGACCCGACACTTCCAGAAAGTTAACATGGCTGTTGAAACCTCAGCTCAAACTTATAAGCAGGCCAAACAGTCTTTGGCCCAAACAAAAGCCCGACTCACTCAACTTCGGCAGGCATGGGACGAAGTAAGAATTGAGAATGCAGAGCTACAAGAGCAGTTAAAATACAAAGATGGCGAGCTTCTTAGAGCACATGAACAACGGAGAAAGCATCGGGAAGACTTTGGAAAAATCCAAGAGCAACTGAAGAATGTTAAGGATGAACTGAAAACTTCCAAGAAAAAGCTTGAAGATGCCATGGTAGAGATGGGAAGACTCAAGATACAAGCTGGGGTGAAAAGGTTTAAGTAAGTGAGTAATGATGAAGCTCTCTTGATGCACGCCGATTCATTAGCCGAAGCTCTGAAGAAGAGGGACATTATGATCAAAGAGATGATTGAAAAGCCGGGTCATCAGCGCACCAGAATTCTCTTTGAAGAAGTCAAGCATTCTAGTGAGAAATTGAAAGATTTAGAGTTAGATGATTGATCTTACTTTCCCATCTTCTTAATGTAGCTTTTGTTGATGTACCGTTGGCTACCATCAGGATTGTTGATGGAGCCACTCTCTTGATGTACTTCCCATTTACGGACTCATTGTAAAACGCTTCGGCACTTATTGGTTTTTTGTTAAATTCAAATGAATGGTTTATTCAAAAATAGTTCTTAGACAGCACTCTATTCACAGGCACATTATCACAGCACGGTGTCACAACACAGTTTCTCTCGATGATATCTATACATCGCTCAGTTCCTTGCGATTAAGACTGGAATCAGGCTGTGAAATGCCTTGGAAGTGGTTAAACATGACATTTTACATTTGCATCCTCATAATCATAAGCATTTTTGCATAACAGGTACTTGTTCCAGTTTTTTCTAACCTTTATTTGGTCACAGGCAGGATAGCTGACCAACCGATTCACCAATATTCTACTCGACTCAACCAGAAAAGAGTAATGGAGCAAATGCAAGCAGAAATGGCCGCCATGCAAGCCCGTATTGCCCAATTCATGGAAATGATGCAAGGAGTCGTACAGGGACAGGAGCAACTCAGAACTCTCATTCAGCCCCTGGTGGCAAGAGTAGATGAGAATGGTGTACTTCATGGTGGTTTCCAGAACAATGTTATTCCTCCGGGCGGAGGTGTCAATGGGAATGGTATTCAGAATGGACCTCCGGGCAGAGTTCCAGTTCACTCTGTTGTTATCCCTCCGGGCGGAGGAGAAAATGTGGTGTTTCCTTCTGTGGTTGGAGGAGGAAACAGTATTCATGCAGTTCATGGCCATCACTTTGATGACCAACAAGACGATGTTTTCTCTGTGCCGAGTGGAGATGCTGGTCTCCCGATTGTTGATGACCAAAGGATTAGAATGATTGAAGAACAGCTGAGAGGGGTGGTAAATCAAAATTCTGTGGGAATGGATCTGGATGACCTAGGGCTGGTTCCTGATGTGAGAATTCCGCATAAGTTTCAAGTCCCGACTTTTGAGAAGTACAACGGAACTACTTGCCCCAGGGCACATGTTCGGGCTTACGCAAGAAAGATGGCTGCGTACTCCCGTGATGAAAAATTGCTGATGCACTTCTTCTAGGACAGTTTATCAGGAGCGTCCCTGGAATGGTATATGCAGCTTGAGAGGAGCCATGTATGCAACTGGAGAGAGATGGTTGAAGCATTTATGAAATACTATCAGTATAATACTGATTTGGCTCCCAATCGTACACAGTTATAGAATATGTCTCAAAAGAGTAGTGAAAGCTTTAAGGAGTACGCGCAGAGATGGCGTGAGTTGGCGGCAAGGGTACAACCACCTATGTTGGAGAAGGAGATGCTGAATCTGTTTATGGATCCTTTGCCGGGACATTATTATGTAAAACTGTTACCTTGCATGTCAGGCAAGTTTGCTGATTTGATCATGGTTGGAGAGATGTTAGAGGGTGGAATCAAAGCTGGAAAAGTTTTGGGTAATGATGGGTCGTCTTCTAGTCAGGAGAAGAAACCGTATGGGAATTACAAGAAGAAAGAGGAAGCCAATTCTGTGGCGTCTTACCGAGGTAAGGGGAGGCAACACCAGAACTATAATCAGCAAGTAGCTTCAGTGACAATTCCTGCAGCGCTTCCACAGCAACAGCAAAATCAGGCACCTCGCCATTACCCAGCTAGACAAAGGACGATTGATAGGCATTTTGAAACATCTCCCATGCCGTATTCCCAGTTGTTCCAGCATTTACTACAACTACAGTTAATCCAGAAGAGGACCTTGGCCCTTCTTACCGGTAATCCACCTCTGGGTTATAATCCCAACGCCCACTGCAACTTTCATTCTGGGGCACCCGGACATCACATCGAGGACTGCAAAGCTTTTAAGCATAAAGTCCAAGACTTGGTGGATTCAAAAGCCATCAAATTTTCAAATGATGTGCCGAATGTTATCCAGAACCCAATGCCGGATCATGGCGGGCCGAGGGTTAATGTCGTGTTAGAAGAGAATGAATCTGGTTATGGATGTGAACGAACTAAGGACTCCTTTGATGGTGGTAAAGGAGAAACTATTGATGGGCGGAGTATACCCTGGTTGTGACAAAAATTGTTCAGAGTGTATGTTACAGATGAATGGTTGTGGGTTGTTGAAATCAGGAGTTCAAAAGTTGATCGATGAAGGTTGGTTGCAGTTTGATAGAGGTGACCAACAAAAAGAGGTTATTAGCAGCAATGTGGCTACTATCACTATTCCCTTTAAGACAATCACAATTTCAGCGGCAGCAAGACCAGCGCCAATTATCATTACAAGTCCTGGACCCATTCCTTATGAGAGCACCAAGGCCATTCCTTGAAACTATGGTGCAGAAGTTTTCGTTAGTGGGCAGAAACAAGAGTTAATGGGAACCGCAACAGCAAATTCCAGTCTTGAGAATAATGAGGAAGCAAGAGCTATTATCCAAAGTGGAAGAATCTTCACTCCTTCCGATGAACAGGCTGGTAATTCCAGACAGGACAAGGGTAAACAGGCCGTAGATAATTCTGTGCAGACTCCGGCAGTGACTGACTCTATAGTAAGGCCAGCTGATAGTCCTTTCTCCGAGAATGTAGAAGAGTTTATGAGGTTGATTCGAAGAAGTGACTATAAAATAGTGGATTATTTGCAGCAGACTCCATCCGAGATATCTATATTATCCTTGTTGTTGTGTTCGGAAGCTCACCGAAACGCATGGTTGAAAGTACTGAATGCCGCTTATGTACCCCAAGAGATCTCAGTCAATCAGCTTGAGGGGGTGATAGCCCATGTTAATGCAGGCAATGGTTTAGGGTTTACTGATTTTGACTTGACTCCAGCTGGGAGAAACCATAATAATGCCTTGCATATTTTCGTTGAGTGTCGTAGATCGTTGATGTCTCATGTGCTTGTGGATACAGGATCGTCTTTAAATGTTTTGCCTAAGAAGGCATTGATGAAGCTGGACACCCGAGGGTTGATATGCAAGCCAAGTGATTTGTTGGTTCGCACATTTGATGGTTCTAAAAGGGCTGTTTTTGGAGAGGTGGTGCTGCCAATTAAGGTTGGCCCGGAGGTCTTTGACGCCACATTCTATATAATGGATATTCAGCCCGCTTACAGTTGTCTACTTGGTCGGCCGTGGATTCACAGTGTTGGGGCTGTAACATCGACACTTCATCAGAAGTTGAAGTATATGGTGGACGGACACGTGGTGACGGTCTGCGGAGAGGAGGACACTATGATAAGCCATCTATCTACTTTCAAATATGTGGAGGTAGATGGCGAAATACAGGAAAGGTTATGTCAGGCATTTGAAGCGGTAAAAGTTCATGAGGAAGCTCCCAAGGAGGTTAGCCCATCTAAGGTGGTTAAGCAGCTTACAGTGATAGATCAGCCAGAGATTTCTATGTCTTCATTCAAGGATGCACGGGCTGTAGTTGAAGCTGGAAGCTCACACAAATGGGGTCAGGTTATTGAGGTTCAGAAGAAGAAAGATACTTTTGGGCTGGGTTACAAGCCACCCAGGCATCCTGAAGAGCCTCCGAAGTTTTACGGCCCGGTTCATTTTACCAGTGCTGGGGTATTCTTTGATAGAGTCAATGCTATTGAAGAGGATGGGGACAGCGATTGAGACATGGTCATCGGAGAAGATCATCCAAGTGATTGGCCCAGAGTAATTGTCTCTGTTTTTCTATTATGTTTGATCCTACGTTCTGCCCAAGATGTAGTGATTCTTGTTTGTAGGGCTTGAACATTTTGTAGGTTTTTCTTTATCAATAATAAAGGACTTTTCGCATCCAAATATTTCTGATCCCTGTTTTTCTATTTTTTTGTGTGCATAAAATCACATCAAAATGGCAATGTGTTTTGTTTGTTGCATACATAATAAAACATGAATCATCTATCATGCAGGTTACTTTGTTCAGATTCCACCCCTCATGATTCAGTTATGGCTCGGTATGATTTGGATAATCCCATATATCAGGCTGAAAAAGAGACTGAGGAAGACTGTGACCTACCCGAGGAACTGGCCAGACTGCTAAAGCAGGAGGAAAGGGTTATCGTGCCTCATCAGGAGGAGATTGAGATTGTTAATTTGGGAACCGAGGATGCGAAGAAAGAGGTAAAGATTGGGGCTACTTTGGAAGAAAGTGTAAAGGGAAGATTGATTGAAATGCTTTGAAAGTATGTGGGTATCTTCGCCTGGTCTTACCAAGACATGCCTGGGCATGACACCGACATCGTGGTACACCGGTTGCTGCTCAAAGAGGGATGTACTCCGGTTAAGCAGAAGTTGAGGGGAACAAAACCTGAAATGTCTGTCAAGATTAAAGAGGAGGTTCAGAAATAGATAGATGTTGGATTTCTGGCTGTGACAAGTTATCCTCCGTGGGTTGCTAACATTGTGCCTGTACCTAAGAAGGACGGAAAGGTCAGGATGTGCGTTGATTACAGAGATCTGAATAGAGCAAGCCCGAAAGATGATTTCTCGCTCCCTCACATCGACGTGTTAGTGGACAACACTGCTCAATACTCTGTGTTTTCGTTCATGGATGGCTTCTCGGGGTATAACCAAATCAAAATGGCCCCGGAGGACATGGAGAAAACAACGTTCATAACACCGTGGGGAACATTCTGTTACAAAGTGATGCCCTTTGGATTGAAAAATGCTGGGGCAACTTATCAGCGGACAATGGTGACTCTCTTTCATGATATGATTCACAAAGAGATCGAGGTCTATGTTGATGATATGATCGCGAAGTCACAAACAGAGGAAGAGCATCTAGTAAATCTTTAGAAGCTTTTTGATAGGTTGATAAAGTTCAGACTGAGGTTGAATCCAAACAAGTGCACCTTCGAGGTGAGATCTGGAAAGTTACTGGGTTTTATTATTAGCTAAAAAGGTATCGAGGTTGATCCTGCTAAAGTAAAAGCTATTCAAGAAATGCCTGAGCCGAGAACAGAGAAGGAGGTTCGTGGTTTCCTGGGGAGGTTGAACTACATTGCTAGATTCATCTCTCATCTTACACCCACTTGTGAACCAATAGTCAAATTGCTAAGAAAAGATCAAGCGGTCAGGTGGAATGAGAATTGTCAGAAGGCGTTCGAAAAAATAAAAGAATATTTGCAGGAACCTCCTGTCCTTATACCGCCAGTACCAGGAAGGCCATTGATTATGTATCTTACGGTTCTTGAGAATTCAATAGGGTGTGTGCTCGGTCAACACGATGAGTCAGGTAGAAAAGAGCATGCCATATACTACCTGAGTAAAAAATTCACTGATTGTGAGTCAAGGTACTCAATGCTGGAAAAAACATGTTGTGCACTCGCTTGGGCAGCTAAGCGTTTGAGGCAGTATATGTTAAACCACACAACCCTCTTGATTTCGAAGATGGATCCGATCAAGTATGTGTTTGAAAAGTAGGTGCTTTCTGGAAGAATAGCCCGTTGGCAGATGGTTCTGACAGAATATGATATTCAACATGTTTCCCAAAAAGCCATTAAGGGAAGTGTTTTGTCAGAATATCTTGTTGAACAACCAATTGAGTATTATCAATCGATGAAGTTTAAATTTCCTGATGAGCATATTATGTATCTGAAGATGAAAGACTGTGAAGAGCTTTTGCATGATGAAGGATCTGAAATTGGATCCCAGTGGAAGCTAGTTTTTAATGGCGCTATCAACTCGTATGGTAACGGAATCGGGGCAGTCATTAGGACTCCACAGGGTTCTCATATACCCTTCACTGCCCAATTAGCGTTCATATGCACCAATAATGAGGCGGAGTATGAAGCATGCATCATGGGGTTAGAAGAAACAATTGATTTGAGAATCAAGAACCTCGATATTTATGGTGACTCCGCGTTGGTGGTTAATCAGATTACAGGAGAATGGGAAACTCGTCAAGCGAATTTGGTGCCTTATAACAACTATGCCATAAGGTAGTTACCTTTCTTTGATAGAGTCGATTTCCATCATATACCCCGGTTAGAGAATCAGATGGTAGATACGTTGGCAACGTTATCTTCGATGTATCAGGTGAACCGTTGGAATGAAACTCCCTCGATCAGAATCATGCGTCTGGATAGACCAGCTTTTGTGTTTGCGATTGAAGGGGTATCAGATGGCAAGCCTTGGTATCATGATATTAAGGTCTTTATGAAGAGTCAAGAGTATCCGGTTGACGTATCCACCAAAGATAAGAAAACTCTGAGGAGGCTGGCGAGAAATTTCTTTTTGAACAAAGATGATGTGTTGTACAAGAGGAATTTTGAGATGGCCTTGCTACGTTGTGTTGATGAACACGAGGCAAGCCTGTTAATGGAAGAAGTTCATGAAGGTTCTTTTGGTACTCATTCCAATGGGCATGCTATGGCCAGAAAACTATTGAGAGCGGGGTATTATTGGATGACTATGGAATTCGATTGTTTCAAATACACCCAGAAATGTCATAAGTACTAGATTTATGCTAATAAGGTGCCCGTACCGCCTACTCCTCTAAATGTGTTGTCGTCACCTTGGCCCTTTACCATGTGGGGCATTGATATGATCGGAAAGATTGAGTCGACTGCTTCCAATGGGCATCATTTCATTTTGGTTGCCATTGATTATTTCACGAAGTGGGTGGAAGCCGCTTCGTATGCCAACGTCACCAGACAGGTGGTGGCCAGGTTTATCAAGAAAGACATCATCTGCCGGTATGGAGTCCCGGAAAGAATCATTACCGATAATGGTTCAAATCTGAATAACAAGATGATGAAGGAGCTATGTCAGAGATTTAAAATTGAACATCACAATTCTTCTCCCTATTGTCCGAAGATGAATGGGGCTGTTGAAGCGGCAAATAAGAATATCAAGAAGATTGTGCAGAAAATGGTGGTAACTTATAAGGACTAGCATGAGATGTTTCCTTATGCTTTACACGGTTATCGTACTTCGGTGCATACATCAACTGGGGCAACTCCTTTCTCATTGGTATATGGTATGGAAGCAGTTCTGCCAGTAGAGGTTGAGATTCCTTCTTTGAGAATTCTGGCGGACGTAAAGCTGGATGAAGCTGAATGGGTACGTTCCAGATTGAATCAGCTGAACCTTATCGAGGAAAAAATATTGGCATCCATTGCGCATGGTCGGTTGTATCAGAGCAGGATGAAGAAAGCCTTTGATCAGAAAGTGTGTCCTCGGTGTTTTCAAACTGGTGAATTAGTTTTGAAAAGGATCCTTCCTCCTCAAACAGATCACAGGGGCAAATGGACTCCAACTTACGAAGGTCCATATGTAGTAAGACAGGTTTTCTCTGGCGGAGCCTTATTACTCTCAACTATGGATGGCGAAGATTTTACGTCCTCTGTGAACGCAGACTTAGTCAAAAAATACTTTGCATAATAGAGACCCGCTGGACATAAAAAGAAGATCCAGGCAAAAAAGGGGTATCCCAGTGAACCATAAAAAGAAAAGGTTCGGGAAAAAGTTAGGGATAAAAAGAAAAAAGAATAAACCCGCGAAGTTGAAAAAGTGACAAGGCAACTTTGGCAAAAATGGGTATCCCGGTGGATTGAAAACCCGAAAAGGGTGATCCAGGCAGAAGTTAGGGATTTGAGAGCTAGAGGCTACGATCTGCGTTCGATCTGTGAACACTTTTGATACATGGGAATTTTGAAGGAAAGGAATCGGCCCAGTCAGCCTCTTCGAAGGTCAAGGCATCTGCGAATAAACGAGTCATATCGAGCCATAGCTGAATTGAATCATGGTGGATATCTGTTCTCCACATTGCGGACATGTGTATTTTCTTTTACTTTTTGCGCAATTACCTCTTTTCAGGAATTGTCTCCGAATGTAAATGCCTATTTACAGGCCAATTCATTCAATAAAATTTTCATTTTAGTCAAAGAGCTTTCCATTTATATTTTATTTTTACTGTTTTGTTTGTGAAAAGTCTGATATTTTCATAAGACATTGCGTGTAAAATGTTAAGCTTTACGAAGCATATCGGAAAACAGTGGAAATTGCTCAAACTACAGTCATTAGGATGATAGTCTAGATAGCCATTTTGCATTGTCTGTTGATTTTGTTTGCAGGGTAGCAGGATTTCTCCCCAGTAGAGTTACTCTCTTCAGCATTTGAAAGATCATCACCCTCAGCAGAGCTTACTCTCCCCTGTAAGCGTACAGAGGATTGTGTCCCCAACCGAAGTCATGGTTGACCTATTATTCCCCAACAAGCAGTCAGAGGTGGATTGCTTCAAGGTAGAGGTTGTGGTATCTTCAGCAGAGGACATGTTGGTTGTCTCTGGTAAAGATTGTATCATCCCTACAGAGGCTGGTATTTATTTACCTCCGCAGGACAGGAAATGTATGTTTCACTAGCAACTGTGTGCTCTAATCCCCAGCAGGGTAAGGTGAATCTTTTCCTCAGCAGAAATTTCCTTCCCCAGGCAGAATACAGAGGCTTATTTCCCCAGCCAGAGTGGTGGTTGGTTCATTACTCCCTTAGCAAGCAGCCAGAGGTTGATACTTCTACATCCCCAACAAGAGATTGATGGGATATCTTCTTTGAACGAAGATGTTATTTCCCCACAGAGTCTGAACACCTATTTTCCTCAGCTAGTCAGGAAGTATTTCTCACCAACAATGGTTTGGTTTGATCCCCAGCAGAGGATTAAGCTTGGTGGTATCCCCTATCAGAGTTGATGTTGTCGATCACCATCCCCCAAGCAGATTTGCTGGTATTGGCTGATATTCCCCAGCAGGGTGAAGGTGAGGGTGTCTCCCAGCAACAGGTTAAGTTCAGTAATACCCCAAGTAGGTTCGAAATTATTGACTTGTTTCCCCAAGCACAGTTTGGTGGTGATCATCTCAGTGGTTTGTTCAACAGCGGTTGACATCCCCAGCAGGTTTTAAGTCCAATTCGCATTTGGCACTTTTCATTATCAGTCTTTTGGGTTTCATATTTCAGCAAGTTGACCAGGAAAGTTGTTCAGCAAGTCTTTCCTCAATAGGGTTTTTTTCTCGGAGACAATTTAGTTTGTCATCCCGGTGGAGTTGCCTTCGTCTTCGGCATTTATTTTGCTAGGATGCCTCTTTTGCATTGCATAAGCATTCTTACATGGCATCCTCCCAAACGCGTAGCATTTCCATTACGTATGGAGCATTACGCCATAGAAAAATTCAAACATATGCATTCGAAGCATAAGCCAGGTTTGATTTCTTTTACCAGTATCTTTCCCCAGCGGAAAGAGATGAAATTCAAGAGATGTTGTTTGACATTACACCGCAACCAATGGGCCTTACTGTTGTTCCTTCTTGTACTCCCCTACAGAGTTGTCTGTGTAGATTTCTCTTCCCCCAACGGAGTCATCTTCTTTTTAGGTTGTAAGTCCATTGATTCTACTTCCTGTGCATTTGCGGCTGTTATCCCAACTTTAAGTAGGTATTCCCTTTGTTTTCCCAACTTTTGGTTGGTATTCTCTTTGTTATCCCAACTTTTGGTTGGTCTTCCCTGCTCTTACTCAATATTGGTTAGCTTCCCTCATTCCAACTTTTGGTTGGTATCCTTTGCTTTATTCCAACTTTTGGTTGGTCTTGTTTGTTGTAAGTACGCCTTTGGTCGGCGTCCTCGGTATTCCAACTTTTGGTTGGTATGCTTTATCCCATTTTTTGGTTGGTATCCTTTGCTTCATTCCAACTTTTGGTTTGTATGCTTTATCCCAACTTTTGGTTGGTCTTGCTTGTTGTAAGTACGCCTTTGGTCGGCGTCTTCGGTATTCCAACTTTTGGTTGGTATGCTTTATCCGAACTTTTGGTTGATATCCTTTGCTTCATTCCAACTTTTGGTTGGTATGCTTTATCCCAACTTTTGGTTGGTGTCCTTTGCTTTATCCCAACTCTTGGTTGGTCCCTTTGTTGTATTCCAACTCTTGGTTGGTATTCTTCGTTGTGAGTTCGCCTTTGGTCGGCGTCCTCGTTATTCCAACTTTTGGTCGGTATCCTTCCTTTATTCCGACTCTTGGTTGGTCTTTTTTGTTGAGTTCGCCTTTGGTCGGCGTTCTCGTTCATCCCAACTTTTGATTGGTATTCTCTTTGTTCATCCCAAATTTTGGTTGTTATTCTCTTTGTTCATCCCAACTTTTGGTTGGTATTATCTTTGTTCATCCCAACTTTTGGTTGGTATTCACTTTGTTCATCCCAACTTTTGGTTGGTATTCTCTTTGTTCATCCCAACTTTTGGTTGGTATTCTCTTTGTTCATCCCAACTTTTGGTTGGTATTTTCTTTGTTCATCCCAACTTTTGGTTGGTCTTCTCTTGGTTATTCCAACTATTGGTTGGTACCCTTTGTTATCCCAACTTTTGGTTGGTATCCTTTGCGTTATCCCAACTTTTGGTTGGTATCCTTTGCGTTATCCCAACTTTTGGTTGGTATTCATTGCTTCTGAGTCAACCTTCGGTTGGCGAGCACTTTATTTTTGTATCTCCCCACAGGTTGAAAATTTCTAGGTTATTTCGGTATTCAAACCCCGTGTATCCCGATTGTCTGAAAGTCGTTGCTATCATACCCTCGGATCCAAGAAGTTTGAATAGGGGCAGCTGTAGCACCCCAAAAGATGCCCTCTTACTTTTAGCTTCTACTGGCTCATGTTTCATGGCATTTTTGCATAATCATCATTGCATACCATTGGCCTTAGCATGGGATCAAGGTGTCTAAGTCAAGGATCCCTAAGCCTCAAGAGATCTTAAATTGAGTCATCACCTTATCCTATGATCAAGCTTGACAAAAGAATGCAAGGGAATCACATCATCCTAACCAGTGCAAACTAGGGTTTTGGTATTCTGAAGCATAATACCCCAATGGGTAAGATCTTTAGGCTTTTATCACCTCAAATGGTATATCTCATCTTTGTTAGAGAGGGCACACATCATATTCAGAGGAATTTGGATTTGGAGGATGTGCTGATTTCTCCTAGACTGAGGGGTCAAAATTAGAGTTTACCATAAAATCAGTTTATTTCTGATTTTTTGGGCAAGACTTGATTCTATGGTATTCTACATGTCCTCAAGAGTCTAGGGATGAAGAATGGTCCATCAATTTGATTTGGAAGGGTTTCAATTGACTAATTGATTGAGAATCAGGAAATTTGGGGAAAAGTCAACTGTGCGAAGGAAAAAGTCAACCCTTGACTTTTTGAGGTCAAATCCATGTTCCTCATGTCAAACATGATCATTGGTGAGAGTTGGGTCAAGAAATAATGAAAGATTCATCAAAAATCAAGAAATGTTCAAAGTTGCCAAAAATAGAAATTAGGGTTTCTATTTATGGCATGTTTTGGCAAGTGGAGAGGTCAACTTTTGGGCATTCTTTCTCCATGTTCCAAGCACCAAATGGAAGGGCTAGGGAGGCCTATCAAAAGTTCATGTTTCAAGCTTCAAATCCATACCAAGAATTCTTCCATTGGGTTAAAATTGAGGGAGTTATGGTTGTTCAAAGTTGGAGGCTTGTGAAGCATTTTGGGCAAGGCAGGCAGGTCACGCGCGTGTTGGCTTGGAGTAATTTCATGAAACATCTTGTGTGCATGTAGGGTCCAAGTTCAAATGCCAAGTACTTTATGCTAGAGGTTTCAAATGGAAAAGTGTCCAACATGAAAGTTGTTCCCCTTGATCCCCTCTACAACTTTGGTGTTGGAGGAATTTTCATCTGACCAATGTATGAGGAGATATGTTTAGGTAAAGTCAGGTTCATCACACTTGAATGTCACGCGCATGTAGGCAAGGCACGACCAAGTCATGTTAGCAGTCCAACTCAGAAATGTGCACACATTTTCGTGATCATTTTTGAACACCTTTAAGGCTTCAATTACAATCATTGTGAACATCAATGTTGTTCCATCACATTTCCTCTTTCCAAAGAACCCATTATCAATCATTTTCACTCATTGGTTCATGAGATAATCCTTGCCAAAGTTCCCCTCATGCAATCTGTTTCTTATACCCCAAGTGAAGTAAAATTCAAAGAGAAAGTTGTTGTTGTTGCTTGATGCACATACGTATACACCCAATACATCATGCCCTTGTACCATCTTTTGCCTTATATGATCAAACAAGGAGAGAGAAGGAAACTGTTGAGTAAGTTTTGGTGCTGCTATACATCCTCACCATTCATTTTCATTTTACCACCACCATTAGCTCATGCTACCTTCCACACTTAAACAAAGCCCAACCCGTGCCAATAACAACCTAACTCAGTCAGTTAACTCACAACCCAGTTAACTGACTCATTCTAACTTGAGTTCTAACCATCAATTACACTGGTTAGAATTTAACCATGAGTATATAAGCTTTATCCCAACAGAATTTGGATGGACTTTTCTCATTCTTCACATTTCACAAACCAGAGCTCTCAAAGTTCTCTCTGATTTCTCTCTCTTTTCACATGAGTGTTCCATTGTTCATCAATATCTTCATCAATTCATCATCCTCAAGCTTCTTTGATCAACAACAAGGTTAAATCAGGATCAAGTGTAGCCTCTTCTCAAGTTTGGATTTCGCTTTTCTCTTCAAGATCTAAAGCATAATAGCATTTATTTTGCTATGTGAAAGCTCAGGATCAAGATCACACCTCTGGTTTTCTCAACAATCATCAAGAAGCTTCAATACAGGTTTGAACTTATTCAACTTTTCTTGCACGATTTCATTGATTTTTAGCCTGTTGTTGTTGTTGTTGTTGTTGTTGTTTATAGAGCTTAATAGAAGCTGTGGAAATTCTGGCTAGTTGATAGAGCTTGTTAGAAGCTTAAATGAAAACCTAGGGCAAACTTTCTCCCTTCGATTCTCTCTGTACATGCATGATCTGTGAAATCTAAGCTTGGATTCGTGTTCTACATAACTTTAGCTTTCGAATGATATATGTTTTGTGAATTTCTGGAACATGTGAGTGTTTACAGTCGTCGTAGATGGCCGGAGAAGATGATCGGAGTCTTCTCCGGCCGGTGAGGTTGCCTGAATCTCTAAAACCCTAGCCGTTGCCAACTTTAAGTCACAGCCGTTTGATTTGTTTGACCCAATGGCTCACAGCGTGCCAGCGAATTAATGAGTGTGCTCTCACTCACGTGACTCTCTCTCTTTCTTTGTGTTGACTTTGACTGGTTGCATGTGTGTGTGTGTATGATTATTACCATGTGCGTGGCTTGTGATGCGTTGGATCAGATTACTTTGTTTGATTGATCTTGTTGACTTGAACGTGTGGCTCTGATGGAGTCAATGTTTGACTGAGTGTCTATGCCATTAACATGTTTTGCGCGTGTATTTGGACCTAGACTATAATTTCTATTCACACACCCACACTTTAAGCCCAATCACATTTTGAACTTCATTTTTGCTATGTCTACACCCCTGTGTTAATTCTTTTTACATTTTATTTTTATTTTTGACATAGTTTTCATTTCCTTTTATTAAAAATTCTAAAACCATAATAAAAAATCTATAAAAATTCACCAAGCATCAAGACACATTTAAATAATTTTTCATATTTTTTAATTCTGATTTTAATTGATTTTATTCATATTTTCTTAATTTCCATTTAATTTCTTTTCAAGTCTTCTTCTTCATTACACATGTTTACTTTTTGATTTCTTTTGCATAGTTCCAAAGTGATTTTGCATTCAATATTTTAACCATGTTCATACATCATATTAAGTCATCTCATATAATTTTGGTAGATTTTTAAAGTCATTTTTGCATAGTATTTGAACCATCTCTTTGTGCATCCTTCTTCTGGATATAATGTGATTTTGATGACTTGCTTAAGCATGTTTCTTTTTGAATTTTTCCATGAACTTTTTACATTTGTTTTACTTCTGACTTAGGTGTTTTGTGCATTAATTTCATAATTTCTACAAGTCCATTTCTATTTTTTCCTTATTTGATCATTGTAGGTCATGTTTGTGAATCTTTTCTTAACTTCTAACCCCTAATTGTTAGGAGGCACTTGTGCCATCATATTAGAACCATTGTGTGCATTATTATAGGTCTTCATTAGAATATTATAGGCCCCTTGATGTGAATTATAAGTCATTTGCATTGTGTTTTCATCTGGTTTGTGTTTATGTTCCTATATGTATCCTTACTTGAATCTTTTTGACCTATTTTCACTTCTCTTCTCTTCTAATCATCAACATGACTTGTTTGTGAATCATCAATGCCTATTCATGCATTCTAATTACATCTCATCTTTGGTATGATACTGACCCATAATCATCTCATGCATTTAAATGTTCATTTATATCATCTTGCATACTTGTTTATGTTTGGCCTTATTCATCTTTCTTTCTTAACTAGTTTTAATGTGGTTTGCATATGCATCTTGTATGATTAATTCTTGCATTATAATTACATCTTAAATGTCATTTGGTACTGATCTATGATCCATGTTCATCCATTTTTGGTTTGCCACTTTACCTTGTGTTCCATGTTACTTCTTTTCTTTAAGTGAAACTTGTTTCTTCTCTTCTGACTTCTTCTTCATCTAACTTCTTATACTTGATCATTCATTTTCATAACTTGTATGCCCATTAATATGCATTATAGGACATTCATATATGATGTATGATTCTATCTTTGACATTTCATTAGGCATTAGTGCATGTTCATCTTGCATAATCATTCACCTTTCATCAATTACTTTTATGGTGCATTTCTTTATTGTTTAAGACATTGTTAGTGTATAGTTTATTTGTGTTTGATCTCTTAACCTTAGAGGACTTTCTTAGGGTATAAGTTCTGACCTAGAAGCTTTCTCAACCTTTAGGATCTTTCTTCTTTAGTTCCTAACTTGTTTGATTCTTACTTGTTCTTCTCTCCTTATTTCTTCACTTGTAAATTGTTTTGCTAACATTTTCAGGGTCTAATGGTAAGTCAAGTGTGTGGGAGAGCACCCGCATACAACCTCTTTTCTTATCTCTTTTAAGCTTTCAAGTTGTGATTGTGATAAGCATCTTATGCTTCTTTGACATTTCATTGCTTTCATCCCTTTGAGTTCTTAACTTAACTTCAATCTTTGAAATAATTTAGAAATCACTCTTCTTCTCTTTTCTTTCAGACTTAGGTTTCTAAACCACACTTAACCATTAGGAACATCCAAGCATGATGAATCTTAGGATTATTTGTCTCCCTTTAGACTTTTACCTTTCTTAACCTTTGAGTCTCTCTTCTCCTCACCTCAAAACAAAAAGCAAAACATCTTATAAAGACATAACATATGTTGTATTTGAGCCTTTCATGTGAGAATAAGATAGTGAGGGGTATTCTCTCACTTTTTTAGAATGTTTATCATACGTCCCGTCTTGGGTCGATATGCGAGGCATCCGATCCTACATGAAATACTTAAATACAATATGCGTTGTAAACACAAAATAATCAAAACACTTCTTTTCAAAATACAAAAACAAACAAACAATTTTCTTCTCATCTCCTTCGCTCCATTCTTAAGGAATCGTCATGTCCGTTCTACCGCAAACAGGTAACACCTAAGTCTCCCTACAGCGAGCTGCAACACCTAACTGCTGGAATGCGCACTCTGACGTTTCCATTAAAAACGCAAACAAAGCAACCCTTGTTGAGTCAAACTACGACTGCTCTGACTTCCTCTCTCTGGTTAGATTGAGGGTACGTAGGCACAAGACGGCGATGTCTTGGCGAGCAACCTCCCCCTATTTCGTGTCCGAACTACGTTGACTCTGACTTTCCCGCTCCCGAGGGAATACGTAGGCCTAGGACTCTGAGGACGTCCTATCGAGTCACTTATTTTTCTTTTCTTCCTCGTTTCTTCATTCTTTCCCGTTCTCGTTCTTTCTCCGGTCCAGTAGCAGTGGAGCTCCAGACGACGACACCCTTTGATCGAGACAACAAGTGTGAATTCCATCGAGTACTATGGACGCGTGGGGTGCTAACACCTTCCCTTCGCGTAATCGACTCCCTTACCCGTTTCTTTTGGTTGTGAGACCTTGCTTTTCCTTCCCCTCAGGTTTATGCAGTGTTTTCTTTCCCTTTCTTGGGATAAATGTACATTGCTGGCGACTCTATTTCATCGCCACTTTCGCGTTTGTACTTGGATGAAAATTCCGAGAGCGAACATACCCATCAACTCTTGCTTCTGCCCGTTAACAAACACTTCAGCACCGTAATTCCAGGGGATAGCTTTTGTGCTCTCATACGGAATGGGCCCAGGAGTGGTGATAATGACCGGCGCTAGCCTTGCCGGTGCTGAAATAGTTACCGTCTTGAAAGGGATAGTAACAGTGGCAATATCATTCCTTCTGCCAGTAACTTCCTTCTTCTGATCCCACCTATCGAACTGCAACCGACCTTCATCAATTAGCTTATAAATATCTGATATCAACAGATCACAACCATTGGCCTACAGCATACATTCTGAGCAACTCTTATCACAACCAGTGAATACTCCACCCTTTAGTAGTCTCTCTTTCACTACCAGCAAAGGGGTCTTCAGTTCATTCACGTCTAGAACCGAATTCAAAGATTCATCATCTTCTATAACAACATTAACCCTCAGCCCATCATGGTTCGACATTGGGTTTTGAATGACATTTGGCACGTCGTTGGAAAAGTTGATGGCCTTCGAATCCACCAAATCTTGGAGTTTATGCTTAAAAGCTTTACAGTCCTCAATGTGGTGCCCGGGTGCCCCAGAATGAAATTCACAGTGGGCATTGGGATTGTAACCCAGAGGTGGATCGCCAGTAATAGGAGCCAAAGTCATTTTCTGAATTAACTGTAACTGCATCAAATGCTGAAACAACTGGGAATAAGGCAACGGTGGAGTAACAAAGTGCTTGTTCTGCTTAGGCCTTGGCTGATATTGGTGAGGAGCCTGGTTTTGCTGTTGAGGTGGAAGTGCTGCAGGAATAGTTACTGAAGTCACCTGCTGATTATAATTCTGACGCTGCTTTCCCTTACTGCGGTATGAAGAAACAGAATTCGCTTCCTCTTTCTTCTTATAATTCACATAAGGTTTCTTCCCTCCACTAGAAGAAGACCTAACACTGCCTGACACCTTTCCAGTTTTAATTCCACTTTCCAACATTTCCCCAACCAAGATTAGATTAGCAAACTTTCCTGACATGCAATGCGGCAGCTTCTCGTAATAATTACCCGACAAGGTAGCCATGAACATATTCAGCATCTCCTTCTCCAACATGGGAGGTTGTACCCTCGCTGCCAGTTCTCGCCACCTCTGGGCGTATTCCTTGAAGCTTTCATTGTTCTTCTGAGACATACTCTGTAGCTAAGTCCTATTAGGAGCCATATCAGTGTTATATTGGTAGTGCTTGACAAAAGCCTATACCAACTCTCTCCAATTGTGGACGTGACATCTCTCCAATTGCATATACCACTCCAAGGATGCCCCAGACAGGCTATCCTGGAATAAATGTATCAGTAATTTCTCGTCACTAGAGTACGTAGCCATTTTCCTTGCGTATGCCCGGACATGAGTCTTTGGGCAAGTGGTACCATTGTATTTCTCAAAGGTGGGAACCTGAAACTTGTGCGGAATTATGACACCGGGGACCAGCCCTAAATCATCCAGATCCATACCCACAGAGTTCTGATTCACAACCCCTTTTAGTTGTTCTTCAATCAACCCGATCCTCTGATCATCAACAATCGGGGGAACACCAATATCCCCGCCTTGCTTAGAAAATATGTCATCCAGTTGGTCATTATATCGACGGCCATGAACAACACATACACTATTTCCTCCTCCTACAACCGAAGGAATCACAACCTACTCTCCTCCGCCCGGGGGGATCACAACAGAAGGACCATGAACACCTCCGCCCGGAGGACCAATAGGAATACCATTACCCCCAACACCTCCGCCCGGAGGAATGACATCATTATGAAGGCCGCCATGAAGAACACCATCCTCGTCAACTCTTGCCACCCAGGGTTGGACAAGGGTCCTCAAATGCTCTTGCCCTTGTGCCACACCTTGAATTAGTTCTATGAACTGGGTCATGCGAGTCTGCATGGCAGCTATCTCAGTCTACATCTGTTTCATAGCTCTCTTTTGATTGGATCTGGTAGAATACCGATGAATCTGCTGGTCAGCAATCTTTCCTGAAGAAAGAACACGATAAGAAAACCAGAGACAAGTACCTGCTACGCAAAATGCAAAATGAACATGCAAATGCAAATGACATGTTTTTCATTCCCAAGGCGTTTTACATCCTGATTCCAGCCTTAGACATATGAGAGAACTTTGTTGAGAAGAAAATGTGTTGCGATAGTGATTATGAACAGATCAACACGTCCAAGGAACCATCTCTGAATAAACCAGTCATTTCAAATTAATAGAAAGCCAACATCATACAACGAGTTCATAAATTGAAAAAATACATCAAAAGAGTGGCTCCATCAACAGGCCTGATGATAACCATGGTACAATAAACAAAAGTTACTCTAGGTACAATCGGAAGCATCAATCATGAAACTTCAGATCTTTCAACATCTCACTGGAGCGCTTGATCTCTTTGAACAGTACTTCAGTGCTCTGATGACTTGGCCTCTTAATCAATTCCTTGATAAAAACATTCATCTTCTCCAGAGCTTCAGCTAATGAATCCATGTGCAACAAGAGAGCCTCGTCATTGCTCACCTCCTTAGGCCTTTTCACACTAGCTTGTATTTTGAGTTCTTCCATCTCTGCCATGGCATCTTCAAGTTCTTTCTTAGAAGCTTTCAACTCATCTCTAACCTTCTTCAACTGCTCTTGGCTTTTACCGTCATCTTCACGATGTTTTCTTCACTTCTCGTGCACTCTTTGAAGCTCACCCTCTTTATCCTTTAGTTGCTCTTTCAGTTCCGCATTCTCAACCATTACTTTGCGATCCTTTTCCTTCACGCGTGTTGAGGATTCACTCCACTGTCTCAGCTCGTACTCGGCCTCAGGTAGTTGCTTTTGAGTTTCCTTGTAGGCTACTTGAGTCGCATCTCTGGATTGGCTAATCTTTTTACAGTACTGAGCTTTTCCCCTTAGGTCTTCTTCCTTTTCGGCAACCAACTTCAGTGCATCTTGAGCTTTGATTTCAAACTCTCTTTTACTCATTAAAGCACTTTGCAGTTGGTTCTCCAAGTCAAGATTTTTCACACGGAGCTCTCGTACTTGAACTTCTAGTTTACCAAACTCTTCAGCAATGACAGTAGCGGGTCCAACGTCCCGGGATATAGGAGATCCATTTTAAGGAATGGCATCCCTATAACCTCAGCTCTAGCTTTCACCCACTCCATATGAGTCGGGTAGACAGTTGAATCACTTTTGCCTAGGTAGCCTTTTCCTTGTTATCAGATAGTGCTCCAGGCTGCTACAACCTTTTTCAGTACATCAGTATCAACACTAGCATCATAAAGCACAGATTCCTTCAAGTCCCTGTCTGCTGGAGGAATCCTTATTGCATATCCTAACTGTCTTCGAGCGAGAGTTGGATTATAGTTGATGCCTCCTCTTATCCCCATAAGAGGAACATTGGGAAACTCTCCACATCTGTAAATCACATCTCTTCCTATCAAGTCTCTGTCAAACCAATGAATGTCTTTCGCTTCTAGTCCCATTATGCGCTCAAACCACTTCATACCTTTGGCTTCCACAAAAGCGCCTTGACGGGGAAGATGGAAGGCAAACCATTTATACAGCAGAGGGGTGCAGCAATAAATAAGCCCACCTTTACTTCTATGATTCCTGGAATGCAAGGAATAGTAGACATCACCCAGAAGAGTAGGCACCAGGTTCTTTGATTTGAAAATCCGAATAGCATTCACACCACGAAGTTTGGCACGTTAGGAAACAAGGTAATGCCATAGATGCATTGGGCCAAAACAACATTATATATCTTCCAACCCCCAGCACGCGCGTAAGGCTCAGCTGCCTTTACCAGGTGTAGTGAGCGATTTTGGACGTGGTTCTTAAGCACTGTCGCTCTGGGGCACTACAGGTCGATTCATTTCTTATCCTATTGAAGCTGATGAAGGAAGGGAAATAGATGTCTCCAACTAACCCTGCTTGCAAACTGAGGTTAAACAGTCAAAACTGTTGGTTTATAGATGCGGTTTTAGTTCGCGGGTCTCTCTCTGCTTATTTTGTTCAAAACAAAATACTGGGACTGTTCATGGGGAATTTGTTGGGATCCTGCGCCAGATTGGATGGAGGTAGGGGACTTTGGGGTTTTTTGATTAGTGTGCTCACTAAGATTCTTTTTCAATCTTATGCCTACGTATTCCCTGGATAGGGAAATCAGAGCGATCGTAGTTCCTCCTATTCTATGGGAGGAAATGGTGTTTTGGTGTCTTATTAAAAGCCCAATACATGAAGCTAAAGGTGGTTTATATCTTGTTCAAAGCACAAGATGTGAAGCTGAAGGGTCTATTTGTATCTAGTTTGAAGCCCAAGATGTGAAGCTAAAGGGTTTTGACTTTAGAGAGAATTTGTCATCTCTAAAGGGGATATTCGGTCTGTTTGTCACAACTGTTGGGTGACTAATTATAAAGGAGAATTACTTTAACTGGGATATGTGAATCCAGCAATGCCATAATTTCCTTTATAGGGGACTTTTAACCTGAAGGGGAAGACTTTAATTCTGTGTGGAGCAATGCCATATTTCCTTAGGAATTTCTCATGCTAAAAGAGGGACAGTGGCGTGGATGTAAATAATCCAGAGGCTTGCCGCTTACAGCAATTAGATGGGGAAAAGGAGTTGTTGATGTTTGTATACTGTGAATGAGGCACAACTTTTGATGCTAAAAGGTTGATTGGCTCAACTGGGGTTTCCTTATACAAAGCCTAAGAGGAGGCTATTGACCCAACAAGAGGATGCTTTTGTGTCTCATACGAAGCCTGAGATAGAGGCTAAAAGGGTTGACTCAACAAGAGAGTGTTTTTATATGTGTCTTGTACGAAGCCCAAGACGGAGGCTAAAAGGGTTTGACTCAACAAGAGAGTCTTTTATACTCAACAAGAGAGTGATTTGTATCTCGTACAAAGCCCGAGATGAAGGCTAAAAATGTTTGACTCAACAAGAGAGTCTTTTATACTCAACAAGAGAGTGATTTTGTATCTCGTACGAAGCCCGAGATGGAGGCTGCAAAGGTTTGAATCAACAAGAAAGTCTTTTATACTAAAAAAGAGAGTGTTTTTATATCTCGTACAAAGCCCGAGATGAAGGCTGCAAAGGTTAACTCTGCTGGGGAGAATCATTGTACAAAGCCCAAGAGGAGGCTATGGTTACTGTTTCAGTTGAGTGACAGGTCCAGTATGTTGGTTAAAAGAGAAAATCAGTTCTTATATGGGTAATGTTGTACTCATAGATTTGATCTGAGGATCGGGATAATTTCCTGTTTTTTAAGGAAACGGGGAATCTGAAGGGTATTTAGACTGCCCAAGTCTACGGGTGTTTTTTCCTATTTTTGAAAGGAACTTGAGAATGTCTTCGAGACTCAAGGAGATTAGACTATCCAAGTCTAGAGCTTTATCTTTTGTACTATGTGTTGTACCCCAAATTTTTCCCTTAGATTCATTGATTCGTCTGCATAACATAGTAGGGCAATCTTTCTGCACGCTAACCTTTCATGTGTGGTTGTTTTTTTTGTTTATTCATTTGTGTTACAGGTTGGAATTAAAACTATACATTTGGTAAAATTTGGTTTGACTAAAGGGCTGTGGACATTTTGTTTGGACTAATGAAAATAAGGGTGAAACAGTTTGCAATGTGGGCTTGAAGACCCAACTAATGGCCCGAGTGATTTACAATAGACATTACGGTGCCAAGTTGGATCATTATAGTTGCCTAAAGAGGGAGTTACAAATAAGATTGCAACTCGTTTAAGTGAGATCTTCAAGAATGGTTTGAGAGATTATTAAGTCGGATTTATGAGAAGGTCTCAATTTTGGATTAGGTTCCTTCAAGTTGGATTTATTAAAATTGTATTTACAAGTTTATTTCAAGTTGGATTTATAAGTTTCATTTCAAGTGAGATTTACTAAGTTTCATTTAAAGATGGGTTTACAAGTTTCGTTCCATATTGGACTTACAAGTTTAATTCAATGTTGGAATTTCAAGTTACTTCCTATTTTGGATTCAAATTGTTTCTTTCTTGAACTTACAAGAGTTTCAAGTGAAATAAGGATTTGCATTTGGATTAAGAATTTGAATTTGGGATTAAAATTGCTCAAGTTGGGTCAAGAGGACTTTAATTTGGAATGAAGGAAAATTCTATGTTTTGATTTACTTTCGAGAATTTACAAGAGTGGTGGAATTACCATTGGATTACGTTAATCCAAATAGAAGTGCAAGAATTTTTTTTTGATGCTGCAAGTTACTACATTTAGTCTACAAACAAGTACAAGGAGGATTGGAATCTAATTTCTAAATGTAGGGCTGTTTGAGGTTAGGTGTTCAACTAGCATAGTTGAAACCAAATACTCGCGCCCGACTTTGATTTTGGCAAGCTTCTAGTGTAGTATCCGTTTCCAAGTTTGTTGCCGTTCGACGATTTCCGCCAAGAATAAAATTAATCAGAACCGTCAGCCACCAACAAACCAACCAAGGTTGCAAGAAAAGATGAAATATGAGAATCGCAAAAGCACCAAGCATGGACGAAAGAAGAAAACAGATAAGAGAAACGCCAAAGAGTAGAAATAGTAACAAAACCAACTCAAATGCCCTGTGAATTCAACAGAAAGAGTATCAGTTCACAAACCAAGCCCAAGCTTCAACACCACAACCTGTGCAACAAAACAAGGTGCCCTGCGAAGCATTGAAAGCATCAGGCCATCATCATCATTCCAAAATGATAGCAACCATTATTAAACACCAAATTATCGACAAGGCTCACAGTTTTCAACTATTAGCAACGTGGTTTCAGATTTAAGGAGGAACCTCAAAGTCATCACTAACCGTTCAAATAGCAGATCAATGCAGAGAGCACCAATTCCATGCTATTTCTAAGAGGAAGAAAATTTATCAGGAAGGAAATGGAAGAGAAGAGAATTTTCGCAGCAAATCCATGCTCAGAACACTTAGTTTCATCACAGCATAAAAAAAACCAACAAACAAGTTATCTCATCAACCACATCTAGTAGGATTTCAGCCTCGCATCAATACACATGAAAAAAGGATTAGTATAAGTTTATGACAATATAAAAGAGTTATTCAACATCAACCACCATTGGCGACAAATATGGACTTCATCATTCACAATTCAAATTCTCAACGATCCAAGCTGAGCTTTTTTTAGCACAATCTAAGAAGTTCAAGTTCTATCAAGTTCAAATTCAAAGGCAGAGTTCTTATCACCAAACCATGACATTCAACCTTTACCATTAAACCTTGTCCATAAACTTGTAACGACACCAACCACAATCATCTCATACTACCACCTTCATTTTGATCAATACAAGATACCTACAAAGAAATAAACAGGATACATATAATACAAGAAAGAAGGAAGTGAAAATGAAAACGTACACACGGAAACTATTACCTAAATTTGATCCTCATCATCATACTTCAAGTTTCCAAAAACTTCATTTCAACCTCTTCACATACCAAAGTTAATTTGCCAAAGTCATTTGAATCACATGTAGAGAAAGAACAGAACAGGTTAACAAATGTCAGGAAGCATAATGTGTTACGCATACTTTCACTTAAAACACTAAAGGAAAGCCAAGAATAACAACTATTATCAACAAATCAACCAGTCCTCATATTCACCCTCAAATGGACAATAAAGAAAAGTGATGATACTACACCCACTATATCCCGAAGTCAAAAACCCAGTACTTATGAACCAATATGGCCAAGTGAAATTTAAGGACAATTTTGCAGAACCAGAGTTCATACTTGTCTAAGATCCAGCCAACACAGAGAACTTGTCACCGCGTCGCAATGATCATGCAGATTTCCTCCAGCCACTCCAACTGGCACTTATCCTGCTAAAATCATCAAACCATGGCAAGAATTAGGAAGTGCTGTTATCAAGTATAGTTAACGAAACCAAGGAAATAAAGTTATTAGAGTCTCACCACAAAATAACCCGAAGCTGCCATCTGCTGCTCTTGTAAGAAACTGCATGATCCTGTAAAAAAGGTTATGTGATTTTGCAAGAAATGGTCGGATAAGAGCTATAACCCCATAGCTGCACGAAAGAAATCAAAGGACTCAGAACGGTATCCACGTGGAAATATCATCCTTTTGTTTCCAAAACTTAAATCAACATTTTCAGACACAATTTTGAAAAGTTTCCTAATTGGCCTCAGAGTTGTTTTGGAATCAGAAAAATTCTTCGTCATTTTCAAAATCATGAATTGATGGGCAATGTCAAAGGACACCACCAACATCAATTCTTTCCAAATTAGAAAAAACAGAGAATTCAACTCATTTGATTACGAGAAATCACATTCAAGAGCGACTTATTTTCAAATCTTCCAAATCAAATCGTATCAGACATTTTAAGGACAACACAATCTCCAAACTTTAGCAAACCAGAATCGCATCAAATAATTCCAACATTAAGAAAGTTTCCGAATCAAGTAATACAAAAATCAAATCGGGCAAAGAATGATATCTGCTTTCAACACAACATTAAATTTCCCAACGGATTTCATCATGGGCCAATATTATATAAAGGGCATCTTTCATCAGAAGAATACAGAGAAAAAACCCTAAAGGAACATCAGAGAAAAAAGAGATCACGCATCAAAACCTTCAATGCCCAAAACCACCAAATTATTTCCAAACCCACAAAATATAGGCTCAGAACACCAGAAGTGCTCATCATCGCCCAAAGAACTCAGAAATCACAACAACGAAGAAGCCTAACACGAGGTTTTCACAGATAGCGCGAAAATGGCATAGGTAAAAGAAGAAGATCTTCCCTGAGGAGAACACCGTTCGCGATCGCCGCCACCATTTCCGACAACCCTTTTCTTTTTCTCGTTTTGCTCGTTTTTTTTCATATATCATGTAACATGTAATCACAAATCAATAATGAAATCGGGGTATGGGCTGTGTGGGGTGGGGTTTATGTTGTGATTGATGTTTGTCGTCGTTGAGAGAGATCAAGAGAGAGAAGAAAGATGACGGTGGCGGCGCGATTAGGGTTCACAAAACCCTAATTTTTGAGAGAACACAGAGAGAGGGCGAGAGAGCGGAGGGAGATAGGTCTGTGTGAGAATCCCTCCATTTCCTTTTTTTTTACGACCAAATCCTTTTATCATTAAAAACAATTAGGATTATCTTATAAAAACATAGCTCAACTCTTCTTTTAATTTGTAATTGAAACCTTTTTTTAAATCTTTTATATTAAAATTATTTCGTTAAGACACTAAATCAAACTTTTTTTTTATTAATAACTCGTAATAATCTTTTTTTTATATAAACGTTAATGCTAAATAATCCTAAAAAAAATAATTAATTATGAAAATATTTATCTTTTTCAATTTAAAAATAATCCCAATAAAATAAACTTTTTTTGGTACAACTTAAATCCTTTTTCTAATTATTAACACAAAAATAATAGTAACGTCCCTTTTCTAAGATTATTTAATCACCTTTTTCATTAATAAATACTTAATAACTTTTTTTTCAAATTAATATTAACCTTGCAAAATCATCTTCATAAGATAAGACTTTAATATTTTTCTAATTAATAATCAATAATAAACCTTAAAACCAACTATTTTCTTAAAAATCAAAACTCGTTAGATTCCCCACGTCCGAGTGAATCGCATGCGGTGTGCTTTTTTTTATGATTGATATCTTTTTGCCTTGCTATTATGGATGTATGTTTACTTGCTATTGTCTAAACCCTTTTCAAAAATAAATAAAACTCTCGATCCAACGTCGAGCCACTTTTCTACCTATATAAGTCGAGCGCCTTCGGGCTTCGCATTCAACCTTTGCGGTCACAATACACTTTAACTAGCCCACTTTGCTAGTGCGCACAAATAAATCTAAGTTAATTTCCCCCTCGACATTCGAAAGGAAGGTTCCCTTAACATTGACTAAACCGTCATAGGACTAACTTTAGAACCCTTAGCCATAGGATTCGGAGTCGCCGTACTCCACGTCTCGCCGTAGACACTTAGAATCTTAGCATTAGGATTGGAGTCGCCGCACTCCAAGTAAATGCTCCACCGCGAACATTTACAATCCTACCCCCACTTGAACCAACCTACAACTTTAGAGTCGCCGCACTCTATGTAAGGTATTGCCCAAGACTTTACTTCCCCTTGGAACCTTGACCCCGTCAAGAAGTTCCTCTTTTCAGAACTACGCATACTCTGATTCTACTCCCAAGGATACGTAGGCGTAAGGTCCGATACCTTATCGAGTATACTTAGATACTAACCCCTAGGGTTTTTCAACCTTTAGCATAGCACCCTTAGCAAGCGAATGAGAGATAACATAAATACTAACGAGAGGTTCCTGTAGAGTACTACAGACGTTTAGGATGCTAATACCTTCCCTAGGCATAACCAACCCCCGAACCTTAGATCTTTAGGTTTTTTTCTCTTTTTGAACCTTTCCTTTGGATAAATCAAAGACGGTGGTGAACATTTAAAGAAATGTGATCCTAGTTCATTAATAACTATGGTATCCAATTCTCACCGCAACAGAAATGGCGACTTCACTGGGGATTGTCGAGGGTTTCCCCTATCTTGTTTTTTTTACTTATGTTATCTCTCTTTATTTTGCTTGCTTATTATCTATGTTGGTTTTCTGGGTACTATTTGTGTGGTGAGACAAAGTCGTACACCCGGACTAGAGTGAAAATTAAGATAGGAACGGTGAGAATTCAAGGATACTTTGAGGGAGTCGATTCCTGAAGAAGTTGAATTGAGAATTCACCACTCAGTCTAGGCCTTCTCGAATATAATTTTGTTCAATGTGTCTATTCGTGAAGACGCTATTATTTCGAACTAAAGGCCATCGAGACTGGGGACCGTAGTTACCTTTAACCCAACTTGGCCTATTAGGATGTAGTGCGGGGACTATGCAGGAGTCTATTTCTGCAATAGTCGCTACGCGATACTACACTCGGACGAGATTCTCTTGAGAATATTATTGACTACCAAGTGATTTGGAAAATCGATAATATCTGAAAGATGGATTGTAGACTCTGGGAACTGTGTAGAACCCGTTCGGCAGGTACATTTTGAAACTATAGTACATACCTTATGGGAGGGTAGACCTTGGCTCCATGCTGCGACCTTTTAAACCTAGGGCCCATTTTGCTCGTGTGTGCTTTGTGTTGTGTGCCTTGTGTGTTGCATACATTCATAAGCATCATCTCATAAAGATTCATGGAACTTAGCTTTATTTGCAAACATCGTAGGGATACCATAAACTGTTTAAAAAAAAAAAAAAAAAAAAAAAAAACGTCGAAGTACACTTACAAAGGTCATAACTTGGACGATCTAAGGAGACTGAAGATCTTGCTGACAAATATAGAAAGGTTCAAAATCAGACGTGGAAGCTATCACCATTATTCCTGATTACCAGTGGGTGTCAACTCATGAAGAATATTCTTAGCTGAAGGAGTTACTAATTCAAGACGAATATCCATTTCTTAACTTCGGTTAGTATTCAAGCTAACTAAAAGGAGGATTTATTAAAAAAACTACTTATTGCAAGAAATGGAAAGCTCAATACATCTTATGCCATTCTAAGTCATCAGTCAACACTATTCTAGAAGAAGCTCGGATGGAAAGAAGGAAGTTAAGCAATTCAAGAAGGCGTTGGAAGAGTCTCCTTAGGTCCATCATTATTAGCTTTTATTTAGCTATTACGTTATGACTGTTGTAAGGCGTACAGACGCGTTTTATAATTAATTTTGTAATAAACCAATCTTTAGTATTCCAGTACTAACGATTGTAACCGATAGTTTTATGACTTATTAAAACGCGTCTTTCAATATTCCACGATGATTATAAATAGTCGAGTTTCTGTGAATCTTGTTGCATAGCATTTGCATCTTGCATCTCTCTCTATCCAGGAACTTGAAATCTTGTATTACAAGCATTGTACAATGGATTACGGAAAGAAGTGAGAAGTATGGAAAGATCCTCCCGTTGTTGCAGACTCGAGTAGCCGCTGGTCTATTGGAGACGCTGGTTCAACTTTATAGCTTGGTCTATCATTGTTTCATCTTTCAAGATTTCCAGCTGACGCCTACGCTGGAAGAGTACTCCGCTTTGTTGGGTATCCCGGTCAAAGATTCACCTCCATTCTCCGGTGGAGAAGGAAGGCCCAGCCAGGAAGACATCGCAAGAGCAACCCGCATAAAGCTGCTGGAGATCCAAGCTCACATGACGTTCAGAGGAGGAATCGATGGCTTGCCTACCCAATTCTTGTTCGAGAAAGCTCGACACTTTGTTAGTGTAGGGAACACTGGAGCATTCGAGCACATCTTTGCACTGCTGGCCTACGATTTGTTCTTATTTCCCAATGTTGAAGATTTTGTCGACGTCCATGCCATAAGGATTTTCATGCTCAAAAATCCAGTGCCGACGTTGTTAGCTGATGCCTACCACGCTATCCATTTAAAGGCTCTGAAGGGAGAAGGTCGGATTACCTATTGCACCGCTATCCTCTATAGGTGGTTTATTTCGCACCTACCGAGGTCTACTGATTTCTGGGATGTGAAAGAAGGTTCAGAATGGTCTGTGAAGCTCATGGCTCTTACTCATTTGGATATTGTTTGGCATGACCCGATGTATGGGGGAATCCCCATGATTCATAGCTGTGGAGATTTTCCCAATGTACCTCTTCTTGGTACAAAGGGATGTATCAGCTATAATCCTGTGCTCGCCCGTCGTCAACTGGGGCACCCAATGGAAGAGGTACCTGATCCTGAAAATCTGACAAGACTTTTTCTCCATCAAGGAGAAAACCTAAATTCGAAAACTGGAATTGTGTTTGCTTGGCGTCGCATCAATTGACAAGGAATGACGGCGAAAACAAATCCTGATTGCTCAATTACTGAAGGATGTCTAGCATGGGCACGTGAAAGGGCTCTGACCTTGAGGATGCCTTATCCCCGTCCCAAGCCTCCCGTTGTCCAATCAGATGAGGTTTCGAAGTTGAAGACAGAAATAGAGAAGCTTACCCTGGATAAAGCAAGAATGCAACACCAGATTGACAGGTTGATGGAAGAACTTCGTGGAAGACAAGGGGCATCGTCCAGCAATTTAGACTCCTAGTTCCTTTTGTTATGTGGCTTATGTAATAAAACTTTGGAGGTGTACTGGCCATTGAAAATTTTAATAAAATGTTAATATCTACCATGACTGCAATAGGATTTGAGTTCCTTGATAGCTGCATCGTTTTTGCATTCTGCATTTCATATCATTTGCATCTTTGCATGTGCATTGTCTGTTCTTTTGCTTATTCTTGTTGTCTCTCTTCAGTGTTTCTGTCACCCTGAATCCTCTGTTCCGAGAGACGAGCTGTCAAGTCACTACTAATGCTAATCAAAGAAGGAAGATGAATGACATGGAGCAAGAAAATCAGGAACTCCGTAAGGAAGTAACTATCCTGAAGAGTGGTTTTGAAAGGCTTTCTGCTTTGGTTGAAACCCTGGTAGCAAATCAATCTGCTTCCCAGACCCCGTCTCAAAAGACAGTGACTCCTGGGAATACACCGATACCCACTTCTGAGATTCCCAGCCTTAAGGAACAAGCTGCTAAGACTGTGTTTCAAGGAAATTGTAAAGGATCTCGTAGCCAACATAAGGAGCAATATTATCATTCTGACCGATACCTCCTCAGTATCAACAAGATCTTGCCTATCAGCCTATGCAACAGGCACCCGTCTACCAACTTTTTGTTTATCCATCGGCTCCCGCCTATCAGCCAGCGCAAACTCTGCAGAATCACCAACGAGTATTCAACGCTCCTAACCATCAACAACAGAGGGCCCCTGTACATCCTCCAAATTCTCCTAACAGAAGACCATATAAACCTCCAGTTTCTTCTATCCCGATGACTCATACTGAGTTGTACCCCTCCTTGGTGCAACAAGGTTTGATTACTACCAGAGCTTTGGGTCCGCCTCCTAATCCACTTCCACCTAATTATGATCCCAATGCTCATTACTTGTTTCACGAAGGGACACCTGGCCACGATCTAGAAAATTGTTATGCTTTTAAGGGTATCGTAAGGAAATTAATGGACCAGAAGATTCTGTCTTTCGGCGATTCTCAGCCAAGTGTTAAGAAAACTCGTACTGATAGTGCTTCTGCTACCCAAGCAACTTTGAATTATCAATCACCATCTCATCAGAGAATACGTCAGAATCATGTCCAGGTTCGCAGCCAGTGGTGGGTTAATCGTAGACGTCATCAACATTAGCAATCTTACCACCGCAAGTCGCGCCTACATGCTGGACAAAGACTAAAGAAGCAGAAGCATTACACTCCACTACCATTGCCATATAGTCAACTCTTGCCGAATTTAATCAAAGGTGGACTTATAGTGCCAAAGGAATTGAAGCCAGTGCCTTTCCCATATCCACCAGGTTTTGACGTTAACGCCCGATGTGACTACCATGTTGGGGCACCGGGGCATTCAACTGACGATTGTAAGGTACTTCCGAGTAAGGTCCAGAATCTGCTTGACTCCAAGATGATCTCCTTCACGCCTCAAGGTATTCAGATTCAAAGCCCTCCACCCAATCATGCAGGTTCATTAGTCCCGGCTGTGGAAGAAATTACCAAGAATGGAAGTGAAGATGTTTCTCAAGAAAATCTGACTTATCAACCACAATCTCGTCAGGTAACACAGCTGAGTCATGCTCCAAAATATTTTGATCCAATCCCCTTGACCTACAGTCATTTATGGAATTATTTCTCCCGAAACTCTGTAATGGAACCTATAAAAGCTAAGCCTACGAAGTCCTTCTCTTCTAAAGACAATCTAAATGTCAATTGTGAATTTCACGATGGGGCAGTGAGGCATTCGAGAGAAGAGTACAAGGCCTTCCAGGAGAAAGTTCAAAAGATGATTGACAAAGAAGTGCTGATCTTCAAGGGAGGAAGTCCAGTTGTCAACGGAATTCCTTTGCGCTGATTGGGCATAGAGAGCAAGAGAAATTATTCCCAAGATCATTCAAGTTGTTTAGTTTACTTGCATTTGTTTTCCTTCTTTGATTATTAAAGCATGTTTTCATGTAAGGACTTGTTATTTCGAACGTTAATGTGATTGAATGTTTGTTTTGAAGAAATCCATTCGCTTCGCTCATTTTTTTAAAACTGTTTACTGTTTTATAATGTCAATACTGAATGGAGGATGATGAACTAAAACGTAATCTATTTTGTTGTATGCTTTTGAACGAAAACCCTGCTAAGGATATAAGGCATTGTTCCAACACCAGAAATAACCTCTCGTTAACCTTTTGAGCCTCGAAATCAAAACCTCATTTTTAACCTGGGGCAGGGTAACTCTCAATCAAAGCGACCGAGCTTCCAAAACTATCAAAATATGAGTGGGTACAAATACATCTTAACCACCAAACTTTCAAAATAACCTCACAAAAAGGGGTGGGTACAAACAAACTTTGACCTTTATGCCTTTTTGCTTCTTAAACCAAATCATTACTTACAACTTACAAAAGACCTTATTGAAGTAGAGTTCATTTCAAAAGCATACTCGATGAGATAATGTTTCCTGACTCCTATGAGTTACGCTCAAAATTCGTATTGGCATTATAGAAAAGGGAATTACGTCATATCCTAATTAGTGATTCAGTCACCAGTTCATGATATGCCTTTTTCAATAAAAATTCAAAAACAAACATAATGTTGTATTAGCAATTTCGGAATTTACATTTTCTGAATGTAAATATTGCTTTATGTCATAGAAGTTCGCAAACAACTACGAGAAGTTCAACCTCTGAGATGTGGGACTCTGTTGAAGATAGTCATTTCAAAATATCAGTTCGGGGCATACTGTCTGAAGATCATGATGAACTGGGGAAAGTTATTCCTCGGTTGTCGCAAATAGAATAACCCTGAGGGGGCACGACCGAAGACTCAGTACACAGAATACCGGCAATCTGAGCCAGTTACGTCGAGATTCTACCAATCTCTCAAGAGTTAGAAGACATTGGAACAGTTGGGATGCCAAGTCTCCTGTAAAATCCTTTTGAGATGATGTATTTTCGTAGACCATGCAGTATGGGGGCATTTGAGAATCGAAGACTTTTCCAATAATTGATATTTGAAATGGCGACTACCATCAAATTTTCACTTTAGGAAGCCAGGACTATTCCCTAGCGAAGGTCCTTCAAGCAATTATGACAAGATTTATACAAAATTTCAGCATCAGGTTGACCTAAGGATCCCCAGTGAATTTCATCGGTGCATCCTCAACAGTGGATGTATATCCTCATTGAAGACTAGACCTTGACGTCTACGACTAAAATACTAATACAAGATTCCTCAACGAAGCGGTGGATATTTATTTTTGGCATCTACCATCACTTCAGCTTGCTTCAGTTACAGTGGATATTTATTTTATCCCCATCAAAGTCTCTATGAATACAAGTTTGATCTGTGCCCAGCGGATCTTTCTCATCCGAACAATCAGATTCATCTTGACGATCCTCTAAGTGAAGTCATGATATTATATCCCCAGGTGGATTGCTATTTCCCCAGAGAAGTTGGAACGGTTGGTCCCACTTTGAATTTCTAGACAAGATTGACAGATGTAACTCTCGTGCAGAGGATGGACGGGCTTCCTCATCGTTTTGTTTTTTCTCTTGTTTCTTTTTCTGCTTTGTCAGCATCAGCATAAGCATCGTATGACATCATTTGCATTCGCTTCCGTGCGTGTTTGCTTTCTGTTTGTCGCTTTATCTTAATCGTTGGTTGTGTTTGCGCCAAGTTCGGGTTTGTCCGATCTCTCCAAGTAGGTCTTCAACCTTAGGTAGAAAATGCTATTCATTCCAAGTTTCCCCACAGAGTTCAACCCTCGTGGATGATGGTTATTTTAGTTATCTTTTCTGTGCTTGGATAAGATAAATCGCCATTCGAGTTCGTTCCTCAATGGCGGGTCTTGTTTGACAGTTTCATTCTAGTTTGAGCCTAGATTGATTTTTGGTCCCTGGAGATTCCACCTTTACCTGTTTGGTCATCGAGCCTATGTTGAGCGTGCATTTATGTTACACTATGTCTGGCAAGAAGAATCTTTTTTTCCTTTTTCAGATAAACTGCAGTCTCTTCGGAGAAGTTTATCATTTTACCAATCTTTTAGATAAACTGCAGTCTCTTCGGAGAAGTTTATCATTTTCCTTCCTTTTTTAGATAAATTGCAGTCTCTGTGGAGAAGTTTATCATTTTCCTACTTTTTTCAGATAAACTGCAGTCTCTTTAGAGAAGTTTATCATTTCCCTCCTTTTTTTTAGATAAACTGCAATCCCTTCGGAGAAGTTTATCATTTTTTTTCTTTTGGATAAACTGCAGTCTCTTCGGAGAAGTTTATCATTTTTTTTCTTTTGGATAAACTGCAGTCTCTTCGGAGAAGTTTATCATTATTTTTTTTCCTTTTGGATAAACTGCAGTCTCTTCGGAGAAGTTTATCATTATTTTTTTTCCTTTTGGGTAAACTACAGTCTCTTCGGAGAAGTTTATCATTTTCTTGCTTTTTTCTTTTTAGATAAACTGTAGTCTCTTAGGAGAAGTTTATCATTCTTTTTTTCTTTTGGATAAACTGCAGTCTCTTCAGAGAAGTTTATCATTTCCTGCTTTTTTTTAGATAAACTGCAGTCTCTTCAGAGAAGTTTATCATTTTCCTGCTTTTTTTAGATAAACTGCAGTCTCTTCGGAGAAGTTTATCATTCTTTTTTCCTTTTGGATAAACTGCAGTCTCTTCGGAGAAGTTTATCATTTTTTTCCTTTTGGATAAACTGCAGTCTCTTCGGAGAAGTTTATCATTTTCTTTTTTTCCTTTTTAGATAAACTGCAGTCTCTTCGGAGAAGTTTATCATTCTTTTTTTTCCTTTTTAGATAAACTGCAGTCTCTTCGGAGAAGTTTATCAATCTTTTTTTTCTTTTGGATAAACTGCAGTCTCTTCGGAGAAGTTTATCATTTCCTACTTTTTTTTCAGATAAACTGCAGTCTCTTTGGAGAAGTTTATCATTTTCTTGCTTTTTATAGATAAACTGCAGTCTCTTCGGAGAAGTTTATCATTTTCCTGCTTTTTTTCAGATAAACTGCTGTCTCTTCGGAGAAGTTTGTCACCTTCCTACTTTTTTTTAGATAAACTGCAGTCTCTTCAGAGAAGTTTATCATTATTTTTTCCCCTTTCAGATAAACTGCAGTCTCTTCGGAGAAGTTTATCATTTTACCATTTTTCAAGATAAGTTGCAGTCTCTTCGGAGAAACTTATCCCTTTATTGATGGTGTGTGAGTCCCGTACAATTGATAAGCTGCAGTCTCTTTTGAGAAGTTTTATCAGGGAATTTTCCGCACGAAATCCATTAACTTGGCATACAGGAGAGTTTTAATAACCCTGCACTTTTTCCTGATGGTTCCTGAAGATCCCGTTTGATCTCTTCATTTTAAGGAATCTCTAGGCGCTGGATGTTATTTTCTTATTGAAAACTCCATCTTTTTGTTTGCGTGATCCTACCTCCGTGTGGATCCGGCTTTGTCTTCTTGCTTGTTTATATATCAATTAGACACGCTTGAACCTGCTAGGTCGTCGCCTTCGGAGTCCCCATTGTTGTCTTCTTTTCCCCAGGGTGTTTGGTCGTCCCTAGTGAGTTTTGTCGCTCCCGGTGCTTTATTGTTCGCCCTGTGTTTGCTTTCGTTTTGTATGCATTCTGCATTTTATCATCCCATCATTCTCATCATGCTAGAGTTCATGGCATGTCAGCATTAGGTCTAGTTTTGTCCATAGCATTGCATGATCATTGCATCTAAGGGCAATATTTTCAGTTATCTGTATTTAAATATCTTACACCATTACCTAATGACGATTTTCATCGTTCATGTCATCCGGTGAAGATATTTAAATAGGGGCAACTGTTGTACCCCAAATTTTTCCCTTAGATTCATTGATTCGTCTGCATAACATAGTAGGGCAATCTTTCTGCACGCTAACCTTTCATGTGTGGTTGTTTTGTTTGTTTGTTCATTTGTGTTACAGGTTGGAATTAAAACTATACATTTGGTAAAATTTGGTTTGACTAAAGGGCTGTGGACATTTTGTTTGGACTAATGAAAATAAGGGTGACACAGTTTGCAATGTGGGCTTGAAGACCCAATTAATGGCCCGAGTGATTTACAATAGACATTACGGTGCCAAGTTGGATCATTATAGTTGCCTAAAAAGGGAGTTACAAATAAGATTGCAACTCGTTTAAGTGAGATCTTCAAGAATGGTTTGAGAGATTATTAAGTCGGATTTATGAGAAGGTCTCAATTTTGGATTAGGTTCCTTCAAGTTGGATTTATTAAAATTGTATTTACAAGTTTATTTCAAGTTGGATTTACAAGTTTCATTTCAAGTGAGATTTACTAAGTTTCATTTAAAGATGGGTTTAAAAGTTTCGTTCCATATTGGACTTACAAGTTTAATTCAATGTTGGAATTTCAAGTTACTTCCTATTTTGGATTCAAATTGTTTCTTTCTTGAACTTACAAGAGTTTCAAGTGAAATAAGGATTTGTATTTGGATTAAGAATTTGAATTTGGGATTAAAATTGCTCAAGTTGGGTCAAGAGGACTTTAATTTGGAATGAAGGAAAATTCTATGTTTTGATTTACTTTCGAGAATTTACAAGAGTGGTGGAATTACCATTGGATTACGTTAATCCAAATAGAAGTGCAAGAATTTTTTTTTGATGCTGCAAGTTACTACATTTAGTCTACAAACAAGTACAAGGAGGATTGGAATCTAATTTCTAAATGTAGGGTTGTTTGAGGTTAGGTGTTCAACTAGCATAGTTGAAACCAAATACTCGCGCCCGACTTTGATTTTGGCAAGCTTCTAGTGTAGTATCCGTTTCCAAGTTTGTTGCCGTTCGAGGATTTCCGCCAAGAAGAAAATTAATCAGAACCATCAGCCACCAACAAACCAACCAAGGCTGCAAGAAAAGATGAAATATGAGAATCGCAAAAGCACCAAGCATGGACGAAAGAAGAAAACAGATAAGAGAAATGCCAAAGAGTAGAAATAGTAACAAAACCAACTCAAATGCCCTGTGAATTCAACAGACAGAATATCAGTTCACAAACCAAGCCCAAGCTTCAACACCACAACCTGTGCAATAAACCAAGGTGCCCTGCGAAGCATTGAAAGCATCAGGCCATCATCATCATTCCAAAATGATAGCAACCATTATTAAACACCAAATTATCAACAAGGCTCACAGTTTTCAACTATTAGTAACGTGGTTTCAGATTTGAGGAGGAACCTCAAAGTCATCACTAACCGTTCGAATAGCATATCAATGCAGAGAGCACCAATTCCATGCTATTTCTAAGAGGAAGAAAATTTATCAGGAAGGAAATGGAAGAGGAGAGAATTTTCGCAGCAAATCCATGCTCAGAACACTTAGTTTCATCACAGCATAAAAAAAAACCAACAAACAAGTTATCCCATCAACCACATCTAGCAGGATTTCAGCCTCGCATCAATACACATGAAAAAAGGATTAGTATAAGTTTATGACAATATAAAAGAGTTATTCAACATCAACCACCATTGGCGACAAATATGGACTTCATCACGCACAATTCAAATTCTCAACGATCCAAGCTGAGCTTTTTTTAGCACAATCTAAGAAGTTCAAGTTCTATCAAGTCCAAATTCAAAGGCAGAGTTCTTATCACCAAACCATGACATTCAACCTTTACCATTACACCTTGTCCATAAACTTGTAATGACACCAACCACAATCATCTCATACTACCACCTTCATTTTGATCAATACAAGATACCTACAAAGAAATAAACAGGATACATATAAGACAAGAAAGAAGGAAGTGAAAATGAAAACGTACACACGGAAACTATTACCTAAATTTGATCCTCATCATCATACTTCAAGTTTCCAAAAACTTCATTCCAACCTCTTCACATACCAAAGTTAATTTGCCAAAGTCATTTGAATCACATGTAGAGAAAGAATAGAATAGGTTAACAAATGTCAGGAAGCATAATGTGTTACGCATACTTTCACTTAAAACACTAAAGGAAAGCCAAGAATAACAACTATTATCAACAAATCAACCAGTCCTCATATTCACCCTCAAATGGACGGTGAAGAAAAGTGATGATACTACACCCACTATATCCCGAAGTCAAAAACCCAGTACTCATGAACCAATATGGCCAAGTGAAATTTAAGGACAATTTTGAAGAACCAGAGTTCATACTTGTCTAAGATCCAGCCAACACAGAGAACTTGTCACCGCGTCGCAATGATCACGCAGATTTCCTCCAGCCACTCCAACTGGCACTTATCCTGCTAAAATCATCAAACCATGGCAAGAATTAGGAAGTGCTGTTATCAGGTATAGTTAATGAAACCAAGGAAATAAAGTTATTAGAGTCTCACCACAAAATAACCCAAAGCTGTTATGTGATTTTGCAAGAAATGGTCGGATAAGAGCTATAACCCCATAGCTGCACGAAAGAAATCAAAGGACTCAGAATGGTATCCACGTGGAAATATCATCCTTTTGTTTCCAAAACTTAAATCAACATTTTTAGACACAATTTTGAAAAGTTTCCTAATTGGCCTCAGAGTTGTTTTGGAATCAGAAAAATTCTTCGTCATTTTCAAAATCATGAATTGATGGGCAATGTCAAAGGACACCACCAACATCAATTCTTTCCAAATTGGAAAAATAGAGAATTCAACTCATTTGATTACGAGAAATCACATTCAAGAGCGACTTATTTTCAAATCCTCCAAATCAAATCGTATCAGACATTTTAAGGACAACACAATCTCCAAACTTTCCCAAACCAGAATCGCATCAAATAATTCCAACATTAAGAAAGTTTCCGAATCAAGTAATACAAAAATCAAATCGGGCAAAGAATGATATCTGCTTTCAACACAGCATTAAATTTCCCAACGGATTTCATCATGGGCCAACATTATATAAAGGGCATCTTTCATCACAAGAATACAGAGAAAAAACCCTAAAGGAACATCAGAGAAAAAAGAGATCACGCATCAAAACCTTCAACGCCCAAAACCACCAAATTATTTCCAAACCCACAAAATACAGGCTCAGAACACCAGAAGTGCTCATCATCGCCCAAAGAACTCATAAATCACAACAACGAAGAAGCCTAACACGAGGTTTTCACAGATCGCGCGAAAAGGGCAAAGGTAAAAGAAGAAGATCTTCCCTGAGGAGAACACCGTTCGCGATCGCCGCCACCATTGCCGACAACCCTTTTCTTTTTCTCGTTTTGCTCATTTTTTTTCATATATCATGTAACATGTAATCGCAAATCAATAATGAAATCGGGGTATGGGCTGTGTGGGGTGGGGTTTTTGTTGTGATTGATGTTTGTCGTCGTTGAGAGAGATCGAGAGAGAGAAGAAAGATGACGGTGGCGGCGCGATTAGGGTTCACAAAATCCTAATTTTTGAGAGAACACCGAGAGAGGGCGAGAGAGCGGAGTGAGATAGGTCCGTGTGAGAATCCCTCCATTTCCTTTTTTTTTACGACCAAATCCTTTCATCATTAAAAACAATTAGGATTATCTTATAAAAACATAACTCAACTCTTCTTTTAATTTGTAATTGAAACCTTTTTTTAAATCTTTTATATTAAAATTATTTCGTTAAGACACTAAATCAAACTTTTTTTTTATTAATAACTCGTAATAATCTTTTTTTTTTATATAAACGTTAATGCTAAATAATCCTAAAAAAAAATAATTAATTATGAAAATATTTATCTTTTTCAATTTAAAAATAATCCCAATAAAATAAACTTTTTTTGGTACAACTTAAATCCTTTTTCTAATTATTAACACAAAAATAATAGTAACGTCCCTTTTCTAAGATTATTTAATCACCTTTTTCATTAATAAATACTTAATAACTTTTTTTCAAATTAATATTAACCTTGCAAAATCATCTTCATAAGATAAGACTTTAATATTTTTCTAATTAATAATCAATAATAAACCTTAAAACCAACTCTTTTCTTAAAAATCAAAACTCGTTAGATTCCCCACATCCGAGTGAATCGCATGCGGTGTGCTTTTTTTTATGATTGATATCTTTTTGCCTTGCTATTATGGATGTATGTTTACTTGCTATTGTCTAAACCCTTTTCAAAAATAAAAAAAACTCTCGATCCAACGTCGAGCCACTTTTCTACCTATATAAGTCGAGCGCCTTCAGGCTTCACATTCAATCTTTGCGGTCACAAGACACTTTAACTAGCCCACTTTGCTAGTGCGCACAAATAAATCTAAGCTAATTGTCCCCTCGACATTCGAAAGGAAGGTTCCCTTAACATTGACTAAACCGTCATAGGACTAACTTTAGAACCCTTGGCCATAGGATTCAGAGTCGCCGTACTCCACGTCTCGCCGTAGACACTTAGAATCTTAGCCTTAGGATCGGAGTCGCCGCACTCCAAGTAAATGCTCCGCCGCGAACATTTACAATCCTACCCCTCTTGAACCAACCTACAACTTTAGAGTCGCCACACTCTATGTAAGGTCTTGCCCAAGACTTTACTTCCCCTTGGAACCTTGACCCCGTCAAGAAGTTCCTCTTTTCAGAACTACGCATACTCTGATTCTACTCCCGAGAATACGTAGGCGTAAGGTGCGATACCTTATCGAGTATACTTAGATACTAACCCCTAGGGTTTTTCAACCTTTAGCATAGCACCCTTAGCAAGCGAATGAGAGATAACATAAATACTAACGAGAGGTTCCCGTAGAGTACTAAGGACGTTTAGGATGCTAATACCTTCCCTAGGCGTAACCAACCCCTGAACCTTAGATCTTTAGGTTTTTTTCGCTTTTTGAACCTTTCCTTTGGATAAATCAAAGACGGTGGTGAACATTTAAAGAAATGTGATCCTAGTTCATTAATAACTATGGTATCCAATTCTCACCGCAACACTATGCTTAAGAGAGATCAAGAGACAGTATGTTCGCCGTAGGAAGATCTAGACTCTTTGAAAGATTGTTCTATCAAGATGACTAATTTCTGTTCCTATACCTTTAAGAGGTCGTCGGGACAATTTTTACGAAGCCCAAGAGGAGGCGAGAAAAACTTTTAAGAAACCGAAGGGACAATTTGTACGAAGCCCAAGAGGAGGCTATCTTCCCGGAGGAAGAATCATTATACGAAGCCTAAGAGGAGGCTGTGAAAACTTTTAAGAAGCCGACGGGTCCTTGTACAATACCCAAGAGGAGGAGGGGAAGCTTTTAGAAAGCCTGTGGGTCCTTGCACTAAGCCCAAGAGGAGGCTGATGAACAGTTCTAGAAGGGGTTTCACTTGGAACATTGACCTTCTGTATATGAAATGTTCAAGGGGGGAGATTTCTTAGATCTAGTTATCTAAAATTGTTGTAAAAGTAAATTCTCATGGTTTAGGTTATGTTGAAATATCCGGGAGAACGTCGGATGTAAGGAGACGAGGTTTTGTCTAGTTCTAGACGTATTTGTCGGGGAAACTCTAAATATCTATACTAATATTACACAGTCGATATGAGTTTATGAAAGAAGACTTACAGTGAAACATCCCCACAGTACAGTTATATACATATGAAAGCGGTAAATGAAAGCGGGTAAACACTTACTCGGTTGTAGAGCTTCCATACTGTATTGTTAGTTGTTCAACAAAGATATTGAAAATAACAGTATGTTACAAAATCAAAGGAGAAAGTGCTTTTGAAAGGAAAATTGAGGCTTACAGCTCAAGGAGAGGCCCAGGGTTTAATCAGTGATCGCATTGTCGTTTTGTACAGGGACTTATACAAGTGACTGAGGCCCAAGAAAGGTTTTCTGTACAAGAGGGATGGGTCTTACAATCTCTCAAGAGGCCCAAAATGATTTAAAGTGAACAAATATGGGTCTTATAGCACAAGGAGTAGCCCATGGTTTATTTTGAAAAGGGCGACGATCGCGCCGAGGTTTTGAAAACACCGTGGGTCTTATACAACGACTGAGGCCCAAAAGTTTTTGGTTTCAAAAGGGGATTGGGTCTTACACTCTATTAGAGGCCCAAAATGGTTTTGAATGGGTCTTATAGCTCGAGGAGAGGCCCAGATGGTTTGTTTTAAATGGGCGATGATTGTGCCGAACTTTTGAAATACAATGGAACTTATACAACATTTGAGGCCCAAAATAGGTTTGTATTTACAAAGGATTGGGTCTTACACTCTATTAGAGGCCCATGAGTGTTCAAAAAAGTTTGTTAGGGTGAAAATCAATAAAATCCTAATTTCATCATTTTTTAATATAATTATTCAAAGAAAATTAATACAAATGATAAAAATTCCAGATAAGTTTGAATAAACAACTTGTGATTTTGGTTTTAGGTTTGAAAAATGAGCCTTTCATCACAAGATGAATTAAAACCTACTTGGTTTTGATTTTCCAAAATGGATATTTATTTTTAAAAGGTTTAAAAACAAATAAAAGACATTTATTCACAAAAATACTAATTATATTAAATAAATAATATAAATATAATTTTTTTGGGGAATAAAATATTTCAACATTTTTGTGATTTTTTTGCAAAAAGAACCAATAAAAAATAATTAAAATTGAGGGAGTTATTAATTTTTCAAACTATTAAAAATAATATGGAAAATAACAAAAAGTGGGAAAATAGCAAAAAGAGGATCTGGGGAGAGGGGGATTCGAACCCCAGACCTCTTGTGTATAGGGCGCGCGCCTTACCACTTGGATGGTGATACATCCGTTGATTGAAACACAACCATAAATATACAAGGCTTGCCTTGCTTTTGGCCTGGCCCAAGGAAATGCAAGGCAAGTTTTGATAAGAAACGGGAAGGTCCATAACTTTCTCATTTCTCCATGGTTGGGGACAAAATTTATATGCATCTTGCCTAGAATTTCACAAGGAATCCAATGGTGGTGGTATTTTTTTAAATCATGATCCCTCCTCAAAATCCGATAGTGGTTTTGAAATAGGCCATATTTTGCATTTTATGTGCTATATCTTGGTACAAGTATGCAAAATAGGTTATTCTTTGAAGCATTGGCTCATGCCCAGAGGAAAATTTCCATCTGGAGGCCCTGGTCGACTAAACCCTAATTTGGTGACACTGGCGATCTTAAGGCTTGATCCACCTAGAAGGGAGAAGCCTTGTGCTTAGTCCTTGAAGTGGGAGTCCTCTTGATCCTTTGTGGATGTTTGAGAGGCTAGACAAGTTGAAGATCATGTCATTTCTTGATTGATCCTTTGTCTAAGAGCTCTGAGAGGGCTTGAAACCCTAAGTCTGATTGTAGTGGATGCTCACCCATCTTTGGGGAGACTAATGGTTCATCCATATTGTGATGATGATTTGCACAATGATGGGAAATCTTAGTGGTCAAAATTTGGGGTATGACAGATGCCCCTATTTAATCTTCTTGGACCCGAAGGTGTGAATGGCGAAGGTATTCGGGCATTCGGGGTGCAAGAGGATTAAATATCGGAATACCCGAAATTTTGATGGTGGTTATGAATGGCAGTTCGCGCATCCTTCCTCTTTTGCTAAGCAATGGTGCTTAGAAAAGGTAAACTTCCCCTCGATCCTAGTTTCCTACCAAGGAACTGGTCTCAGTTTCTGATTTAAACTTCCCCTCGATCCTGGTTTCCCACCAAGGAACTGGTCTCAATTTCTGAAATAAACTTCCCCTCGATCCTGGTTTCCTACCAAGGAACTAGTCTCAGTTTCTGAAATAAACTTCCCCTCGATCCTGGTTTCCTACCAAGGATCTGGTCTTGGTTTCTTTTGTCAATAAACTTCATTGACAAGGGACGCTATTTGTAGTGGTTCTCCTCAAACTTCTCGTTGAATTTTCCTGGGGAGATGCCATTTGATGGAAAAAGTTTTGATTGTAGAGAAGCACAAACTTCTCTGTTTGAGACGCCATTTGTCGACTCTACTAGGGAAAACGAGTCTTCTTGAGAGACTGCTTTTGGTTGGGGATATTACATCATACATTTCTCGAGATCTTCTCAGAGAAATGCCATACGATGTACCTCAATTTTGAGGTGCCGATGACTTTGTTGACATTGACATTCTGGAGAGAAGGACCAATGTGTTACTGAAAGTCTTTAGTTGAGAAGTTTTCTCTAGGGATTTTCCTTAATCTGGGAAAGTGAAGATATCATCTTCTATGGCGAAGAGTGATATTGGCTGAGGGTTCTCTGGATTTTCAGAGGTTCAAGTTATCAAAGTGGTCAAAGGCCGACTTCATCCCAAAAATAAACTAGAGGAGAAAGGTAGTTCAGATGCAACATTTCCTGACGAGGAAAGAACTGACAACTTGATTGAGAGGACTGTTATCACTAGGGGATAAGACCGACCAGAGTGATAGTGATGCACCATAAATATGAATGCAAAGTAGTAATGCATGATGTATGTGTGTATATGCTGACAAAATAGACACGACATACAAACTAATAGATGAACACGACTGGATACTCGGCCACTGCTGGGGATGAAGAGGTATCGCTGGTTCAAGATAGCAATTCTGCCTTGCTTAGGAGAAGTAGTCCTCGTGGGGAGCTACGTTGGTCAGGCTTAGGAGATAAGAACTCTGTCGGAGATGTCAGATGGAGTATTCGCATCTGACAGAACTGATCCTTCATTCAGGCGCATTGGTTTAGAAGGAGTACTTTGATTCTGCACTTTGAAGCTCGCTTACTTTTGGAGAAGCGACCGATGTTCTTTCGATGTTCAACAGTCCAAAGAAATTGCCATCTTTATTTTAAGCATAAAAATTTTACAAGTAAATTCATTTTTGTTTTATTTCAAGAATCGTTGATCATGTTAAAATGTCGTCCTGTAAAGCTAAAACAAATAAGAATTGCAAACAAAAGCACAAGGTCTCAAATTTTATTGATAGGATGGAAATCAGCCAAATGCATGATTCCATAGAGTATTTACAAAGTTAGAAAATGGTAATTTAAGGGAAAAGGGCTACATTGAAACATAACGACCACTATCCTTCTACCATCTTTGACTTCGGGGCATCCTGAGTTTCTGTCGAAGATGACCTTGACTGGAGTTTTCCTGAAGGATGATGTAACTGCTGCCGAGGGATTTGCCCCTTTGTCGAACGTAGTTACTTGCCATTATCCCTAATTTTTTCCTGGATTGTACTTTGAGGTTTCCAGTCCACCGGGATGATTTTTGATCATGTCTCTAATTTTTTCCTGGACCTCCCTTTCGAGTTTTCAATCCACCGAGACGTTTTATTTATTTATTTAGGCAAAGTATTTCTTGACTACGTCAACGTTTGTGGGGTAGGCAAATTCCTCTCCATCCATGGTTACAAGTCTCAAGGCGCCGCTTGAGAAAGCTTTCTTGACCACATAGGGGCCGTCATAATTCGGGGTCCATTTGCCCCGGGAATCAATGAGAAAAGATTGTATCTTTTTGAGCAGTTTCAAGATTGGCGCGCATATCGCGGTCATGAGGAATATAAATCTGGAAATATAGTTCAAACGTCCCAGGAATCCCCTGACTTGTTTTTCAGTCTTTGGAGAAGGCATTTCTTGAATGGCCTTGACCTTGTCAGGATCAACCTCAATTCCTTTTTGGCTGACGATGAACCCTAAAAGTTTCCCTGAACGGACACTGAATGTACATTTGCTGGGATTTAAGCGGAGTTTGAACTTTCTCAGACGCTCGAATAGTTTTGATAGGTGGGTCACATGCTCCTCTTCTGTTTTAGATTTTACAATCATGTCATCGACATACACTTTGATTTCTTTGGGTATCATGTCATGAAACAGAGTAGTCATGGCCCTTTGATAGGTTTCCCCGGCGTTCTTCAAACCGAATGGCATTACCTTGTAACAAAAAGTGTAACGCCCCGATTTTTGTTAGATTTATTTAATCGAGTCGATTTAATTATTTTTATTATTATATTATTTTATTCTTGACTTTTATTTGGACATATATTATTTTTCATCGTGATTATGTTTTATCGCGTTTTGGGAGCGTTTGCGAGATATTTGAGTGTAGGGGTATTTTGGTCATTTTACTTATTTTTCTTAAAATAGAACTTAGAAGTTAGAAAGAGAGAAAAATAGAGAGAAAGAAAAAGAGAAGAAGGAAAAAAGAAAGAAAAGAAGAAAAAGGGAAAAACTTGGAGAGTAAGGAATCGAATCAACCGACTGTTGAAAACACGATTAATCGGGTAAGGGTGTGAAACTCGATTATCTTATACTTGTGTATGATTATGTATGTATGTATTTGTGTGATATTTGGTTGAAATTGGATATAGAACCAAAACCAATAATATGTTGAGATTGTTAGAATTTGATTCAAATTGTGTCTGAAATCATGTTTTAATGTTCCTAATTGCTGAGACATGTTAGATAGATGTTGTTGTGCAATCTATTGGTAATTTGCTGGCGTTTAGGTGAGATTTGGGAGAGGAATTGGGTGAATCCGTAGCAGGAAATTATGCAGGAAAACTTCTGGGTTTCGCTGCCCATACGCGTATCAGGCTTGGCATTACGCGTATTGGTTTGGGCAATACGTGTATGGCTAGGGGGAAATGGGGCATTACGCGTATGGAAGCTCATTTTGCACGGCCTTCTGCTGATTTGCATAAGGGTACGCGTAGGTGGCATGGCATTACGCGTAACAAGTGAGGCATTACGCGTATGGAGTTTTTAGTGGAATTTTGGGGAGGAATCAGTCTCTGCCCATACGCGTAGCACTTTGGGCAATACGCGTATGGAATGGGCGAGCGAGCTGGGCAGTACGCGTATGGCCCAAGGCAAGACGCGTATGACCAAAGAGGGTGTAGAATTGTTCCCGATTTCGCGTCCGATGCCGTAACTTTTGATCCGTAACTCGGATTGAGGTGTTCTTGGTACCGTTAGAAAGCTATTGAGATGTTCTTTCTTATAAAAATGGTTTTGAGATTTGTGGCCGATTTAATTATGTCGGGGATTTGTAAATGTGTCGTTTTGTCGACTTTTACCATATTAACTGTGTGCATTTGATGTGTTATCTTGCAATATGCTTTCGATAAATATCGTATGACTTGTGTGCTGTTATATGATGTGAATGCATGTGATGAAATGTTGTGATGATGGTTTATGGCCTAAGGGCAAGAAAATGCATTGTGTTGTGTTTGATTGTATATGCATGATTATGGATGTGTATATGTGTGCATTTGAATGTCATGAGTCATTGTATGCCAAGCATCATGATATGCATCTTGTGATGTCGTGTGCCCTAGTGGTGTGAGCGATGAAACGGTTCCCGAGGGAATCTACTATAACATCGTGTGCCTTATACAAAGAGGACCTAAAGCGATGATTATAGACGATCGTGTACCTTATACAAAGAGGACCTAAAGTGATCAGATCGTGTGCCTTATACAAAGAGGACCTAAAGCGATCCATAAACGTCGTGAGCCTTATACCAAGAGGACCTAAAGCGATGGGGAACATCGTTTGCTCGACGGGGAGTTACACTAAGTAACAAGCGATGATTCCAATAGTTCCTGAGTGAACTAATGATGAGAATGATGGATGGAACGGTACCGCATTGCATTGCATAGAGTCGTTGTGTCGGTCTCTGTGCATTTGTATAAATCATGAATGGATTGATTTTGTGTGGAATTGTGAATGGAATTGATGAGTTGAGATATACATATATGTTGGTGATAAATGTATTGTGCATGATTGATATGCCTTTGTGACAGATGTATGAGATATGAATTGTGTTGTTTTGCATTTGAATTATGGTGTAAGTTGTGGTGAGAATGTTTTATATGTGTATTTTTGTGTTATTATATAATTGTATGCAATTATATTATGATTGTGTTTCTCACCCTTCTGCTGTTTTAAATGCTCAATGAGGCATTGCAGATTAGATGCTGGAGGTCTTTTTGTGAAGCTTAGTTCTTCATTCTTTTATCGGTCGGCTCTGATATGTAGCACCGGGTAGTCGGGGAGATCGTTTGTGATTATGTGTATATGTATATGTTCTTTTTGGGATTGTACATGTATGACTCTGTGTATGACTGACAAACTTTTACGTTATATATATATGAGATTCAGTTGCAGATTTTCCGCTTTTATTCTGTATCTGAATTGTGGGTGTTAGGAACTGAGTTCCTCTGTTATGTGCTACCTGATTGTTGCATATCTATATGAGCAGGTGGTTGTATTTTGTTTCAATTGATGTGATGCCTCCGTCTATGCCATGAATGTTTTAATTATACTCTGATTGTTTGTTATCGCTTTAATTCCTTGGGGGATAGATTGGGGGTGTTACAAAAAGTACCCCATGGGGTAATGAATGAAGTTTTCTCCATTTCTTTCGACGCCATTTTGATTTGATTATAGCCCGAGAATCCATCCATGAAGGAGAAAACTTTGAACTTTGCTATACTGTCTACCAGCATGTCAATGTGTGGTAAGGGAAAGTCGTCCTTTGGACTTGCCTTGTTCAGATTTTGGTAGTCGACACACATTCTGACTTTTTCGTCCTTTTTCGGAACTGGTACTATGTTGGCTAACCATTGAGGATATTCCAACGTAGCGAGGAAACCCGCGTCAATCAGTTTCTATACCTCTTCTTTGATTTTGACAGCCATGTCTGGATGAGTCCGTCTCAACCTTTGTTTTACCGGCGGACATTTTGATCCCAACGGTAGATGATGTTCCACGATGCTGGTATCTAACCCTGGCATATTGATGCTCCGCAAGCGCACGGATTTATCGAAGTAATATAAAAGATTGTCGAACCCACAGAGACCAATGTCAACCTACCGCAATCTATCGTTACTATGTAAAGCTAAGGCTAATGATAATTAATAGAAGGGAAACTAAGACTAGAACTAAAAATAAAACTAAGAGAATATAATAATAAAGAGAGGCCGGTATATGGATTTCGCGTTCCTAAAGGACTTTGTAAAATTCGGGTACTAATTACGACTATAACTTAGTTCCGTAGAATATATCAACTTAGAGACTCCGCCTCACGCTCTCGCGGTATTAACTAAAGTCATGTTCACTAATCCCAAGATTTTGCTCCCGCTCACCCGGTAACTAGGAAATATATTTTGAAAGCCAATAATATCCTAAACGCATCTAAAGCGCTCTCACTGTATTTAGACCTGTTGCCTAATTTCCACTATCCGGTTCGATCCCGACGCTATCGCAGTGCCGGCTCTAACCTTAATTAATTTCTCACTCTCGTGACAAAATCGTGTTAAATAACCTCTCACTCTCGTGACAAAGTTATTTAAATTATACTTGGAAATTAAAACCAAAACAAGATTTTTAATCATAAGTTCGCACCTATTATTTTCTACCGAGTCCCGTCGGTAACGACGGTCCTCATACGCCGGAATCAAAACATTTAGCCGGACATGGAATTAAATGAAAACAACACAGAAATGGTAATTGAATTTGAAAGCATTACGATAATAAATTTATGAAAGCGATAAATAATAATAATAAGCAATGCGATAAAGAACCTGTAAAGACTTGAAGTAGAATGCGGAAATAAAGAACTTGAATTAACTTTAATAATGACGGAAAGCTTTGATCCAAGCGTTACAAATTAAAGGCCTAAATACTAATGGTGTGGTAGTTCCTCAATGTGAGATAACTACCACTTTTATAATGGTAATTTACTGCCTAAAACTATGAACAGCGCTTTCGCGCCCAGAAACTTGGATGATCCAAAATGACAAGGGAAATCCTATATATAGAGGGGATTTTCGTTTTCCAACTTCCATGGAGCATAAATGAATGGTGGAGAAAGTGGGAGTAGTGGGAAGTTGGAGAAGTAGTGGAGAGAATGTAGGAGAAAATGTTGAACGTGCAATAACTGGAATTCTGCAAACTCGTAACCACATCTCTGTTAACGGATTAAACACATTTTGGACGCATGACGATCGTAATGGATTGTGACGGTCGTGGTGGATTTCGCAACTGCCACGGTCGTCACACCAGCAAAATTTGGATTCTGCTGTTTTCTGCTCTTTTCTGCATCTTTTCTTCCTTGTTTTGCTTCTTTTCTCCACTTTGCATACTTTTAACTTGGGAATAGAAATACCTGCAAAAACACTTAAATACTCTCGAGAAAATCGGATATTAGACGAAAACGATATAATAATTGAATGTAAATCAAGTCCAAAATACGATACATTTTCGTGTTATCAAACACCCCCACACTTAAACCTTTGCTTATCCTCAAGCAAACCATGACTCGCAAGAAAAATAGTGCATACAGATACTCATCCTAGGCTACCAACTCTAGTTCGGTTGAGTTTGTGTCATAGGTACTAGGTTACACACTAAGGATATCGTAACAACATAATTCCGCTTTTGCGGTCATCAACCTCCCTCCTATACAAACCAATCTGAATTATGTCATTATACCTAAACCTAATTAACTCATCCTTCTTTCATCCTTTTTCATTCTGGCGCAATCACATTAAGCCCGTTATCCTTTCACACTCATGGTAGGATAACCTGTTAGTGACTATGATCTCATTATTATTATCAATTTTTTTTTCTTTTGCACATTGGCTTAAATATCAATAAAATAAAGAAGTTTGCACCGTTGGGCTAAATGATCGGGTGAGGATCACCTAACTTAGAAGGAGCATTTCTTTTCATTCATTTTTTTTCTTTTCAATTTACCATTTAAACATGAGATCATACACTTATTTGCATCGGCTTCCTACTTAGTGCGTGCTTAGGATGGTGCTGACTGCTAAATAAACTAATTAGGGACTACTAAAGGGGTGAGAACTTAAGGCTACGGCTTAACAAGTACTCAAATCGATTTCCATAATAGGGAGGCTCACGGTGTTAAGACGATATCGATTTTGCGGAATTTTTCCCACGACTCACAATCTAACCTTAATTTCGTCTGTAACCTAAGATTTTCAAAAGAAACCCTATTTTTAACGCAAAAATTTTCAAAATATTTGGTGTGGCTCAAGGGAGTGGGAAATCGATAAACACAAAATCGCATATAAAGACTTGACAGCACATGCAAAGATGCAACGAAAATAGAAAAAATTTTAAAATCATGCTGGAAAACAGTAAATCTAACTAGAAAACGGTAAAATGAAAGGGTAAATGTTCCTCCCCCACACTTAAACTAAACATTGTCCTCAATGTTTTGATAAAAGGTGGTAAAGGAAAGATAGAACCTGTATGACTGCCAATGCGTGCTACCATAGCCAAATTCACTCTGATTCTTCCCTTGTTGTCCTTGTCTTTGCTGACCACTTCTACTCCGGCGTCTTGTACTACGAGATATCTGAATTTGCTAAAACTTCATTTTCTTAAAGTCGCTCATCATATTGCCTATTTTCGAAGGAAGTGCTCATCATTGGTGTCACCACCAGCAGAGAGATTCGTAGGAATGTCCGTGGGCACCAGGTCATCTCAAGGGATTGTCATCTAAAGATATTTTGCCTAAGTGTAGCTGAGACGTGACAAGCGATACAATTCTTTATTTTCTGCAAACACAAACAATGAAAGGAAAACATTTAAATTAAAAACTTGTGGGTTTCCTCCCACGCAGAGCTTTGTTTAACATCGATAGCTCGACGGATGGAAGTGTTAATTTTTGGTTTCCATGGCCATTTATCAAGCCATCTCACATATCCCTCACCTTTTCTTTTCTTCCTTCTGTAGGGTAGTTCATTCTTTTGAACTTGTGGTGGTGGTTCTGGATCTATGCTAAGTATTAACTTTTCAAGTTTGGGTTTAGTTATTTCATCCGTCACCTCAAAGTTTAACCTTACCCTCTTAGCAGAAATGTTTTCCCTAGTTTTGCGGTCCTCTAATTTTCTCTTTTTATGCGGGACCTCAGACAAGGGTGCGTGGATAATTTTTCATACATGCACATACGTTTTGGAGTCTGCAAACTTATACGGGAAACGATATGGTGGGGTATATGGAGGGTGATCAACAATTCGTGCTTCATTCTCTACCTCTTCGATAACCTCGTTTGTGGATGGTGTAGGTGAATTTGTCTCAATCTCAACTCTTTTCTCACCATAACTCTCATCAACCTCATTATCACTCAGGATTTTCGAGTTGTCCTTCACTACTGGTTGTTATAACATACGCATGCTCCTCAGGGGAGGGACCTATAGGTGTCAGTGCAAGCAATAAGGTTTGGGTCTCCAATGCCTCAGTGTGAGTCACAAGGGACTCGACCACGGTGTTCAGCCGCTTAAGGGTCTCATGATTATCGAGATGTTGTCTTTTAAGCTCTTCATTCTGGATAGTTTGTGCATCCACAAAGTGCTCCATCATAGATTCTAGTCTAGCATTGGTTGATGTTTCAATGAAATCCTCCATTAATGTTTCGAGGTTGGACTGAACGAATTCTTGCGGTTCTACAAAATATTGAGAGTGGTGATTTGGGCGGAAATGAGATAGCGTCGCGTGGAAATCTTCCATTAGTATTTCGAGATTGGAATTGTACGATTCTCGGGGTTCCTCAAAATTTTGGGAATAGTAATCATAGGAAAAATTTGGTTGCGGTTCCACAAAATATTGGGAGTATTGCGGTTGGTAATTGTAGAAAAAATTCTGGTGCGGCTCCTCAAGATATTGTGAGTGGTTATCATAGAGAAAATTTGGGTGATACATAGTTTTTAATTTTTTATTATTATATAATTTTTTTTTTATAGGAGTGCCTTAGTCTATACGGTGCAACAACGGAAAAACAATATTGACTGTTGGTCCCCGGCAACGGCGCCAAAAACTTGATGCTCTGCAAGCGCACGGATTTATCGAAGTAATATAAAAGATTGTCGATCCCACAGAGACCAATGTCAACCTACCGTAATCTATCGTTACTATGTAAAGCTAAGGCTAATAATAATTGATAGAAGGGAAACTAAGACTAGAACTAAAAATAAAACTAAGAGAATATGATAATAAAGAGAGGCCGGTATATGGATTTTGCGTTCCTAAAGGACTTTGTAGAATTCGGGTACTAATTACGACTATAACTTAGTTCCGTAGAATATATCAACTTAAAGACTCCGCCTCACGCTCTTGCGGTATTAACTAAAGTCATGTTCCCTAATCCCAAGATTTTGCTCCCGCTCGCCCGGTAACTAGGAAATATATTTTGAAAGCCAATAATATCCTAAACGCATCTAAAGCGCTCTCGCTGTATTTAGACCTGTTGCCTAATTTCCACTATCCGGTTTGATCCCCACGCTCTCGCAGTGCCGGCTCTAACCTTAATTAATTTCTCACTCTCGTGACAAAATCGTGTTAAATAACCTCTCACTCTCGTGACAAAGTTATTTAAATTATACTTGGAAATTAAAACCAAAACAAGATTTTTAATCATAAGTTCGCACCTATTATTTTCTACCGAGTCCCGTCGGTAACGACGGTCCTCATACGCCGGAATCAAAACATTTAGTCGGACATGGAATTAAATGAAAACAACACAGAAATGGTAATTGAATTTGAAAGCATTACGATAATAAATTTATGAAAGCGATAAATAATAATAATAAGCAATGCGATAAAGAACCTGTAAAGACTTGAAGTAGAATGCGGAAATAAAGAACTTGAATTAACTTTAATAATGACGGAAAGCTTTGATCCAAGCGTTACAAATTAAAGGCCTAAATACTAATGGTGTGGTAGTTCCTCAATGTGAGATAACTACCACTTTTATAATGGTAATTTACTGCCTAAAACTATGAACAGCGCTTTCGCGCCCAGAAACTTGGATGATCCAAAATGACAAGGGAAATCCTATATATAGAGGGGATTTTCGTTTTCCAACTTCCATGGAGCATAAATGAGTGGTGGAGAAAGTGGGAGTAGTGGGAAGTTGGAGAAGTAGTGGAGAGAATGTAGGAGAAAATGTTGAACGTGCAATAACTGGAATTCTGCAAACTCGTAACCACGTCTCTGTTAACGGATTAAACACATTTTGGATGCATGACGATCGTAATGGATTGTGACGGTCGTGGTGGATTTCGCAACTGCCACGGTCATGGTGGACCTGCCACGGTCGTCACACCAGCAAAATTTGGATTCTGCTGTTTTCTGCTCTTTTCTGCATCTTTTCTTCCTTGTTTTGCTTCTTTTCTCCACTTTGCATACTTTTAACTTGGGAATAGAAATACCTGCAAAAACACTTAAATACTCTCGAGAAAATCAGATATTAGACGAAAACGATATAATAATTGAATGTAAATCAAGGCCAAAATACGATACATTTTTGTGTTATCACATATCCTGATAGGACCAAGCGAATACATTGGGAAACTCTTTGAGAAGTTTCGTCAAACTCTCTTTGACAGTTGGACTGAGCAGTGCCCCAATCTTGACTTCTTTTCTCTCTTCTTCCGATCCTAAGTTGACTGTTTCTAGCAACTCTTTGTGGCTCAATGGACCTTTCCTCTTGTCTGATTAGTCGGGAGATCTCCTCTGGAACTTCGTCGTCAACTTCTTCTTCAGCCTTAAATATTGGGAACTCAAAGTTGGGAGAAGGTATTGGATCGTATGTTTCAACGGGGTTTAAAACAAGCAATCTGCATAACGTGATGATTTATTTTTAGAAGAGATAGAGAGAATGAAAGAGTGTGTACAGTGTTTTATATATATTTTTTTGAACAATGCACATTTTTATTTATTTTTTTGTTTTTTAGGATTACCATTTTCTGGAAAAAGCAGAAACAGAAAACAACAATAACTGTGGAAATTACAGAACGACGTTATTTTATTTATGAACAAGTCGATTCTTGAAGCTACATCCCTATAAAACAAAACTCTGTCGCCTTGGGCCAAGCGAAGAGGGATATTTACATAAAGTGAGCCCTATCAAAGCATCCGTTTCACCTGGGCAAGGTGAAAGGTTAAAGTAAGATGGCAATTACTTAGACTTATGAACAATCTTTGGGACATTGACAGCAACCCATTGGCAGCGAACTCCTTGGTGAATCACAAAGTCTGGTACCTTCCTTAATTTGTCGTAGGAGGATTCCTCCGTTGTATTTTGCGTAGTATTTGTACTCTCAGCTGTATCTCCTCATCCAGTTGGCTGGATGTCTTCGAGCCTGATACGAGAGCTTTTAGGAGCGGTGTACTTGACCTTGAAGTCGTATTTTCCACTCGGCTGTCCTAAGGTATCCCACACTTCTTTGGAACTGGAGGAGTCATCTCTCTCGATGACGTTGACCTCGGGAAAAGCATAGTTGATGAATTCTAGTCTGGCAAGCTTTGTCAATTCATCATCATACTGGATAAGTTCGGAATGACCTGAGTGTTGGTCCCATGACATGGCGGGGACACAAGTATTCTCTTCAATGATGCTCAGCTGATTTTCATCGTTCGGCTGACTCTCTTGCCCCGAGTCTCCTGGGCACGACTTCCAGATAGGCAGGCCATCCATTGGGCCATAATAGTCATGGTCAAAGTTGACTTTCATCAGAGTGTCCTCCTCTAATGAGTTTGGGGGAGCGCGGCATCCTTCCGGATCACAATCTCCGTACATCATTTTGACATCTGACCTTGGTATAAATCTCGGGCTCTGTGCAGGAAAGCAAAGGGGAGTCTGTGTTTCGCCCTGAGACGTATAACCGTCCTCGTTGAGATAGGACTTCCATTCTTCCTCCGTATCGGAGGAATCATCTATATTTATGGTATGCACTTCTTGAGTCACTGGTTGAAGGAAGCCTCCACTGTGGAAGAAGTTTTGAATGGGATGAAAACTTTTATTGTTCGCAACAGTCTGAGTACAGGTTGAGGAAAAGCCAAGACCTTTCTTTTTCTTATTGTCAGTAGGAATGACAAGCTGCCCCCATCCTGTTGTATTGGTATTCTCGACCACTTTGATAACATCTTTGTACGAGGAAATCGAAGTTCCCCCTTCGGATTGATTGTCCTTGTGTAGCGAAGGCGTTTGGAACTGGGTTCCGATTACCCCCACCGGTTCTACATAAGTGGATGACGATAAGTTACTTACGAGCAAGGCCTGTTCTCCACAGACTGTGACGAGTTGGCCGTTCTGGACGAACTTTATCTTTTGGTGGAGGGTTGAAGTGACCGCCCCAGCCTGATGTATCCAAGGTCTTTCTAATAAACAACTGTATGTTGCCCGGATGTCCATGACCTTGAAAGTGACTTGGAAAGTGTGAGGACCAATTTATGGGAAGGTCGACTTCGCCGATAACCGTTTTTTTGGATCCATCAAATGCTTTGACGATGACCTCACTGCCTCTCGTCGGAGGTCCTTTGAATGATAATTGCATCAAAGTGGACTTTGGTATAACATTCAGGGCTGACCCTGTGTCTACCAGTAAGCTGGCTAAAGCATCGTCCTGGCAGTTGACTGTAATGTTGAGTGCCATGTTATGACGGCGACCCTCTTCAGGTAATTCCTCATCACTAAATCCCAAGTTATTGCAGGAAGTGATGTTAGAGACAATGCTATCGAACTGTCTAATTGTTATATCCTGTTCCACAAAGGCTTGCTCAAGACTTTCTGTAGAGCCTCCCTGTGCGCTTCTGAACTAAGTAACAGTGATAATACCGAGATCTTTGAAGGAGTTTGTAACAGCTGATCAACAATGTTGTATTCACTCCTTTGGATGAGCTTTAGCATCTCATCATCGTTTTTTGAAAGGTCGGGATTACTGGATTGACCGAATGGAGGATTGGGAACTTCTGTCTGAGGTTCCTTTTCTTTGCTGGGTTCTCCAACTCCTCTGTTAAAGATTCTACCGCTCCGTGTTACTCGACTGATGTCTGCAATATTCACGACGGAGGGTAATGGGATTTCCTTTCCATTCTCAATTGTAGTTGCACCGTATTTGTAAGGGATAGCCTTAGTTGATTCATACGGTAGTGGTCTCGGTAGATAGATGATTATGGGAGCCTTCTGATTTTTCTGACCATCGTAAGTAATTTCGATCCGTTCCCAGTTGGGAACTCTCGATTCGTCAAGTAGAGGGATAATGGTACAAACATCCCTAGTCCTCTGATGATCATAGATTACGACGACGTCCTCGATTTGATCAGTGAAATAGTTGACTGATCCAGAACTTGACCATGGTTGAATCTCTTTACGGTCCAACTGACTTTGAAGGGTTGCTCGCACGAGGTAACATCCTTGATTATCCACTGAGCAAACTCCACACCACTCATAGTTGTGTAGTGGCACATGGCCACGTCCGCTTTGAATACAGTGTAACCTTACTAGGTCTGTTTCCATCGACCGAACATCCTGACTTTGATATCTAGTAGGATTCCCGTTAGTGATACTAATTTGCTAGGTGTCTTCATCCATATAGATTGGAAGCCACCCGTGGTTCAACAAGTGCTGAAGTGTTTCCTGGACAAGGGCACAACCCTGATCGTCTTCGCAACCCGCTTTACAGCCCTGATAATCATGTGATACCAGGAACCCGAGCGGGACTTGTTTAGCATGTAAATCCACCAGGCTGGTATTCATCAAGCGAATATCGAAGATTTGAATCATGTTGATTTGATAATGATTCCTATCATGGTAGTCCTGGATCCATCCAAGACTCATCTGACGCTGGAGGGTCTCTTATACAAAAGAGCATCCCTGTTTATTTATCGAGCAAGTCAGACAAGAATTGTAATCATGCCGCGGAAGATTATGATATTGGCTTTGCCTTAAGTGCATCGCCACCAAGTTGACATTCATTGCACGGATGTCATGGTTTTGAATGATGTTGGAATTCGTATAAACCATGTTAACTCCACGAATTCGGTGCTTTTGGATCCATCCGAAATCCATCTGTTCCTATAGATCTGATTTCACCACAGAACATCCTCGATTGCTTTTAAAGCAGATATCACACTGGTGATAATTATGAGGTGGCACATGGTCATATCCACTCTGTCTACAATGCATCTTGACCAAGTTGGCCCTTAACAAGAGTACATCATGAATTTGATAGATGTTGTTAGACTCTCCCTCTATCAAATTGACTGTAGCCTTCTCGTGTTGAGGCAGCGGGTTCGTGAGAACATTCGGATTCATATCTTTGAAAGATAAGACCCCGCTCCTAACAAGCTTTTGCACGTCGGATTTAAAACTGAGACAATTTTCTATGTTATACCGTGGTCCTCCTTGATGGTAAGGGCAAGTCTGATCCACCTTAAACCAAAAAGGCGGATTTTCCGGTACTGTAAGAGGAGACTTAGTCAGGACATTCCCCTTGGCCAGTAGTAACGGAAATAGTTCTGCGTACGATACGGGTATATGATCAAATCCTGGTGGCCGCGTTGTACGATTGTTGTTGTATTGAGGACGAGCCTGCTGAAGAGGTTGTTGTGTCCTTTGCTGAAATTATTGCGAATGTTGTTGGCTTTGAGCAACCTGAGGTTGATATGTAGAAACAGGCGCAGGGTTGATAACAGGAGTTACAACTACTACTGGTTGGTACCGTCGCCTTTGCTTTCCGAGAGAGATATTCCCAATATCTTGCTCCTTTTTTTTTAGGGAGAGCACTACCGTATTTTTTAGTACCGCTTGTCGACCCAGTGTCTTTGACTAGACGTCCTTCTCGAACGGCTTCCTTGAGACGTACTCCCATACCGACCATTTTGGTGAAGTCGCTGGGCACACTGGCAACCATTCTATCGTAGTAAAATGAGCTCAAGGTCTTTAAGAAAATATTTGTCATCTCTTTTTCCTCAAGAGGTGGACAAATTTGAGCGGCAATTTCACGCCATCTTTGAGCGTATTCCTTAAAGGTTTCCTTGTCCTTTTGCGACATTGATCTGAGTTGATCTCTGTCTGGTGCCATGTCCAAATTGTATTTATATTGTTGGACGAAGGCAGTGCCAAGATCTCTGAAAGTGCTAATCGTAGTGCGGTTTAAACCCATGTACCATTTTAATGCGGCACTGGTTAAACTATCCTGAAAGTAGTGAATTAGTAGATCCTGGTTCTCTGTCTGAGCTGACATTCGCCGAGCGTACATCACCAAATGGCTTTGAGGGCAAGATTTACGCTTGTACTTTTCAAAATCGGGTACTTGGAACTTGTGCGGGACTTTCACATTAGGGACCAAACAAAGGTCTGCGGCATCCTTTCCAAATAAATCCTGACCGCGAATAGCTTGCAGTTCCTTCTGCATTTCCAGGAACTGCTCCTGGAATTCATCCATTCTATCGAACATACTTTCCTTTCTACTATAAGGTATCTGTGGAATCTGTCCTTCCGGGACAGTGTGCACCACTGGGGGTGGTACCGTTACTACGGCAGTGAATCTTGGCGTTTCCCGAAGTTTGTAACCTTCAGGAGTCCTCATTATGCATCTGGCATCCTCGCTTTCCCGAAGTTTGTAACCTTCATGCCCATCGGCTTTGGCTATGATTCCCCGATCTTCAGTGATCGGCGGAACATATCCTTCCGGGATATAGTTAACAGGCATGCCCCAGGGACGATCTTTCGGCATTTGATACCTAGGATCATACTTCTCTACTCTGGGAATTGAGGTGATCTCTGAGAGCACAGTTCTTTGTAGCTGAGCTTCTGCCATGGCTTGCATGTCATTACGAAGCTTTCTCATATCCTCTCTCAGAGCGCCGATCTCTTATTTCAACTCTCTGTTCTCTTCCTCGAGATCATCCATCTTTTTTTGACGATTGGTGATGCGTGTTATCCGCAAGTGTACGGATTGCGTCAGAGTAATATAAAAGATTTATCGTTCCCACAGAGACCAATGTTAATCTATCGATTACTATTGTTACGTTGTTTATCTCAGGCTAATGAATATCGGGGTAAAAGCTTTCTACTGAACGAAAATAGAAATAAATCAGATAAATACTATACTGGAATGTAATTCACATCAATCAAACAATACTCCTATCATCTAATTAGTAACACTTACGGGGCAATGTTTTCTTCTTTGAAAAAGAGTCACTTAAAAAGGATCTGCTGCGTTAGCGTGATCGGAACCAGACCTAACCTTTAATCTATACCAGCCGCTCACGCTGCACCAGTCGCTCCTTGCGTTAAAGTGATAAAGTCCTTTTTATGTAATTACCTCTAAGACTTAGTTAAAAGTGCTTTCGATTGAAAATATTTTATACCAAAGGGTTTCCGGCATATGCTCGGCCAACCGGATCCTAAATCTATAAACGCGTCCGAAAATAGTTTAAAACCTCTTTCTAATAATATAAAATTTTCCTAGTTAATCAATAAAGTGCTTCCGCTGTATTTATTGATTAAAAACTAACAAACTCTTTTCCAAAATGCCGGACCGCTTTCGATCTTACCCGATCTAGTCACAGTCATTACGTGAACAAAAGCACGGTCTTATTTACGTAATGACCGATCAATTGAAGTTCAGAAGAGTTTAATTAAAATCAAAAACTGCCCCTAAAGTATTTCTAAAGAGATGACATATGGAGTACCGTCAGAACGACGATCCTCATATCCCAGCACAAGGGATTTAGCTAGACATAGTAATTGAAAACATAACGATAAATTGAATTGCAAAGTAAAACATTTTTTAAGATAAAAACGTGCGAAGTGTGAGAGTGTATTTTGAGAGAGTGAACACAAGTGTCACGCTTAAGTTCAGTTCCAAAGGACATAAATCACACAGATAAATAAAATAATAAGATAATGGCAGAGACAGAAAATAAACGAATATAAAGCAGTGCAGGAAAGTAAATTTATATAAAGGTGATGCGGAATATAATAAAATGCGATTTATAAAAGAAACCTGCTCTAAAGCGGAGACTGAATCTGGTACAAAGCTGGAAAGTAAATTGCGGGAAAGTAAATAACTTCTAACTAAGATTGCTCCAATCTAACTAACAACTATAGCACAATAACCCCTCGATGTGACGGATTATTGCTTTATAGAATGAACTTTATGCCTAAGGTTGCAAACTAAGATTGGATGATTGAAAAGTGAAAATGCAAGGCCTATTTATAGGAAACTCGAAACTGCAACTGCCCCTAATCATTATAAAAAACGTTTTAGAAACTAATTTCTTCAGGTGTAACTGCCTTAAACGTTTCAGACCGTTTCCTCTTTATAACTATCGGCGCCCGCCGACCCCTGCTCCGCGTCCACCGAGTGTACTTTGGAAGGTGAAACGTCTTTTGTGACCGTTAGCATGTGAGTGAAGTCATTATGCAACCGGTGTCCTCCTTGGTGTCCGCTGAGTGAAACGGCTAGTGTACAGTTTACACAAGAAATCTTCATTTTAGCTCTATTTTGCTTCGTTTTCTTACTGTAAGCTCGAATCAGGCAATATATCTGAAAGTAAAACAAAATACCATAATAGCAAAGGAAAATAACAAAGAAACAACTAAAATCATGTAAAATCGGAGCCAAATATACAATGTATTTTAGTGTTATCAAATTCTCCCACACTTAAACCTTTGCTTGTCCTCAAGCAAACTCTCATAAACTGAAAAAGAAAAACAGCAAACAAACAAGTATCTAATCTGGGCTACGAACTTAAGTTTGATCAATGATACATTAGTAGGTACTAACTCATGAACCAAGGGTATCGTAATGACACTTTCCGCGATTTGCAGGCATAAGTTTCTCTCCTATACAAACCAATCCAAACTATGATATTATACTTAGGCATATCTTACTCATTCCTTTCTTACCCTTTTTCATTCAGGCGCAGTCGCATTAAGCCCGTTATCTTTCACTCGCATGGTGAACATAACCTGTGATAATCATGATCTTTTTATATTAATGATTTTATTCCTTTTTTTTTTAAGATACTTAAACATATTCTTGAATTTTTATCTTCTTCTCTTCGTTTTCTTTTGCAGGATCTTACCTATTTGCATCGGTTTGTCACTTAGCGGTGGTTAAGATGGTGCTGACTGCTGAAATAAACTACTTAAGGGTAAGTGATGAAGCATGAGATTTTAAGGCCACCGTATAATAAAAATATAGATAAGCTCCTATAATTGAGAAACTTACGGTGTAAAAACGATATCGATTTTTCAAATAGTTTTCCCAAGCCTTTGCAATTGATATTTACTTGTCCTAATAGCCCAAATTATCAAAATTAACGATGTTTCTTTTATAAAATTTTTGTTAAGGCTCAAGAATTGGAAGAATAGATAAACTAACAAAATGACTCGTAAAGCACATTTTTAAAACAAACTAAACTAAACTAGAAAACAGTAAATAAAAACAACTAAAAACAGTAAATATCTCCTCCCACACTTAAACCGAACATTGTCCTCATTGCTTCGATAAAAGTGAGAAAGGGATAGGTGAAACCTGGTACTCAATCATGTCGGCCACTGGGGCCATCTCCACCATACTCTGGACGTCTAGGACGACGGCTCCTACTGCGGTGTTGGGTAGTAGGTGACATCTCCATCTGCTCAATCCTCTCTATCAGAGATGCATTTTGATCTCTAAGTGCTTGGAAACTCTCAACAGTGGATTTTTCTGACTCCCGCATAAAATCCATCATCTCCTGCTTTTGTTGGTACATGGCATAGAATAGGTTATCACACTCTTATTCTCTGGCTTGCTGTGCTCGCCACATTTCTTTGGTGATACAAAATCCAAAGGAAGTACCTGCAGGACGGTTAGTAACAGGTGGGGTGTGTGCAGGTGATACAGGAATGGGGGAATCCTCCATATGGTCAAACTCATCATTCGTCTCGTTTCCTTCATCCTCGGGGACGTTTGGTAATAATGGACCTAAAATAGGCTCAGCTCTCAAATCATACAGCCAATTTTCTCTTTTGCGCACATCAGTGCGTCTTGAGCAAGGTAAAGCGACACTCGGGATGGCAGCATTGTGAACCATGAGGATATATCCTCCTTCCGGCCTCGTTTTGTATAAACGCATATCTCTTAGAAACTTTAAATCAATGGTGCGCGGAGGAAGTGGTTCCAATGTGGCCAACTCAGCGTCCAGGTGGAGGGGTCGTGCAATGAAGGTAATCAAGCCTCTAAATGATACGGTGTTTCCCTTTTTCTCAATTGCTCGCATATGTGAGATCATAAATGGTACAGGATTTAATTTTTTTTCTAAGTAAAGCAGCCTGCAAAAATATCAATTCCTTGGAATTCAACTTGTTAGAATTTTCACGAGCAAAAATAGTGTCAGCTAATAGAAGGCGGAATACCCGTATGGCTGGGTTGTGAATGTCGGAAGCCAAATTTCCGTCAAAGGAGTAGGTGGTCAGACCTGAGATGTCTCTCCACAGTTGGAAAGCCTTAATCGACCAATTTGTGTCTATGGGTGCCTCACAAACTGCACCATTCCCGAAATGGAATCCTAATAACTCAGCAAGTGCATCAGTGGTGTAAGTGTATTCAACGTTGAACATCCTAAACCTTACTGTGCCTACAGTGCTAGCAGTGTTTTCTCTAACAGAGTATTCCAAAGAACTCAGAAATTCGCGGGTTAGCCTTTCATAGGCAGGCTCCTTGCGAATAAAAATACTCTCTAATTTCAAGTTTCCTAACAGATAAAATATGCTAAATCTTATACCAAGGTTATACAGACAAGTATCATTAATATACCTCGTTGCAAGAATGTTGCTTGTCCGCAATCTTTCCCATTTTTCCCATTTCTTGACTTCGTCATCTCCATCTCGAAAAATGATGTTTTCTTGGTTCTCCGCTGCCATTGTTGTCGTGAAATGAAGGTTTGGTGATGGAAAAATGGGTAAGTTGGGTTTTTGTAGATTTGGGTGAAATCTATGGTTTTTATAGGGATAGTGTGTGATGGAAGGTGTAATGGTAAGGGGGAAGTTATGAAATAAGGGATTTTAATGGTTTAATGGGGTTTTATGGTGATTAAAGTCGGAATTTTTGGAGGTAGAAGATGAAGAGAGTGGAAAAAATGGTGGTTTTCTTATTCTGGCCCGTTTAAATCCCAGGACGCCTCTACGTCCGCCGAGCCTGGGTCCGCGTCCGCGGACTGTGAAAATTGGACTGGCACGGGTTTGGGCTTTGGTTGGCTGATGAATTTGCACTAAAGAATGCTCTCCTGATAAGATCACGGTCAAGGCAATGATGAATGCCAATTAAGGTGTAGCCACAATGGGAGGTAAGATGAGTTAGCTTGTTGGCTAGACCTAGGGCATAAGCTATGTGTGTAATAGTACCGCCTACATGGATGGGTCCTCTGGAAGATGAAGCATTCAAATATAGGTTATACATTAGAAAATTACCACTGGCTAATGGTCGTGACTCAACAGTTCAAAAGAGCATCAGAATCTCTTCTTCGGTAACCTGGTTCTCGGTTTCACTTCTACCAAAGAAAGTCTCGGCCAGGATCATTTGGAAATAATGGAAAGCTGGATTATGGATTTTGTTTGCTAATTGGGTGGAAGGATCAGGTCCTCCTCCACCGGTGATTTTTTTCCAGAATCCATCAAGCTCATCTTGCATAACGTTGGTTTCATGCATAAAATGGATTGCATCCGCGCCACACTGAAAACCAAGTAATCTAGCAAAATCTCTGTGGTTTAGTGCATACTCATTCCCAAATAGTCTTAATCTTATGCTTCCGCTGTTGCAACCTCTTCCACTGTAAGGTTCATAAATGAGTGAACTGAGGAACTCTAAGGTTAGATGCTTATAGGTTATATTCATAGCTTCAGAATACTCATCCCACTAGCGCTGGTGACAAAGGTACCTCACACTAGCCTTAATACCTAAAGCTGTTAGACAGTTTGGGTCAGGGTACCTAGTGGGTAAGATTGATCTCTCATAAAGGACTACATATTTCTTCCTCTGTTCTTCATTTCTAAACACAATGTGCATGTCATCATACCTCTGCATCCTGCAAAGAAAGTTAGTGTGGAATGTCTGAGATGATGTGATCTGTAACCTGTAAACATAGACATTTCATAAGTCAGTCCAGTTAGTCAAATACTAAATCTTTTTCTTATTCTCCTGAAATAAATTATATGCATAAAAAAAATAATGAAAAGAAAACCGTGGGTTGCCTCCCACGCAGAGCTTGTTTAACGTCGTTAGCTTGATGACTGAAGAACTTACGTTGTGGATGTTGCTATAGGTGGGTCTATCAGAGTGTGACCAGAGTAGTAAGTAGGGATGTCACCTCCATAGTAGGGTTTCAATCTTTGTCCATTCACTAGAAAGGGACTACATGAATGATTTGCAATTTCAAATGCTCAAGATTTCAGGACTTTGGTGACCTCATAGGGTCCAGTCCATCTTGAGCGTAACTTACCTGGAAATAATCGTAACCTAGAATTAAAAAGAAGTACAGGATCGCCTACGTTGAACTCTTTTTTGGCAATCCTTTTGTCGTGCCATGCTCTGGTTCTTTCTTTATATATTACAGCATTTGCATAAGCGTTTCGGCGTAACTCTTCTAATTTGTGAATATCTAGAATGCGTTTATATCCAGCTGATAAGTAATCCATATTAAGAGCTTTTATGGCCCAGTAGGCCTTATGTTCAAGCTCAAAGGGTAAATGGCAAGATTTTCCGTAGACTAATTGATATGGGGTTGTTCCTATAGGGGTTTTAAAAGCGGCTCTATAAGCCCACAAGGCGTCTTGTAGTCTTAAAGACCAATCTTTTCTAGAAATTGATACTGTTTTTTCTAAGATTTTTTTTATTTCCCTATTTGATACTTCTACTTGTCCACTAGTCTGCGGGTGATAAGGTGTGGCTACCCGGTGTTTGACTCCGTATTTCTTTAAAAGGTTCTCAAATATCCTAGATATGAAGTGTGATCCCCCATCGCTTATTACTAATCGAGGTACTTCAAACCTAGGGAATATATAGTTTTTAAACATTTTAATGACTACATGAGTATTGTTGGTGGGTGAAGCTAAAGCTTCAATCCATTTGGATACATAATCAACAGCTACTAGGATATACTTGTTTCCCATCGAAGATGGAAAAGGTCCCATAAAATCTATACCCCAGATATCAAAGAGTTCTACCTCCTGAATATTTCTCAGAGACATTTCATCTCTTCTTGAGACGTTCCCAGTGCGTTGACATTTGTCACATCTTACAATGTGGGCATGAACATCGCGCCATAAAGTTGGACAGAAAAGACCTGCTTGAAGTATTTTAGCGCATGTTTTGGATGAACCTAAATGGCCATCGTATGGTGAAGAGTGACAATGTTTAATTATAGTTTCTACTTCTTCTTCAGGGGCACAGCGACGGAAAATACCATCTGCGCCTCTTTTGAATAGAAGGGGTTCGTCCCAATAGAAGTGTTTCACGTCATGAAAGAACTTCTTCTTCTGTTGGTAATTTAGATCAGGGGGTATGATATCAGCTGCTAGATAATTAACAAAGTCCACGTACCAAGGTACGGTTGTTACGGTGAGAGTTTTTTCAACGGAACCAGGGTTAGGATCATTATCATGGACTGTTCGAACTGCTCCTACTAATTTATCATATGTGAAATCATCATTGATAGGAACAAGATCTGGTTTTAGATATTCAAGCCTCGAATGGTGGTCAGCGACCACATTTTCGGTGCCTTTCTTATCTCGGATCTCCAAATCAAATTCTTGAAGTAAAAGGATCCAGCGTAGTAATCTAGGCTTAGCATCCTTTTTACTTATGAGATATCGTATCGCAACATGATCAGTGTAAACTATGATTTTTTCTCCTACTAAATAAGATCGGAATTTGTCGATTACAAAGACTACTACCAGGAGTTCCTTCTCGGTTGTGGCATAATTAAGCTGAGCCGCATCTAAAGTTCTACTGGCGTAGTAAATTACATGGAGTTTCTTATCCTTCTTTTGTCCTAAAATAGCACCAATAGCGCAATCGCTAGCATCGCACATAATTTCAAAAGGTTGGTTCCAATCCGGAGGTTGAATTATGGGTGCAGAAATCAGTGCTTGTTTTAAGTATTTAAAGGCTTCAAGACATTTATCATCGAATTTGAATTCGGCATCTTTCATAAGTAAATTGGTTAATGGTTTAGTTATTTTGGAGAAGTCTTTAATGAAGCGTCGGTAGAAACCGGCGTGTCCAAGAAAACTTCGGATTTCTCTAATGGTTTTGGGTGGTTGAAGGTTTTCTATTACTTCTATTTTAGCTTTATCAACCTCAATGCCTCTTTCGGATACTATGTGTCCTAGTACTATGCCTTCAGTAACCATAAAATGGCATTTTTCCCAGTTTAGAACAAGGTTGACTTCTACGCACCTTTCCAGGATTTTCTCAAGGTTTGTAAAACAGTTTTTAAAACTGGATCCACATACCGAGAAATCGTCCATAAATACTTCCATGATCTCATCAAGGAAATCTGCAAAGATTGGCATCATACAGCGTTGGAAGGTAGCTGGGGCATTGCATAGTCCAAATGGCATTCGTCTGTAAGCAAATGTTCCATAGGGACATGTAAAGGTTGTTTTCTCCTGATCATCAGGATGAATAGGTATTTGGAAAAATCCAGAGTACCCATCTAAATAGAAAAAGTAAGAATGCCTGGCTAAAGGTTCGAGCATTTGGTCAATGAATGGAAATGGGAAGTGATATTTCCTAGTAGCCTTATTAAGCTTTCTGTAATCAATACACATCCGCCAACCATTTTCTATACGTTTTGGTATTTGTTCTCCTTTTTCGTTTTGTACAACGGTGACACCTCCTTTCTTGGGTACCACATGTACGGGGCTTACCCATTTACTATCTGAAATTTGGTATATTATTCCAGCCTCTAACAACTTTAACACTTCCTTTTTTACTACGTCACTCATTATAGGATTTATCCTTCGTTGATGTTCTCTAGAGGGTTTTGCATCTTCCTCCAGCATAATTCGGTGCATACACACGGAAGGACTTATTCCTTTGAGATCGAAAATTTTATAACCTAGAGCTGAGTGATATTTTCTTAAAACATCTAAGAGTTGATTGGTCTCAGGACCATCTAACGTGGCACTGACTATGACTGGGCGGTTTAATTCTTCGTCCAATAACTCATATCTTAAATTCTTAGATAGCTCCTTAAGCTCTATTGATGGTTTTTTCGGACATGGCATATGACCTGGGGTAAGTGCCAAGCATTCGTAAAGACTGTTATCAATGTAAGGTTCAGATAATCGTTCAAATCTGTCGCCCTCCATAATGGGGATCGAAGGTAGTTTGATGATTTCCACTGGATCTTCTTTATCTAATTCTCTTATGCATTCATCAATTATATCAATGACATAACATGAGTCATCTATGGCTGGTGCATTTAAAAATTGGGATAGTATAAATTCTACTTTTTCATTACCTACTTCAAATGTCATTTTTCCTTTCTTGACATCTATTATAGCTCTAGTTGTTGATAAGAAGGGTCTACCTAAAAGGATTGGGATCTCATCGTCTTCTTTAATGTCCATTACGACGAAATCTGTAGGAATATAAAGTTAACCAAGTTTAACTAGGACGTCCTCCAAAATGCCAATTGGATACTTCACTGATCTGTCGGCTAATTGGAGAGACATTCTAGTCGGTTGCATTTCTTCTAGGTTTAACCTTTTATAAACGGCTAAAGGCATTAAACTTACACTTGCTCCTAAGTCCAGAAGTGCTTTATCAATAACTTGGTTTCCCAAAACACAAGGTATAGAAAAACTTCCTGGATCTTTCTCTTTCTTAGCAAGCTTATTCTCAGCAATTGAATTACATTCTATAGGTTTAGGATCATCTAATCTTCGTTTATTGCTTAGAATGTCTTTAAGGAATTTGGCATAAGATGGTATTTGGGTAATAGCTTCTGTGAACGGAATCTCTACGTGGAGTTTCTCAATTACTTTTATGAATTGCTTATATTGATTATCCAATTTGGTTTGTTTAAGTCTTTGTGGGTAGGGAATCAGAGGTTTGTAAGGAGGAAGTGGTACATAAACTTTTTCATTCTCTTCTTTTTCCTTCTCCTTAACTTCCGCATCCTTAGATTTTTTAGGTTCCAGTGATTCCTCAATTTCTTTCTCAGGGGTGGTCACAACTTCTTTCCTATGAGGTCTGGATCGTTTAACCTATGGTTTATAGGTCCATCGTAAGTGGTCCCACTCCTTAGAGCGATAGCATTTGCATGCCCTTTAGGGTTAGGTTGAGGTTGTCCAGGGAATTGTCCTCCTGGTGTGGCATGAGTAGATTGATGTTGTGCTACTTGAGAGATTTGGGTTTCAAGCATTTTGTTATGGGTGATTACAGAATCGATTTTAGTACCCAACTAAGTAATTAGTCCATTCATATGAATGTTTTGGTTCATGAAATCTTTGTTCTGCTGTAATTGAGCTTAGATGAATTCGTCCATCTTTTTCTCAAGGTTTGACTTTTGAGGAGCATATGGTGTAGATTGGTTGGGTCTTTGAGTTTGGAAATCGGTTGGTCTTTGGGGTGTTGAATTTTGAGTAGGGTTATTGTTCTTATAGGAAACATTTGGGTGATTCTTCCAACCAGGGTTGTATGTGTTTGAATAAGGGTTTCCTTGGGCGTAATTAACCTGATCTGTGGTACTCTCGACTAAAAGGTTGCATTCAGCTACAGTATGTCCTGAGGTTTCACAAATTTCACATCCGGGTTGCATAGCTGCTATGGTTGCGGTGGGATTGATAGTCAGGTTTTCTACCTTTTGGGCTATAGCATCCATCTTTGCGTTCATATGGTCAAGATAACTCACTTCATACACACCTCCTTTGGACTTTTTCTTCTCCACCGGTGCTCATTCGGTCCCCCATTGGAAATGGTTTTGTGCCATATCCTCAATGAGAGTGCTAGCCTCGGGGTAGGGTTTGTTCATTAGAGCGCCACCAGCGGCAGAGTCTATGGTCATCTTTGTGTTGTACATGAGTCCAATATAAAAGGTATGGATTATAAGCCATTGTTCTAAGCCATGATGTGGACATGCTCTTAATAGTTCTTTGTATCTTTCCCAAGCGTCGAAAAGTGATTCTCCCTCGCTTTGGGTAAATCGGGTTATTTGGTTTCGTAAGACAACAGTTTTACTCGGTGGAAAGTATCTAGCGAGGAATACTTTCTTTAGGTCATTCCAAGTGGTTATAGAGTTGGCTGGAAGGGAATCTAACCATGATCGGGCTCTATCTCTGAGGGAAAATGGGAATAGTCTTAGACGTATTGCCTCAGGAGGAGCTCCGTTCTCTTTTAAGGTATCGGCTAGTTGAATAAAGACTTTAAGATGTTGGTTCAGGTTTTCCGTAGGAAGACCTGTGAATTGGTTTTGTTGCACTAATTGTAGCAGAGATGGTTTCAATTTGAAGTTATTGGCTGGTATAGCTGGGTTAACTATACTAGAATGAGGTTCTTCGTTAGAGGGTAGGGCGAAATCCTTAAGAGGTTTAGCGTTTTCTTCGTCTACCATTGCTCTTTTGAGTTTTAGAAGTAAAAGACAAGCTCGGGCGTAACGTTCAGGTTCTTCTAATGGATCAACTAAGTTTTCGGTACTGCGAGTTCTTCGCATTTACCAGCTAAGGGATGCCTTAGTCTAGACGGTGTAACAACAGGGTACGAAATTTTGACGTAATTGGTCCCCGGCAACGGCGCCAAAAACTTGATGTGTGTTATCCGCAAGTGTATGGATTGCGTCAGAGTAATATAAAAGATTTATCGTTCCCACAGAGACCAATGTCAATCTATCGATTACTATTGTTACATTGTTTATCTAAGTAAGGCTAAATAGAAAATAGAAATAAATCAGATAAATACTATACTGAACGAAAATAGAAATAAATCAGATAAATACTATACTGGAATGTAATTCACATCAATCAAACAATACTCCTATCATCTAATTAGTAACACTTACGGGGCAATGTTTTTTCTTTGAAAAAGAGTTAATTAAAAAGGATCTGCCACGTTAGCGTGATCGGAACCAGACCTAATCTTTAATCTATACCAGCCGCTCACGCTGCACCGGTCGCTCCTTGCGTTAAAGTGATAAAGTCCTTTTTTATGTAATTACCTCTAAGACTTAGGTAAAAAGTGCTTTCGATTGAAAATATTTTATACCAAAGGGTTTCCGGCATATGCTCGGCCAACCGGATCTTAAATCTATAAACGCGTCCGAAAATAGTTTAAAACCTCTTTCTAATAATATAAAATTTTCCTAGTTAATCAATAAAGTGCTTCCGCTGTATTTATTGATTAAAAACTAACAAACTCTTTTCCAAAATGCCGGACGGCTTTCGATCTTACCCGATCTAGTCACAGTCATTACGTGAACAAAAGCACGGTCTCATTTACGTAATGACCGATCAATTGAAGTTCAGAAGAGTTTAATTAAAATCAAAAACAGCCCCTAAAGTATTTCTAAAGAGATGACATATGGAGTACCGTCAGAACGACGATCCTCACATCCCAGCACAAGGGATTTAGCTAGACATAGTAATTGAAAACATAACGATAAATTGAATTGCAAAGTAAAACATTTTTTAAGATAAAAACGTGCGAAGTGTGAGAGTGTATTTTGAGAGAGCGAACACAAGTGTCACGCTTAAGTTCAATTCCAAAGGACACAAATCACACAGATAAATAAAATAATAAGGTAATGGCAGAGACAGAAAATAAACGAATATAAAGCAGTGCAGGAAAGTAAATTTATATAAAGGTGATGCGGAATATAATAAAATATGATTTATAAAAGAAACCTGCTCCAAAGCGGAGACTGAATCTGGTACAAAGCTGGAAAGTAAATAACTTCTAACTAATATTGCTCCAATCTAATTAACAACTATAGCACAATAACCCCTCGATGTGACGGATTATTGCTTTATAGAATGAACTTTATGCCTAAGGTTGCAAACTAAGATTGGATGATTGAAAAGTGAAAATGAAAGGCCTATTTATAGGAAACTCGAAACTGCAACTGCCCCTAATCATTATGAAAAACGTTTTAGAAACTAATTTCTTCAGGTGTAACTGCCTTGAACGTTTCAGACTGTTTCCTCTTTATAACTGTCGGCGCCCGCCGACCCTTGCTCCGCGTCCGCCGAGTGTACTTTGGAAGGTGAAACATCTTTTGTGAGCGTTAGCGTGTGAGTGAAGTCATTATGCAACCGGTGTCCTCCTTGGCGTCCGCTGAGTGAAACGGCTAGTGTACAGTTTACACAAGAAATCTTCATTTTAGCTCTGTTTTGCTTCGTTTTCTTACTGTAAGCTCGAATCAGGCAATATATCTGAAAGTAAAACAAAATACCATAATAGTAAAGGAAAATAACAAATAAATAACTAAAATCATATAAAATCGGAGCCAAATATAAAGTGTATTTTAGTGTTATCAATTGGCCCGAGTATTGTACGAATGAGACATTTTGACTCTAGAACCGAGACACAAACGTGAGATTCGTAGGTAAGAAGAATACGTGACGTTAGAATGATGAATGCAATGATTATATTAATTGTTTTTTTTTTGTTTAATCAAAATAAACTTCGACAATTAGATTGCAAATATCAAACGGTGGGGACACCCCCATTTTATTGAATTCAAAGGATTGCGGAAATGGAAATACTGTAAATTACAAGGTGCGGAAATAGAAACCTAAGCTAATGGGTCCCGAGTCCTCTCTGAGGAGAACTCAGGTGCTGATTCTGGTACTTTCCTTTTCTTGGACCGGGGCTCTTGGGCCATTGTCGAGTTGTCATTCCTTTGCCAAGTGAAAGGAGCGAGCAAATTCCTTTGGTCATCCTGATTTTCTACAGCATGTTGCTCTAAAATCTCAATTAGAGCATCCTTATCTTTTAGCAGTTGCTGTATTTTGGTACACTCCACATTGAGAATGCAGTACTTGTTCTTCCAAGACCTCCTCTCCTGTTGAACTTTGTTGAGAGTAACCTAAAGTTTTTCCGTTTCAGTCATGAAGTACATGACAGATTCCCTTGGTGGAAGAACTCTGTGACGAGGATAAGGCATCTTTAGCTTGAGAGCTCTAGTTTGTACCCAGTGGAGATAAGGCTCCACCGAGGCACAGTCCGGTTTTCCTAGCTAGAGACTCCCATACTTTCTTATGAACATGTTTCCAAACGTGCACTATTTCCATCTTTAGTGCCCAGTCATTTTCTCCTTCCTTGAAGAAAAGACCTTCCAGATAAGCATTACGCGGGACATGCCTCATCGGGTATCCAAATTGACGACGAACTAAAACTGGATGGTAATTGATTCCTCCCTTAGTTCCTATGAGGGGTACGTTAGGGAAGTTTCCACAACGGTCAATGATCCTGATCTCGTGATAAATCATATTGTACCAATCTATATCAGAGTTGGTAAGAGACATGATTTTCTGCGACCAACGTAAGGCACTCTTATGATCCCAAAAAGCGGCAGAATTAGGCAAATGGGAGATAAACCACTTATATAGCAGGGGTACACAACACGTGATCATTCCTCCGCTGTATAAATTCCTTAAGTGTACAGAATGATACGCATCTGTGGGCAAGGTTGGTACGGCGTTTCCAATGAGAAAAACCTTAAGGGCGTTGATATCGACGAAGTTATCAATGTTGGGAAACAGAAATAACCGTAGGTGAGTAAAACAAAGATGCTTTCAAAAGTAATCACGTTCCCTATACTAGCAAAGTACAGGGCCTTCTTTACCAGAAATGTGGCTGGTAAACCTGGGATTCCTCCCTTGGTGGTCATGTGAGTCTTGATTTCTGACTCATCCAAATAGATTGCTCTTGCAATGATTTGATCCTTTGGAATTTCTTCCAGTCCAGAAAAGGGAGCTTGATCAGTAATGGGTAGATCAATCAGATGAGAATACTCCTCCAGCGTTGGTGCGAGCTGGTAATTCGGGAATGTGAAAAAGTGATAGACTGGATCGTAAAACTGAATGAGTGCCTCCAGGATTCCCTCAATTACATGGACCCTTAACAGAGGTAGCAGACCTCCGTACTTGGCTCTGAAGGCATCAGGGTTAGTGATCAGCCTTGCTAATCCTCTCAAATCCTCTAGTTTTGGAATCTTGAAGGTATACTTGTGAGTTTTTCTTCTACCGAAATCCATGAGTGCAATCCTTTTCTCTCTGACATTTGCAATCATTGTTTTAGTTTAATTTGAAAAAGAGAGACTAGAAGAGAAAAATTTTCTTTGCTTAATGTTTTTAAAATGAATGCATGAATGCAGCACACAAAAACATAGAAAAAACATGGGGTCAAATGATCGGTGTCATGAAGTCAAGGCTCTACCCATCCCAAAGGTTTATACTAGTGATTTTTGTACCTGTCTCTAAAAATCATTGATTCTTGTCGAGATAACATCAGCGGGCCAAGAACTGTGCTAGGTGATGTATTTTGAAGAATCTCAAAAGAGGGTAGTATCGCGTGACAACAATTTCTGATAGCTTCCGCACTACTGAAAGAGGTTTTTCCTAGGTATATACTCAATCTTTCCATATGCGGCATCACACGCATTCCCATTAGTAGAAAAATAAACACAGCTATCAATTAGGAAAAGTAGTATATATATTTGTCCTAATGTCATAGACTTTTTAAGAGCTATGAATCCTATGATCCTAACAGAAAATGGCTCCCCGGCGGAGTCGCCATTCTGTGGTTCCTTCCCAACTTAAAGGTTTTTGACCTAAGATCCTAGTGAGGGCCGATCCTAGAAATAATGACATTCCCCGATGGAACTGTCATTCGGTGATACCTTGTGAACCCAAGGACTCGTCCTAAGAGAAGGTTTCATCCAGAGAGATAAGAGAGAGACAAGATTCCTTTGTTTGGCCTCATGGTGGGCGCAATTTTTCTGTAGCGAGCGATTTTGGACGTGGTTCTTAAGCACTGTCACTCTGGGGCACTACAGGTCGATTCATTTTTTATCCTAGTGAAGCTGATGAAGGAAGGGAAATAGATGTCTCCAACTAACCCTGCTTGCAAACTGAGGTTAAACAGTCAAAATTGTTGGTTTACAGATGCGGTTTTAGTTCGTGGACCTCTCTCTGCTTATTTTGTTCAAAACGAAATACCGGGATTGTTCATGGGGAATTTGTTGGGATCCTGCGCCAGATTGGATGGAGGTAGGGGACTTTGGGGTTTTTTGATTAGTGTGCTCGCTAAGATTCTTTTTCAATCTTATGTCTACGTATTCCCGGGATAGGGAAATCAGAGCGATCGTAGTTCCTCCTATTCTATGAGAGGAAATGGTGTTTTGGTGTCTTGCTCAAAGCTCAAGACATGAAGCTAAAGGTGGTTTATATCTTGTTCAAAGCCCAAGATGTGAAGCTGAAGGATCTATTTGTATCTTGTTCGAAGCCCAAGATGTGAAGCTAAAGGATTTTGACTTTAGAGAGAATTTGTCATCTCTAAAGGGGATATTCGGTCTGTTTGTCACAAATGTTGGGTGACTGATTATAAAGGAGAATTACTTTAACTGGGATATATGAGTCCAGCAATGCCATAATTTCTTTTATAGGGGATTTTTAACCTGAAGAGGAAGACTTTAACTCAGTGTAGAGCTATACCATCTTTCCTTAGGAATTTCTCATGCTAAAAGAAGGACAATTGCATGGATGTAAATAATCCAGACGCTTGCCGCTTACAGCAATTAGATGGGGAAAAGGAGTTGTTGATGTTTGTATACTGTGAATAAGGCACAACTTTTGATGCTAAAAGGTTGATTGGCTCAACTGGGGTTTCCTTATACAAAGCCTAAGATGAGGCTATTGACCCAACAAGAGGATGCTTTTGTGTCTCGTCCGAAGCCCGAGATAGAGGCTAAAAGGGTTGACTCAACAAGAGAGTGTTTTTATATGTGTCTTGTACGAAGCCCAAGACGGAGGCTAAAAGGGTTTGACTCAACAAGAGAGTCTTTTATACTCACCAAGAGAGTGATTTGTATCTCGTACGAAGCCCGAGATGGAGGCTAAAGGTGATCGACTCAACAAGAGAGTCTTTTTATACTCAACAAGAGAGTGTTTTGTATCTCATACAAAGCCCGAGATAAAGGCTAAAAATGTTTGACTCAACAAGAGAGTCTTTTATACTCAACAAGAGAGTGATTTTTTATCTCGTACGAAGCCCGAGATGGAGGCTGCAAAGGTTTGACTCAACAAGAGAGTCTTTTATACTCAACAAGAGAGTGTTTTTGTATCTCGTACAAAGCCCGAGATGAAGGCTGCAAAGGTTAACTCTGTTGGGGAGAATCATTGTACAAAGTCCAAGAGGAGGCTATGGTTACTGTTTCAGTTGAGTGACAGGTACAGGATGTTGGTTAAAAGAGAAAATTAGTTCTTATATGGGTAATGTTGTACTCATGGATTTGATCTGAGGACCGGGATTATTTCATGTTTTTTAAGGAAACGGGGAATCCGAAGGGTATTGAGACTGCTCAAGTCTAAGGGTGTTTTTTCTTATTTTTGAATGGAACTTAAGAATGTCTTCGAGACTCAAGGAGATTAGACTGTCCAAGTCTAGAGTTTTATCTTTTATACTATGCTTAAGAGAGATCAAGAGACAGTATGTTAGCCGTAGGAAGATCTAGACTCTTTGAAAGACTGTTCTATCAAGATGACTAATTTCTGTTCCTATACCTTTAAGAGGTCGTCGGGACAATTTGTACGAAGTTGAAGAGGAGGCGAGAAAACCTTTTAAGAAGCCAAAGGGACAATTTGTACGAAGCCCAAGAGGAGGCTATCTTCCCGGAGGAAGAATCATTATACGAAGCCTAAGAGGAGGCTCTGAAAACTTCTAAGAAGCCGATGGGTCCTTGTACAACGCCCAAGAGGAGGCGGGGATGCTTTTGGGAAGCCTGTGGGTCCTTGCACTAAGCCTAAGAGGAGGCTGATGAACAGTTCCAGAAGGGGTTTCACTTGGAACATTGGCCTTCTGTATATAAACTGTTCAAGGGGGGAGATTTCTTAGATCTAGTTATCTAAAATTGTTGTAAAAGAAAATTCTCATGGTTTAGGTTATGTTGAAATATCCGGGAGAACGTCGGATGTAAGGAGACGAGGTTTTGTCTAGTTCTAGACGTAGTTGCCGGGGAAACTCTAAATATCTATACTAGTATTACACAGTCGATATGAGTTTATGAAAGAAGACTTATAGTGAAACAGCCCCACAATACAGTTATATACATATGAAAGCGGTAAATGAAAGCAGGTAAACACTTACTCAGTTGTAGAGCTTCCATACTGTATTGTTAGTCGTTCAACAAAGAAATTGAAACTAACAGTATGTTACAAATTCAAAGGAGAAAGTGCTTTTGAAAGGAAAATTGGGGCTTACAGCTCAAGGAGAGGCCCAGGGTTTAATCAGTGATCGCACTGTCGTTTTGTACAGGGACTTATACAAGTGACTGAGGTCCAAGAAATGTTTTCTGTACAAGGGGGATGGGTCTTACACTCTCTCAAGAGGCCCAAAATGATTGAAAGTGAACAAAGATGGGTCTTATAGCTCAAGGAGAAGCCCAGGGTTTATTTTGAAAAGGGCGACGATCGCGCCAAGGTTTTGAAAACACCGTGGGTCTTATACAACGACTGAGGCCCAAAAGTTTTTGGTTTCAAAAGGGGATTGGGTCTTACACTCTATTAGAGGCCCAAAATGGTTTTGAATGGGTCTTATAGCCCGATGAGAGACCCATATGGTTTGTTTTAAACGGGCGATGATCGCACCGAACTTTTGAAATACAATGGGACTTATACAACATTTGAGGCCCAAAATAGGTTTTTATTTACAAAGGATTGGGTCTTACACTCTATTAGAGGCCCATGAGTGTTCGAAAAAGTTTGTTAGGGTGAAAATCAATAAAACCCTAATTTCATCATTTTTTAATATAATTATTCAAAGAAAATTAATACCAATGATAAAAATTCCAGTTAAGTTTGAATAAATAACTTGTGATGTTGGTTTTAGGTTTGAAAAATGAGGCTTTCATCACAAGATGAATTAAAACCTACTTGGTTTTGATTTTCCAAAATGGATATTTATTTTTAAAAGGTTTAAAAACAAATAAAAGACATTTATTCACAAAAATACTAATTATATTAAATAAATAATATAAATCTAATTTTTTTGGGGAATAAAATATTTCAACATTTTTGTGATTTTTTGCAAAAAGAACCAATAAAAAATAATTAAAATTGAGGGAGTTATTAATTTTTCAATCTATTAAAAATAATATGGAAAGTAACAAAATGTGGGAAAAATAGCAAAAAGAGCATCTGGGGCGAGGGGGATTCGAACCCCAGACCTCTTGTGTATAGGGTGCGCGCCTTACCACTGGGGTGGTGATACATCCGTTGATTGAAACACAACCATAAATATACAAGGCTTGCCTTGCTTTTGGCCTGGCCCAAGGCAAGGCAAGGCAAGTTTTGACAAGAAACGGGAAGGTCCATAACTTTCTCATTTCTCCATGGTTGGGGACAAAATTTATATGCATCTGGCCTAGAATTTCACAAGGAATCCAATGGTGGTGGTATTTTTTTCAGATCATGATCCCTCCTCAAAATCCGATAGTGGTTTTGAAATAGACCATATTTTGCATTTTCTGTGCTACATCTTGGTACAGGTATGAATTACATGATAAATTGATGCAAACACAACACATATGACATGTAGAAGAAATGCATGATCAGTGGACTTCAAAGCAATGCATATTTTGGAAAGTTCAAGTCATGATGCTTACCTCTTTTTGAGCTTTTGGAGTTTTTTGTGCAATCTGCCAAGTTTCTTGTTTCAGAAATGGTTTGATGCTTTGGACACTCTCAAATGATCCCTTAGAACCTTTTAAGATGACTGGAATCAGCTGGAACCTGCAAAAACAAAAACTGGCCCTTTCTTGCAAAAGGGGTTAAAATGGCCAAAATAGCAACTCTCTCAAATGGTGTTCCAGATGTTGGGAGCCATTTGGGACAGTTCAAGGATGATATTTTGAGTGTGTTTGATGTTTTATCTGGTTTGGAAAGTGACTGAATCAAGACATGGCTTGAAAAATGAAAAAAAAAGCCTATTTTGAGGTTTTGAGAGGTGACTTTGAGATTTAAGGATTACAGGTCACTTGTGTGAGTTTGGACAACTTAGATATGACATATTGGATGTGTTTGGATCATGAGCTGTGATGGAAATGCTCTCTAACTCAAAAACTCAGAGTTACCTTGCTAAAGAAGGTATTTTTGCCTAAAGAAAGTGATTTTGAGGAAAGCATCTGTTTGATGGCTTTGGTGTACTTAAACTGAGCACAAATGAGCTCTATTTATAGTAGAGCAAGTTTGTTTTGGGATCAATAGTGAATGGCAACTGCAGTAGAGGTTTGGCCAATGTTGATCAATAGGAATCCAAGTCTCCTCTAGCCATTGACTAGAGGTTAGAGCACAGAGTTGTGGTTCCCTAATTGTTGGATGAATCTTGATTGAATTCAGATGGAGGAAGCTTAGTTCATGCCACCTCTAAGCATCCATTAAATGCTCTAATCCAAAATTGGAGTCTTGTCCCTCTTTTAGGGATTTCTAGGTTTGGCATGCTACTTCTTGTTCCAAAGACTTTGGAGGCTTGGATCAGTGTTTGTTCCCTTTAGATTTGATCCTCAGATGTGTCCATAGTGATGACAAGGCTTGGAATTATCTGATTTTGCCAAATCGAGCAAAAGTGCAAAATTCTGCCTAGCCTTGGCAGTTTTCAGCAAGGCATATTGCCATTGTCATATCTCATGGCTCAAGTGGAATTTGATGGAGTTCTTGGCCATTTTGGAAAGCCCTCATATGATACAATAACTGTTTGATCATAATTGGTTTTGATACTTTTTGGATCCAAGTGAAAAATGCCCCTACATTTGGAAAAAAGTGAAGGCAGAATCTGACTTAGTGAAAATTTCACTAAGTGTTGGAAAAAAGTGACATTTTCACTTTTCTTGATTTTGATCATTCCATAACTTGAAATCCATGGGGAGTTGGAATGAGTGGTAGTTGAAGCTTTTGTAGAGGGCCATTAGAGCTACAAATCTAGCTTTGGATGGGAAAAAATGGCCTTGTGGTTTAGGAGTTATGATCCTCCAAAGTTGGTACCTTAGCCACTTTGTTCCATAACTTAGAAAATTTTCCAAGTTTTTTATGGTTACCCCTTTTACAAGTTATCCCACTTTTATTGATTTTTCTTGATGAATGATGATTCCAATTATACATTAACATCATTTTGGGGTCAAAGAACCATAATTGTGAAAAATCTCAAAAAGTCAAAGTTTGACTTTTGTGCACAGTTAACTCTTTGTCAGATGAATCCCAAACTGTGCGATCCTCTATGAAATCAAGTCCTTGACCTAAATCAAACTTGATGGATTGATTTCATAGGTGTTATAGGGTGTATTGAATCATGTCTTAGGGTTTGGGAGCATGTCCTGGTCAAAAGTCAAAGATACAGTTGACTTTTTCCGCGAAACCCTAACTATGGTTCTGATGAAATTGAAACTTGTTGCTCAAGCTTCTTGGATCAATCCATTGTTGCAAATGGATCAATGTGATGTATTTGAGACCCTCAAATCCCCTCTTGAGGTCTTGGCTCATGTTTTGTCCCAAAAGTCAACTTAGGGGTGAATTAGGTCAAGAAACCCTAATTCCTGATTTTTTTTATGAATGCATCCCCTGAGGATAAATTTACTTGATGATTGGGTTCATGAGATCTCTTGGAGCATCATAGGTTATGCTTTGAAGCATTGGCTCATGCCCAGAGGAAATTTTCCATCTGGAGGCCCTGGTCGACCAAACCCTAATTTGGTGACACTGGCGATCTTAAGGCTTGATCCACCTAGAAGGGAGAAGCCTTGTACTTAATCCTTGAAGTGGGAGTCCTCTTGATCCTTTGTGGATGTTTGAGAGGCTAGACAAGTTGAAGATCATGTCATTTCTTTATTGATCCTTTGTCTAAGAGCTCTGAGAGGGCTTGAAACCCTAAGTCTGATTGCAGTGGATGCTCACCCATCTTTGGGGAGACTAATGGTTATCCATATTGTGATGATGATTTGCACAATGATGGGAAATCTTAGTGGTCAAAATTTGGGGTATGACACTAGGAACTTTAGCGGAAACCCTAGCAAAACTCCTTTTTTCTTAAGACCAATTTTCACTTCAGATGCGCTCAAATAAAGAGCGGCGACAATTTCTTCTTCTTTAGGGATGTCCACAGTGGTATGGAACGGCACTTTGTCCTTGATTGGAATATTCAACAGATAAGAGAACTCTTCCAACATAGGAGTCAGTTGGTAATCCACAAAAGTGAAGCATCTGAGCGGGGGGTCATAGAACTGTAATAAGGTGTGAATAGCCCAGCGCTCATCTTCAGTAATACGTCGAACCAAATACCAAATCCACCTATACTTATCTAAGAAAACTGCTTTGTTCTCTGGAGTAGACTTATTCATCAAACTGCGTAGCATATCCACTTCTGGCTTTGGAAAACTGTAAGTGATGTTATCTCTCTTGACTGGCTCCATGCCCATCAACTAGAATCAAAGATGAAAAATGAGCCTTGGGAATGAATAACATGAAAATTAAGACATGAATATGATGATGTCATGGGATGCAGGCATGAGATCAAGGTTGCCAAAAGTGTCTGCTGGATCGGGTGCGATAAGTGTCTATGTTGAACTGTTCCATTAATAAAAAACCAACTATCTCCAAAGAACCGGGTAGGTGCAAGGTCAAAGTTACCTGCAAACCTGTAAACTCCCTTCCCCTCACATGTGGTTCCTAGAAAGCGGGCTTCTCAGTTTCGGATTCTTGATTTGAGAAACAATAGTACATTCATCCCTCGGGGTACAATACTATCGCTAAACAAAGAGGTCGTCCACTGATTTCCCAAAAAGAAACAAGGTAATCCTATAGCAAGCATTTAGCATTGGGTCCTCGGATCAAGAAGTGTAATGGATTTGCCATTTCTGGTATGCCATTATCACATCTCGGGAGGAGTGCCGCAACTGAGTCCTCGGGAATGGTCATCAGAGTCGACAATCCTCCTCGGACCACCTAGCCACCATATACGCATGTAATGACTAAGCAACCTCAGAAAGATCTCATTTGGTTTGTGAGCTCAGGTCAGCACACGTGTCACACGCCACACGTACCCACCAGAGTCCACGCTAAAGTCTAAGTATGTACTCAAGCCTTGGTAATGGGCTTTTCACTCAGAATTCCCATCCCACCAAACAGAAAACACCAGCATCGCAATCCAGTATACACATATGGCAATAATGATGAATGCTATAAGTAAAATGCAATAAAGCAGTAAATAAAATGCGATAAAGCAGATACATAAAACATATAAAGCGTACAGATTAAACACCCAAAAAGTAATAAAAAATAAGCACTAGGATTGACTCGCAAAAGGGATGGACCAGCAAGAGGTCAACCAGTCACCAGCAGAGTCGCCAGCTGTCGCTCCCGGGATTTTCATCTAAGTACAAACGCGAAAGTGGCGCAGAAACAGAGTCGCCAGCAATGTGTATTTATCCCAAGAGAGGGAAAGGAAACACTGCGTAAACCTGAGGGGAGGAAAAAGCATGGTCTAGCGACCAAGAGAAATGGGTAAGGGAGTCGGTTACGCGAAGGGAATGTGTAAGCACCCCCGCGCGTCCATCGTACTCGATGGGATCCACGCTTGTCTCGATCAAAGGGTGTCGTCATCTGGAGCTCCGCTGCTACTGGAAAGGAGAAGAAACGGGAACGGAAAAGAACGAAGAACGAAGAAGAAAAGAAAAAGAAGTGACTCGATAGGACATTGCTCGTTCTATGCCTACGTATTCCCTCGTGCAATGGGAAAGTCAGAGTCAACGTAGTTCGAACATGAACTAAGGGGGGAGGTTGCTCACCAAGACATCGTCGTCTTGTGCCTACGTATCCTCAATCTAACCAGAAGGAGGAAATCAGAGCAGTCGTAGTTCGACCTAACGTGGTCGGTGTTTTTTATGAGCGACGTTAGGTTCGCGTCCGGCAGTTAGGGTCGATGCATGTTTGCAACGAGACGAAAATAACGTGCCCTTTTCTGAAAATGGTTTGAAACTTAACAATCCCGAAGGATAAAAAGGTTTGAGTTTGTTTCGTGTTTTTTAGACAAGAAGTGGATTGGTTTTTGTTCGTAGTATGCCTCGTGCTAAAGTCTATGACATAGTAAGTACTTTGCGTAACGAGTCACACGCCTCGCGCAACAAAGTATACTATGTACTTAAGGCACATGGCACACGAAGCACACTTTTAATTATTAAGTGTTTTGAGATTTTTTCTTTAAGAGAGAGAAGACTCAAAAGAAAGAAAACACTACAGGAAATTCTATCCTAATGTTGTCATGCAAAGGTGGCCCTATAGTTGAGGTAAGTAGGGGAACAACTACCTAAGTTAGCATGCAAAACGAAAGCCTAATGCTAATCCTACTCCAAGCTTAATCAAAGATTAAGTTGGACTAGGTAGCTCTAAGGGAGCAAATCCAAGACTTAAACAAGTCTAGAGATTCAAAGGAAGAGAAGGAGTGAAAGAGATAAAGAAGAGGATGAAATAAAAAATGAATAAACAAAAAAAAACAGCGGCCACAACAGCGCTCCATCACCTGCACAGCGGTAAAAGGCAGCACACAAGCAAGACAACTTATAACAACACACAATTCAGCACAAGAAGGGGTGCAAAAGGCTAAACAGCAGCACATACAACAGCATAGATGCGCATAAACAGCAGTAGAAAATCAGGGCAGCATGCATTCAAAAATGATTCACTCATGGAAAAGCAAACACGCATCAAGCATTACATATTCTTCAATCAAACATGATCATAATTAAACCACGAACTATGGTAAACAACTCTTGAAATCATCATGAAATAATGCATACCATTTGGTACATGAATAAGGCAAGTTAAAACATGCATCTCATGAAGTTAAGTGCAAGCAATCATGTTCACAACAGAAACTCCAGCAACACCAACAACAAGTCATAATCAACATGTTCAAGAAGTGTGTGATATGTGTTCATCGCACCAAGAATGCAACAACGCAAACATGATCATAAACGATGAAAATCCAAGAGTCGCGTGTCGGAAAATTGTGTGCATACAATGGTGTGAGGTGCAACAGCATCAAAACAGTCTTTATATAAGTATCATATCAATCCATGAAGATTAAAAATGAAATGGGATCGAAACATGCTCAAAAATGCACAAAAAATTCACTCTGCAATAGTGTTAATCAGTTAACCAAGTGTGTTAACCGATTAACAGCTCCAAAATCAGCAAAAACAGCAAAATACACTTGTTAACTGATTAACCAACTTGTACTGCAATTGGTTAATCGATTCACCCTGTTACAGCAGCAAAAATTAATTTGAAAAAATACTTCCAGCAGCAAAATCACTTATGCAAACATCTCCAATGATCATGTAATCAACAATGCACAAAAATTAAACTCAAACACAGTATTCAAACATCAGTTAGATCCAATAATCATCAACATCAAGAATCACATTCAAGCAAAATGGATCAAAATCAAGAACAACCAAAGATCTACATTGTATAAATTGCAAATAAGCTAAATCAAGTATAGATCTAAGGAAAACCAACCTACAAAGCTGAGATTTGCTTTGGTGAGTGTTGTTAATAGAAATTGATGAATCCAAGCAAGAAATCCAAGATCCTATGAGCTCCTTGCAAGCAAAAGCTGAAAATCCAAGCAATAAGCTAACAATGCTCCAAAATCACTTCTAATAAGCACTTCTGGAATTCCAGATCTAGATCCAAACGAAAATCACCAATGAAAAGCAAGAATGGAGTGATGATGAGAGGCTTAAGCTCAAGAATTAACAAGTTCCAATGAAGAACTTGTTAATCTCTATGGAGAAGCTTTGAGTATGGTTGAAAATGGAGGTTGAGAGTGAAAAAAGTGAGAGAGAATTGAGAGTAAATTCTGAAAAATGAGAGTGAAAAAATGATCTAGGGTCCTTGAGGTTTGGAATGAAATGATTTAAATAACCCCTAGGTTAGGAGTTAAGTTTGGGTTTGGAGTGAGGTTAAGTGGGTGGAATTTGGGGTGAAAAATGAATTAGGAAAGGAAAATGTGGAATTAGAGTGGAAAGAATTTAAATTTTTGAATGGAAAATCATACTCTCTAGATCCTTCTACTGGTGTGAAAATGAAATTGGTGATTAAAATTTGAAATCCAAAAAATGCAGTGTTGAACAATGAGCTGTTTGGGCAAATTTCGCCTTGGTTAATCGGTTAACCAATGTGTTAATTGGTTAACACAAGGAAAATTTGAATTCTTGCGCTTTTTGGAGGGAAACTTGGAGAATGGCTTGGTTCCACCTGTTCTAAGCCACAATTGACCTCTGAAACTTGCCACTGGATATCGCCACCGTAACACTCTCGAAATATGCTGTGAAATGTGTTTCGCACTCGGAATAAACTGCTGAAAACAACTGTCTGGTGCTGAATAACTGATCAAAAATTGAATGTCGGAGTTTCTGATCATCAAATCATCTAATGAGCAAAATAAATGCTCCAAAAGATTTTGAAAGCTATCTGCTTGGCTCTGAACACTATTGAAAATCATACTGGAACTGATGACGCCTTGAGCTGCTGGAAAATACCTTGATCCCATGCCCAAAAGAAAAATGCAAATGCAGAAATGACGATGCAAAAATGAAAATGAACCATAAGCCAGTTAGAGTTAAAATATGGGGGCAAATTTGAGGTGTTACAAAGGGCGGAAATTCTTTAAGTGGGGGAGAGTTGTAACACCCCAAATTTGTAAGAATATTTATTTAAATATAATATTCGTGGTTTTTGGTGAATTTTGGTGGTTTGTGTTGACGTCGGTATTTTGGGGAGTTTTGGTTATTTATTTAAAAAATAGTATATAATATGGAATATATTAGAATTATTATTAATTTAAATAATATTAGGTGAATCAAAGGCAAGATGGACTTTTGAGGAGGATTAGTGAGGGTAAATTGGGAAAAGCCAAATGTAGTACCCTAAATTTTGACCAGTGTTTTTCACTTTTTTTTTTGGGATTTCTTGGTGCTACCAGGGGATATTGTTTATAGGTCATTGGGCTTCTGGGCTCATTTTGGGTTTGGTTTTATACAAGGGGTTCTTGGGTTAGCAATTAAGGGTTTTGGTTTAATTTTTTATATTAGACAATATGTATTATTTTTGGATCATTTTTAAGAGATTTCTATATCTGTTTTAAGGGTCATTAGGATTAATTGATTTTTAGAAGTTAGGATTTTTTATTATTTTTAGTAATTAGGGTATTTAGTGATATGGCTATTAAGGCTTTCTTATGATTATTATTATTTATTATTATTTTATTTTTAGTTACTTGTTATTTTTTTGATATAATTGCTGATTTATCAATGTAATGTTTGTATTATTATTCTTATTATTATAATTTTTATTATTTATTAAGTAGACTGTTGTTATGTTAATAATAAGATTTACGACTTTTATTGTTATGGTTAATGTTTATAAAATTATCATTTATTGTATTTTATTTTATTTTTTTACTTTTATTGTTGGTCAAAATTGTTGACCAATGGAGTCACCGTCTTCCCCAAGGGGAAACCCTAATTTCGCGCAGAATTAAGGGTAAAAAAAAATCAGATCAAATTGAATCAATTGCATTAAAATTTTTGGAGTAATTTACAACAGAAATCTTATCAAATCTCCAACAACAATCAGATCAAACCCTAATTCTAATACATGGATCAAATCAAATCTAAATACATCAGAAATTCCTAAAACGAATCTAAACCTATTTAATTCTAAACCTAATCCTAACAACTATATAAACTCAAGAACAATTCAGAAAAGAGGAAGAAAAAACCCTAAGCTAAAGTTGTTGCTGCAAATCCCCAAATCTACTTAAAGCTTGTACATAGAGAGTTAGGGTTCATCATCAGAACCCTAAAATCCCTGAGCAAAACCCCAATCGAACACCTGTGAAAGAAACAAAGAGAGGATTAGTGAATCGGAGAGGGAAAAGAAGGAATCTAAGCAGCATAAAAAAGGTCACGGCAGGAGAGGTAACGAAACTTAGCTTTCCATTTTTTTATTTTCGCTTTGTTTGATTGTTAGGTTTTGTTATTGTTTGTTCCAACTAGTGGGATTTCTGGTTTTTTTGTTAGGGTTAGGAAATAGGGCTAGGGTTCCCCCAGTTAGGGTTAGGGTTCATCGCTGAACCCTTAGGGTTCTTGGGGCTCAGAGAAAATATGGGTTTGGGATGATTATGAAGGGTTAGGGTTCTTAGGGTTCCTCGTGAACCCTAAGGAACCATGGGGGATCAGAGTTGGGGGGTTAGGGTTCATAGAGGTTGAAGGTTCCGTTTGAATCTCAACCGAAAACCGGGGTTTGACGGTGGTTTGTGGGGTGTCGCGCAGTGGCCGGAGGCCAAACCGGCGAAGAAAATCAGAGGATAAGGGGATGGAGTGAGAGCCTTTAGAGAGAGAGAAAATTTAGAGAGAAAATGAGAAATGGAAATGTCCTCATTTCTGAATAAAATGGGAATTTATATTCCCTCGTCATGCACACGGATGCTCTACACGTGGCCTTGTCTTGACCACGAGATTTTCTTACTTGGACTTATCTATCGTGGAAATACCCACGGTGCACCTTTGTTAGATTTTAGATCAAGGCCGTCCATTTACTTTGGTATGTTGATCCTACGCGTGTGGGAGAATTCATCAAGACCTCAGTCAAACCAATCCAACGTCCAGGAGAGAGTCAAAGTCAGACTCTCTCTATTGTGGACTTCCTCTTCAAATTTGGGTTTAAAAAGTGGGCCTTGCGCCCAGATGACTGTTAACACCCCCATCCCATAAGCCCAGTTACTAACCTGGTTGGTTTATACACCCCCTGGTTTTTATTTATTAATTAAGTTAATAACTTAATTTAATTAATACATTAGGATTTTTAATATTGATTAGGATTTATAATAATAGGATTTTTAGGATGAATAATTAGGTTTTTTTAGGGATAATTATTGGGTTTTGTTTTATTTTTTTAACTATTTATTTTCTTTTTATTTAAAATAAATCTTCTTTGTCTTTTTTTTTAACAAGAAATTTTTTTATGGGATTTAATTATGGGTTTTAGGGCTAAGATATTTTGGTAAAATTAGGTTTTAGGATTTATTTTAAGAAAAATAGTTTTTTTTTTTTTGTAAATTGGATAAATATGAGTTATAGTAAATTTAATTTATTTTTGGGGATTAAAATACTTTTAGTTTTTTATTATTTTAAATTTAGAAATTATTTTTATTTGGAATAATCTGGGAGATCAATTTTGCTATTTTTAGCTTGATGGAATGTTGGACATTATAATTCTTTTTTTATGGAAATTAGAAATTTATCTTATAAGGGGTTATAATAGGATTCTTTTAAGGATTTTAACAAGGGATAAAACTCTTTGTCCGAGAGTCTAAATAAGGGATGGGATTTAGGGATAACACTCTTAGGTTCCAATAGTATAAATATAGGCCAAGGGATGAGGGATTTTGGGATAAAACTCTTAGGTTCCAAGAGTATATATATAGGCCAAGGGATAAGAGATTTTGGGATAAAACTCTTAGGTTCCAAGAGTATAAACATAGGCCAATGGACAAGGATTTTGGGATAAAACTCTTCCTCCGAGAGTATAAATAAACGGACCGGGATTTAAGGGATAGAACTCCTTATCTAGCAGTATAAATAATAGATTTGGGGATAAAACTCTTTATCCAAGAGTATAAATAGTGGATTAAGTTTTGGGATTAGGATTAGAGGGTAGGAATAAGGGAGGTGAACTACGATTACTCTGATCCTTCAAAATTGAAGGTACGTAGGCATAGGGTTGTAAACCCTAGCGAGTACAATAATAAAAACTTAGGATTCTTTTGTAAATAAATTAAAATAACAAACAAACAAACCCTAGAACTTAAGGAGGATCCCATTGAGTACAATGGAGGTAAGGGGTGCCTAACACCTTCCCCTCACTTAACCAACTCCCAAACCTTAGGAATCTCTACCCTTAGGATTAGGATTCTAGGTTTATCATTTATTTTCCTTAGAAAAATATGATGGCGTCTTGAAATTTTTAGCCGGCCGCGACAGCTGGCGACTCTGCTGGGGACACCTCCCTAAAGAGAGTCCCTCCTAACCTTAGGTTTTAGGGTCCTTGTTTGTTTTGGGTGTTTATTGTTTTTATTTTTTATTTTTTTTTATGATTTATTTTATGTTTTAATTTGTTTTTATTTATTATATTTGTCCATTATATTTTTATTTTGTCACCATGCATTGGATTGGGGCATATGATATGTGAAGCTAAAACCCAAGCTTGTAGTACAACCCTAGATTAGGACGTAGAACGGAAATGTTTTGCGGGGATATGACATCCCAACAATTCATTGATGCTACACTCAGAATAGATCCTTCAAAGGTGTCCTCATGGTAGGGATAGCCCCTAACATAGAGGATGATTTGGATGTGGTCCGAGACTCTGAGAAATTTTAGCCTACCCTTACCAACTCATGGAGACCCTACGTATTCAACCCTTAATGGCTATTACAAGGGTCCTACCCAGATGAGACTTATCCCGAAGAATTACCATAGGAAGGCTTGCTCCTCCTCATGGTAAAACAAGGGTATAGTCTGTACATTATGGGGTTGTTATGTTGTCCAAACTTTATATCCTACATGTGAGGGGATTGGGTAGACAAAACATAGATCTAACCTATCATAGGGAGCCTACCTTTACTAGGTCATGCTTGTATATCACCTTACCCTAATCAAAGTATATAAAATTTGCATTCATCATCCTCATGAAATTTTTTTTTGCATTATTATGTCACAGGGATCTTACACATTTTCAAAAAAAGAGTTAAAGTCAAAGGCAATGGAATTCGAGAAAAGGAAAACTATCACAATCAAAGTAAGAAAGTCTGACATAAAGGGCCTAGAAGCTTATGCTATAGGGCTACCTAAAGAAAGGAGAAAAACCCTAATTAGGAAGTATGGGGATATATTGGATCTTGTCACTACTCCTATTCAAGAAGAGGGTCTAACCGCCTTGGCTCAATTTTACGACACATAACTAAGGTGCTTCCAGTTTCAAGATTTTCAAATAGCCCCCACTCTAGAAGAATTTAGTAGGATGTTGGGTTTCCCCAAGAACAACAAAGGTCCATTCAAGGCTTTAGGGTATCGCCCTTCCTTCAAAGAAATGGCTAGCTGTTTTCATATCCATGAAGAAGACTTGCAAGCTAACTTAAGAGTTCAAGAAGGCTTTCACGGATTTTCTAAAGGGTTCTTGGAGAAGAGAGCTAGTCATTTTGCTGCTTGCAAAAATTGGGCAGCCATGGACACTATCATGGTACTCCTCATCTTTGGGTTGGTCTTATTCCCGAGCGAGAAGAACTTCGTGGACATTGCTGCCATTAATTTATTCTTGGCTGTAACCATTGGAGAAGAAGATCCTACACCAGCTCTCCTTGCTGATATATACTTTACCCTTCACCAAAAATTTGAAAGAAGGGAAGGGGCTATGTTATGTTGCGCTCAGTTATTGTACAAATGGTTGTGCTCTCACCTAGCGAGGGATTTAAAGGATATGGAAAGAATGAAAGCATACGCTTGGTCTCAATATTTGGTATCTCTTGTTAATAAGGACATCCTGTGGTTCTCCCAAATACTCCATCGAGACAACGTGATCCTAAGCTGTGGGGATTTTCCTAACGTACCCTTGATAGGATCGAGAGGGTGTATTAGCTACAATCTTGTCTTAGCAATGAGGTAGTTGGGGCATCCATTGGCCTACAAGCCGGAGGATAGGTTCTTAGAAGGTTTCATCCTACAAAATGTAATTGGAAATCATCCCGATGTTCTAAAGATTGCTAAAGCTTGGAGGCAAAGTATCAAAGGGAAGAGCAGTCTTAAAAGACCAAGGTAAGAATCAATGGTACTGTAAGTTCCTGGATTGGCTGGAATTTTGGTAAAACAACAAGGTGTTCAATGTTGATGTCATGGTGTTGATGTTGCAGCATTGAGTCTTAGTACTGGGCTATACTAAGTTGTGAAGGTTAACTATGTTTGATGTCATGGGCTTGATGTCATAACATTGCACTTAACACTGGGCTGTGTTAAGGTTGCTAGTTGCTGAAGTGGATGTCTGATGTCACATAGGTGATGTTGTAACATCAGACCTGCAGAACTGAAGCTAATGACAGCATGGGCTTGTTGTTATTAGGGTCGCGTATTAGCTGGAATTGTGGAGAGTGTTGACTCGTTGGATGAGAATATCTTGGGCTAGATATTTTCTGTTACATGGGAGATTTGATTGCAGGTTTGTTGGAGAATTAAAAGGTGGAAGATTTAAAAAGATTTTGAGGATAAAATCTATTTTAAAAGATTCAGTTTTTAATTAACAAATCTGATCAAATATTGTGACAAATCCAATCCAAATTCAAGGAGCTATATAAAGCGCACAAGACCAAGGAAGAAGGTACAGAAAACAGATTGAAGATCAAGAGCTAGAGGCTTAGAGTCTAGGGTTTGTTTAGAGTACTTGTAATCACACTATTCTAGGTTTGAATAGGTGTTGAATTTTCTGTCCTCTCTAGAAGCTGTGAAGCAATAGAGAGTTGTTGATTGATCGAAGCTAGGAAGCAAGATCAAGGGATCTCAAAGAGGTTGTTCTTTGAGTGTTTTAGGGGATTGAGTAGTGTTCGCATATCTAAGTGGTTTCTTAGGTAGAAAGTCACTAGTAGAGTATAAGTTTAGGAGATTGTTAACTGGTGTGTTGAGTATGTATATTATATCTACAAGTAGTGAATTTCATCCCTGGCTTGGTAGCCCCCATACGTAGGTAGTTAGACCGAACTGGGTGAACAATTCCTTGTGTTTTCCTGTTGCTTATTCTGTCCATTATTGCAGAGTGTGTTGTTGTGACATCGCACCTTAACATCACACGTCTGGTACCAGAATTTCAATTGGTATCAGAGCAGGCATCCTGTCTGTCTCTGGGTGAGATCTAGGGAAGTTACTTTCTGGTGAAACATGGACAAAGAGGTTGGAGGATTCGTCAACAGACCCCCTATCTTGGATGGCTCAAACAATGAGTATTGGAAGCCTAGAATGACTACTTTTTTAAAGTCATTAGACAGCAGAGCTTGGAAGGCTGTCATTAAAGAGTGGAAAGCTCCAGAGGTATGTGAGAAAGATGAGGCTGGCAAGGATAAAGAAGGCACCTCAAAGCCTAAGCCTGAAGAAGAATGGACCAAGGAAGAAGATGAGCTTGCCCTTGGGAATTCAAAAGCCCTAAATGCTATCTTCAATGGGGTTGACAAGAACATATTCAGGCTGATCAACTCATGTGAAACTGCTAAGGCTGCTTGGGATATTTTGAAGGCTACTCATGAAGGCACATCTAGAGTTAAGATGTCTAGACTTCAGCTTCTAACATCTAAGTTTAAAAGCTTGAAGATGAAGGAAGATGAGACTATTCATGACTTCCACATGAGTGTTCTTGAGCTGTCAAATGCATCCAGTGCTCTTGGTGAGAAGATGACAGAAGAGAAGTTGGTGAGAAAGATTCTTAGGTCCCTCCCTAAGAAGTATAAGATGAAGGTAACAGCCATTGAAGAATCTCAAGACATCGGCAAGATGAGAGTTGATGAGCTTATTGGATCTCTTCAAACATTTGAACTTGGACTGAATGAGGAAGAACCAGAAAAGAAGCCTAAGAGTATAGCTTTAGTCTCCACTCCTGCAGCAGCTAAAGATGATGAGTCCCTGGAGGATCTGCCTCAGGCTATAGTTATGTTAGGAAGACAGTTCAATAAAGTGTTCAAGAAGATGAACTATAACTACAGGCCTAATGTCAAGAACATCTCCTCTGACATCAGCAAGTCAAAAGAGAAAGATGAAGAGAAGACTGTCCAAGATAAAGGTGTTCAGTGCTTTGAATGTGAAGGGTATGGACATGTCAAGAAAGAGTGTCCCACATTCTTGAAGAAGCAGAATAAGGGCTTGACAATTTCCTGGTCTGACTCTGACAGTGAAAGTGAAAGTGAGTCAGCAAAGCATGTTACAGCTTTGACAGGAATTGTTGAATCTGATGTTGATAGTGATGGAGAAGTCACTTATGATGAGCTAGCTTCAACCTACAGAGAGCTGTGTTTTAAAAGTGCTGAGATTTGTCAAGAGAACAAGTGTCACAAGGAACAGATTGCTCAGCTTGAGAATGAAAAAGCTGATCTGGAAAATGAAGTGGTGCTAGTAAGAGCTCATCTTGATCAAATGACCAAGTCTGTTAGGATGCTGAACAGTGGTACAGACACTCTTGACAAGATTCTTCAGACGGAAAGGATAGCTGGAGACAGGACTGGATTAGGATTTGTGGTTGAGGGAAAAGTATCTACTGAAGCAAGCACTTCAGGAACCAAAGTGGAGATGTCTCAACCATTGTCTCAACATCAGCCAAAGGTGCAGGATCCTACTCCTAAGAAAGTTGATGTTTCACAACCTAAGAGGATTGAGAAGAAGACTGGTCCTTATCAGAAGAGAAAGCAGCCCCAAAGAGCTAGTCAGTATATGCCCCCACAATACCATAAGAGCATGCAAGCTGCTAGGTTCAAACAGGGCATGTCACATCAGATGTCTCAACATCAGGTCAATGGGTATAGTCATGGCTTTAGATTTAACAATGATGTGCCTTATGTCTACGGAAGAAGAAAGCCTCACCATCATGGGAGACAATCCAGAAAACAGCATTCTCAGCCTTCTTATGGAAGAAGATATCAGCATAATAAAAGGCAGGCTAGTTATGGCAGGAGGAGACCACATTATGGATGGCAGCCTAAGCAATCTCATCATGGCAGAAGATTCAGAGATGAAAGGGTGAGATGTTATTACTGTGGAAGGTTTGGACATATGCAATACTCTTGCTACAAGCTGCATGGATACCCTCAGCCTCAAAACAGATGGAGGGAGGATAGGCCCAAAGTTGTTAAACAATGGGTACCTAAGGAGAAGGTGAAGTGCTTATTGGCTCACATGGCTGACAAGGAGTTTAAAGAAGATACATGGTATTTTGACAGTGGGTGTTCCAAGCACATGTCTGGATGTAGATCCATGTTTGATGATCTTAGGCCTTGCCCCTCTCATGAGGTCATGTTTGGCAATGGAGGAAAAGGTATTGTTGTAGGAGTTGGGAAAGTCCAAGGTGATGGTAGACCTGAACTTGACAATGTTATGTTTGTCAATGGCTTAAGTGCAAATTTGATCAGCATAAGCCAGTTGTGTGATGAAGGGTACAAGGTAAACTACACTAAGCATGAGTGTGTGGTTTCTGATGAGCATAATCAGATTGTTATGAAGGGTGCCAGAACCAAGGATAACTGCTATCAGTGGATTTCTCTTGAAGGAAATTCAACTATTGATGCTCAGGCTGATGTTATAACATCAGATTATGACATCAGGATGCTGAAAGGGCACTCAGAGTTAGTATGTTCTGATGTGAATTTTTTTAAAGGAAAGTATTTATGGAGGGAGAAAATTAGTAATTGGTCCTTAATAAATACAGAAAATCTGGCGCCATACCTCAGACCATCATTTTCTTTTGGAGCAACATCACGGTTTTTCAAAGTCCTGTTCTCACAACGGTTCATCTTCTTCGCCTTCAAGAATCAATCCTCACTCAATCGTACCCATCTCAAAGGATTCATGGCGTCTCCGTCTAAGAAATTTGCGGGTCAAAGGTCGGCAAAAGGAATGGCTAGGGTTTCCACAGAAGAAGGGTTTCCAGAAGAAGCTTTGAATGTGGAACCCATCTCTGTGATGCTCCCAGAATCTGGTAAATCTAGACCTCCTAAACTTGTTTCTAAAAGGGCTGGGACTATCTTTAAAGATAATGAAACAAAGAGGATTGTTACTAGTGTTCTCTTTCGTGATAAGACAGCGCCTAGGTCATCCACGTCTCAAAATGTTGAGGAAAGGGTGGATGTTGACAAGAGCGTAGATCAGATTGTTGACAAGATCCTTGATAAAGGTCTTCCTGTAAAAGGTATATCGAGACCACTGAGACAAATGCCTGCTGAAAAGGAGAAGGAGGACATGCAAAGTGCTGCAACGAATCTCCATAGACTTGCTATGTCTGTTGTTGAAGAGTCTGAAGTTAGTAAAGATGCTAATCAGAGAGAAGACATGGCTGAGGAAACAAATGTTGAAGAAAATGTTAGAACATCACCTGACCCTGCTTCTGGTGGTAAAGACAATGCTGATGCAATAAACGTAGTTGATTTATCAGATGATGAAGTAATAGCTAGGGCTGTTCCAAGCATTGCCAGGAGGTTGAAAACAAGGAAGGGAAAGGAGGTTGAACCCTCTCCTAAGGAGTCATCGGTTGATAAGAAGAAGAACATTGCTGTTGGACCAGCAAAATCTTGGAGTAAAGTGGAGATAAATCTTAGGAAGAGGAAGGCTGTGGAGCATTCTGAGTCAGACTATGATGTCGAAGATGATGTTCAGGACATCACGCCTGTCAGGAAAACTATTCTAAAGAGAATATCTGATAAGGTGCCTGAAGTTCCAATTGATAACATCTCCTTCCACTATGCCAGTAGTGCATCGATGTGGAAGTTCGTGTGTCAGAGAAGACTAGCCCTGGAAAGGGAACTGGGTAAGGAAGCCTTGGGTATGGAGGAAATTATGGAATTAATTAACACTGCTAGGCTAAAGAAGACTGTGACACAGCTTCCTAAATGTTACGAAGGGCTTGTCAAAGAGTTTGTTGTAAACATCCCTGTCGGCATTACTGATAAGAGAAGCACAGACTTCATGAAAGTCTTTGTTAGAGGGAAGGGTATTAATTTCTCTCCTAGTATTATCAACAGGTACCTAGGAAGAAATGATGGAGAATGCAGTGTTCTTGAGTCTACTGATAACGAGATTTGCAGGGAGATTACGGCAGGGCAAGTGAAGATTTGGCCTTTGAAAGGGAAGCTAGAAACTAGCAAGCTCAGCATCAAGTATGCCATCCTTCACAGGATTGGTGCAGCTAACTGGGTGCCAACCAACCATAAAACAAAAATTGCGGTTGGTCTTGCAAAGTTTATCTATGCAATTGGAAAGAAAGTGAAATTCGACTTTGGAAGCTACATCTTTAACCAAGTAGTTAAACATGCTGAAACCAATGCTGTCAAATTACCTATAGCGTTCCCTTCTTTGGTGTGTGGAATCATTATAGATCAGCAACCTGAGACTTTAACAAGCTCAGACATAGTTTGCCAGAGGAAGACAGCCGTGTCCCTTCACCCTAAATTGTTTTCTGGGAGTCATGTTCCAGATATTGTCATGACATCAAGTTCTGGAGGTAAGAATGTCACTACAAAAACAAAGCTGATTGAAGGACTGAAGGCAACCTGCAAGGACCTTGATATGGTTATTAGTACCAGCACTGTTAGGAAGATGAAGATTGAGCAGATGATCAAAGACTTGGAACAGGGAGAAGATGCTGGGAATGGTGACATTGAGGAGTCCAGGTCAGGTGAAGGTGATGAGGATGGTGAGAGTACCAGCTCGGATGAAGACTGATTTCCGTCTACTGTTTGTAGTGGTAGCTTTAATTTCTTGTTTTGTTGTTCTGCACTAAATGTGCTTGCTTTGTAATTTGAATATTGTGCTGGTTTATGCACCTACTTTTTGTTCTATGATTTGTTTTGCCTGTTTGCTGACTGTGAGGCTAACAATGAGGGCTAGTTTAGGACTAACTTTATTGGGATAATTGTCTAATTATGGCTAAAAAGGGGGAGAGTTAAAAATTGCCATGAGGAGAAGAGTAGTTGCTGCTAAAAGAATAAAAATAAAAGGTGTTTAGTTGAAAAGTAATGATGAAGCTGTGGAGGGGGAGTATAGACAGCATAGTTATGGAGCTGCTAGTGAAGAATTCATAGCAATTGGAGAGTGCAGCAAAGCAGACATCAAGGGGGAGATGTGCTGCACATTGTGAACTACTGAACAGCTGTGATGCTGGTTCAAGTTTTTGAGGGGGAGTACCAATTGGCTGTTGTCAATAATGAAGATGGTGCTGCAGCAGATCAAGTAATGAAGACTATATGAAGATTGTCAAACTGCTGCAAGTTAAAGTTTCAAAATATTGAAGATATTCCGCTGCTGAAGTCTCTGAAGATGCAGAGATTGTTTTAGCAAAAATTAGCCAAAGGGGGAGATTGTAAGTTCCTGGATTGGCTGGAATTTTGGTAAAACAACAAGGTGTTCAATGCTGATGTCATGGTGTTGATGTTGCAGCATTGAGTCTTAGTATTGGGCTGTACTAAGTTGTGAAGGTTAACTATGTTTGATGTCATGGGCTTGATGTCATAACATTACACTTAACACTGGGCTGTGTTAAGGTTGCTAGTTGCTGAAGTGGATGTCTGATGTCACATAGGTGATGTTGTAACATCAGACCTGCAGAACTGAAGCTAATGACAGCATGGGCTTGTTGTTATTAGGGTCGCGTATTAGCTGGAATTGTGGAGAGTGTTGACTCGTTGGATGAGAATATCTTGGGCTAGATATTTTCTGTTACATGGGAGATTTGATTGCAGGTTTGTTGGAGAATTAAAAGGTGGAAGATTTAAAAAGATTTTGGGGATAAAATCTGTTTTAAAAGATTCAGTTTTTAATTAACAAATCTGATCAAATATTGTGACAAATCCAATCCAAATTCAAGGAGCTATATAAAGCGCACAAGACCAAGGAAGAAGGTACAGAAAACAGATTGAAGATCAAGAGCTGGAGGCTTAGAGTCTAGGGTTTGTTTAGAGTACTTGTAATCACACTATTCTAGGTTTGAATAGGTGTTGAATTTTCTGTCCTCTCTAGAAGCTGTGAAACAATAGAGAGTTGTTGATTGATCGAAGCTAGGAAGCAAGATCAAGGGATCTCAAAGAGGTTGTTCTTTGAGTGTTTTAGGGGATTGAGTAGTGTTCTCATATCTAAGTGGTTTCTTAGGTAGAAAGTCACTAGTAGAGTATAAGTTTAGGAGATTGTCAACTGGTGTGTTGAGTTTGTAAATTATATCTACAAGTAGTGAATTTCATCCCTGGCTTGGTAGCCCCCAGACGTAGGTAGTTAGACCGAACTGGGTGAACAATTCCTTGTGTTTTCCTGTTGCTTATTCTGTCCATTATTGCAGAGTGTGTTGTTTTGACATCGCACATTAACATCACACGTCTGGTACCAGAATTTCAGGTACCTTATGTACAATGGATGAAAGAAAGGGTGAGCATAGTGAAGTTGCCTTTTACTCTGGAGTGTCCTATTAATCCAAGGGTTCCCCCACCTGCTGTAATCTCCATAGAAGAAAGTGAAAGACTCAAAGAGACTATTTCACAATTGAAAAAAGAAAAAGAAGAGTGGGAAGGTAAATTTTACCAAGCCACTGGAGAAAGCAGTCAATTAAGAAGGAGTCTCAATGAAGTTATGGAGCAGTCAAGAATCAATAAGGGGATAGCCCAGATAGAGGAAGAGAAGAAGGAACAAGCTTACGCTGACCTTCAAGCTGTGAGTTCACGTCTTAAGACTCATAAGGATGAGTTAGATAGAGCCTGACATCAAAGGGATGAGTGGAGGGACATTTGGACGACATCAACACAAAGAGAGTTCAAGGAGGGATATGATAGGTGTATCCACAACCTAGAAGCTGAAGTCCAAAGCTTGGCTAACACTCTTCTCGAGAGAAAAAGGCAAGCCTTAGATGCAACTGTGCGGATGAGATCAGCTGAAGAACTTCTTGCCCTACGGCCAGAAGGATGGATAGAAACTCAAGAGGAGAACCATGAGCTTAGAAGGCTATATGGGGAACTTCAAGATTCATACGAAGAACTTAGGGAGTGGGGCACCTATGTCGAGGCACGTAATCAACAATTGGAAAGTACTGCTGAGGAGGATAGAGGAATCATGGAAAAGTTACAAAGAGAAGAGGCGTATTATCGAGAAAGATATCAGAAGTTGGTCTTATTATCCAATGATCTGATTCATGAGATCCCTCGAAGTTTAAAAGAGGCTGAGTACATGGCAGATATCTTCAAACCAGTAAAAGAGATCGCCGATTTTCTTGCACTTTGTCGTGAGATGGTAGAGGGGTTTAGGGCAAGGATTAGGAGAAGGATTTAGTTTTTCTATGTAATGACTTCTTACGTTTGGTTTATTTACTTTTCAGTTATGAATAATTTAAGGGTTTACCCTTAATTTGGTTTCCTTATGTAATAAATGGGGCATTGACCCTCGTGCTTTCTTTTTGCAATTAATAAAAGTATTTGAATTTCCATTATTCTTGGCTTTGCTCTCAATAAATAAAAGTTTAAGATTCCTATCACGAAATAATTTTCGCATACTCATTCATTCATGCATGCCTAAAAACATAAATCATTTTAAAAATAAATATCAAAGGGAAATAACTTTTCAATATCTTCTCTCAGAATCATCATAACAATCTGACGTCTCGACCCAACACCCGCGCCCACCAAAAGAAAGCTATGGAACAAATGGAACTGAACCACGCTGCTCTAAAGGGAGATGTGGATGCTGTCAAAGGAAATGTGGAGGAAATGAAGGACAAAATCGACCAACTGACTCGAGTTATTCAAAATCTGATAGCAAGAGACACAGAGGCTAGTAACCGTAGGAGTGTCCCTACCCCTCTACCCCAGTATGAAGATAATAATCCTCTCTTGGGATTTTTGGCTGACTTGGAACGTGAAGCATTAGAGGCTAGTAAAGGGAAGACTAACACTCAGCTTCCTGTTGGGTCTGTTCCTCCACCTGAGCATAATGGAGAATCACGACCTATACAGATACCTGTCACTCGTGAGGTCTCAGATGACTGGCACCTCCAATATAGAGAGGAGGATTCCAGGCAGGTAGTTCGTGAAACCAAACTGGCTGCCATGGAAGGAAGGGAAGCGGATGAAAAATATAAGATAATTGAAGAGCGATTAAGGGCTGTGGAAGGATCCAAGGTCTTTGGGGTTGATGCTTTGGAAATGTGTCTGGTACCTGATGTGGTCATACCTCCTAAGTTTAAGGTACCTGACTTCGAGAAGTATAAAGGGGTTAGTTGCCCAAAAAACCATATCCGAATGTTTTCCCGAAAGATGGGTGCCCATGCTAAGAATGAGAAGCTGATGATACACACTTTCCAAGACAGCCTTAGTGGGGCATCCTTGGACTGGTATATGTAATTGGAGAGGACTCACATTAAGACTTGGGAAGACCTTGCAAGCGCCTTTCTGAAGCAGTACCAATATAATGTGGACATGGCGCCTAATCGTATGCAATTACAAAACATGTCCCAAAAAGGGAATGAATCTTTTAAGGAATACGCCCAGAGATGGAGGGAGCTAGCCTCTCGTGTGCAACCTCCATTGCTGGAAAGTGAGCTGGTAGATATGTTCATGGGAACATTGCAAGGGTTATACTACAAAAAGATGATTGGGTCTGTCTCAACTGGATTTTCGGATTTAGTTATCATTGGGGAAAGGATCGAGAATGGATTAAAAAGCGGAAAGATTGGAAAGTCGTCTTCCAGTCAACATAACAACAAAAGGTACTCTAGAAACAACTCGAAGAAGGAGGCTAATGCCATTTCTGATGATAGGTATACTCAAGTACCTTATAACCCTTATGTGGCGGCTACAACCTCTAGTCAAGCGTCTCCTACGCTCCAAATCCAACAGCCAAGGGCGCCACCTCTGCAAAATCAGCAACAACAGAAGTATCCCCGAAGGGAACAAAGGAGGCCATGGAAGGATTTTGACCCTATACCCACCACATATACTCAGATCCTGCCTATGCTAATCCAGAAGGGACTGGTAGAAATCAAGTCGTTAGGGCCCCCTCCTACGCCTTCTCCTCGAGGGTATGATGCTAATGCTAGATTTGATTATCATGCTGGATCGCTGGGGCATACGACTGAAAAGTGTTTAGCCTTCAAGTTTCGGGTGCAAGATTTGCTGGATCAGAAGGTCATTAACTTCAGTTATGACAATCCAAATGTAGGAGATAATCCTTTTCCAGGGCACGATGGGCCAACTGTTAACTCCCTTGAGGAACTGGGAGAGAATGTCCTAATTAGAGGGGTAGAACAAGTAAAGACCCCTATGACTAAAGTAAGGGAAGTATTAATTGGGTACGAGGAGTTTGAAAGGCTACATGGTGACTGCGAGGATTGCGCGTTTGATCCCGATAACTGTAGGATGATGAAGAAGGTCCTCCAACAATTAATGGACCAAGGGATAGTACAAATTGGGTACTTAAGGAATATGAATGAGGTGGCTGCCTTAGAATCCCAGGGGCAGGTACTTTCTGAGATTCCATACCAGAAAAGAGGAGTTACGACTCCTATTCAAATACTAGTTCCAAGGTCTGCACAAGCGCCTATTCAAATACCAGTTCCCAGGCCTGCACAGGCACCCATTCAAATACCAGTTTCAAGTCCTACACAGGTTCTTATTCAGATATCAATTTCGGTACCTGCAGGAACACTAATCCAAGTACCTATTCTTACGCCAGTCAAAGTTCCAGTGCCTGCAAGGTCAGAAGGCCCTATCACTTTCCATGTTCCAGCGCCATTTCCATATGAAAGCACTTAGATTGTACCTTGGAAATATGACGTCACTGCATCCGTGGGAGGAAAGACTATAATACCATCACCAGTTGTTACTAACATAGCTGGTATTGGAGGGATGACCCATAGTGGTAGAGTATACTCCTCAGAACAACCTAAAAAGGATACCCCCGAAAGCTCAAAGGGGAAAGAAACCACAAATACAGGTGAAGGATCTTCCAAGAAGAGTATATCTCAAGAAGACGCCGAGGAATTTTTAAGAATCATAAAGAAAAGTGATTATAGGGTGATGGACCAATTGAATCAAACACCGTCCAAGATCTCCATTCTATCCTTGTTGTTATGCTTGGAGGCACATAGGGAATCACTAATGAAGGTCCTGAATGAAGCCCATGTCACCAAAGATATATCAGTGATTCAGTTCGACGAGGTAGCCGCCAATATCGCTGCCAACACCTGTTTGGGTTTTAGTAGTGAGGAATTACCTCCCGAGGGGCAAGCACATAATAAGGCCTTGCATATATCAATCAAATGTCAAGACACGATTCTCTCAAGGGTGCTAGTAGACACAGGGTCTGCCCTAAATGTCATGCCTAAGGATACCCTTATAAAATTAACATCTGTAAGGACCTTTATGAAGACCAGTTCCCTGGTTGTTAGGGATTTTGACGGTTTAAAGAGAATGGTAATTGGGGAGGTGGACATACCTACAGTGGTGGGATCACATACCTTCATGATCACTTTCCAAGTCATGGACATCAATCCCTTCTACAATTGTCTCCTAGGACGACCATGGATTCATGCTGCATGCGCAGTTACTTCCACACTTCATCAGAAACTGAAGTTCATATCTGGGGACAAATTAATAATTATCGATGGGGAGGAAGACATGTTCATCAGCCATCTCGCATCATTCAGATACATAGAAGTGGATGGAGAGACATTTGAAATACCTTTCCAAGCTTTGGAGGTTGTAACAGTCAGTCATAAGCAAGCCGCTCGACAAGAAGAAAGGCCAAGAAGGATCATAGACTTAATCCAGAATGGGGATACTAGGGGTTGGGGCAAGGTGATAGAGATACATGAAAAGAAGGATCAATTTGGGCTGGGTTACAAACCAGCTAATAAAGGGGTTCAGAGGTCTCGTCAGATGACATTTCCTCTTCTCGAGGAAACTTTCCATAATGCCGGATTTAGAGATGAAGATCAAGTGACTGCAATTGAAGAAGAAAATAAGGGGATACCAGATTGGGTGTGCCATTGCTCACCAGATACAGTTCTCAACAATTGGAGGGCCATCGAGATTCCTGAGATGATTTCTGTTTCGAAGTAATTTACTTTTCTTTAAAATAATAATAAGTCCTTTGTTATGCCCAAGGCAAAAGGACAAGCTTTGTAGGGCCACCTTTTGTTTCTTTGAATTATTTAATAATAAAATCGAATTTTGTTTTCAATCAAGATCTTTTTCTTTCTTAGCTGTTCTTTTTTCAAATGGAAATACACTTTTTTCCAGTACTTTCATTCCCATCAATTCAAAAAATAATAAACGATAAAAATCTCCCTCATGCAGATTTAAAAATGAACCTATTGAAAACGACACTGCTATAATTCCTTACAACTTCGAGTTCCCGATTAACCAAGCGGAAGAGGGTGATGAGGGCGATGGTTAACTTCCTGAAGAGTTGGCCAGACTATTAAAGCGAGAGGACAAAGTGATACAACCTCATCAGGAACCAGTGGATGTGATCAATCTGGGAACTGAAGAGGACAAAAAAGAGGTTAAAGTTGGTGCTTCTTTAAACAGGGACGTAAAGGAAAAGTTGATCAAATTACTACAAGAGTATGTAGACGTGTCCGCTTGGTCTTACCAAGATATGCCTGGGTTGGATACGGATATTGTTGAACATAAGCTACCGCTCAAACCTAAATGCCCAACGGTTAAACAAAAGTTAAGAAGAACGAGACCGGATATGACTCTCAAGATCAAGGAAGAGGTTAAAAAGCAGTTCGACGCATGGTTCTTAGCCGCAGTAAAGTATCCAGAATGGGTGGCCAATATTGTGCCCGTGCCAAAGAAAGATGGGAAGGTTAAAATGTGTGTAGACTACTGAGATCTCAATAGAGCAAGTCTTAAAGATGATTTTCCACTACCCCATATTGACGTGCTGGTGGATAACACTGCTCAGTTTTCAGTCTTCTCATTTATGGATGGGTTTTCCGGATATAACCAGATCAAGATGGCTCCCTCCGACATGGAAAAAACTATCTTTATTACTCCCTGGGGAACTTTCTGTTACAAGGTAATTCCCTTCGGGTTAAAGAACGCTGCGGCGACTTATCAAAGGGCAATGGTAACTCTCTTTCACGACATGATGCACAAGGAAATAGAGGTTTACGTAGATGATATGATCACTAAGTCACAAACTGAAGAAGAACACATAGTCAATTTACAAAAGTTGTTTGAACGGCTGAGGAAGTTCAAGCTACGACTAAATCCTGCGAAGTGCACTTTTGGAGTCAGATCTGGGAAGTTGTTGGGGTTCATAGTCAGTCAAAGAGGTATAGAAGTTAATCCTGATAAAGTAAGGGCCATCCAAGAAATGCCAGTTCTGAGGACTGAAAAATAAGTACGTGGATTCCTGGGAAGATTAAATTACATTGCTAGGTTCATATCACACCTCACGGCTACCTGTGAGCCAATCTTCAAGTTCTTGAGGAAAGGTCCAACCATCGAGTGGGGTGAAAACTGTCAAAAGGCCTTCGATCGAATTAAAGAATATTTGCAAGAACCGCCCATATTGGTGCCACCAGTACCTGGAAGACCGCTCATAATGTACCTAACAGTGCTTGACAATTCGATGCGCTGTGTACTCGAACAACAAGACGAAACAGGGAGAAAAGAGCACGTAATTTATTACTTAAGTAAGAATTTCACCGATTGTGAATCCAGATATTCACTCTTGGAGAAGACCTGTTGTGCTCTTGTATGGGCCGCCCGCCGATTGAGACAATACATGGTGTGCCATACTACTTTATTTATATCAAGAATGGACCCCATCAAATATATATTCGAGAAGCCTGCAGTGACTGGGAGAGTGGCTCGGTGGCAGATGTTACTGACTGAATATGACATCCAGTATGTTACCCAAAAGGCCATAAAAGGGAGCGTGTTAGCTGATCATCTCGGTCATCAACCAGTAGATGACTATCAACCTATGCAATTTGACTTCCCCGATGAGGATGTGATGGTTGTAAGAGATGATGATATTCTAGATTCCTACAAAGGACCTGAGCCCGGATCTAGATGAAAGCTTATATTCGATGGTGCCTCAAATGCAGAAGGACATGGGGTAGGGGCTGTTATAACTTCTCCAACAGGATTCCACATACCTTTCACTGCGAGAATATGCTTCACGTGTACCAATAATATGGCGGAATACGAGGCGTGTATCTTGGGGATCAGCGAAGCCATTAACCTTGGAATTAAGATCTTGGAAGTATATAGAGATTCGGCTCTCGTCATCAATCAAGTCAAGGGAGAATGCAGGACACTTAATGCTAAACTAACTCGATATCGAGATTGTGCCTGGAAGATGATCACTTACTTTGATCAGATCACTTTCCATCATATCCCTCAAGATGAGAATCAATTGGCAGATGCTCTAGCAACTTTGGCATCCATGCTCAAGGTCATATGGTATAATGAAGTACCGGCTATAAGAATAAATCGCCTAGACGAACCAGCTTATTGTGCAGTAGTGGAGACTGAAGTAAATGATAAACCGTGGTTTCATGATATCAAGCAATTCCTCCAAAAACAAGAATATCTTGCAAATGCCTCAAGTGGGGATAAGAAAACGCTTAGAAGAATGGCAGCTCAGTTTTTTCTCGACGGGGATGTACTTTATAAAAGGAATCATGACATGGTGTTGCTCCGGTGTTTAGATGGACATGAACAGGACATGCTTATCAAAGAAATCCACGAGGGATCCTTTGGAACTCACTCAAATGGGCATGCAATGGCTAAAAAGATTCTCCGAGCAGGGTATTATTGGTTGACTAGGGAATCAGACTGCTTCAAGTACGTTAAGAAGTGCCACAAATGTCAAATCTATGCGGATAAAATTCATGTGCCACCAACCCCTTTGAACGTGTTAACTGCTCCGTGGCCTTTCTCTATGTGGGGAATAGACATAATCGGGATGATCGAACCGAAAGCATCGAATGGACACCGATTCATTCTAGTTGCTATTGACTACTTCACTAAAAGGGTAGAAGCTGCTTCCTATACTAATGTGACAAGGCAATCAATAGCACGATTCATCAAGAAGGAGATAATCTGTCGCTATAGGGTTCCTAACAAAATCATCACAGATAATGGGATTAATCTAAACAACAAAGTGATGGCTGAGCTATGCGAGAGTTTCAAAATCGATCACCATAACTCGTCGCCTTATCGCCCAAAGATGAATGGCGCAGTAGAGGCAGGCAATAAGAACATCAAGAAGATTATCCAGAAAATGGTGAAGACCTACAAAGATTGGCACGAAATGCTCCCTTTCGCACTACATGGCTACAGAACCTCAGTTCGTACTTCGACAGGAGCTACTCCTTTTTCCTTGGTATATGGCACAGAAGCGGTACTCCCTATTGAAGTAGAAATTCCTTCACTTAGGGTCATAATGGAGACTAAGCTGGATGAAGCGGAGAGGGCACAAAATAGATTTGATCAACTGAATCTCATAGAGGAAAAGCGCATGGTTGCTGTATGTCATGGTCAATTATATCAGCAGAGACTCAAAAAGGCATTCGACAAGAAAGTTCGTCCTCGCCTATTTGAAGAAGGAGACCTGGTGTTAAGGAAAGTGCTACCCATCTATAAAGATCCTCGTGGAAAATGGGCCCCAAACTATGAAGGACCACATGTCGTAAAGAGTGCCTTCTCTAGTGGAGCTTTAATGTTGACTACGATGGATGGAGCGGATTTACCGCGACCGGTAAATTCTGATTCAGTCAAAAAATACTATGCCTAGAAAAAAAGGATAAAGGCCCGCTAAGTCGAAAACCCCAAAGGGCGACTTAGGCAAAAATTAGGGCATCCCGGTGGATTGAAAACTTGAAAGAGCAATCCAGGTAAAAATTAGGGACTTGAATAAAAAATGATACCCGACAAGTCGAAAACCCTAAAGGGGGGCTTAGTTGAAAAAAATGGTATATCATCCTGGTGGACTAAGACTCGAAAAGAGCGGTCTAGGCAAAATTAAGGATATCCGAAAGGCATATGACTGATATCACTTACGGTCACACAACGGGGATTCAGAAAGGAATGATCAATCCAATCGTCATCTTCAGAAGCGAAGTGTCATGGCCTCGGAGACTTAGGGATATTAGTTGGTGTTTGAATTCAATAGGGACATAAATAAATTTGTTTTTTCGTATTGCCATTTTTCATCTTGTAGATTTGTAGTAATTCCTCCTTATGAGGATTACTTTCCTTATGTACTATTGCCTGTTTATGGGCCCATTTTTCAATAAATAAAATTTTCTCCTTTTTCCAATTACTTCATTTGATTACAAAATGCTGATTAATTATGGAATAATACATTGAAACATTGGGCATAATCAAAAGCTTTTAAATAGGAAAATGTATTTTAGTTTGATTTTGAAACAGTAAAGGGATCATATTCTTCCAGTACAGGGTCTATATGTTAACAGTCACGGTTCGATCATTATGGGAGTTTCTCTAAAAGAAGTAATACGCATCTCCAAATATCAAGAGCATATGACTTGGTTACACTTATCGAGGGGTCAAGGGTTTAAGGGTCAGGAAGTTGGAATGTTACAAAAGATATTGGTTTCCGTAAAAACACGCATTGCATATCATAAAAGAGGCGTTAGCCCAAATAATGCATCATGCATAAAAGCACACATACTTTTAAACATGCATACATGGCATAAGGAATATAATTTCTCTCAGGGATACCAGTGTTTAATCGGATATTTCAATAAGGATCTTAGGATAGTCAGCGTAGTACTTGTCTGACACAGTGGTCAAAATTAGGGTCCTTCTTGTATTTAATCATCCCGTCTTCAAAAGAGGAAGACACATCAACTTCCTCTTTCCGATTCGAAGACGATTAAATAGGGGCAGCTGTAGTACCCTAAATTTTGACCTGTGTTTTTCACTTTTTTTTTGGGATTTCTTGGTGCTACCAGGGGGTATCGTTTATAGGTCATTGGGCTTCTGGGCTCATTTTGGGTTTGGTTTTATACAAGGGGTTCTTGGGTTAGCAATTAAGGGTTTTGGTTTAGTTTTTTATATTAGATAACATGTATTATTTTTGGATCATTTTTAAGAGATTTCTATATCTGTTTTAAGGGTCATTAGGATTAATTGATTTTTAGAAGTTAAGATTTTTTATTATTTTTAGTAATTAGGGTATTTAGTGATATGGCTATTAAGGTTTTCTTATTATTATTATTATTTATTATTATTTTATTTTTAGTTACTTGTTATTTTTTTGATATAATTGATGATTTATCAATGTGATGTTTGTATTATTATTCTTATTATTATAATTTTTATTATTTATTAAGTAGACTGTTGTTATGTTAATAATAAGATTTACGACTTTTATTTTTATGGTTAATGTTTATAAAATTATCATTTATTGTATTTTATTATTTTATTTTTACTTTTATTGCTGGTCAAAATTGTTGACCAATGGAGTCACCGTCTTCCCCAAGGGGAAACCCTAATTTCGCGCAGAATCAAGGGTAAAAAAAAAATCAGATCAAATTGAATCAATTGCATTAAAATTTTTGGAGTAATTTACAACAGAAATCTTATCAAATCTCCAACAACAATCAGATCAAACCCTAATTCTAATACATGGATCAAATCAAATCTAAATACATCAGAAATTCCTAAAACGAATCTAAACCTATTTAATTCTAAACCTAATCCTAACAACTATATAAACTCAAGAAAAATTCAGAAAAGAGGAAGAAAAAACCCTAAGCTAAAGTTGTTGCTGCAAATCCCCAAATCTACTTAAAGCTCGTACATAGAGAGTAAGGGTTCATCATCAGAACCCTAAAATCCCTGAGCAAAACCCCAATCGAACACTTGCGAAAGAAATAAAGAGAGGATTAGTGAATCGGAGAGGGAAAAGAAGGAATCTAAGCAGCATAAAAAAGGTCACGGCAGGGGAGGTAACGGAACTTAGCTTTCCATTTTTTGATTTTCGCTTTGTTTGATTGTTAGGTTTTTTTGTTGTTTGTTGCAACTGGTGGGATTTCTAGTTTTTTTGTTAGGGTTAGGAAATAGGGTTAGGGTTCCCCGGGTTAGGGTTAGGGTTCATCACTGAACCCGTAGGGTTCTTGGGGCTCAGAGAAAATCTAGGTTTGGGGTGAGTATGAAGGGTTAGGGTTCTTAGGGTTCCTCGCGAACCGTAAGGAACCATGGGGGATCAGAGTTGGGGGGTTTAGGGTTCATAGAGGTTGAAGATTCCGGTTGAATCTCGACCGGAAACTGGGATTTGACGGTGGTTTGTGGGGTGTCGCACGGTGGCCGGAGGCCAAACCGGCGAAGAAAATCAGAGGACAAGGGGGACGGAGTGAGAGCCTTTAGAGAGAGAGAAAAAAATTAGAGAGAGAATGAGAAATGGAAATGTCCTCATTTTTGAATAAAAATGGGAATTTATACTCCCTCGTCAGGCACACGGATGTTCTACACGTGGCCTTGTCTTGACCACGAGATTTTCTTAGTTGGACTTATCCAGCGTGGAAATACCCACGGTGCACCTTCGTTAGATTTTAGATCAAGGCCGTCCATTTACTTTGGTATGTTGATTCTACGCGTGTGGGAGAATTCATCAAGACCTCAGTCAAACCAATCCAACGTCCAGGAAAGGGTCAAAGTCAGACTCTCTCCATTGTGGACTTCCTCTTCAAATTTGGGTTTAATAAGTGGGCCTTGTGCCCAGATGACTGTTAACACCCCCATCCCATAAGCCCAGTTACTAACCTGGTTGGTTTATACACCCCCTGGTTTTTATTTATTAATTAAGTTAACTACTTAATTTAATTAATAAATTAGGATTTTTAATATTGATTAGGATTTATAATAATAGGATTTTTAGGATGAATAATTAGGTTTTTTAGGGATAATTATTGGGTTTTGTTTTATTATTTTAACTATTTATTTTCTTTTTATTTAAAATAAATCTTCTTTGTCTTTTTTTTTTGAACAAGAAAATTTTTATGGGATTTAATTCTGGGTTTTAGGGCTAAGATATTTTGGTAAGATTAGGTTTTAGGATTTATTTTAAGAAAAATAGTCTTTTTTTTTTGTAAATTGGATAAATATGAGTTATAGTAAATTTAATTTAGTTTTGGGGACTTTTAGTTTTTGTTTATTTTAAATTTAGAAATTATTTTTATTTGGAATAATCTGGGAGATCAATTTTGCTATTTTTAGCTTGATGGAATGTTGGACATTATAATTCTTTTTTATGGAAATTAGAAATTTATCTTATAAGGGGTTATAATAGGATTCTTTTAAGGATTTTAACAAGGGATAAAACTCTTTGTCCGAGAGTCTAAATAAGGGATGTGATTTAGGGATAGCACTCTTAGGTTCCAAGAGTATAAATATAGGCCAAGGGATAAGGGATTTTGGGATAAAACTCTTAGGTTCCAAGAGTATAAATATAGGCCAAGGGATAAGGGATTTTGGGATAAAACTCTTAGGTTCCAAGAGTATAAACATAGGCCAATGGACAAGGATTTTGGGATAAAACTTTTCCTCCGAGAGTATAAATAAACGGATCGGGATTTAAGGGATAGAACTCCCTATCTAGGAGTATAAACAATAAATTTGGGGATAAAACTCTTTATCCAAGAGTATAAATAGTGCATTAGGTTTTGGGATTAGGATTAGGGGGTAGGAATAGGGGAGGTGAACTACGGTTACTCTGATCCTTCAAAATTGAAGGTACGTAGGCATAGGGTTGTAAACCCTAGCGAGTACAATAATAAAAAAACTTAGGATTCTTTTGTAAATAAATTAAAATAATAAACAAACAAACCCTAGAACTTAAGGAGGATCCCTTTGAGTACAATGGAGGTAAGGGGTGTCTAACACCTTCCCCTAACTTAACCGACCCCCGAACCTTAGGAATCTCTACCCTTAGGATTAGGATTCTAGGTTTATCATTTATTTTCCTTAGAAAAAATATGATGGCGACTCGATACATTTTGACGGCCGCGACACCCAATTTAGAGGCCCAAGGGTTAGGTTTAATAAAAAGGAGAATTTGAGAGGAAAAGGATTCATTTTGTTAGATCGTGAAAAGAAGGAAAAGGCCAGAGCTCTGAGGAAAGAGGGAAGAGCTTAGGATTCGAGAAGGTTTACAAGAACTCGAGAGAGAAAGGCGTGGAATCGACAATCTAAGGTATGGGGAGTATTACCTTTCATTGTTTTTAATATAGGAATTCGATGTATGTAAAGTGGATTGTGGGGTTTATGTGATTTTGTGGGTTTATGAGTAAACTGGGGAAATTATGATGTATTCGTGAGGTTTATGTGATTTTTGTGTGTTTATGAGTAAATTGAGGAAACTATGATATGTTCGTGGGTTGATGACGAAGGTGAAGGAGTTGTGAGGACTTTGGGAATATTGGGGTTTTGTGAAGGTTTATGGGATTTTGAGGTTTAGGACAGTGTAATAAATCGACCTAATAGTCGTAGGTTTTGTGCCTTTGATGCCATAATGCCTTAGGTATGTTTTGGGGATGTTTTTGGGGTAATTGGGGCTGAACCCCGTGAGGCTTTTGGGATCTGATATGCTACTGGTGCGTAGCAGCGATTGCAGGAAATCGCGACCTCGCAAAGCGAAGAAATAATTCGCAAAGCGAACATTCGCTCTAGATTCGCAAAATGAACATTCCAGCGAATGGATGCTGTTTGTGAAATTTCTTTGTAATTCTTGTGCTATCTTGATGTTTTGAGCTGTGATTGTTTTAATGAATTGCTATGAGTATATTGATGATTATAAGATGATGATTCATGATGTTTTGATGGATAAATGATGATATGATTAACATGAGACTTTGGTGAATGATGATGCACGTAATGACTTTTATTGATGATAATGATAATGACGTTGTGTATCATGCGTTCATAGCATTTTAGACTTCGGTCTATTGACAATTATAGGACTTTGGTCCAGCGGGTTAGACTTCGGTCTATTGTGGCTTCAATCCCATTGTGTGGATGTGAGGTATTTTGACGTGCTCTAGTTCTTGTGTAGAATCGATCCTATTGACGGGGATCTTTGGAGGGTGATGGCCTAGTGTCCATCGACTTTGACGATTTGGTACCACGTGCATAAGTCTTGTTGTGCATTGCATTTATTTGGCATTGATGTGATTTATGATATCGTAATTTTGATGTTTTCCTTTGTGATGACCCTGATGATGTTGTATATGATAATGACGTCATTTTATGCATATCCTGTTTTTATATTGATTATAATGAATTATGATTACTCACCCTGCCTGTTTGAATGTTGCCTCCACGTGGGTAACGTGCAGGTGATCAAGCTTAGCTGGATGCCTTCGAGGACTTTTGGAGTTTATTTTGCTTTTGGTCGATGTAGAGGGTCTTGCTCTAATAATGTAACATCGAGTTGGGTCGTTGAGTCGAACCATGTTGAGTTGTTATTTTGTTGTTATTTCTAAAGGATTATGGTTTTTATTTTTAAAACCCTTTTTATTATTGTGGTTATGGTGGTTCCGCTGCTAATTTAACGATTTTTGAATATTTTGAGGAAAACCCGTGTTTAAGGAGCAAATGTTTTATTTTGAGTTTATTGAGAAAATGTGCACCCTTGAGGTGGTTCTAATTTTTTACTCTGATAATTTGTGTATTTTGCCGTGTATATCCGTGGGGTAGAAAAGAGTGTTACATTATCAACCATCAGAGTCTAGTAAGTCCAGACGAAGATAGAAATATCGTCTGTCAGTCACAAGTCTCTAAGATTCTATTCAGAACTAGCACTTTATCTTGAAACAAGAGTCATGAGTGATAGACGAATATTGAATTGTCTTCTTTAGATAGCTAACAAGCAACAGTATTAACACAGACGTGAGAGAACTGTTTACATAAATATGATCATCATCTGGCTTGATAAGACATTCAATATAGACAAACACAACAGTTTTTCCTCTTAAAGATTTCTGAAATTTTCCTTTTTCAAAAGAAAAACTTCTCTAAAGATCTAATAGAAACTTTGCATTTATATCTAAACAAATATCTTATTGAATCAAAAGATAAGTCAGACAAGAACAAACATACCACACAATTTTTTTTGTTCAGTCAGACTCGATTCAATATTCAGACTTGACCAATAGAGTCTGAACACGACTTTGAGTGGATTTTGATTCAATGGTTGTCTTACCACTAATTCCACTACTCTCACCAAATTCAGTACCACCAGTACTTGAATCTAGTTTGTTGGCTCTTCTCCTAATCAATGTTGTAAACAACCTTATGGAAGATGCATCTGCTTCTTTTCTTGATATCTATAGCAGATACATCATGATACTCATATTTCTATAAAACCATACATGTAAGTACAAACAAACTCTTCTAAGGCTTACATCTCAATCTAATAGCAGATCATAAGTCACTCCAGAGTGTAAGTCTAGAATAAGATATGAACAAAATCTTGTTCCAAGCAATGGCAATAATCTCATTATCTTGGAATAACTATTTTGACTTTGAAATCATTGACAAGCTCGAAACCATATGGCAATAGCTATCAGAGATTGACATAAAACATATCAAAGTACTGTCTTAGTATAGCTAACAAAGCTCAAAGAGAAGTTGAATATTTCTCATAGAAGTGTCTTTTAAAACAACTTCCATGATGGTCCTCAACCAATAAGCAATGGAGTTTCTTAAGATATCACCTTAAAGAAAAAACTCCATATAATCAAATATTTTGAAACAAGATAGCTTTAACAACATCTCTTGCTTCTCAATACTTTATTTTTATTTCAGAACACAGATGCTTCTTTTCATCTGCATCCTACACTAATATTAATTTCAAACAATTAAGCATTGAACAGCATCTTATATTAGGTTCTGGTAGAATTTTCTTCTTGCTTTTAGATTTGGGAAATCAATTAAAATACACATATTTCAAAAGCTCTTGAAGTTACTCTTCTATCAACATATATCATAATCCATTTAGCCAGTATGAAAGTCCTTTTGACTAGAAACCTAAATTTCTCATCATTAGTCATTCCAAAGAACTTAAGGTAAAGAAGAGAGGATGATATGTTGAATAGTTTTTCATCATCCAACTTTATTTCTTTTCTTTAAAGACTGCCAGAAAAATCTTCAGAACACAACAGATTTTGGATGTAAACATAAAAAATAACTATGACTTTAGATTTAAGTCAAGAAACAGTCTTCTCAGAATTTGCTTGAAAAGATTATATTAAGTGTAACTACTTCAAGCTTCACAAACAGATTCCCACAAATCCAAGCACAAGACTTCAAAGATAGTCCAAGCATCAGACATATCAATGATGTTGATATACTCAAAAGTGAGATAGTGGATCTACCAGAATACAGCTATCTTTGAAGATATTCAATATGCATCTTCTAAGTTGGTGAAAGAGATTTTCAAAATATCATCTATAACACCATCAACTTCTATAGTAATACCTTTTTCAAGGATATTCTATAGACCTTCAACAACCCTTTATCAAGTCCAATGAGTTAAAAATATGTTTACTTTTTCCATCATTTAAATTTAATGGAATCACCCATTTGAATAAGGTAATAAAAGTCGTATGATATTTTTCATGTGGCACTTGATTTCTTCTTGAAGAAGAGATATACTTTTCTTATTGGATCAATATCTGCATCACTGTTAAGTGTTAAGCACAAACCATGCTCTGATACTAATTGAAGGTGTGAAAAGTACACAAGAAGGGTGGTTGAATTGTGTTTTGCGTTTTCTTATTATTTAGCTTCTGATCAGAGTTTCAGAATCAGAACTGATGTTTAGATTCAGAGTTAATTCAGCTGGCAGTGGATACGGCGAAAGTAACTAAAATAACAACACAAGGCACAAAAGATTTATACTGGTTCCTCCCTTAACTGAGAGTAGTCCAGTCCCCTTGTCTCACAAGAGCTTTTCATTATAACCACTTCATGATTACAATCGCTTATCCTTCTGCATAAGTCTTTTACAACTGCTTAGACTAACTGTCTGAGACTTCCCTTGCTTATTGCACATGTCTAAGACTTACCCCTTGCTCACACCGTCAGACTGAGTCACCTGCTCATCTTCTCTCTAGTTGAGACTTCCCTTTTCTTAGAGCACATGTCTAAGACTTTCCTTTGCTCACATCATCAGACTGAGTCACCTACTAATCTGTCTTCTAGCTAAGACTTTTCTTTGCTTAGAGCACATGTCTAAGACTTTACTTTTGCTCAATCAGATAGGCTGAATAAAACTTTCACAGCTCAAGCACTTAAGCAATGAGCCTTATGTGGCTTAAGCATCTTGGCTCAAGACTTGTTGCTTGAATACACTTTTGCTCTAGCACATAGCAAGAGACTTAATCTAAACTACTAAAGGCTCAGCAGAATAGAGAACAAGGTGTACATGATGCAAGCAACAGAGGTACGGGAGATCACCATAACAAAGACCTAAAGCACTTAAGATTTCTAAATATATACAAGGGTAAGAAATCTTAAGGCTTTTACAATTACAACCTACAACAGAAAATTTTCCTATTACATAAAGTTGATAATTGCTTGATCTTGCTACTCCTTCAACAGAAGAATCCTTGTTAAAAATTCAGGCTTGAATCTTCAGCCATATATATAGCCTTTCCAGAAACTAGCCGTTGAGAAGGTTACTTGATCAAGTGTCTTTGCTTTTGCTCCAAAGTACAAGAGACGTTGAAGATGGATGCACAGCAGATTTTTGAATCCTTTGTGTAACAAATTTAACCTTTGAGTCTTCAAGAGGTTATGTACTAATAGATTCGTTGGGAGTAGACATCCATAGAACGTACCATCTTTTCTTGATCCTTGCAATACTGTAGACTCGAGCTGATACGCTGATAAGACAATACAACATGCTTTCAGTAGTACAGATAGTACACAGTTTTATCACCAACTTTGAATGATACCAGAAGTTGATATACAATTACTAAGTGTAGAAACTCGTCTGAATGCTGAGGCCTTCAGTTCAGAGTCTGCATTAAGCCACACTTAGAAATTGTTCTTCAGACTTTGCCACCAGAAACTAGCAATGAAGCAACTCAAGTGTATCTTAGATAAACAAATTCTGATTATTTATCTACAAGAACAAGAACCTGCATAAATAAAACACACATCAAATAAACCATTATTCTTTTAATACTTTTGTTATCATCAAAACTAAAAGAGAAAATATCAAGAACAAATCTTGTTCTAACACCTTAATTTGGGTGCATCTGATGATTTGGGGCTTGATGAAATGATATTGATGGAATCTTGCACTTGATTGTTGATGTAAGGAGACTCTTGATCATGTTTGAGAATTAAGGATCACACAAACCCTTGATTGGTCAGCTCCTGAGCTTTTTGGGGTCACAAACCCTAATTTATGATCAAATTAAACCAAAGCATATACTTGTAATCTCAAAGGGGTTAGCAATGCTTAGAGACACACACATAAGATGATTGGTGCTATGCCAAAATGATGCAAATGACGTGGAATCTTAGGGTTAAAAATTAGGGTGTGATAGTGTCCTAATCGGTTAGGATTGTTCTTAATCGATTAGAAAGACTTAGACCATGCTCTAATTGATTAGCTCAGAGCCTTAATCGATTAAGTTGTGTATATAAGTCGTTTAAATGTTTAGGAATACCCTTTTTCAATCCCACAAGCACATTGATGGTTCCTCTATGGGTTTTACGAGGTTTTATCAAATAGAGATGTTAAAGGAATTGTTTACCTATGGAGCTCTAATACTCAGGCCCATTAGAGTTTCCTGGATAAAAGAATGATTTACCCCTAATGTCCTTGTGCTTGTGAGTTTGGGGAGGACATCGGCTCAGGTATTCTTCTATCTTGGAATATGCAAGATCTCTGATGATTTGAACTTTTATAGTCTTTCCCTAGCTAAAGAGACATGTCATTTTAAGAACGTCTCTTTGGTTTATGATTCCCCTTTTACTTGTAAGACCACGAACTATGAATTTGTTCTCAATCTGAAACTCTCCGCCCCCATTTCGACAACTAGCGTAAAGCCAAAAATGAAGACTTCATATTGTGCTTGATTATTAGTGGCGCAAAATTTGAAGTGTAGGAATATTTCGATCACTAAAACAACTTCTCCAAGATGAGCCTGACTCCACTTTCTTGGCTAATGGACGGTCCATCTGTAATCACAACCCAGGTATGATCAGGATCTGGTGTTCCTGGGGTCATCTTTGCTATATATTGTATGAGAAGGTGTGTCTTCACTGTGTCCCTTGATTCTAAGGAAACATCAAATTCTTACATTTTGATGAGCCACTTTGTTAGCCTTCCTGCCAAATCTGGGCAATGGAGCATTTTCTTTAAGTGTAAGTTTGCTCGGACTACTATGGCATGTGCTAGGAAGTATTATTGTAGCTTTCTAGACGCAGTTACCAAAGATAGTTCGGCCTTCTCTATTTTTTAATAGTGCATTACTAGTCCAACTAAGGCTTTAGAGATGAAATAGAATGGGATTTGGGCATAGCTCATCTCTCTTACAAATATGGCGCTGACTACTTCATTGAAAACACCCAGATAAAGATACAAAATCTTCTCGGGGATGGCCAAGTTATTACTGGCAGGGTTGATAGTATCGTCTTCAAGGATACAAAGGATTGCTCACATTCTGGGGTCTACTTGAAATTTTCATCTTTATTCAATAGTTTGTATAATAGTTAGGCGTGCTAAGTCGACTTCTAGATGAACATGCTTAGATCTGTCAACATTCCATTTGATTTCATCATTTCTTTCTTTTTCGTTATTATTGTTATTCTGATAATCGCCTCACACTTATCTGAGTTTTCTTCTTTGCCTCTCTTTGTTAGATAATAACCCAAGAATTTGTCAACTCTAACCGCAAAGATACACTTATGTTAAGCCTCATAGTGTATTGCCCGACTCTATCGAATACGCAGGTGAGATTTTGATCGCGTGGTTCCACTTTGCTGGACTTAACGGTCATGACGTCCATATATACCTCTAGTTTTTTTTTCCTATTTCTTCCTTGAAAACTTTATTATCTCATGTATAAGAAATGTTCCACGCCAAGTCAACTGCAATTACAACTAGCTTGCAGGAATCTTTATGATACTCCAATTTCAAGTGGACAGTGAAAGTCATAGGACTTAGCATTACTAGGAATGACCTTCTAAGAACACTTTGTAGACACTTTCACAAGGGATCACAAAGAAGGGAAAGTCCATGGTTATTTTATTTTTTTCTATTTCAAAGGAAACCTATAGATCTATACACTCGAATGGATGAGTAAATAAATTATCAAATGCTATGAGACTTTTGTGTTCGCAAGGCTTCAGATCAAGCCGGCTTAAGCCTAGCATCATGAAGATTTTGAGATACATCAAATTGCATGAGCTTCCATAATCAACGAGGATCCATGATATGCCGTAATTTTCTATTTTAGCAGTTACGAAGATTTGAGGTGATTCTAGACTAGAGGATTCCAAGATACTTTTGGAAACAAGATCTACAATTACTTCTTCCATCTTAGCGTGACTGTTACACGGTCGAGATTTGATTGTGGAAATTCGCAAGAATTCAAATTCAAGTTCCCACAAATGGCACCGCTATTTCTTTCAAAAATTGGAATTGTAGATGAATAAATGAGATGCACTCTCAGTGCGGTGGTGTAAGTCTCTAATCCGAGAGCGCATTGGTGCATCTACAAGATTAACTCTCTAACGTCCAAATCAATTATTGAATAAAAAAATAAAGTGAATTAGGGTGAAAATCATACCCATGTTTGATGCCCGGTGAAGTATATATATATATATATACACACACACACACACATATATATATATATATATACACACACACACACACACACATATATATATATATATATACATATATATATATATATAGGGAACGTATCATATGAGAATGTCATTTTTATGTGAGAATATAAGAATGAATCTGAATCATTAGATTTTAAAATAAATGGTGAAGATTATGTGTCAATTTTTTTTCTCTCTCCTCCATCATTTATTTTAATAATTGAAGAGAGAGAAAAATAAAAACCACACATAATCTCCACCATTTATTTTAAAATCTAATAATTCAGATTCATTCTCACGTTCTTATGTTAAAAATGACATTCTCATATGATATGAACCATATATATATATATATATATATATATTGGGTTGTTGGAGAAATCCTTTATTTTATCCTGCAGATCGAGGAAAATTGTCTAATTATATCAGACGGTGGGTATCTTTCATAATTGAACTGTCTTGAACCTCCATGACCTAGAATGATCTCAAAGTGGCAATTGGAATAATTGGACTATCTTGAACCTCCATGACCTAGTTAGAATGATCTCAAAGTGGCAATTGGACTCTTCTTTTATTGAGTCTTGCTGACAGCTCATAACAATATATAGTTATCATATGTATATCAAATACATATATAATGAGATAAATGTTGATAATGCTTTTATTGAGTTTAGATCAGGTCCATCCTAGGGGTGTTCAAAATTTTGGTTATGTCATACCCCAAATTTTGACCATTAAGATTCCCATCATTGTGCAAATCATCATCACAATATGGATGAACCATCATTACCTCATTAGTCTCCCCAAAGATGGGTGAGCATCCACTACAATCAAACTTAGGGTTTCAAGCCCTCTCAGAGCTCTTAAACAAATGATCAATCAAGAAATGACATGATCTTCAACTTGTCTAAACCTCTTAAACATCCACAATGGATCAAGAGGACTCCCACATCAATGATCAAGCAAAAGGCTGCAACATTCCAAGTGGATCAAGCCTCAGGATCGCCCGTGTCACCAAATTTGGGTTTTGGTCGACCAAGGCCTTCAGATGAAAATTTTCCTCTGGGCATGAGTCAATGCTTCCAAGCACAACCCAAAATACTCTAAGGGACCTCATAAACCCAATCATCAAGTCAATTTGGCCTCAGGGGATGCATTCATAAAAAATCAGGAATTAGGGTTTCTTGACCTAATTCACACCTAAGTTGACTTTTGGGACAAAACATGAGTCAAGACCTCAAGACATGAATTGAGGGACCCTAATACACTACATTGATCCATTTGCAACAATGGATTGATCCAAGAACCTTGATTCACAAGTTTCAAGTTCACCAGAACCACAATTAAGGTTTCGCAGAAAAAGTCAACTGTGCCTTTGACTTTTGACCAAGACATGCTCCCAAACCTTGGGACATGATTCAATACACCCTATAACACATATGAAATCAATCAATCAAGTTTGATTTAGGTCAAGTACTTGATTTCATAGAGGATCGCACAGTTTGAAATTCATTTGATAAAAAGTCAACTGTGCCCAAAAGTCAAAGTTTGACTTTTTGATTTTTTGATCAATTATGGTTCCCTAACCCCAAAATGATGTTAATGTGTGATTGGAATCATCATTCATCAAGAAAAACCAAGAAAAGTGAGATAACTTGTAAAAGGGGTAACCATAAAAAACTTAGAAATTTTCTAAGTTATGGAACAAAGTGGCTAGGGTAGCAACTTCCAAGGATCATAACTTGAGATCCAAGCAACCATTTAGGCTGATCCAAAGATAGATTTGTAGCTCTCATGGCATACTATAAAAGTTTCAACTACACCTCATTCCAATTCATCATGGATTTTGAGTTATGGTTGGATCAAAATGGCTGAAAACATGAAATGTCACTTTTTCCAACACTTTGTGAAATTTTCACTAAGTCAGAATTTGTTTCACTTTTTCCAAAATGTAAGGGCATTTTTCACTTGGATCCAAAAAGTGTCAAGACAAAATATGATTACACACATGTTGTATCATATGAGAGCTTTCCAAAATGGCCAAGAACCCCATGAAATTCCACTTGAGCTAAGAGTTATGACAGCTGCAACATGCCTTGTTGCAACTGTCATGGCAAGGAAGAATTTTGCACTTTTGCTCGATTTGGCAAGATCAGATAATTCCAAGCCTTGTCATCATTTTGGACACATCTAACAATCAAATACAAGGGGGATGATCTAATCTCCAAGCTCCCAAAGTCTTTGGAACTAAAAATAACATGCCAAACCTAAAAAACCATAAAGAGGGGACAAGACTCCAAGTTTGTTTTGGAGCATTCAATGGATGCACCAAGGTGGCATGAACTGAGCCATTTTTAACTGAATGAGTCAAGGATGATCTCTGAACTAGGGAACCAGCAGCCTGTGCTCTAACCTCTAGTCAATGGCTAGAGGAGACTTGGATTCCTATTGATCAACATTTGCCAAACCTCTGCTGCAGTTGCCATTCCCTATTCCTTGCAAAACAAACTTGATCTACTATAAATAGAGCTCATTTATGCTCAGTTTAAGTACACCAAAGCCATCAAACAGATGCTTTCCTCAAAATCACCTTCTCACTTCCAAATTTGCCTTCCAAAGCAAGTCATTATCGGGTTTTGAGTTTGAGAGTCATTGCAACCAAACCAATCACACACACACCTCATAAACATCATATAGAAGTGATCCAAACACTTAAATAACAACTGTAACATTGATTTCTCAGAATCACCAGCCAGTTGCTTAAGGTTTTAACCAAGTTGCAGCTAAGATGCCATGAAGTGATCCAACCATTTCCAATCAAGTCCAAGCATTCAAACACACTCCATATGGTGTAGGGAAGTTGTTCAGATCATCACAACTCATCTGTAACACCTCCAACTCAAAAATCACATTGCTCTTGCTGTCACGACCTTCAAGTAAGCCTAAACTTAGTCATCTCTTAATCTATGAAAATTTGCTCGCACAATACTTTTGCCAAATGTTCATAATCATGCATAGAATGTTTCCCCTCAATTAATTGCTTTGTTTGAATCATGTATCAAAATTCTCAGCCTTCATGCAAATTTTAGGGTTCTTGAGGTTTTGTCTTGATTTCTTATTTCATGCTTAAAATAAATGAAATTAAAGACCATAGACATCATCGTGAGGTGAAAACGAGCAGATGGATATGTGGATTGTGTGATTTCATCAAGTATTCAGTGAAATTGGATAGAAAATGCAAATCAGGCCAAACTCAGAACACGCGCATGTTCTTGCCATGTTCTTGGCGCCTTTTTCACAAATTCAAATATTTGAATTTTGTGATTTTATTTAATTGATTCAAAAATTAATTTCTCTCTGAGTTTTAATAATTTTGAGTTGATTCTTTTTTTAATAATTCACAAAAATATTAAAATATTTTATTTTTCCAAAAATTCCCCAAAATATTATTTATTTCATAGACTTGATATTTTTGCAAAGAATTAATCTTTCATTTGTTTTTTAACATTTAAAATATTTTTTCCTCCTTGATTTTCCAAATTTAATTGGTTTCCAATCATTTTTTGGATATAAACATGATTTTTCAAACATTAATCCAAGATCATAACTTGTTTTTCACACATGCTTGATAATTTTGATCATTTTAATTAAATTTTTATTTAATTAAAATCCCTTTTGAAATTAATTTAGGGTTTTGATTTTAATCACCCTAAACAAATCATTTTCAAACACTCATGGGCCTCTAATAGAGTGTAAGACCCAACCCCTTTTTGAAACCAAAATATTTTGGGCCTCAGTGTTTTGTATAAGTCCCGATACCGTCAAAAAGTTCGGCACGATCGTCGCCTTTTTAACAAAAACTCTTTGGGCTTCTCCTTGAGCTATAAGACCCATCTGTATTCATTTTCAAACTCTTTGGGCCTCTAATAAAGTGTAAGTGTTTACCTTGAAAATTGGTAAACAACCGCTGATCTTCTAAAACAGTAAAGTTCTAGTAACTTACAGGATCGATCAGATTGATCCTAGGATATGTGATGTATGTGTATTTAGAATATTTCACGATTTGGTAAGGTATGCTCTTTCGACAATACTCATAAATAAAAAGGTGTTTGAAATGTAAAGGACAACGATAAAGATCGAAAGAGAGAAAAGGCTGAATGGAAAGGTTTGATAAAAACTGGAATTAAATGCTGGAAAAGAATGCGTAATGATCTTAAAGTGCAGAAAGATAAATGCTTGAAAGTAGAGGCTTGGTAATGTAATTGACTTGAAAGGTAAAAGTTTGTAAAAACAAAGATTTCAAAGTAAAGAATCTAAAACAGAAACTTCAAAGTAAATTGCGTTGCAATAAAGGATAATCACTACGCCAAAAGTGTCCTTTGGCAGCACTACATAGGCAGCGCTTTATTACAAAAGTGCTGCTATAAGTTAAAAATTTAGAAAACACGGAAACTGTTCACTTAGAAAAATAAAATCGCGTCTAAATATAAGACCTTAGACAGCGCTTTTGAGGAAAGCGCTTTCTAAGGTCTTATAAATTAAAAAAAAAATTAAAGGAAAATATTAGACAGCGCTTGCCTTAAAAGCGCTGTCTAAGGTCTTATAAATTAAAAAAAATATAAGACCTGAGACAGCGCTTTTGGGGAAAGCGCTTTCTAAGGTCTTATAAATTAAAAAAAAAAATTAAAGTAAAATATTAGACAACGCTTTACTCAAAAGCGCTGTCTAAGGTCTTATAAATTAAAAAAAAATAAAACCAAAACCGCTGTCTAAGGCCCACCTGAGACAGCGCTTTCATTCAAAGCGCTGTCTAAGGTCTTTTTAATTAAAATAAAAATTGAAACGGTATCAGTATTAATACTGATACCGTTTCATTTTTCATTTCATTATTTCCCTCTTTCCCTCTCTTTCTGCGAACAAGACGAACCAGCTGAAACCACTGCCGTCGTCCGTCCTTTCGCCGTCGTCGTTCGTCCTTTCTCGCCGTCGTCCGTCCGGCCGTCGTCCTTCCTACATTTCCGGTAAGAGTTTTTATTTTTATGTTAGAAGCAAGTGAGCTTCATATTTTCGGTAAGTGTTATTGTAGTTTAGTGTGTTTCTGTTAGGTTAGTGTGAGAATGAGGTTAGTGTGTTTCTGTTATTGTTTTTAGTGTTACAATGGACTAAGTAAGTGTGTTTCTGTTAGTTTAATATTGTTCTTTTGATTTTATACCTTCACTTTGTGATTTCCACCATAAATGAATGGAATGAGAATGGAATAATGTGCATGTTTGACAACAACTTGTTGCTATAGTTTGAGTTATTTCGAAAGAAACTGCATATAATGTAAATGTTCAAAATCAGTTTTTCAAGGGAAAATATAATCCAGTATTTCAACTTTCAGGGATTATTTCTGTTATTTTATTTTATTTTACTCACTTTTTTTGTATGTTTTGGAGTAGAAAGTAGCTGAAAGGTTTTGATTAACATGATATATGAACATTATAAGTTTAACGAGAGTATTTTTGTTCTAGTTCACCGTATTTGAAAATGTTGAAATCGAGGTGAAATGTGAAAATCAACCATACTTGGTGCGAAAGAAATATGATTGCTGATTGACTTGCAAACTTTAGCATTTTTATGAATCATTTGGATCTTTTTAGTTTTAGAATCTCCTCCTCGAAAACTTTTAAAGATGTTTTTTATGACAATTTCAAAGTTTTCATGTCTAAGAATATTAGTTTAAGTTAGTTTAAGTTAGTTTAGATTAGTGTTATTGTAGTTTAGGTTAGTTTATTAGGTAAAGAAATATATTGTAAATCCTTAGGTTAGTGTTAGTGTTAGTGTTAATATTGCTCATTCAATGTTATATATTATGTCATATTATATTTGATATCCTTGATTTTTTTATCCTTGATTTCTTTATTATATTTGTTATATATTATGTAATATTATATTTGTTATATAATATATTTGATATCCTTGATTTCTTTATTACAGGTTAGATGGCTACTAACGATGATCACCCACATGATGATGATCACCCACATGATGATGATTACCCACATGATGATGATCCTATTCAGGATGAAAGTCAAAAATCTATGGAAGAAGAGATTAAAAGAGGAATAACTGTTATGAAGAAAGTGATCCGTGCTAGAGATCAAGGCATCATTTTAGATGTGCATTGGAGCCCTTCAGGCACTCTTGTTGAGCCTAACAGTCATACCTTGACAAGTTTCATTGGTGCACTTGTAAGGAATGCAATTCCTATTACTTGTGATGATTGGAGAAACAAACAGTTGAAGGAAGTCAAAGAAAAAATTTAGAATGAGATAAAGGTACCATAATTATGTCTTTAATTATGCCAACTAATCATGTATTTTAAATTATTTGTACTAACCAATGTGTATGGTTTTTTTAGAGGTGCTTCAACGTTGAGGAAGAAAGAAAAGCTTATTTGATGAGATTGGCAGGGAAGCTCCTAAGAGGGTTTAGGACATATTTAAACCGCACCATTCTTAAGGATGCTGACGCTAACTTTGTTGATGCAGAGTATCCATCTAAATATGCAAGTTTGATTTCACCACAAGAATGGGTAACGTTTAAAGCCAAACGACAAACCCCGACATTTAAGAGTTTAAGTGCAATTAATCGGGAAAGAGCATCAGCTCCCCAGTATCGATACAGGAAAGGACGTGTTGGATATAGACGTTTGGAGCAATCTTTGGTAAGTATCAATAAATTGCAATGATATAATAATTGTTCATCATGAGTTATATTTGATCATATTATTTGGCTTTATATGTAGTTACAAAAGGCGAATAGCTCTGAAACATCTCTTCCTGCACATGTCTTATGGAAGGAAGCCCGTGTGGGCAAGTCTGGAGTTGTTGCAGAAGGGGTTCTACAAGTATTTGAGAAATGTGTAAGTATAACAATGTTTCTTTAATTAAATCAAAACTTTATTAACAAATATTTGACAAATATTCGATATTCATCTTATTTTCAGGAGGCGTTATCTCAGTCTGTATCTCTAGATGATTCCAGGAGTATACTTAGTCGGGCATTAGATGTCCCTGAGTATTCTGGTCGGGTGAGGGGTAAGGGATTTGGGATCACTCCGACCTCCTTGAATATTAAAAAAGGAAAGGCTCCTAGTAATACAGAACTTCAAGCTAAATTAGAAGCACTGGAAGCTGAAGTTCGGGAATTAAGAAAGGAGAAAGAAAGGGATAACGCTTCAGGTTTTAGAGATGGATCGGAGAAAGATAGTATCAACTGCAGCTTTCGACCGAATATTCCAGAGGTAATTATATATGTTTTTATGAAATTAAATTAGTAGCTTAAATTATTTAAATGACATATATACACATTAACAATGTCATATTTATTTTTGGTTTTAGGGCGTTTCCCATTGTCAGCTCTTCTTATCTTCACCAACTTATCGGATGGTTGGCAAGGGAAAAGTGTATAACACTTCGGTAGAATTACTTCACAATAACCCACTCCCTACTGGATGCATGAAAGTATCGGTTGATATTGCTATAGAGGCGGGTGCATTATTACCCTATCCTGACGATGTTTCGGATGCAACATTGGTGGGAGATGCTATAGGGTCGTATGTTGCATGGCCGTCAAACCTCATACTCGTAGCATATGAGGTATGCTTAAAACCGTTATGAACCTTTGTTAACCTTAATGTGTAGATTCAAAGATTTTACGAGCATTTTATTTTCATTTTTTACATGGTAATGTTATTTAGACTCCAACAAGATCCAAAACAAAGGATAAGGGGATTCCGGAGCATACCGAGTCCGTTGTCTCAATAAAAGAGGTACATCACAATTATATGATATTTATGCATGGAAAATGTTAAATTGGATATCTTATACTTCATCTAACAAATTATATGATATATAGCTGCCTGGTAAAGAGATTAGCAACGTTTCAACACAGAAAAATGTTGGTGCTAAGAAGAACAGGGCTAGAAAACAACCTATCTCCAAGTTTAGGTCATGCCTTCAGACGTTTCTACAATTGACAGATATTCCGACCGAAGGTGTTCGTCTTATACATATGGAGAAAGGTATATATGGCTTTGAACATGAACAAACTATTAGTAATGAAGAGTTCGAGCAAGTTTTCAATCATGAAGAATTGGGCGTCAGTGTTGTCAATACATACGTGAGGTATATATCCGATCTACTTTGGTATATTAATTGAACAACTTATTTACTTTATGTTTCAAATGAATAGTCTAATGTTAATGATGTTTTTATTTAAGGTTTCTGTATGACAAAGTTATGCACCCACGTGGATTGCAGCAAAGATTTGCATTCTTATGCCCCGCGTCTGTCAACTTATCCTTAATAATAAATAAACCAGATGAGGTCCTGGCGTATGTACGCGACGTCTTTATGGACAACCAAGAAACGGAAAAGTTGTTCCTTTTACCGTTTATTACTGGGTTAGATTTTCATTCTAAATTCATCTATTATAGTTTTTTTGTATTTTGATGTCGTGTAGAAAGTTTCCATCTAACACTTGTTTAATCTTACAGTGGACATTGGTTGTTGGTCGCAATTAATCCTAGCAGAGAAGTGGTGTATTATCTGGATTCGTTAGGAAATGATTGGACAACATACCCGGATATGAAGAAATGTATTGACACGTAAGTGAGATTGTTCTAAATATGAATGTGTATATTTATTTGTTTGTTTATTTATTTATGTGAATTATTCTAAATATTCATTTATATTTTATTAGCGTTATACAAGCTTTCTGAGCACTACGAGATGGCCAAGTACCAAAGAGGAGAGGCAACCCCATTACATGGAATAGAGTGAAGGTATATTAATTATCACATGTTTTATTATATATTAGTGATGCTACTTGATAAAACTTAGGATTTATCCATATTTTCTTTTCATTTGTAGTGTCCTCGGCAACGTAATAAAATAGATTGCGGATATTTCATGTTGAGGTTTATGAGAGACACTCTTAATTTGGATAGAATAGAGATTCCATCCAATGTATGTATTTCTAACTTATGAGTTATTTTAATATTTAACACATATCTCTCATATAATGAAATAGTTAAAACTAAATCAAACTATGTTATGTTATTATGTAGTACTTTGAATAATGCAAGTGTGCTCATTACTCAATTTCTCAATTGGATGAAATTAAAGAGGAATGGTGTCAATACATTATGGAGCTCGGAGTTTTATCAGGTATAATATTGTACTCTTACTTTAATTAATGAGAATTTAAATATGTGTAACTTTCTAACTATAGACATTAATGTTGATGTATTCTTTTAATTGAATTACAATCTTTGTGTTCTTTCAGGACCTATGTAGATTTGAAGCAATGCTTTGGTTGGATGCAAAAGTAGTAGTATATAAGTAATATGTACATTTGTCTATATATATATATATATATTGGTTTGAATTGGCAATTGTTTTGGATATATAATTTTGGTGTAAATTGGTACATTTAAATAGGCCAAATTGGATTGATTTAAATCTCCAAATTGTGGTATTTTTCTGGAAAAAAAAGGTTGAAAAACAGGTCAAATTCTGGTTGAAAAACCTGGTAAAAATTGGGTTTAAAAAAATTTATATAAAAATTTTCGTATACCTTAGACAGCGCTTTACACTAAAAGCGTTGTCTAAGGTGGGGCTTAGACAGCGCTTTCACCAAAAGCGCTGTCTATGGTATGCCTAAAAATGTTTAAAAAGGTGGGGCTTAGAAAGCGCTTTCACCAAAAGCGCTGTCTAAGGTATACCTAAAAAGTTCAAAAAGGTGGGTCTTAGACAGCACTTTTTGTGAAAATATACCCCCCTTTAGACAACGCTTTTGGTATTACCCAAAGCGCTGTCTAAACCTTTAGCAGCGCAGGTTTATACAGCGCTTAAAAGCGCTGTCTAAGGCCAAAAAAAGCGCTGTCTAAGGTCTTGTTTGGCGTAGTGAATGTTGATTACAATCACGTATATTCTCACTTCACTTGTTTCTCGACACACTGGATACTTTGAGTGAATATAGAGTTACTTGTACAAATATGATTTTTTCACACTTATTCTAACTCTAAGATTAACCTACTTATAATACTCTAAAGTAACCACCATTTGACGGTTTTACACCTAGATTACGCCACTGGGCACTTTGCATGTCTTCAACTTCTGGATCTTCGCCACCTGTCCTCTTTTCAAATTCAAATAGTAAAACTTCCCTCCACTATCTAGTCGTAACTGCATCGCATTATCCATATCAGTTTTATCCTGTCGAATCGACTCTTTGAACTTAGAAATATTTAAAGTCTTAAAATCCTTCCATTCGACTCAGGGTTTCAGCAAACATGGTCGAAGACCTTCTAGTTGAAGCCTTCTTTTTTAGCTTATTATCTTAAAGAATATCTTCCCTTAAAGTCAACTTGTTTGAAATCGCGTAGCGTCGAAATTAGGAGCTAACAAATTTCCCCCCAAAAATGTCCTTTCACCAGTGTTGGTAGGAAGGTCATTTTTTGATAACATAATTTTCGACGCCTGCTCATTCGATTATGGAAAACATGGTCTTAACTGACCAACCCACGATTTAGAAACTATTCAGTTTCTTTCAACCATGCTTATGACATCATGTCATGATGGCAAATCTTCAAACGTCCCATCAGCCGTATTTGCGAACAGTTTTCATCATCACTTTTCTTAGGATTAAGCATTTGCAGTCTGCTCTTAACCACCAACATCCAACGATATCAAAAGAGGACACGCGTCCCACTCTCGTATCCATTTTAACGGTGGATTCATAGTCCCCTCACCTTCCAAACGCCTATAAGTACCCTTTTCTTCCAACTTGAAACTCTTTGCATTCTCAGACTTTCTTTCAACTTATTTTTCTTGTTCTCTAAACTCTCTCAAGAAACCCCAGAACGCACTCTTACTTTTCTCTTCAACTCCCAACAATGGCGTATTCACAACCCATTCATCAAGAAACAAAAAACCAAAAGGGTAAAACCACTCCGTTCAAGCAAACTCTCCCGCCATTTTCAAACATCCCCGGACCAAAGGTGGTAAAGAACCAACAGTTCATGTCGGAACCTCTTCTTGAAGAAGCAAGGAGCATTTATGAATCTCAGGTAATGATCCATCTCCTTGTATCTGATAAACCCTATGCTTTACGTGGCCCCCTAGCTGATGTAAAACCCACCAATGAAAAACTGGCTGAGTTCTTTCCTTCTTACCATAAATCTAGACCTTTAGGGCAAAAAAGCAACCCTAATGAGGATGGAGCCTCTCCTAATACACCCACTCTGATGAACATGGATCTGAGGTACCTTCATGATGGTATGAGGCTGGTAAAAGCTGTCAACCCTTTAAAGGATTTTGACCTTTGGATGACCAGAATGGAAAGGGTCAAAGCTGATCATTGGAAAACTATTGGAATCTATGATCTGCTTATGATGTCGAAGACCAACATCCCTTATTGTTTGAACTTGCTGGCAGCATCGCTTTACTTCTGGGATAGTACCCACTACACCTTTCATCTTCCTTGTGGGATGGTTACTCCCACACTCTTCGACCTTGCTGCCATTGCAGGTCTTCGACCAGATGGCATTTCATACAATCCTGATACTGATGCAGAGGATACCATAGGGATCTCTGACTCCAAGCTCACATATACCCACTTCATCAACCACCACAAACGTGATACTGCAGAAATCAGTGATAAGGAACACATTGCCTTCCTCACCGTTTGGCTGTCGAGGTATGTTTTTTGTTCGAAATCCCTGCAGGTGGCCAAGAAGTATCTCACTCTGGCCAACCAACTTCACAACAATAGAGGAGTTTGCCTTAGTGGGTTGATTCTGGCGAACCTCTACGAGTCTCTCAGCGAAGGGGCGGCTCGACTCAAAGACTTGGAGGCCCAAGGTACTATTCACTTGAATGGCCCTCTCTGGCTACTTCAGTTGTGGCTCAATGCAACTTTTGAGGCTAGACATCCCAGGAAAGGGCAGGTCGATGCAGATTCTGCTGAAATCAAAGAGAGGAGGGTCAAAGGTACCCGCCTGGTGAAACTCATGCCCAATGACGATGGGGAAACTCTCAAGAGAGCCTTCTCCAGTTATATTATGATGTTTGCAAAAAGGAACGAGTTCACACCTAGTATGGCTCCCTTTGCTGAGAGAAAATATGGACCTGAGTGGTTCACAAGGCCATTCCCTGATTCCTTCACCAAACTCGACGCCGAATCTGTTTTAATCTGGGAAGCCTTTTTGATTCCTAAATTTATCATTGAAAGACTGAACCTTGGGAGAGACATGGCAGCCTTAATTGCTTACCAACCAAATCTTGTCTCTGGACAGTTTGGGTTAGCTCAGATTTTCCCCAAGTGTCTATATGGGAAGAAAGGCCATGTGGTCCTTCACACCGCCAGTTTTGATGAAGGGGGTGCTGCAGTCACTTTCGACCGGTGGAACGCTAGGAAAGCAACCCTTTCCCCTGTGTATTTTCAGCCCACCTTCTTGTGTACCAAACCCTTCCATAACCGGTGGTCAAAGTACTACAGTGAGCAATTTCTTGATGTTGCTGCTTTCTCTTCCTTACTTGACAAAGCTTTTCTTGATGTGAAGGAGAAGACCAAGAAGAGTAAGTTCATTAATGTCAAAGAAATTCAAGCCTTTCAAAAGTACTTTGAAACTGTCTATCGACCAGATGATATTAGTCGAACCGTTCGTGAGGCTGCTATTACTTTGAAGGAGAAATTTCTACAAAAAATGGATCAGTTGAAAATCCCTTCAAACGTTCCCCTTGAGAAACGTTATAAGGTAGCTTTTTAACTCTTTCCTCCAAAGTTCCCTCGACTTCCTAACGCTAATTTTGTAGTGGCACTTGCCCCCCCATTTCCAGACTGGTTTGTCTGTGGTGAACACTTAAAACTCCTTCGACAGTAATCTCAACCGAAATCCCAACGGGTGGTTGCGACTAAACATACGCTGGACAGTTTCAAAGGACACCTTCATATAGGGGCCGAGGATGTCCGTGTCGAATCCGAAATATATGAAGGTTTGAGGCCCTTGATTTGTGATTTTTTAACTAACCACTCAATTATTAACCTTGTAATAATCGTCTGTCTTTCAGCCATGGCCAGGAAGACCAGCTCATCGAAGGGTGCTGCGAAGGTCGAAAAGGACATTGAAGGAACAAAGGTACTTTATATCCCTTGCCTAAGTCTTTTTGTGTAACCAATCCTCTAATATTTGTGTCACCTTTCAGGCTGCTCGAAAACCTCCAACTCCTTCAAAAAAGGGCAAGAAAGGTGCTCAAGCAGTTGTTCCTCCAAATACTGATGATGAGTCCCCTGAGGAGATAGTAGTTAAGAAGAAAAGGAAGCTTGTCAAAGCTTCTGGAACTACCACCCAATATCCCTCAAAGGCGGCAAGAATCCTTGAGAAGACACCTGCTGGTAGTGGTGTCAAGAAACAACTCTCCAGGATTGCGTCGAAAATGACTGCTGGCGATCCTGAGAGTGCGAACTCAAGTCCTGATGTTGCGGCTGTACAGGTATGTGTACTATCTTCATTCAATATTTGGATTCCCTACTCAGACTTCTCTTAATCTTATTCCCTTTACTTGTGGTTTTTCAGGCTGATGTAGGTGGTTCTAACCCACCACAACCTTCCTTCAGCTTTACAACAACTCTGCTGAATAGCCAAGGTGAGCCAACTTATCACCCTACCTCTAACCTTGGTTCAAGATATAGTTCAATCAACGAAATTAACCAAACTATCCCTCTTACAGCTCTTCCTCCTCCTGCAGCAGATAAAACAAACCAAAGTTCTCCTGCCAGGACCACTACTCAACAATCCCAGACCGATGGCTCTGATCATGAAGAGGATTATGTTTCTCATCAACAACCTCTCGACCAAACAGAGACTATTAGTATGGACACAGAAGGAAGGCCCACCGAAGCAGAAGAGGAGGAAGTCGAAGAAGATGAAGAACAAGAAGAAGATAGGGAAAGGACTGAGCAAGATCAAGCCCACACACCTGTGGCTGGACCAGGTCCTATCAACACTTCAACTCCTGGACCTACAGTCACTTCGACTGCTAGAGGACCCCCTACAGGAGACCCCTTGGCTGCCCTCAAATGGTCGAATCCTCGAGAGTATGCCAGGATGATACTTGGGAAGAAGTACAGCTCTTCAGGTACCAGTCTCAGCACTTCGACCAGCTCTGGGGGTCCAGCTCCAAATGATTTTGCCAGCCCTATCCTTCAAAAAATCAAGGACAAATTCTTCAAGGGATACATCCACAATGTCTTACTTTCAGATCAAACTGCTCCTCTCTTTCGGAAAGATAGCCTCCAAAAACTGGACCCTTCGATCCTTGGTAAAGATGTTTCTGAATTCCTTATGGAGCTAACTGCTCTAGTAAATCAGATGTCTGAGGTCTTCAAGCTCCTTCCCAAGATCCAAGACAACATTGAAATCACAACTGGATTGGAAGCTTCAGCTTGGGATGAAGCACATGCATCAGAAGCTATGGTCGAAAGTCTAGACTCTGAACAATAGAAAAGGCAGGCAGAAGTGGAGTCGAACCAAAAGATCATTGATGACTGGAAGCAGTAAATTGAAGAGCTGCAGAACAAGATTTCTAATGCTGAAAAGTGCAACCTTGAGCTGGGAGAGTTCGACGACACTGAAATGGCCAGAGAGCTGAAGCGCACCATTGACTTCCTTGACAAGGCCCAAACGCTTGAAAAAGAACTTTCAGTAGCTAAACTCAACAAAGCTCTATGTGAGAAACGCCTTCAGAATCACAAGGTCAACTTCCTTGAGTTGAATTCGAAGCTCCCTTTCTGATTGTCATATGATTTCTTGTTTGTAGTTCCACTTTTTGTTCATCATGTTTTATGGCCCTTTTAAGGCCCCATGTACACACAAACTTAATGCCCTATGGCCTTTATCTAAATTCTTCTGTTTGCTACTAACTCTTCGACTTGCAAAATTTTTCTCTCAAACTTTGCTAACTGAGTTATTAAAGTATTCTGCCTCTTTTCTTGGAAATCATGAAAATAGCGCAACTTTTAACAGCTTAGTGTTCCAACAGCACAAGTTTCTATTCAATAAAGGAATATTAATAGCGCAACCCTAGGGTCTACTCCCAAGGGTCATTTCACGTATTTCCATTGTTGACTGGCCAATCCCTACAAAGCCTTGCCTCTATAAAGCCTTCTTCCCTCTTGGGATATTTTGCACCTACCACAGCAAGCATGAGTACTTCTTCAAAGAAAGCAATGACCAAGAAGGTGGCTGGGGAGACAAAGAAAGTTGAGGCAACAACCACTGCCCTCAGTAACACTTCAACTGGAGCAACATCTCGTGCCACGAAGAGAGAAACCAAGATGAAGGTCCCCAAGAAAGGACATTCCAAAGCATAAAACTCTAATGATGAAGCTGACGAAGATTATGTTGCCTTCCTCAACTTTATTAATTGGAGGGACTATGAATGATCTTTCTCCTGGGTTTCATGTTATTGTAACTGTTGTTTTTTTTTATGCCATTTTGGCCCCACATGGCCTATTTTGGCTTTTATAGTCTGAATGAAACTTTATGTTTTAATATGAATTTCTTGTAAAATTGGCTTATATTTTTTCAAATATTTCCCATTTACCCTTAAGACTCATAGATCACCCTCCATCTCTTGAATCTCATAAGCATTATTACTAAACGCCTTAATAATTTGAAAAGGACCTTCCCACTTAGGAGACCACTTCCCTAAAGTTCTGGTCTTTCGATCCATAGGTAAGATCACTTTCCACACTAGGTCTCCAACTGAAAAGGCTTTAATCTTGACCTTTTTGTTATAAGACTTCTCCACCCTTTTCTTTTGCCTTTTCAGCAACTCTAATGCATGGAACCTTTCTTCATCTAAGTCTACTAATTCATCAAGCATCATATTCCAATAAGATTCAGATGGAATCTCATGATGCCTTTGAATCCTTATTGATTGGAGATAAATTTCCACAGGCAGAACTGCATCATGACCAAAAGTTAGTCGAAACGGGGTAGTATTAGTTGCCTCTTTAGGGGATGTTTGACATGCCCAGAGTATTTGGTCCAATGTCCTGTGCCAATTTCTTGGCTTTTTTCCCACATGCTTTTTTATCAACCCAATAACTACTTTATTTGCTGCTTCAACTTGGCCATTAGCTTGAGCATAATAAGGTGTGGACGTTACAAGCTTGAATCCCATTTCTTTAGAAAACTCTTGCATTTTTCGACCAGTGAAGACTGATCCTTGGTCTGTTGTAATTGTCTCTGGGATTCCAAACCTATAGATGATGTGTTTCTGGATAAATTCAATCACATCTTCTTGATCAACATTTGGTAATGGGATAGCCTCTACCCATTTGGTAAAATAATCAATACCTACCAAAATGTACTTATGATTTTTAGATGAGGCTGGTCGAATCTCTCCGACCAAATCCAAAGCCCATCCTCTAAAAGGCCAAGGTTTCACTATAGAGTGTAATTCACTTGCAGGGACATGTTGAATGCCAGCGTGAACTTGACATTCTTGACAACCCTTAGCAAATTCCATACAATCTTTTAACATGGTAGGCCAATACATGTCTTGTCGAAACAACAACCATTTCATTTTATGGCCTACCTAATGTGCCCCACATGCCCCACTATGGACAGTCGAAAGGGCTGAGTATGCTTCTGCCTCACTAAGGCATTTAAGCAATACTCCCTCAAGAGTCTTTTTGAATAATTCATTACCCAACAAGACATAACTTAAAGCTTGATACTTGATTTTCCTTTTTGTCGAAGCTATTGGATTTTTCAGGTAATCCATTATAGGTTTCCTCCAATCCTTGTCAGTTATAGTATCAACTTCCAGAATTGCGAAATTGTCTTCATCAACATATCCAAGCTTAGTTTCTTCCAAATCTGATGGGGCTAATCCTACTGACACCACCCTTCCTCTTACTTTGACTTCGATTGCATCTTGTAATTTGTCTTTCGCAACTTTATACCCTGATGCAATCTGAGCCAAGTCATTAGCTACCTGGTTTTCCAGTCTAGGGATGTGTCGAAAACTAACTGCGTCGAATTTTTTCAATAGTCGATTCACAACTACGAAGTACATAATCAAGTTTTCTTTTATGCACTTGTACTCTTTGGTCACTTGTTTTATGACCAGTTCTGAATCTCCCATTATCTCGACATGAGTTGCCCCCAATTCCAACAATACTTCAAGTCCAGCAATTAAAGCTTCATATTCAGCTTCGTTGTTAGAACAACGGCCTTCGATTTTATACTTAAGTGTTGTTGGAATTTTATTAGGAGAAATAACAAGTATTCCTATGCCTGTCCCATCTTTGTGGCTCGACCCGTCGAAATATAACTTCCAAGTTTCCACATCAAGATAGTTCAGGGGGGTCTCATTTGTAGAATGGCCAGCTATAAAGTCTTCCACTATTTGTCCTTTAACAGCTTTTAAAGGCTTATAAGTTAAAGAATATTCAGTTAATGCTAATGCCCATTTTCCAATTCGACTATGCAAAATAGGTTTGGACAACATATGTTTAATAACGTCATAACAAGAAGAAACATACACATCAACTGGTTTTATATAATGCTTCAATTTGGTACAAGAGTAATACAAACATAAACATAATTTTTCAATCATGCTATATCTAGTTTCTGCATCATTTAAAACTCTACTAAGGTAATAAACGGCTCTTTCGACACCATCATCATCCTCTTGAGCTAACATGCTCCCTAAAGTTCTATCTGACGCAGCTATGTACAATCTCATACACTTATTGCCACGGGGTGGTGAGAGAATAGGGGGTGACTCAGGTACTCTTTGATTTTGTCGAAGGCTTCCTGTTGATCTGGCCCCCAGTCGAACCCATCCTTGCTAGCTTGAAGCAATGGTGAAAAGGCTTGCGTTTTTCCACTTAAGTTACATATAAATCTCCTCAAGAAATTTATTTTGCCCAAGAGAGACTGCAATTCCTTCTTTGTTGATGGCGCTTTTGCTTCCATAATGGCTTTGGTTTTATTCTGGTTAATTTCGATCCCCTTCTTGTGGACCACAAAGCCTAAGAAATCACCTGCCTGCACACAAAAAGTACATTTGAGAGGATTCATTTTCAGACCATGCTTTCTCATCTGTTCAAAGGAATATCGAAGATGGCTTGTATGATCTTTTCCTGAAAAGGACTTAACAACAATATCATCAATATATATTTGCATAAAAGTCTCAATAAAATCATGAAAGATCGAATTCATTGCTCTCTAGTAAGTTGCCCCAGCATTTTTTAGACCGAAAGGCATCACTACCCATTCATAAGTGCCTAATGCCCCTGGACATTGAAAAGCAGTTTTTGGGACATCTTCCTCAGTAATGAATATTTGGTTATAACCAGAATAACCATCCAACATGCTCAAGTATTCATGTCCTGCAGCAAAATCAATCAGCATTTCTGCCAAAGGCGTAGAATATTCGTCTTTAGGGGTTGCACAATTTAGATCTCTAAAATCTATACAAACCCTTAAAGAACCATTCTTTTTAATGACTGGTACAATATTAGCTAGCCATTCGACATACCTAGCTGTACGGATGAACTTGCATCTAAGTAGCCTTTCAATCTCCTCTTTGATCTTGGAAAGGATTGTTGGGGAAAACCGTCTTGGATTTTGCTTGACTGATTTTTTCCCAGGTATGATTGGCAACTTATGTTCAACAAGCTCTCTCCTCAAACCGGGCATTTCATCATAGTCCCAAGCGAAGCAATCCTTGAATTCTTTCAACAGCTGGACCATTTCGACTTTGAGTAGTGGGTCGAGACTAGCGCTAATATAAGTAGGCCTTTTTACTCCCCCTTCACCTAAGTCAATTTCTTCCAAAGGATCTTGCGCCAGCATTTTAATATTATCTGACAGTGGATCCTTTTCAAAACCTAAAGGCTCATTATCATGAACAGTATCAAGCCTTTGGTTTTGGTCTTCAATTTGAGGCCCATCAGGTGGCTCAGGTTCAAAGTCCTTACCAGGGCCTACTTCACAAATTTGAGTTTTGGCTTCGACAGCCATGTGATTGTGTGCAGCCTCTAAGGCCGCTTGTAACTTAGATTCGGCCACATAGGCTGAAATTCTTTGTAGTGTGTCGAACTCAGTCATTGTTACTGAATTCACTTCCCTAGCCTGTGGGGTCAACCTCAGAAAGCCCATAGTACGAGACATTTCCTTCTTCTCTTACTACCTCTCTGTCCCATTGAAACCCCTCCAGTGGGTGCAAGTGTAATGAGCAGAATGCATGGTCATCTGGGGAGAGATCGAATTCTGCTGGAGTGCAAGGCGCAATATGCGCCAAATTTTTGTCGAACTCAGAACCATCAACATGATTAACAGGCACCTTAAAGTAGCCTTGAGTAGCTTCAATGTTTTCTACTATTCCATCAGGCCTCCATATTGTTATTCGTTGGTGCATTGATGAAGGTACTGCCCCAATGCCATGGATCCATTCCCTTCCTAGCAAAAGGTTGTAGTTAGCTTTGCTTTCGACCACCATGAACAAGGTGGGTCTTGTCACTGTACCCACAGTCAAGTCAACCTGTAAGACACCTAGAGTGGTCCCAATCTTCCCTTCATAGTTGGAGAGGACCATGTTGTGGGGTTTAAGATCAGTGTCGAATTTACCAATTTTACTTAGCAGAAAATGTGGCATTAAATTGACAGTAGCCCCACAATCCACCAAGATCTTATTAACAGCCACGTTCTCTACTTTCCCTGTAATATACAGAGGCTTCAAGTGTCCCTTCATGGCCTCAGTTGGTCGCTCAAAGAAAGCATTCTATTCTTCGACACAACCGTTGTTCATTACATAATAGCACATAGGTTGGTGTGCTTCCATTTCTGCCTCAGCGTTGGCATCCAAGTTTTCCACTTCAGTCACTCTGTCATATTCCCTTGGCATTACTGACACTACGTTGACAATGATGTTCAAAGAAACATCAGAGTCTGAATCAAAATTATGGGTCGACGCTTCGTCTTCAACTGTGTTGAGCACAAATTTCTCAGCTTCCTTCTTGGAAGTAAACAGCTTTCGACCCACCGGCAGCTGGTTTGTTGTTCTCATACCAACACCTTTATTGCTAGCTGGCAGGACATTAGTGCTGGTCTCAGTCGAATCTTTAGCCTGAGCTTCCCTTAGAGCCTTCCTTCATCTCTGTTCTCTCCTCCACTGGGACCTAGACATGGGATTTTTTCCTTTGTAATTTTCAGAAACATAGGCAGCTTTGTTGGAGGACTTGAATTCTTTCCTATACTCAATTGAAGAACCTCTAGCCACATCGAAACTTTTCCATCTTTGGTTCCCTTTTCCTGCTGCTTCAACGGGCTTAACCCATCTTCCAGTTGGTACTTCTCCACTGGGCTTGAAAGTAGCTTGCTTGGCCCTTGGAACTTGTGGCCTTGGGCCATATTGTCTTTGAGTAGCTTTCCTTGGGTCGAAATGCCCTAGCTTATGAGCAGCTATCTTCTCACGTCCAGATTTGGCCTCTTTCCCTGCTTGGAGGCCATGAGTAGCTTCTTTGTCGAAGATAGCACTGCATCGAGGGCACAGCATGACTTCAGAGTTCTTCCCCTGGCACCTATGAAGAAAATCAATGATAGTTTCATCCTCTCCGGGGTAAGCCAGTTTGTCGTAGTCCTCTTGTTCATCAATATCCATGGCCCGTCTGTCAGTAACTTCGACCATGTTTATGTTGACTTCATCTTTTAAACGCATTTTGGAAAGTTCAATATCAAGGCTTTCAACAGCCTCATCCATCTGTCTAAAATGATCATCAACCTCTCTTGTCACCATCTGCAGTTTTGGTGCTTCAACTTCAGCATGGGTCTCGACTGTAGTTTCAGTGTCGAACCTTTGAACTTCATAAGAGGTGCTAAAGTAATGTTCAGCAGCCATACATATCAAATACTCAAGCTGATAGCCATCCATTTCTTCAGCCTCTCTAATAAACACAACTTCATTGGTAATGTCCTCAGTAACCTCCACCACCTTGGCATTTCCGCCAAGAGCTTCGTTGGTACTAACACTATCCGAACTGTTGTCAGATAATTCAACCAGTTCGACCATGTTGACCTCCTCAGGCTCTGCATAATTTTCTTCAGCTACTTCAAGGGGGTTGGTATCAATCTTCATCTGGGTCTTAGTCTTTTCCCCAAATTTGAGCCTTCCCTCATGAATAGCGTTCTGCACCAAATCCCTGAAAAGAAAACATTGAGACGTCTTATGACCCAAGTAATTATGGTATTTACAAAAACCTCTCTTTTTTCTTTGCTCTAAAGGTGGTATTTTAGCACCAGGAGACACTAATATTTGACCATCCTTAACTAACAAGTCAAAAATTTCGTCACATTTAGTGATGTCGAAAATGTATGTTTTCTTTGGGAACCTATCATTCTTTTCGGTTTCGACAGGGTTTTTTCCATTCGAAGGAACTAATAATTTACAAGAATAAGGAGGGCCCTTCTTAAGTTCAGCAAGGTCTATCTCGTTTTCGTCGAACCTAACGGACTCATCATACAGTTCTTTGATGCCCTCCTGGTATTCGACGTAAGCTACCTTCTTGTTCTTATTCACCCTAGCTTTCTCATCTTTGAGACGCTCTAGCTGTCGAACTCTGTCAGCCAACTGGGCCATATCCCTTAAATACTGGGTGTCCAGTTTTTTCCTGATAGAGTGATCAAGGCCACCAGCGGCCATTTCGACAAGCTCATGCTCAGGCACTTGTGTAAAGCATCTAGCCTTGAGTAGTCGAAACCTATTCAAGTAATCATCTATTGGCTCATTGAACTTTCATTTCACACTAGCCAATTCTTTCAAACTAATTTTCGTCTGACCCATGTAAAATTGCTCATGGAACAAACGTTCTAACTGGGTCCAATTACAAATCGAACCAGATGGTAACATAGTGAACCATGTGAACGCATTTTTAGTGAGGGAACTAGGGAAATACTTCACCCTCAGACTCTCATCATTCGCAATCTCACCAGCTTCGATCAGGTAGCGCGCCACATGTTCGACGATAGATTCTGTCGTATCTCCTGAGAACTTAGTAAACTTTGGTACTTTTGTCCTAGGAGGCAATTCAGCTTGAAGTATATAGTCTACTATAGGCGAAGTAAAATTTGGCCTAGAAAAACCCATATTCAGGCCATTTCGAGCCATTATTCTTTCGACCAAGGCTGACAAATTGTTCTCTGCTGCTACATTATTGCGTCGAACCTGATTCACCACACGATCAGCGTCTTGATTTCTGTTAACTAACACCATCCTTGGTTCCTCCTCTTCAAGTATTGGTATTTGATTTCTAGGAGGCTCCTCCCTAGGTGGTTCGACCAACCCTGGATTCACTGGGTTAACTTGTTGAGCATTCTCCCTCATCTCGACTCCCTGATTTTGGTGTTGAACAGGAGTTGGCACTCCCATGAACTCTGTTATTTGTGCCATCTGGGTTGTCATCATTTGATTGGTTTGAGTAGTATTCTGGATCAATGGCTGGAAAATTTCTCACATCGTTTGAGACAAAGTATGTACCATTTGCATGTTGCTCTCGTCCATCTGTTGCCTCAAATATGCTGCAGACTCATTTGTTAAGTTGGGCCCTTGAGCAGAATATCCCAAACCTATGGACTGGCTGTTTCGACCCATGTTAATTCCAGAACCTGACTCCTGCAAAGGGGAAGATATCACATTTTCTGAATATACTGGGGGTACAGTGCGCAGATTCTGCATCATTGCCGTTGGCATGCCATAAATTGGGTTCCTAGCCAAAGACTGTGAAAATCCTGGGGGAGGAAACTGCCTGTACATCGAACCTCCTCCTGGCGGAGTCTGAGGATTTGTCACCGATGGGCCAATGTACTCCAAGACTGGCTGAGTGTAAGGCCTCACATATGTCGCCCCAGGTCCCGCTGTCGAAGACGCTGGCTCTGTCACCATGGTTAACACTGTTGACCCTCATGTCAAAGGAACTGGAGTTGGCGCCACAGTACTTCTTGGTAATTCTTGAGGATTGATGGTGCTGTTCTGAACACTTGAACTGCTTGGCTGAGTATTAGTCCCAGCAGAACTGGGATTCAAATTTCCTTGGCCAGATGCCATTTTCCTCACGTTTCTTCTTTTTGGTCTATATTCGTTTGAATTGGCTACCTTTCCACTTCTCAGGTGCATACGATAGTTTGCCACAATCTCGACCAATGAAACAAAAATACTTAAGAAGGCAGTTATAAAACTTCCTTTTGGCGGTTATTTAAAAGATACAAACTTCCAAATCCACGTTTAGCACAGTCCCACTGGGCGTGCCAATTTGTTTACCTTGAAAATTGGTAAACAACCGCTGATCTTCTAAAACAGTAAAGTTCTAGTAACTTACAGGATCGATCAGATTGATCCTAGGACATGTGTTGTATGTGTATTTAGAATATTTCACGATTTGGTAAGGTATGCTCTTTCGACAATACTCATAAATAAAAAGGTGTTTGAAATGTAAAAGACAACGATAAAGATCAAAAGAGAGAAAAGGTTGAATGTAAAGGTTTGATAAAAACTGGAATTAAATGCTGGAAAGGAATGCGTAATGATCTTAAAGTGCAGAAAGATAAATGCTTGAAAGTAGAGGCTTGGTAATGTAATTGACTTGAAAGGTAAAAGTTTGTAAAAACAAAGATTTCAAAGTAAAGAATCTAAAACAGAAACTTCAGAGTAAATTGCATTGGAATAAAGGATAATGGTGATTACAATCACGTACATTCTGACTTCACTTGTTTCTCGACACACTGGATACTTTGAGTGAATATAGAGTTACTTGTACAAATATGATTTTTTTCACACCTATTCTAACTCTAGGACTAACCTATTTATAATACTCTAAAGTAACCACCATTTGACGGTTTTACTCCTAGATTACGCCACTTGGCACTTTGCATGTCTTCAACTTCTGGATCTTTGCCACCTGTCCTCTTTTCAAATTCAAATAGTAAAACTTCCCTCCACTATCTAGTCGTAACTGCATCGCATTATCCATATCAGTTTTATCCTATCGAATCGACTCTTTGAACTTAGAAATATTTAAAGTCTTAAAATCCTTCCATTCGACTCAGGCTTTCAGCAAACATGGTCGAAGACCTTCTAGTCGAAGCCTTCTTTTTTAGCTTATTATCTTAAAGAATATCTTCCCTTAAAGCCAACTTGTTTGAAATCATGTAGCGTCGAAATTAGGAGCTAACAGTAACACCAGTCCTTTTTTTCCAAAATGATTTGGGCCTCAGATGTTGTATAAGGCGCACTATGTTTTCAAAAACCTCGGCGCGATCGCCGTTTTCAAACAAATAACCCTGGTCTTCTCCTTGAGCTGTAAGTCCCATCTCCTGTACAAAAATAAATCTTTGGGCCTCTAATAGAGTGTAAGACCCATCCCCTTGTACATAAAAAAATTTTGGGCCTCACATATTTTATAAGTCCCTCTGTACAGTTTTCAAAACAACGGTGCGATCATCGTTAAAACTTGGGCCTCTCCTTTAGCTGTAAGCCCCAACCATCTTTTCAAAGCACTTTCTCCTTTGATTTTGAATTCAAATGTATGTTGTTATCAAAACTTTCTTTGTTGAACAACTAACAAAACAACATGGAAGCTCTACAATGGGTAAGTGTTTATCCGTTTTCATTTATCGCTTTCATATGTATATAACTGTATTGTGGGGATGTTTCACTGTAAGTCTTCTTTCACATCCTTTTATATACTTGTCATATATCAACTGTGTAATACTAGTATAGTTATTTAGAGTTTTCCCCGGCAACTACGTCTAGCACTAGGTAAAGCCTTGTTGGTCACTCTTAAATACAGTTTTCCCTCCTCTTGGGGTTAAATAATATGGAACGAAGAGAAATGCAGTATTCTCGGTGAACCTTTTCTCAGACTGTCACCCTTAGAAATTGTCAAAGAAACTCTAACTCCCCAGAGATGATCTTTTCTCCGTGAATGGCATTTCTTGAGTTTCTTCCAAATTCTCGAACTTTTCTGGAATGATCTCTTCTCTGTGAATTGCATTTCTTGAACTTCTCTTGGTTTGCGGACCCACAGGCTTCCTAAAAGCATCCCAGCCTCCTCTTGGGCGTTGTACAAGGACCCTTCGGCTTCTTAGAAGTTCTCATGCCTTCTCTTGGGCTTAATACAAGGACCCGAACGACCTCTTAAAGGTATAAAGACTGAACTTAGTCATCCTTTGCTAGAGCAGTCTTTCCCGCGTCAAAACTCCGGCCGTTGTAGGGTTGATACTCATCCCTTAATGCCCGCGTCTCCTCTTGGGCATTGTACAAAAGATAAAACTCTTGACTTGGACAATCTAAAACTCTTGAGTCTCAAAGACATTCTCAAGTTCCTTTCAAACATAGGAAAAAACATCGATCACCCTGTATCAATCTCCAGCAGAAACCCGGTCTCTCTCATGAGAGTTCCCCACACTTGGACCCGCTTCAGGATCTAAATAATCCTTAGCGGTAAGTCAACCTCCTCTTGGGCTTTGTACAAATGATTCTCCCCAGCGGAGCTAACCTTTTCAGACTCTCTTGTTGAGTCATATTTTTTTAGCCTCCATCTCGGGCTTCGTACGAGATAGAAAAACACTCTCTTGTTGAGTATAAAAGACTCTCTTGTTGAGTCAACCACTTTTTGCCTCCGTCTTGGGCTTCATACAAGACACATATAAAACACTCTCTTGTTGAGTATAAAAGACTCTCTTGTTGAGTCAACCACTTTTAGCCTCCGTCTTGGGCTTTGTACAAGACATATAAAACACTCTCTTGTTGAGTATAAAGGACTCTCTTGTTGAGTCATTCTCCTTTTAGCCTCAATCTTGGGCTTCGTACGAGACAACAAATCACTCTCTTGTTGAGTATAAAAGACTCTCTTGTTGAGTCAATCAACCTTCAGACTCTCTTGTTGAGTCAATCGCCTGTTCAAGACTCTCTTGTTGAGTCAAACTTTTTTAGCCTCCATCTTGGGCTTTATACAGGACAGATAAAGGTACTCTCTTGTTGAGTCAAACCATATCAGCCTCTATCTTGGGCTTTATACAAGATACGTTCTCCCCAACGAAGTCAAAATCCCTTCTAGCCTCAATCTTGGGCATTGTACAAGACAGAAAGAACATTTTCCCCGGAAAAGTCAAACTTCCCGCCTCCTCTTAGGCTTTTTGTAAAGAAACCCCCGGTTGAGTCAATCAACCTTTTAGCATCAAATTTGTGCCTTGCTCTCAGCATACAAACATCAATAACTCCTCCTTAAAGATGACAAATTCTCTCTCATCCAAAACCCTTTAGCTTCACATCTTGGGCTTTGAACAAGATACAAACCACCTTTAGCTTCATGTCTTGGGCTTTGAACAAGACACCAAAACAACCTTTTTTCTCCCATAGAATAGGAGGAACTACGATCGCTCTGATTTCCCTGTTTCGTTAAATGGGAATACGTAGGCATAAGATTGCAAAATCTTAGCGAGCACACCAATCAAAATCCCAAAATCCCGTACTTTCATACAAAGCATCAGACCTAACGCCTTACCAGAAGCCTCACAGATAATCCAGGCACTTGTATTCTTAAGAAAATAACCCTAAAAAGGACCCCCCCTATTTTGATAGCATCTGTAAACCAACAATTTTGACTGTTTAACCTCAGTACGCAAGCAGGGTTAATGGGAGACATCTATTTCCCTTCCTTAATCAGCTCAACAGGATAAAAAATGAATCAAACTGTAGTACCAAAGCGATAGTGATTCGAAACCACAAAAATCGCGCTACAGAAAAATGGCGACCACAGTGGGAGGCATTCTTTCTTGCATTCCCAAGGGATGAAACCTTAAGTTCTCGAAGTGTCACAGAAATGGCGACTCTGCTGGGGAGTCATTGTCTGTATAGGATCATAAGACTAGAGGTCTAAGATATTAAGACAAACATATATACTGCTTTTCCTAATTGATATCCGTGTTTACTTTTCTGCTAATGGGAATGCGTGTGATGCCGCATGTGGAAAGATTGAGTATACACCTAAGATAGGGGATGGCATTTTATGGGTAATCCTACGGGGAGTGAATCCCAGTTAAGAGTTCCCGGTCGACCATCAAACTCAGTGGAGACTCCCTTTACAGATGCATTACCTATATGACTTCGGTTGTTGAAAGTAGTGTGGTCCATTGGGTTATCTGAGAAGCTGAGGTTTTTAGTAGACTGAAACCATTTTGTAGTGTGGAAGCTATCGGGAATAGTTGTCACGCGATACTGCCCTCATTTGAGATCACTCTAAGATACATCAGCTCGCTGGCGATCCGCTTGCTGTTGTTATCCCAAGAGAGGTCAATGATTTTGCGGACAGGTACAAAAAATCACCAGTATAAACCTTTGGGGATGGGTAGAGCCTTGATTCATGACACCGACCCTTTGACCCCATGTTTTTTCTATGTTTTTGTGTGCTGCATTCATGCATTCATTTCATTAAAAAACATTAAAAAACAAAGAAAAATATTCTCTTCTAGTATCTCTTTTTCAAATTAAACTAAGACAATGATTGCAAATGTCAGATAAAGAGATTGCTAATTTATTTCGGTAGAAGGAAAACTCACAAGTACACCTTCAAGGTTCCAAAACTAGAGGATTTAAGATGTTTGGCGAGGATGATAACCAACCCTGAGGCTTTCAGAGCTAAGTGTCATACCCAAAATTTTGACCACTAAGATTTCCCATCATTGTGAAAATCATCATCACAATATGGATGGGCCATCATACTTCATCAGTCTCCCCAAAGATGGGTGAGCATTCACTACAATCAAAATTAGGGTTTCAAGCCCTCTCTGAGTGCTTAGACAAAGGATCAATCAAGGAATAACATGATATTCAACTTGTATAACCTCTCAAACATCCACAGTGGATCAAAAGGACTCCCACTTCAAGGATTAAGCACAAGGCTGCTCCCTTCTAGGTGGATTAAGTCTCAAGATCGACAGTGTCGCCAAATTAGGGTTTTGGTCGACCAGGGCCTCCAGTTGGAAATTTTCCTCTGGGCATGAGCCAATGATCCAAAACACAACCTAATATACTCCATGGAACCTCATGGACCCAATCATTAAGTCAATTTTTCCTCAGGGGATCCATTCATCAAAAATCAGGAATTAGGGTTTCTTGACCTAATTCACCCCTAAGTTGAATTTTAGGGCAAATCATGAGCCAAGACCTCAAAGGAGGATTTGAGAGTCTCTAATACACTACATTGATCCATTTACAACAATGGATTAATCCAAGAAGCTTGAGCAATAAGTCTTAATTTCATCTGCACCACAGTTAGGGTTTTAAGGAAAAAGTCAACTGTAACTTTGACTTTTGAACAGGACATGCTCCCAAGCCCTAGGACATTGATCAATATACCCTATAACACCCATGGAACATGTCCACCAAGTTTGATTTCGGTCAAGGACATGATTTCCTAAAGGATTGCACAGTTTGAAATTCATTTGATAAAAAGTCAACTGTGCACAAAAGTCAACTTTGACTTTTTGAGATTTTTCATAAAAATGGTTTTTTAACCCTAAAATGATGTTAATGTATGATTGGAATCATCATTCATCAAGAAAAATCAAGAAAAGTGGGATAACTTGTAAAAGGGGTAACCATAAAAACTTAGAAAATTTTCTAAGTTAAAAATAAAGTGGCTAGGGTACCAACTTTGGAGGGTGATAACTCCTAAACCACAAGGCCATTTTCTCCCATCCAAGGTTTGATTTGTAGATCTCATTGCCCTCTACAAAAACTTCAACTAGACCTAATTCCAATTAATTGTGGATTTTGAGTTATGGAGTGATCAAAATCAAGAAAAGTCACTTTGTTCCAACACTTGGTGAAAATTTCACTAAGTCAGATTTTACCCTACTTTTTGCAAAATGTAGGGGGATTTTTCACTTGGATTCAAAAGAGATCAAAACCAAATATGTTCAAACAGTTGTTGTATCATATAAGGGCTTTCCAAAATGACCAAGAGCATTACCAAATTCAATTTGAGTCATGAGATATGACATTGGAAAGTTGCCTTGCTGAAATCTGCCAAGGCAAAGCAGATTTTGCATTTTTGCTCGATTTGCCAAAATCAACCAAATCCAAATGCTCCTATCCACTTGGACACCTCTGAGGATTGAATCTAAAGGGGACAATCACTGAGCCAAGCCTCCAAAGTCTTTGGAACAAGAAATAACATGTTGAACCTAGAATGGCCAAAATAGGGACAAGACTCCAATTTTGGATTGGAGGATTCAATGGAAGCATCAAGGTGGCATGGACTCAGCCATTTGCAACTGAATTCAGTCAAGACTTATCCAAGACCAAGGGAACCACAGCCCTGTGCCCTAACCTCTAGTCAATGGCTAGAGGAGACTTGGATTTCCATTGGCCAACATTGAACAAACACCTGCTGCAGTTGCCATTCACTGTGGATCCCAAAACAAACTTGCTCTACTATAAATAGAGCTCAATTGTGATCAGTTTGAGTACACCAAAGCCATCAAACAGATGCTTTCCTCAAAATCTCTTCTTTCACTCCAATTTTGCCTTCTAAGGCAAGTCACTATCGGGTTTTGAGTTTGAGAGCTTTTCCAATCAAACCAATCACACACACACCTCACATACATCATATAGAAGTGATCCAAACACTCACATAACATCTGGAACACAGATTTCACAAAATCACCAGCCAACTGCTCAAGTTCTTGACAGTTTTGCAGTTGAGGTACCATCTTCAGCTCCAAACCATTTCAATCCATTCCAAGCATTCATACACACTCCATGGCACCTAGGGAAGTTATCCAGATCATTAAAACCTAGTTGTAACACCTCCTACACAAATCACGATCACCAGCTGCAAGTGGTAAGCATGAGCTCTTCTAACTCTACGATCCATGCAATTTTTGCTGCACAATAATTTGGCCATATGTTCATAATCATGCATGGAATGTTTCCCCTCAACTAATTGCATTGTTTGAATCGTGTATCAAAAATCCTAGCCTTCATGCAGAAATTAGGGTTCTTGAGGATTTTTCATGATTTCTTGTTATATGTTTAATTTAAATGAAATTAATTGTCATAAACATGATCGTGAGGTTGAGACGAGCATATTGATATGTGGATTGCATGATATAATCAAGTATTCAGTGAGATTGGATAGAAAATGCAAATCTGGGCAAGGCAGAAAACGCGCGTGTTCTTGGTCCATGTTCTTGGCGCCATTTTCATAAATTCAAATATTTGAATTTTGTGATTTTATTTAATTGATTCAAAAATTAATTTCTCTCCGAGTTTTAATGATTTTGAGTTGATTCTTTTTTTAATAATTCACAAAAATGTTAAAATATTTTATTTTCCCAAAAAATTCCAAAAATATTATTTATTTTGTATAATTGATATTTTTGCAAAGAATTAATGTTTTAATTGTTTTTAACATTTAAAATATTTTTTTCCACCTTGATTTTGCAACTTTTAATGCTTTCTAATTATTTTGTAGGTCAATACTTAATTTTTCAAGCATTAATCCAAGATCACAATTTGTTTTTCCTATGTTAAACAATTTTGATCATTTTAATTGAATTTTTATTCAATTAAATACATTTTTGAAAACAAATTAGGGTTTTGGATTAATTCAACCCTCATAAATCATTTTCAAAACACTTTGGGCCTCTAATAGAGTGTAAGACCCAATCCTTTTTTGACCAAATCATTTTTGGGCCTCAGTGTATTGTATAAGTCCCGATACCGTCAAAAACAAACGGCGCGATCGTCGCCTTTTGAAAAATAACCTTTTGGGCCTCTCCTCGAGCTATAAGACCCATTTAAAACTTTTTGGGCCTCTAATAGAGTGTAAGACCCAACCTCCTTTTAACCAAAATCACTTTGGGCCTCACTTATTGTATAAGTCCCTCTGCGTTAAAAGAAAACCTCGGCGCGATCGCCATTTTCAAACGAAAAGTCAAACTGGGCCTACCCTTGTGTTATAAGCCCCACTCTTTTTCTTTAAACCTTTTTGGACCTCTTGAGAGAGTGTAAGACCCATCCCTTTGTACAGAAAACCTTTTTGGGCCTCAGTCACTTGTATAAGTCCCTCTGTACAAATTCAAACAGCGCGCTCACTGATAAAACCCTGGGCCTCTCCTTAAGCTGTAAGCCCCAATTCTTTTTTCTTTCAAAACACTTTCTCCTTTGATTTTGAATATACTGTTGTTTTCAATCTTTCTTTGTTGAACAACTAACCAAACAGCATGGAAGCTCTACAACCGAGTAAGTGGTTATTGCTTTCATTTACCGCTTTCATATACATATAACTGTATTGTGGGGCTGTTTCACTATAAGTCTTCTTTCATAAACTCATATCAACTGTGTAATAGTAGTATAGATATTTCGAGTTTCCCCGGCAACTGCGTCTATAACTAGGTGACGCCGTTTCGTTTCGTAGAAATAGACAACTAGATCCCCAATAGGATCACCAGATACAGTCTTCTCTTCGGCTGTCCTCATTAGGAATTGTCAAGAAACTCTATTCCCAGAGATGAATGTATTCTCCGTGAATGGCATCTTTGAGTTTCTTCCAAATTCTCGAACTTTCCTGACTTGATCTATTCCTTGTGAATAGCTTGCCTTGAATTTCTCGGGGTTTGGGGACCCACGGGCTTCTTAAAAGCATCGGCCTCCTCTTGGGCATCGTACAAGGACCCACAGGCTTCCTAAAAGCAACCCCGCCTCCTCTTGGGCTTAGTACAAGGACCTCTCGGCTTCTTAGAAGTATTCACAGCCTCCTCTTAGGCTTCGTATAATGATCTCTTCCTCCGGGAATGATAGCCTCCTCTTGGGCATCGTACAAGGACCCGTCGGCTTCTTAAAAGTTTCCAGCCTCCTCTTGGGCTTCATACAAATTGTCCCGACGACCTCCTAGAGGTATAGGAACATAACTTAGTCATCTGTATAGAATGGTCCTTTCCAAGAGTCTACTACTGTTTCCCAAAGCACAGTACAAAAGATGACACTCTAGACTTGGACACTCTAATCTCCTTGAGTCTCAAAGACATTCTCAAGTGAACCCCTTCAAAAATAGGAAGAAAACCCGTGGACTCGGACAGTCTCAATACCCTTCGGATTTCCCACTTCCTTAAAGAACAGGAATAACCCGGATCCTCGAATCAAATCCTCGAGTACAGTGTTGCTCATATAAGAACAGATTTTCTCTTTAACAATCAGTCTACTGGACCTGTCACTTAACTGAACATTCGCCACAGCCTCCTTTTAGGCTTTGTATAATGATCCTTCTCCAGTGAAGTTAGCCTCTCTCTTGGGCTTTATACAATGATTCTCCCCAGCGGAGTTAACAACGTTTAGCCTCTTTCTCGGGCTTTGTACGAGACACATAAGAGACTCCCTCGTTGAGTCAATCACCTCTTTTGCCTCCATCTCGGGCTTTATACGAGATACAAAAAGGTTCTTATTAAGCCAAACAAATTTTAGCCTCCATCTCGGGCTTCGTACGAGATACAAAAAAACTCTCTTGTTGAGTCCAAATGCCTCCATCTCGGGCTTTATACGAGATACCAAAAGATTCCCTCATTGAGTCAAAACCTTTTAGCCTCTCTCTCGGGCTTTGTACGAGACACATAATAGCCTTCTCTTAGGCTTTGTATAAGAAAACCACTGGTTGATCCAATTAACCTTTTAGCATCAAAGCTGTGCCGCGTTCACAGTACACAAACATCAACAACTCCTTCCCCTTCATCTAATCGCTGTAAGCGGCAAGCCTCTAGATCATCTACATCCATGCCACTGTCCCTCCTTTAGCATGAGAAATTCCTAAGGAAAGATAGCATTGCTCTATACTGAGTTAAAGTCTTCTCCTTCAGGTTAAAATCCCCTATAAAGGAAATTATGGCATTGCCGGATTCACACATCCCGGTTAAAGTAATTCTCCTTTATAAACAGTTGTGACATACAACCCCCTCTTTAAAGATGACAAATTCTCTCTGAAGGCAACACCTTTTTAGCTTCACATCTTGGGCTTTGAACAAGATACAAATAGACTCTTCAGCTTCACATCTTGGGCTTCGAACAAGATACAAACCACCTTTCGCTTCACGTCTTGGGCTTTGAACAAGACACCAAAACAACCATTTCCTCCCATAGAATAGGAGGAACTACGAACGCTCTGATTTCCCTGTTTCGGTAAACGGGAATACGTAGGCATAAGATTGAAAGAAAAATCTTAGCGAGCACACTAAACAAAAACCCAAAATCCCATACTTTCATATATATCCATCCTAACATCTCAACCAATAGCCTAAAGCACCCCTCGTCAACAAAATATACTAGGAGAAACCCCGAATCTTTGTAGCATTTGTAAACCAACAATTTTGACTGTTTAATCTCAGTTTGCAAGCAGGGTTAGTTGGAGACATCTATTTCCCTTCCTTCATCAGCTTTAATAGGATAAAAAATGAATCGAACTGTAGTACTAGAGCGATCGTGCTTCGCAACCACATCCAAAAATCACTCGCTACAGAAAAATGGCAACTCTGCTGGGGAGTGCGCAGGTCTCTTTAGGGATATTGTTCCCTAGGTGGAAACCTTGACGTCATTAGGATCTTAGGTCAAAACACCGTTAATTTGGAATGAAACCACAGATTGGGGCTTCCGCCGGGGAACCCATTTTCTGTCAGGAACTTAGGATTCATAGCTTTAAAGGTCTAGGATGATTAGGACAAAATATATATACTGCTTAATGGGAATGCGTGTGATGCCGCATGTGGAAAGATTGAGTATACACTTAAGATAAGTGATGGCGACGAGGTCGACCATCAACCTCAGCGGAGGCTGACCAATGCAACCCATTATCTCACCTAGACAATGGGCCGATTGTGATGTCTGAGAAGCTGAGGAGCCAAACCCTTTTGTAGTGCGGAAACTATCGGGAATAGTTGTTACGCGATACTACCCTCATTTGAGGTTGGTGATCTATTCTCGGTGAATGGCACTTACTCTAAGATTGCTTTACAACTCGCTGGCTATCCGCTTGTTGTTTTGCTTTCCTGGGAGGAGCTGATGATAATGAGTACAGGTACAAAAATCACCCTAGTATAAACCTTTGGGGATGGGTAGAGCCTGGACTTCATGACAACGACCCTTTGACCCCATGTTTTTGTGTGCTGCATTCATGCATTCATTTAAAAAACATTAAAACATTCAAAAAATTTCTCTTCTAGTCTCTCTGTTTTTAAAATTAAACTAAGATTGTGATTGCAAATATCAGAGAAAAGGATTGCACTAATGGATTTCGGTAGAAGGAGAACTCATAGTTATACCGTCAAGGTTCCAAAGCTAGAGGATTTAAGAAGGTTAGCAAGGATGATCACAAACCAAGATGCTTTCAGAGCCAAACACGGAGGTTTGCTACCACGGTTAAGAGTCCATGTGATTGAGGGAATCATGGATGCGCTCATTCAGTTTTATGATTCGGTTTATCACTGTTTCACATTCCCGGATTACCAGCTAGCACCAATGCTGGAGGAGTATTCTCATCTGATTGATTTACATATCACTGATCGAGCTCCATTTTCTGGACTGGAAGAAATTCCAAAGAATCAGACCATTGCAAGAGCAATTCATTTGGACGAGTCTGAGGTCAGGACTCACATGACTACCAAGGGTGGCATCCAAGGTTTGCTAGCCCAGTTCTTGACAAAGAAGGCCCTGTATTTTGCCAGTATAGGAAACATGACTGCTTTTGAAAGCATCTTTGTCTTGCTCACCTACGGGTTATTTTTGTTTCCCAACATCAATAACTTCGTCGATATCAACTCCATTAAGGTTTTTCTCATTGGAAACCCTGTGCCGACTTTGCTCACAGATGCGTATCTTTCTGTACACTTGGGAAATTTGTACAGCAGAGGGGAGATCACATGCTGTGTACGTCTGCTTTACAAATGGTTTATCTCTCACTTGCCCAAGTCTGCTGCTTTTTGGGATTATAAGAGTGCCTTACGTTGGTCGCAGAAGATCATGTCTCTTACCAACTCTGATATAGATTGGTGTAATAGGATCTATGATGGAATCAAAATAATTGATCGTTGTGGAAGCTTCCCCAACGTACCCCTCATAGGAACTAAAGGAGGAATTAACTATCATCCGGTGTTGGTTCGCCGTCAGTTTGGATACCCGATGAGACACGTCCCATAGGGTGTTCATCTGGAAGGTCTTTTCTTCAAGGAAGGAGAAAATGACAGAGCACTAAAGATGGAAATAGTGCACGCTTGGAAACACGTTCATAAGAAAGAACGAGAGTCTCTAGGCAAACCGGACTGTGTCTCGGTGGAGCCTTATCTCCACTGGGTACAAACTAGAGCTCTCAAGCTGAAGATGCCTTATCCTCGTTACGGAATTCTTCCGCCGAGGGAATCTGTCATGTACTTCATGACGGAAACTGAAAAGCTTCAGGTTACTCTCAACAAAGTTCAACATGAGAGAAGGCCTTGGAAGAACAAGTACCGCACCCTCGACGTAGAGTGCATCAAAATACAGCAACTACTGAAAGATAAGGATGCTCTGATTGAAATTTTAGAGCAACATGCTGTGGATAATCAGGATAGCCAAAGGAATTTGCTCGCTCCTTTCACTTGGCAAAGGAATGACAACCCGACAATGGCCCAAGAGCCCCGGTCAAAGAAAAGGAAGATATCAGAGTCAACCCCCGATTTCTCTTCAGAGAGGACTCGGACCCATTAGCTTAGGTTTCTGTTTCTACACCTTGTAATCTACTGTATTTCCATTTCTGTAATCCTTTGAATTTCAATAAAAAGGGGTTTCCCCACCGTTTGATATTTGCAATCTAATTGTCGAAGTTTATTTTGATTAAACCTAAAACAATTAATATAATCATTGCATTCATCATTCTCACATCGCGTATTCTTCTTACCTACGAATCTCACGTTTGTGTTTCGGTTCTAGAGTCAAAATATCTCATTCGTATAATACTTGGGCCAATCATTAGAAAAAGATGGATGATCTTGAGGAAGAAAACAGAGAGTTGAAAGAAGAGATCGACGCTCTGAGAGAGGATATGAGAAAGCTTCGTAACGACATGCAAGCCATGGCAGAAGCTCAGCTACAAAGGACTGTGATCTCAGAGATCACCTCAGTGCCCATAGTGGAGAAGTTTGATCCTAGGTATCAAATGCCGAAATATCGTCCTTGGGGCATGCCTGTTAACTATATCCCGGAAGGATATGTTCCACCGATCACTGAAGATCAGGGAATCATAACAGAAGCCATTGGGCCTGAAGGTTACAAACTTCGGGAAAGCGAAGATGCCAGAGGCGTACTGAAGACTCCTGAAGGTTACAAACTTTGGGAGACGCCAAGACTCACTACCGTAGTCACGGTCCCACCCCCTGTGGTGAACACTATCCCGGAAGGACAGATTCCACAGACACCTTCTAGTAAGAAGGAAACTATGTTTGACAGAATGGAGGAATTCCATGAGCAGTTCTTGGAAATGCAGAAGGAACTGCAAGCCATTCGCGGTTAGGATCTATTTGGAAAGGACGCCGCAGACCTCTGCTTGGTCCCCAATGTGAAAGTCCCGCACAAGTTCCAAGTGTCCGACTTTGAAAAGTACAAGGGTAATTCTTGCCCTCAAAGCCATCTGGTGAGGTACGCTCGGCAGATGTCAGCTCAGACGGAGAATCAGGACCTACTGATTCACTACTTCCAGGATAGTTTAATCGGTGCCGCACTCAAATGGTACATGGGTTTAAACCGTGCCAAGATCGGCACATTCAGAGATCTTGGTACTGCCTTCGTCCAACAATACAAATACAATTTGGACATGGCACCCGACAGAGATCAACTCAGATCGATGTCGCAAAAGGACAAGGAAACCTTTAAGGAGTATGCTCAAAGGTGGCGTGAGATTTCCGCTCAAATTTGTCCACCTCTGGAGGAAAAAGAGATGACAAAGATCTTCTTTAAGACCTTAAGCTCATTTTACTATGACCGAATGGTTGCCAGTGCGCCCAGTGATTTCACCGAAATGGTTGGCATGGGCGTACATCTTGAGGAAGCCGTCCGAGAAGGATGTTTGGTAAAAGACACTGGATCGACGAGCGGTACTAAAAAATACGGTAGTGCTCTCCCTAAGAAAAAATAGCAAGATATTGGGAATATCTCTCTCGGAAAGCAAAGGCGACGTTATCAACCGGTAGCAGCTGTGACTCCTGCTATCAACCCTGCGTCTATTCCTACGTATCAACCTCAGGTTGCACAGAGCCAACCTGATCAGCAAAGGACACAACAGCCTCTTCAGCAGGCTCGTCCTCCATACAACAATAACCGTACAACACGGCCATCAGGATTTGATCCTATACCCGTGTCGTACGCAGAGCTGTTTCCATTACTACTAGCTAAGGGGCACATTCAGACTAAATATCCTTTTACAGTACCGGAAAATCCGCCTTTTTGGTTTAAGGTGGATCAAACTTGCCCTTATCATCAAGGAGGATCAGGGCATAACATAGAGACTAGTCTCAATTTCAAGTCTGACGTGCAAAAACTTGTTAGGAGCGGGGTCTTATCCTTCAAGGATACAAATCCTAATGTTCTTACAAACCCGCTGCCTCAACATGAGAAAGCTGTAGTCAACCTGATTGAGAAAGAGACTAATAATGTCTATCAAATTCACGATGTACTCTTGTTGAAAACCAATCTGGTCAAGATGGATTGTAGACAGAGTGGATATGGCCATGTGCCACCTCATAATTATCATCAGTGTGATGCCTACTCTAAAAGCAATCAAGGATGTTCTGTGGTGCAAGCAGCCCTACAGGAACAGATGGATCTCGGATGGATCCAAGAGTACCGAGTTCGTGGAGTTAACATGGTTTACACGAATTCTAACGTCATTCAGAACCACGATATCTGTCCAATGAATGTCAACTTGGTGGCGATGCACTCAAGGCAAAGCCAGTATCATAATCTGCCGCGGTACGATTATGGTTCCTATCTGATTTGCTCGGTAAACAAACAGGGATGCTCTTTACAGGAGACCCTCCAGCGTCAGATGGATCTTGGATGGATCCAAGACTACCATGATAGGAATCCCTATCAAATCAACATGGTTCAGATCTTTGATATTCGTGTGATGAATACCAACCTGGTAGAGTTACATGATGAGCAGGTCCGACTCGGATTCTTAATATCACATGACTATCAAAGCTGTATAGCGGGTTGCGAAAACGATCGAGGTTGTACCCTTGTCCAGGAGGCACTTCAGAACTTGTTAAATCACTGGTGGATGCCAATTTATATGGATGAAGATACTCAGCAGATTAGTATCAATAACAGGAATCCTACTCGGCGTCAGAGTCAGGATGTCTGATCTGTGGAAGCTAACCTAGTGAGGTTACATTGTATTCAAAGTGGGCGTGGCCAGGTGCCACCAGATAATTATGACCGTTGTAGCGTCTGTTCGGAAAGTAACCAAGGGTGTTACCTTGTGAGAGCAGCTCTTCAGGGTCAGGTGGATCGTGGAGAGATTCGCCCATATCCGGGTTCTGGACCCATCAACTGGACGCCAAACTACCTTGCCGAGCAAGTTGAGGATGTTGTCACGATCTCTGGTCATCACAAGACCAGGGATGTTTTTGCCATTATCCCTCTACTTGACGAATCTAAAGTTCCCAATCGGGAACGGATTGAGATTAATTATGATGGTCAGAAAAATCAGAAGGCTCCCGTAGTCATCTATCTGCCGGGACCCCTACCGTATGAATCAGCTAAGGCAATCCCTTACAAATACGATGCAACAATAATTGACAATGGAAAGGAAATTCCATTACCCTCCGTCGTGAATATTGCAGACATCAGCCGTGTAACACGGAGCGGTCGAATCTTCAATCGAGGAGTTGGAGAACCTAACAAGGAAAAGGAACTTCAGACAGAAACTCCCGATCCATCAGTCGGTCAATCCAGTAATCCTGACCTTTCAAAAAATGATGATGAGATGCTGAAGCTCATCCAAAGGAGTGAATATAACATTGTTGATCAGCTATTACAGACTCCTTCAAAGATCTCGGTATTATCACTGTTACTCAGTTCAGAAGCCCACAGGGAGGCTCTACAGAAAGTCTTGGAGCAAGCCTTTGTGGAACAGGATGTAACGATGAGACAGTTTGATAGCATTGTCTCTAACATCACTTCCTGCAACAATTTGGGATTTAGTGATGAGGAATTACCCGAAGAGGGTCGCCGTCATAACATGGCACTCAATATCACAGTTAACTGCCAGGACGATGCTTTAGCCAGCGTACTGGTAGACACAGGGTCAGCCCTGAATGTTATGCCGAAGTCCACTTTGATGCAATTATCATTCAAAGGCCCTCCGATGAGAATCAGCGAGGTCGTCGTCAAAGCGTTCGACGGATCCAGAAAAATAGTTATCGGTGAAGTTGATCTTCCCATAACTATTGGTCCTCACACTTTCCAAGTCACTTTCCAGGTCATGGACATCCGGGCAACGTACAGTTGTTTATTAGGAAGACCTTGGATACATCAGGCTGGAGCGGTCACTTCGACCCTCCACCAAAAGCTAAAGTTCGTCAAGAACGATCAACTTGTCACAGTCTGTGGAGAACAGACCTTGCTCGTGAGTAACTTATCGTTATCTACTTGTGTAGAACCCGAGGAGGTTATTGGAACTCAGTTCCAAGCACTGTCGGTGAGCAAGGACAATCAGTTCAAAGGAGGAACCTCGATTTCCTCGTACAAAGATGCTATCAAAGCGGTCGAGAGTACCGATACAACAGGATGGGGACAGCTTGTCATTCCTAATAGCAATGCAACAAAGAAGGGTCTTGGTTTTTCTACAACCTATACCCAGACAGCTGCCAACGATGAAAGTCTTCATCCCCTTCAAAACTTCTTCCACAGTGGAGGTTTTCTTTACCCAGTGTCTCAAGCAGTCCATGCTATCAATGAGGAAGATCCCTCCGACACAGATGAAGAATGGAAGTCCTATCTGAACAAGGACGGTTATATGTCTCAGGAAGAGGTGCCTATACCATTTTGCTATCCCGCACAGAGTCCGAGATTTATACCAAGGTCAGACATCGAAATGATATATGGAGATTGTGATCCGGAAGGATGTCGTGCTCCGCCAAATTTATTAGAGGAAGACACTCTGATGAAAGACAACTTTGACCACAATTACTATGGCCCAATGGATGGTCTGCCAATGTGGCAGCCCTACCCAGGAAACTTGGGGCAAGAGAGTTAGCCAAACAATGAAACTCAGCTGAGCATCATTGAACAGAATACCTGTATCCCCACCATGTCATGGGATCAACACTCAGGTCATTCCGAAACTACTCAACATGAAGATGAATTCGTAACATTTGCGGGACTTGAATTCATCAACTATGCTTTTCCTGAGGTCAACGTCATCGAGAGAGATGACTCCTCCAGTTCCAAAGAATTTTGGGACACCTTGGGACAACCGAGTGGGAAATACGACTATATGGTCAAGTACACCGCTCCCGAAAGCTCTCGTATCAGGCTCGAAGATATCCAGCCTACTGGATGGGGAGATACAGCTGAGAGCACAAATACTATGCAAAATGCAACTGAGGAATTCTCCTACGACAATTCTTCCTGGGAGACAGATTCCAATAATCCCGCTCTACCAGAAATCAGCGTTATATCTAAAGACAAATCAAGGAAGGTGCCAGACTTTGTGATTCACCGAGGAGTTCGCCGCCAATGGGTTGTCGTCGAGGTTCCAGAGATCGTTCATCAGTCAAAGTAATTGCCATCTTTAACCTTTCACCCTGCCCAGGTGAAACGGATGTTTTGATAGGGCTCGCTTTTTGTAAATTTCCCTCTTCGCTCCACCCAAAGCGACAGAGTTCAGTTTTATAGGGCTGTAGTTTCAGGGATCGACTTGTTCATTAATAAAATAACGTCTTTCTGTAATTTCCACATTAATTGTTGTTTTCTCTTTTTGCTTTTTCAGAAAATGGTAATCCTAAAAAACAATTCAAATAAAAACAAGCAGTAAAATAAAAACACTGCACATACTTGCATTTTCTCTATCTCTTCTAAACACGAATCATCACGTCATGCAGATTGCTTGTTTTAAACCCCGTTGAAACATATGATCCGATGTCTTCTCCCAACTTTGAGTTCTCGGTATTCGAGGCTGAAGAAGAAAATGACGACAAAATTCTAGAAGAGATCTCTCGACTACTCAGACAAGAGGAAAGGTCCATTAAACCTCACAAAGAGCCATTGGAAACGGTAAACTTGGGTTCAGAAAAAGAGAGAAAAGAAATCAGGATTGGGGCACTGCTCAGTCCAACTGCCAAAGAGAGTTTGATGAAGCTTCTCAAAGAATTTCCCAATGTATTCGCTTGGTCCTATCAGGATATGCCAGGGTTGGATACCAGCATCGTGGAACATCACTTACCGTTGAGATCGGAATGTCCGCCAGTAAAGCAAAGGTTGAGACGGACTCACCCGGACATGGCCATCAAAATCAAACAGGAGGTACAGAAACAGATTGACGCGGGTTTCCTCGCTACATCTGAATATCCTCAATGGTTAGCCAACATCGTACCCGTTCCCAAAAAGGACGGAAAGGTCAGAATGTGTGTCGACTACAGGGATCTAAATAAGGCTAGTCCAAAGGACGACTTTCCTTTACCACACATTGACATGTTGGTAGACAGCACATCAAAGTTCAAAATTTTCTCCTTCATGGATGGATTCTCGGGCTATAACCAGATCAAAATGGCGCCGAAAGACATGGAGAAAACTTCATTCATTACCCCATGGGGTACCTTTTGTTACAAGGTAATGTCGTTCGGTTTGAAGAACGCCGGGGCAACCTATCAAAGGGCCATGACTACTCTTTTTCATGACATAATACACAAAGAAATCGAAGTGTATGTCGATGATATGATTGCAAAATCTAAAATAGAGAGTGAGCACATTGAACATCTAACAAAATTGTTCGAACGTCTAAGAAAATTCAAGCTCCGCTTGAATCCCAACAAGTGCACCTTCGGTGTCCGTTCAGGGAAACTACTAGGGTTCATCGTCAGCCAGAAAGGAATTGAGATTGATCCTGACAAGGTCAAGGCCATTCAAGAAATGCCTTCTCCGAAAACTAAAAAACAAGTCAGAGGATTCCTGGGACGTTTGAACTACATCTCCAGATTCATATTCCTCATGACCGCCACATGTGCGCCGATTTTCAAATTACTCAAAAAGAACCAGGATTGTGTTTGGTCAGAAGATTGTCAAACCGCCTTCGACAGTATCAATGAATATCTGTTGAATCCGCCGATTCTATCACCTCCAGTGGAAGGAAGGCCACTGATCATTTACCTCACAGTCTTAGAGGACTCAATGGGATGTGTACTTGGCCAACAAGACGAAACCAGAAGGAAAGAGTCTGCCATTTACTATTTGAGCATGAAATTGACCGCCTGCGAAACTCGGTACACGATGCTTGAGAAAACTTGCTGCGCTTTGGCTTGGGCAGCCAAACGTCTTCGCCAATACATGATTTGTCATACTACTTGGTTAATCTCATAAATGGATCCAATCAAGTACGTCTTCGAAAAGCCTGCTCTCACGGGAAGAATTGCCCGTTGGCAGATGTTGTTATCAGAATATGACATAGAGTACCACGCTCAGAAAGCCGTTAAAGGAAGTATTTTAGCCGATTATTTGGCTCATCAACCGATTAATGATCAGGAATCAATCGGGTTTGACTTCCCAGACGAAGATGTCATGTATCTAAAAATGAAAGATTGTGATGAACCGTTACCCAGTGAAGGGCCAGAACCAGGTTCCCAATGGGGACTAATCTTTGACGGAGCAGTTAATCATTATGGAAATGGAATTGGGGAAATCATTGTTACCCCTCAGGGTACCCAGATTCCTTTCACTGCCAGACTTACGTTCAAATGTACGAACAACGAGGCCGAATACAGAGCTTGTATCATGGGTCTCGAAGAAGCAATTGATTTAAGGATCAAAAACTTGGATGTATATGGCGATTCAGCCTTGGTTATCAATCAGATAAAAGGAGATTGGAACACATACCAATCAGGATTGATTCCTTACAAAGACTATGCAAGAAGGTTGTTACCCTTCTTTAACAGAGTCGAGTTTCATCACATCCCTCGTGGGGAGAATCACATGGCTGATGCATTAGCCACTATCTCTTCCATGATTAGTGTAGGTCAATGGAATGACCTACCTAAGATCGACATAATGCGCCTTGAACGGCCCGCTTAAATCTTCACGATTGAAGCAGTCATAGACGACAAACCTTGGTATCACGATATCAAATGCTTCCTTCAGAAACAAGAGTACCCACTTGGGGCACTAAGGAAGGACAGAAAGACCCTCAGAAGATTGGCTGGAAGCTTCTTCCTGAGCGGTGACACTCTCTATAAGAGAAATTTTGACATGGTCTTGCTCCGATGCGTAGATAGACCAGAAGCAGACATGCTTATGAAAGAAATTCATGAAGGATCCTTTGGCACTCATGCCAATGGACACACAATGGCGAGAAAAATTCTCAGAGCAGGGTACTATTGGTTGACAATGGAATCCGACTGCTACCAGTACATGAGGAGGTGTCACAAGTGTCAGATATACTCTGACAAAATTCATGTACCGCCATCACATCTCAAAGTTCTTTATTCCCCATGGTCATTCTCGATATGGGGAATCGACATGATTGGCATGAATGAGCCCAAGGCTTCAAACGGACATCAGTTCATCCTGGTAGCCATTGACTATTTCACCAAGTGGGTCAAAGTAGCGTCATTCGCCAATGTAACCCGACAAGTGGTGGTCCGATTTATCAAAAACAATATCATCTGCCGTTATGGTGTTACGAGCCAGATCATTACTGATAATGGATCTAAATTGAACAACAAGATGATGAAGGAGTTGTGTGTAGAGTTCAAGATTGAACATCATAACTCATCTCCCTACCGACCCAAGATGAATGGGGCAGTAGAAGCGGCTAACAAGAACATCAAGAGGATCGTTCAGAATATGGTTGTATCCTACAAATATTGGCACGAGATGCTACCCTTTGCTCTTCACGGTTATCGCACATCTGTCCGCACTTCAACAGGGGCAACCCCTTTCTCTCTAGTGTATGGCATGGAAGCAGTGCTCCCCATAGAAGTAGAGATCCCGTCAATCCGAGTATTGATGGAAGCTAAGCTCACAGAAGCTGAATGGTGTGAAAGCCGACACGACGAATTGAATCTGATCGAGGAGAAGCGAATCACGGCACTATGCCATGGTCAGTTGTATCAACAGAGAATGAAGAGGGCGTTTGACAAAAAGGTCTGACCTCGTGTCTTCAGAAAAGGAGACCTCGTGCTCAAGAAGATACAATCATTTCTCACGGATTCTCGGGGTAAATGGACTCCGAATTAAGATGGCCCCTATGTGGTCACGAAAGCTTTCTCAGGCGGCGCCTTGAGACTTGCAACCATGGACGGAGAGGAATTTGACTACCCCACGAATGTTGATGTAGTCAAGAAATACTTCGCCTAAACTAAAAAAAAAACGTCTCGGTGGATTGAGAACCCGAAAGGGCGGTCCAGGCAAAAGTTAGAGACATAAAAAGAAAAAAATCATCCCGGTGGATTGGAAACGTCATAGTACAATCCAGGCAAAAATTAGGGATAATGGCAAGTAACTATGTTCAACAGAGGCAAGTCCCTCAGGAGAAGTTACATCATCATCCAGAAAACTCCAGTCAAGGTCATCCTCGACAGAAGCTCAGGATGTCCCGAATTCAAAGTTGGTAGAAGGATAGTGGTCGTTATGTTTCAACGTAGCCCTTTTCCCTGTAAATTACCATTTTCTAACTTTGTATATACTCTTTGGAATCACGCGTTTGGCTGATCTCCATCTTATCAATAAAATTTGAGCCCTTGTGCTTTTGTTTGTAATTCTTATTTGTTTTAGCTTTACAGAACGACATTTTAACATAATCAACGATTCTTGAAACAAAACAAAAAAATGAATTTACTTGTTAAAACTTTTTCTGCTTTTAAAATAAAGTCGGCAATTTCTTTTGACTGTTGAACATCAAAGGAACATCAACCGCTTCTCCAGAAGTAGGCGAACTTCAAAGTGCAGAATCAAAGTACTCCTTCTAGGCCAGTACGCCTGAACGAAGGATCAACTGTATGAGATGCGGCTTTCGCATCTGATACCCTCGGCCGAGTTCTTATCTCCTAAGCCCGACCAACATAGCTCCCAACAGGGACTATCTCTCCTAAGCAAGGTGGAATTGCTATTCTAAACCAACGGTACTTCTTCGCCCCGCGATGGCCGAGTATCCAGTCGTGTTCACCTGTCAGTTTGTATGTTGCATCAGTTTTGTTAGCATATACATACATACATCATGCATTATTGATTTGCATTCACATTTCATATTGCATCACTATCACTCTAAGTCGGTCGTGTCCCCTAGTGATAAAAGTCCTCTCAATCGAGTTGTCAACCCTTTCCTCGTCAGGAAGTGTTACGTCTGAACATTCTCTCTCCTCCAGTTTTATTTCTGGATTGAAGTTGGGTCCTCGACCACTTTGATAACTTGAACCTCTGAAAGACCAGAGAGCCCTCAACTAACATCACTCTTCACCATTGAAGATGATATCCTTGTTTTCCCGGATTAAAGAAAATCCCGAGATAAAGCCTCCTAAATCGGAGATTCGGCAGTACGGCAGTTTTTCTCCGAAAAACCCACTGATAAAAAGGTCATCGGCACCTCAAAATTGGATCACATCATATGGCATTTCTCCGAGAAGATCTCCGAGAAAAGTAAGATGTAAAGACCCCAAGCGAATGCAGTCTCTCAAGGGACTCGCATTCCCCAAGTAGAGTCAACAAATGGCGTATCCAACAGAGAAGTTTGTACACCTCTACAACTCAGACGACTGGGTTTCCCAGCAAGTCTGACATCGAATTTTTTTCCATCAAATGCCATCTCCCCAAGAAAATTCGGCGAGAAGTTTGAGGAAAACCGTTACAAATAGCGTCCCTTGTCAATAAAGTTTATTGACAAAAGAAACTTAGACCAGTTCCTCGGTAGGAAACCAGGATCGGGGGGAAGTTTAAATCAGAAACTAAGACCAGTTCCTTGGTAGGAAACCAAGATCGAGGGGAAGTTTACATCAGAAACTAAGACCAGTTCCTTGGTAGGAAACCAGGATCGAGGGGAAGTTTATTTTAGAAACTGAGACCAGTTCCTTGGCTGAAGACCAGGATCGAGGGGAAGTTTACCTTTTCTAAGCATCATTGCTTAGCTAAAGAAGATGAGTGTGTAAGCTACCATTCATAACCACCATCAAAATTTTAGGTATTCCGATATTTCATCCTCTGGCACCGCGAATGCCCGAATGCCTTCGTCATTCACACCTTCGTGTCCAAGAAGATTAAATAAGGGCATCTGTCATACCCCAAATTTTGACCACTAAGATTTCCCATCATTGTGAAAATCATCATCACAATATGGATGGACCATCATACTTCATCAGTCTCCCCAAAGATGGGTGAGCATTCACTACAATCAAAATTAGGGTTTCAAGCCCTCTCTGAGTGCTTAGACAAAGGATCAATCAAGGAATGACATGATCTTCAACTTGTCTAACCTCTCAAACATCCACAATGGATCAAAAGGACTCCCACTTCAAGGATTAAGCACAAGGCTGCTCCCTTCTAGGTGGATTAAGTCTCAAGATCGACAGTGTCGCCAAATTAGGGTTTTGGTCGACCAGGGCCTCCAGTTGGAAATTTTCCTCTGGGCATGAGCCAATGATCCAAAACACAACCTAATATACTCCATGGAACCTCATGGACCCAATCATTAAGTCAATTTTGCCTCAGGGGATGCATTCATCAAAAATCAGGAATTAGGGTTTCTTGACCTAATTCACCCCTAAGTTGACTTTTAGGGCAAATCATGAGCCAAGACCTCAAAGGAGGATTTGAGGGTCTCTAATACACTACATTGATCCATTTGCAACAATGGATTGATCCAAGAAGCTTGAGCAACAAGTCTCAATTTCATCTGCACCACAGTTAGGGTTTTAAGGAAAAAGTCAACTGTAACTTTGACTTTTGACCAGGACATGCTCCCAAGCCCGAGGACATTGATCAATATACCCTATAACACCCATGGAACAAGTCCACCAAGTTTGATTTAGGTCAAGGACATGATTTCCTAAAGGATTGCACAGTTTGGAATTCATCTGATAAAAAGTCAACTGTGCACAAAAGTCAACTTTGACTTTTTGAGATTTTTCATAAAAATGGTTTTTTAACCCTAAAATGATGTTAATGTATGATTGGAATCATCATTCATCAAGAAAAATCAAGAAAAGTGGGATAACTTGTAAAAGGGGTAACCATAAAAACTTAGAAAATTTTCTAAGTTAAAAATAAAGTGGCTAGGGTACCAACTTTGGAGGGTCATAACTCCTAAACCACAAGTCCATTTTCTCCCATCTACGGTTTGATTTGTAGATCTCATTGCCCTCTACAAAAACTTCAACTAGACCTAATTCCAATTCATTGTGGATTTTGAGTTATGGAGTGATCAAAATCAAGAAAAGTCACTTTGTTCCAACACTTAGTGAAAATTTCACTAAGTCAGATTTTACCCTACTTTTTGCCAAATGTAGGGGGATTTTTCACTTGGATTCAAAAGAGATCAAAACCAAATATGTTCAAACAGTTGTTGTATCATATAAGGGCTTTCCAAAATGACCAAGAACATTACCAAATTCAATTTGAGTCATGAGATATGACATTGGAAAGTCGCCTTGCTGAAATCTGCCAAGGCATGGCAGATTTAGCATTTTTGCTCGATTTGCCAAAATCAGCCAAATCCAAATGCTCCTATCCACTTAGACACCTCTGAGGATTGAATCTAAAGGGGACAATCACTGAGCCAAGCCTCCAAAGTCTTTGGAACAACAAATAGCATGTTGAACCTAGAATGACCAAAATAGGGACAAGACTCCAATTTTGGATTGGAGCATTCAATGGAAGCATAAAGGTGGCATGGACTGAGCCATTTGCAACTTAATTCAGTCAATACTTATCCAAGACCATGGGAACTATAGCCCTGTGCCCTAACCTCTAGTCATTGGCTAGAGGAGACTTGGATTTCCATTGGCCAACATTGAACAAACACCCGCTGCAGTTGCCATTCACTGTGGATCCCAAAATAAACTTGCTCTACTATAAATAGAGCTCAATTGTGATCAGTTTGAGTACACCAAAGCCATCAAACAGATGCTTTCCTCAAAATCTCTTCTTTCACTCCAATTTTGCCTTCTAAGGCAAGTCACTATCGGGTTTTGAGTTTGAGAGTTTTTCCAATCAAACCAATCACACACACACACCTCACATACATCATATAGAAGTGATCCAAACACTCACATAACATCTGGAACACAGATTTCACAAAATCACCAGCCAACTGCTCAAGTTCTTGACAGTTTTGCAGTTGAGGTACCATCTTCAGCTCCAAACCATTTCAATCCATTCCAAGCATTCATACACACTCCATGGCACCTAGGGAAGCTATCCAGATCATTGGAACCTAGCTGTAACACCTCCAACACAAATCACGATCACCAACTGCAAGTGGTAAGCATGAGCTCTTCTAACTCTATGATCCATGCAATTTTTGCTGCACAATAATTTGGCCATATGTTCATAATCATGTGTTGCGGTGAAAATCAGATAACAAATTATTAATTAATTTACATCAGTTTCATTTACAACCGACTTTGATTTATCCAAAGGAAAGGTTCAAGATCGTTAGAAAAACCTAAGGGGGAAAGATCTAAGGTTCGGGGGTTGGTTATGCCTAGGGAAGGTATTAGCACCCTAAACGTCTATAGTACTCTACAGGAACCTCTTGTTAAATGTTATCTTATGTTTACTAAAGGTTCTATGCTAAAGGTTGAAAACCCTAGGGGTTAGTATCTAAGTATACTCGATAAAGCATCGCACTTTACGCCTACGTATCCTCGGGAATAGAATCAGAGTATGCGTAGTTCTGCTTCTACTGAATGATTGACTATGGTCAATATTCAGAGGGGAAATGAGTACAAGCTCATTGTAGAGTTTAGGAACTCTCTAAATCTAGTTGAAATGGACCTATGTTGAGGTTTAGTCAATAGGGGAAGTGATAAATTCATTATGATGAATATCACTAAGAGTTGAGGAACTCTCCCTAAAGCTAGTTATAATTTCTATGGCTCTGATGAGGCCAAGAAACAAGGTTTCTTCCTAAGAGGTTACTTAGGTCAAGATGGGGGACTATGACTTTAAGAGTCAACACTATTAACCTTCCTCTGGAATGGGGAAAACAGTTGATAATAAGACATGATAAAAGATAGGACATTGATATAATAGATAAAAACAACATAAGCATGAGGATGGCAATATGTTTATGAAATGGATAAGATGAACATGATTAAGAGAGTACATCAAATATGCTTCAATCTTTAGGAAGACAAACATATAGGAATGATATACAAGAACACATCAATATGCTTCAATCTTTAGGAAGACAAACATAGAGAATGTTTAAGGATGACATTAAAGAAGGATAATATTCATATAAAAGTCAAGCATATGGCCAATCAACATGGATAGAGCTTGTTCTAGACTTTTAAACACAAATTAGTGATTTAATTCAAGATTTTTCAAATAAAAGTCATGAACAAAGTCTAGCAATTTAATAATTAAACTCACAATTTAATAATTAAACTTAAATAGATATTTGCGAAAAATTACTAAATAAGATTAAATAAAGATTTAAGTATTTGGAGTTTTATTATTAAAAGGGTTACTAATCCAAATTCCAATTATAATACCACTAAAAAAAGAATCTTGAAGGAAAACACTAATCCTATTATTTCCAAAATTACTAATTAAAGAAGGTTATAAAAACTTAATTAAAAAAAAAGGGTAGCCTTAATCCTAAATTACTAAAAGACATTAAGCTTAAATTTACCTAACACTAACTAATTGAAAGTGAGGATTGTAAAGATGAATTTAGAAAATTAACAAAACTCTAATTAAAGCTAAATAAACTCTAATTTAAAACTAATAGATAATAAATTAAAACTAATTCTAGTTTTAAATAAAATCTAATAATCAAGCCAATTTTAAACTAAATAAACTAAAGTCTATTGTGGAACTAAATCAAATTAATTTCTAAATACACTAATTAACTAATTTCTAAAAGAGACTAATTAACTAAAAAAACTGAAATGAGTTAAAATTGTCGACTAAATTTTAATCAGCTAAATTAGTTAACTAACCTAATTTCTAGTTTAATACCTAAACTAAATAAATAAATAAAACTAAATTCTAATTCTAAAACAAAAGTTAACCTGGTTAATTAGAAACTAAACCTAATGCTGAATCAAAAGTTGAAATAATAAATAGCTATATAAAAAAAACCGCTGCTGTCACAAAAGAAATGGGCTTGAAGCCCGGATTACAGTAGCCCTATGGGGCGCCTCATAATAATAAAAATGGGTCAGAAGACCCCGAACTCGGCCCGGATAAAAGAGGGTATATGGAAACCCTATCACTTTCCAGCCGCCACATACACTCAGGAAAGGGTGAAATAAAAGGCAAAAGCACTCCCGCAACAAACATTTCTCAAACCGTCTGACCGCTCTTCTCTCCCAAACGGAATTCGATGCCCCTTTCTTCTATGAATATCTCGCGTCTCTGCTTCTTCGATTTCAAACAAATAGAAATAATCAATGATGATACAAGAACGAAGTTGATTCGAGATTACCTGTCGGAGTTCGTCTGACGCGTCCTCGGCGGCGAAGTTCGGTTGTATCGGTACGTTTAACATGTCCCTCTTCACTCTTCTCGCTCGACTCTCTTCGTCTCGATTAATCTTCTACTCTCACGGTCAGTTCTTTTCTTTCATGGTCCTTCTTCTCTTCATTCTTTTAAGTTAAAACTGTGGAGTATTGAGGTTTTGTTTCTGAAGGGTGGTATGAGTTGTGGCAGTGGTTTCGTGGTGGCGTGATGCCTGTCGGTTTGCTTTGAGCGAGTTACGACGGTGATGGCAAGGTGTTGTCGTTGGTTGTTTCACTACGATAGTGAGATCTTTTTGTTCTGTTTTCTCGAAGAAAGTTAGTGAAGGAGTGGCGGAGGTTGATGTTTAATGGCGATGATGGTGGTGATGGAATTTGCTCACGACAGAGGTTATACGGCGGTGGATAATCAGAGGTGCCGCAGATGGAGCAAAGGTTGGAAATAAGGTTGTGTTTTCATGGAAAACGGAGGGTGAACGGAGAAAGATGATTGAAGCAAGTTGGCCTGTTGGTGTAAGGTGAAAGGAGTGTATTGGAGAAGAAGGTTATCGGTTTCAAGAGGATTGATGAATTGGTATATTATGTGATTTTTTGGTTTTTTGAATGAGATGGTTTTGTGTTGAGATTGTTTTGTGTTTAGAACTGAAATGATTTTGAACTGAGATGGTTTTTTGAATTGTATTGGTTTGTTGAGAACTTGTTCTGGTTTGGGACTCGTTTCTGGTTTATGATTTGAAAACTCTGGTTTTTGTATGAACTTTGTGGTTTTTGTAATTGAGAATTTTGGTTTTTTGGTGTTTTGAACCTGTGTTCATGAGTTCTCTTTTTTTTTTACGCCTCTTGCTTTCTCTCCTATATATCCACTTGTTTCTGGTTTAAATTTGAATTCGACCGTTGGTGAGTTGTTGCTTTCACGGTTTGCGGGTTTACGTTGTTTTGGTACAAGGCAGAGCAGGCTTTTTGTACGGTTTGAAAAAAAAGGTGGAGTTTTGGGAGGAAAAGAAAAAAAGCAAGAAAAAAAGAAAATGGACTTGGTGCGCCTATTCTTTCTTACGGATTAAAAACATACTAAAATAATAATAATAATAATAATAATAATAATATAATAATAATAATAATAATAATAATAAAAGAGATTGATGAATATTAATATAATAATAATAATAAATAAGAAATGCTAATAAATAAACAGGATATTTATCAATTTGATGAATAAAAATAAATAATATAATAATAATAATAATAATATAAGAATTAGTGATTTTAAAAAAATAAAATAAACAAAATTCTAAATTCAAAGATATGTAGAAAATAATAAGAATAAAACGGTGGCAAAAATTAGACAAGAATACATGACTATGATTAAAGGGCTATATGATAGCAGATGCTAAAACCGATGACTTAAACATGATATGATAATGATAACACGATCTGAGGGTAAAATTTGGGGTGCAACAGTTGCGCCTATTTAAATATCTTCACCTGATGACATGAGAGATGAAGATCCTCATGTAATCAACAGTGAAAGATATTTAAATACAGATAACCGAAAATTTTGCCCTCAGATGCACACAAGTGCAATGCAACAAACATGATGCCAAGAAGATGCAAAGATGCAAACACAACGAGACACCAAGGGACAGACAGGAAGCAAAAAAACAGATAAGCTTCACTAGGAAGGATGAAGGTTAGCATCCGTGAAAAACACCTCACTAGGGATAAAAGCTAACCAACAAAAGAAACCCACCGGGGAGACTCCAAAGAAACACTGGGGAAAAGACCACAGACAAACTCCACTGGAAAAGAGAAATCCGGGGAGATAGACTACTGAGGACAAAACAAACCCACATTCTTCCTGGGCACGAAAACCAGGAAGAAAAACCTAATCACTGGGGATCAGTCAAAAGGACAGACAACCAAGCAAAGACTTCTTGGGGATCTTATGCTGAAGAGTTCCAGATGGGATCTTCAAGAAAAGCCAGGAAGGCAGAGACAAACTTTGCGCGTCAGATAAGAGTCTTGGTAAGGCTGAAGAAATTTGTACCAAGAAGCTTAGCTTAAAGCAAGTTTTCAAGATTAGTCTAGCTTGCTAAAGTTGTATGAAGCTGCATAAAGGACACATGATGGACGCGATGCTTTAGCATCTTGGTACGACATTTGGGAGTTGTACAACAGGCGCCAGAATGTTGTGTTTTGGAGTACGTTCTACAGAAGATTTGTTAAAGATTTTATTCTTATTAATTTAACAATATGATTAGATGGTTTGTATCACAACTAGAATAAGTTTAATTTGGATTTAAATGAAGATTTAAACATGAATTTAACATAAAATAAACCATATCTTGTTGGAGATATTTGCTGATGCGGTAAAACAGTAAGAAAAAATTAATTAAGTACACAGCTTTTGTCGTCTCCACAGAGATCGGTTCGAGGGAAAGAATGTTGTTCTATAATCTTTACATATCTAAGCTTGGGTTTGGAATGGTTTCCAAAGGTAACATGCGGAAATTAAAAGCATAAAAGTAAATAAATAACACATTCTTTAGAAAGGAGAAACTCGTAAAGAGTTGTATTTCCTTATACCCACATCTTACTAACGCAAAACCTATCCATCAAAATGCACTCACCCTTTATTACTCGTCAAAACCCCCATGTATCGCTCACAAACAGGGGTTATGTCTAAAGCAAAGTCTGAGAGATCAACCGCGTTCTCTCGAAGGAGATGTCTCACGAACAAAACAACACGGAGCATTAAGATTCGACACACACACACGCGAATATTTAGACCATTTCCCATAGACAATAGATTATTATCTTAGGTCGAGTTTGAAAAGTGTATGTCTACAGCGATCCAAAACCCATTAAGATAGATATTAAATCAAAGATAACATCGATTAAGATTTATAAAAGGGATTTTATACAAAGATTCATAGATGAAAATACAATCTAAGTAAACATACATACAACAACCCCCAACAACATGAAGAATACAAAGAGAAGAAGGAATAAGAACAAATTTCTCACGGTTTGTCATTTCCGGTTTAACTTCTCACGTAATGTCACCTCCGATTGAAGTGGTGATTTGCCTCCGAATCATCTAGATGCATCATCCATGTGTTGTTTCTAAGCTAAAACTACTAAAAAGTGTGGTGTTGATCAATTGGGTCCAAAGTTCCCAAAAGATAACCTAAAAAAAATCTAAAAATGACTTAAGTATGCAAAAATGGGCTCTTGTGTTCGCACTGCGAATGCCCATTCGCCCAACGAATATATTGTAGCGAGCGATTTTAGACGCGGTTGCGAAGCGCTATCGCTCTTTGGTGTCTATAGCTCGATTCATTTTTTATCCTATTAAAGCTGATGAAGGAAGGGAAATAGATGTCTCAAATTAACCCTGCTTGTAAACTGAGGTTAAACAGTCAAAACTGTTGGTTTACAGATGCTACAAAGATTCGGGGTCTCTATTAGGTTTATTTTTTTAAAAGTGGTGTTCGGTTAATTGGTGGGAGGTTAAGATGTTAGGACAGATATATGAAAGTATGGGATTTTGGGTTTTTGTTTAGTGTGCTCGCTAAGATTTTTCTTTCAATCTTATGCCTACGTATTCCCGTTTACCGAAACAGGGAAATCAGAGCGATCGTAGTTCCTCCTATTCTATGGGAGGAAATGGTGTTTTGGTGTCTTGTTCAAAGCTCAAGACATGAAGCTAAAGGTGGTTTGTATCTTGTTTAAAGCCCAAGATGTGAAGCTAAAAGGGTTTGACTTTAGAGAGAACTTGTCATCTATAAAGAGGGGGTTGTATGTCACAACTGTTTATAAAGGAGAATTACTTTAACCGGGATGTGTGAATCCGGCAATGCCATAATTTCCTTTATAGGAGATTTTTAACCTGAAGGAGAAGACTTTAACTCAGTGTAGAGCAATGATATCTTTCCTTAGGAATTTCTCATGCTAAAAGAGGGACAGTGGCATGGATGTAGATGATCCACAGGCTTGCCACTTACAGTGATTAGATGAAGGGGAAGGAGTTGTTGATGTTTGTGTACTGTGAACGAGGCACAGTTTTGATGCTAAAAGATTGATTGGATCAACCAGTGGTTTTCTTATACAAAGCCTAAGAGGAGGCTATTGGCCTAACAAGAGGGTGTTTTTGTGTCTCGTACAAAGCCCGAGAGAGAGGCTAAAAGGGAAGTGACTCGACAAGAGAGTCCTCTATGGTATCTCGTACGAAGCCCGAGATAGAGGCTAAAAGGTTTGACTCAACAAGAGAGTGATTTATACTCAACAAGAGAGTGTTTTTGTATCTCGTACGAAGCCCGAGATGGAGGCTGTAGGGTGATTGACTCAACGAGGGAGTCTCTTATGTGTCTCGGACAAAGCCCAAGAGAGAGGCTAAACGTTGTTTGACTCCGCTGTGGAGAATCATTGTACAAAGCCCAAGAGGAGGCTATTGTAACTGTTTCAGTTGAGTGACATATCCAGTATACTGATTTTAAAGAGAAAATCAGTTCTTATATGAGTAACACTGTACTCAAGGATTTGATTCAGGGATATTTCCTTTTCTTTGAGGAAACGAGAAATCCAAAGGGTATTGAGACTGTCCGAGTCTACGGGTTTCCTTCCTATTTAACGAATGGGTCACTTGAGAATGTCTTTGAGACTCAAGGATATTAGACTGTCCGCGTCTAGAGTTTCATCTTTTGTACTATGCTTTGAGAAACAGTAGTAGACTCTTTGAAAGGACTGTTCTATGAAGATGACTAGGTTCTGTTCCTATACCTCTAGGAGGTCGTCGGGACAATTTGTACGAAGCCCAAGAGGAGGCTAGAAACTTTTAAGACGTCGATCGGTCCTTGTATGAAGCTCAAGAGGAGGCTATCATTCCCGGAGGAAGAATCATTATATGAAGCCTAAGAGGAGGTTGTGAATACTTCTAAGAAGCCGACGGGTCCTTGTATGAAGCCCAAGAGGAGGCTGGGATGCTTTTAGGAAGCCTGTGGGTCCTTGAACAATGCCCAAGAGGAGGCCGATGCTTTTAAGAAGCCGCTGGGTCCCCAAACCCCGAGAAGTTCAAAACAGGCTATTCACAGAGAATAGATCAAGCCAGGAAAGTTCAAGAATTTGGAAGAAACTCAAGAGATGCCATTCACGAAGAAAAGATCATCTCTGAGGAATAGAGTTTCTTGACAAGTGCTTTTAAGAAGCCTGTGGGTCCCCAAACCCCGAGAAGTTCAAGACAGGCTATTCACGAGGAATAGATCAAGCCAGGAAAGTTCGAGAATTTGGAAGAAACTCAAGAGATGCCATTCACGGAGAAAAGATCATCTCTGGGGAATAGAGTTTCTTTGACAACTTCTAAAGGTGACAGTCTGAGAAAGGGTTCAAAAAGAATCTGCCTTTCACATCTCCATATTGTTTAACCCCAAGAGGAGGGAAGACTGTGTCTGGTAATCCTATGGGGATCTAGTTTTGACTATTTAAGAGTGATCAACAGGCTTAATGCTAGACGTAGTTGTCGGGGAAACTCTAAATATCTATACTATTATTACACAGTTGATATGAGTTTATGAAAGAAGACTTACAGCGAAACAGCCCCACAATACAGTTATATGTATATGAAAGCGGTAAATGAAAGCGGATAAACACTTACTCGGTTGTAGAGCTTCCATGTTGTTTGGTTAGTTGTTCAACAAAGAAAGATTGAAAACAACAGTATATTCAAAATCAAAGGAGAAAGTGCTTTGAAAAAGAAAGATTTGGGGCTTACAGCTCAAGGAGAGGCCCAGGATTTTTATCAGTGAGCGCACTGTTGAATTTGTACAGAGGGACTTATACAAGTGACTGAGGCCCAAAAAAATTGTTTTCTGTACAAAGGGATGGGTCTTACACTCTCTCAAGAGGCCCAAAAGGTTTAAAGAAAAAGAGTGGGGCTTATAACACGAGGGTAGGCCCAGATGATTTTTCGTTTAAAATAGCGATCGCGCCGAGATTTTCTTTTAACGCAGAGGGACTTATACAATAAGTGAGGCCCAAAGTTGTTTTTGGTTAAAGGGGGATTGGGTCTTACACTCTATTAGAGGCCCAAAAGTTTTGAATGGGTCTTATAGCTCAAGGAGAGGCCCAGATGGTTTATTTTTAAACTGGCGACGATCGTGCCGAATTTAAAAAATGTACAGAGGGACTTATACAATAAGTGAGGCCCAAAATATTTCTGTACAAGTGGGTTGGGTCTTACACTCTAATAGAGGCCCAAAGAGTTTTAAAGAAAAGAAATGGGTCTTACTACTCGAGGGTAGGCCCAAGGTTTATTTTTCAACGGATGATGATCGCGTCGAACTTTTTGAAATACAACGGGACTTATACAATAAGTGGGGCCCAAAATAGGTTGTATTTACAAACGGTGGGTCTTACACTCTATTAGAGGCCCAAAGAGTTTTTTGAAAATGATTTGTGAGGGTTGAATTAATCAAAAACCCTAATTTATTTCCAAAATGTATTTTAATTGAATAAAAATTCAATTAAAATGATCAGAAATTGTTTAACATGTGGGAAACAAATTATGATCTTGGATTAATGCTTCAAAAATCAAGTATTGACCTACAAAATAATTAGAAGTCATTAATCTTTACAAAATCAAGAGGGAAAAAATATTTTAAATGTCAAAAACAATTAAAATATTAATTCTTTGCAAAAATGTCAATTATATGAAATAAATAATATTTTTGGGATTTTTTGGAAAAATAAAATATTTCAACATTTTTGTGAATTATTAAAAAAAGAATCAACTCAAAATCATTAAAACTCAGAGAGAAATTAATTTTTTAATCAATTAAATAAAAATCACAAAATTCAAATATTCAAATGTTGGAAAATGGCGCCAAGAACAAGGGCTGAGTTTCCCAGATTTTCATTTTCTATCCAATCTCACTGAATACTTAATCATATCATGCAATCCACATACCAATCAACTCGTTTCAACCTCACGATCATGTCTATGATAATTAATTTCATTTAAATTAAACATAAAACAAGAAATCATGAACAATCCTCAAGAACCCTAGATTCTGCATGAAGGCTGGGATTTTTTATACACGATTCAAACAATGCAATTAATTGAGGGGAAACATTCCATGCATGATTATGAACATATGGCCAAATTATTGTGCAGCAAAAATTGCATGGATTGAGAGATGACCAAGTTTAGGCTTACCTCTAGGTCGTGACAGCAAGAGAAAATTGATTTCTGAGTTGGAGGTGTTACAGATGAGTTGTGATGATCTGAACAGCTTCCCTACACCCTATGGAGTGTGTTTAAATGCTTGGACTTGATTGAAACTGGCTGGATCACTTCATGGCATCTCAACTGCAACTTGGTTAAAACCTTGAGCAATTGACTGGTGATTCTGAGAAATCAATGTTCCAGTTGTTGTTTAAGTGTTTGATCAGCTCATATGTGATGTATATGAGGTGTGTGTGTGTGTGTGTGTGTGTGTGTGTGATTGGTTTGATTGGAAAAGCTCTCAAACTCAAAACCCGATAGTGACTTGCCTTAGAAGGCAAAATTGGAGTGAAAGACGAGATTTTGAGGAAAGCATCTGTTTGATGGCTTTGGTGTACTCAAACTGATCACAATTGAGCTCTATTTATAGTAGAGCAAGTTTGTTTTGCAAGGAATAGTGAATGGCAACTGCTGAGTAGGTTTGGTCAATGTTGGCAAATGAAAATCCAAGTCTCCTCTAGCCATTGACTAGAGGTTAGGGCACAGGCTACTGGTTCCCTTGGTCTTGGATAAGTCTTGACTGAATTCAGTTGCTAAGAGCTCAGTCCATGCCACCTTGATGCTTCCATTGAATGCTCCAATCCAAAATTGGAGTCTTGTCCCTATTTTGGCAATTCTAGGTTCAACATGCTATTTCTTGTTCCAAAGACTTTGGAGGCTTGGCCCAGTGATTGTCCCCTTTAGATTCAATCCTCGGAGGTGTCCAAGTGGATAGGAGTGTTTGGATTTAGCTGATTTTGGCAAATCGACCAAAAGTGCAAAAATCTGCCTTGCCTTGGCAGATTTCAGCAAGGCATCTTGCCAATGTCATATCTCACAGCTCAAATTGAATTTGGTAATGTTCTTGGCCATTTTGGAAAGCCCTTACATGATAAAACAACTGTTTGAACATGTTTGGTTTTGATCTCTTTTGAATCCAAGTGAAAAATCCCCCTACATTTGGAAAAAAGTAAAGGCAGATTCTGACTTAGTGAAATTTTCACTAAGTGTTGGAACAAAGTGACTTTTCTTGATTTTTATCACTCCATAACTCAAAATCCATGAGGAATTTGGACATAAGTCTGTATGAAGCTTTTGTAGAGGGCAATGTGATCTAAAAATCAAGCTTTGAATGGGGAACAATGGCCTTGTGGTTTAGGAGTTATGGTCCTCCAAAGTTGGCACATTAGTGTCACTTTTTCCATAACTTAGAAATTTTTCTAAGTTTTTATGGTTACCCCTTGTACAAGTTATCCCACTTTCTTTGATTTTTCTTGATGAATGATGATTCAAATCATACGTTAACATCATTTTAGGGTTAAAAATCCATTTTGGTGAAAAATCTCAAAAAGTCAAAGTTGACTTTTATGCACAGTTGACTTTTTATCAGATGAATTCCAAACTGTGCAATTCTTCAGGAAATCATGCCCTTGACCTAAATCAAACTTGATGGACATATTCCATGGGTGTTATGGGGTATATTGAATCATGTCTTAGGGTTTGGGAGCATGTCCTGGTCAAAAGTCAAAGTTACAGTTGACTTTCCTCGCGAAACCCTAATTGTGGTGCAGATGAAATTGAGACTTGTTGCTCAAGCTTCTTGGATTAATCGATTGTTGCAAATGGATCAATATAGTATATTAGAGACCCTCAAATCATGTCTTGAGGTCTTGGCTCATGATTTGTCCCAAAAGTCAACTTAGGGGTGAATTAGGTCAAGAAACCCTAATTCCTGATTTTTGATGAATGTATCCCCTGAGGTCAAATTGACTTGATGATTGGGTCCATGAGGTTCCATGGAGTATATTAGGTTATGTTTTGGATCATTGGCTTGTGCCCAGATGAAAATTTTCCATCTGGAGGCCTTGGTTGACCAAAACCCTAATTAGGTGACACTGTCGATCTTGAGACTTGATCCACCTAGAAGGGAGTAGCCTTGTGCTTAATCCTTGAAGTGGGAGTCCTTTTGATCCATTGTGGATATTTTAGAGGCTAGACAAGTTGAATATCAGGACATTCCTTGATTGATCCTTTGTCTAAGGCTCTGAGAGGGCTTAAGACCCTAATTTTGATTGTAGTGAATGCTCAACAACCCTTGAGGCATTTGATGAGGCATGATGGTTCATCCATATTGTGATGATGATTGACACAATGATGGGAATCTTAGTGGTCAAAATTTGGGGTATGACAGATGCCCCTATTTAATCTTCTTGGACCCGAAGGTGTGAATGACGAAGGTATTCGGGCATTCGGGGTGCAAGAGGATTAAATATCGGAATACCCGAAATTTTAATGGCTATGAATAGCAGCTTACGCATTCATCTTCTTTTGCTAAGTAATGATGCTTAGAAAAGGTAAACTTCCCCTCGATCCTGGTCTTTAGCCAAGGAACTGGTCTCAGTTTTCTTAAATAAACTTCCCCTCGATCCTGGTTTCCTACCAAGGAACTGGTCTTAGTTTCTAATTTAAACTTCCCCTCGATCCTGGTTTCCTACCAAGGAACTGGTCTTAGTTTCTAATTTAAACTTCCCCTCGATCCTGGTTTCCTACCAAGGAACTAGTCTCAGTTTCCTTTTGAAATAAACCTCCCCTCGATCCTGGTTTCCTACCAAGGAACTGGTCTAAGTTTCTGATATAAACTTCCCCTCGATCCTGGTTTCCCACCAAGGAACTGGTCTTAGTTTCTGATATAAACTTCCCCTCGATCCTGGTTTCCCACCAAGGGACTGGTCTTAGTTTCTTTTGTCAATAAACTTGCTTGACAAGGGACGCTATTTGTAGCGGTTTTCCTCAAACTTCTCGCCGAATTTTCCTGGGTAGATGCCATTTGAGTGGAAAAAGTGACGTCAGACTTGCAGGGGAATCCAGTCGTCTGAGTTGTAGAGGTGCACAAACTTCTCTGTTGGAGACGCCATTTGTCGACTCTATCTGGGGAAAATGAGTCTCTTGAGAGACTGCTTCTGCTTGGGGTTTTACATCATACTTTTCTCGGGATCTTCCCGGAGAAATGCCATATGATGGGCTCCAATTTTGAGGTGTCGATGACCTTTTCATCAGCGGTCTTTCGGAGAAAGGCAGCTGTACTGCCAAATCTCTGTTTAGGAGGCTTTCTCTGGGGATTTTTCTTTAATCCGGGAAAGCAAGGATATCATCTTCAATGGCGAAGAGTGACATTTGTAGAAAGATTCTCTGGCTTTTCAGAGGTTCAAGTTATCAAAGTGGTCGAGTGCCGATTCTAATCCAGAGATACACTGGAGGCGAGATTGTTCAAACACAGCATTTCCTGATGAGGCAAAACTGACAACGCGATTGAGAAAACTGTTATCACTAGGGGACAAGACCGACTAGAGTGATAGTGATGCAATATGAATATGAATGCAAATCAAATGCATGATGTATGTATGTAAGTATATGCTGACAAAACTGACGTGACATACAGACTGACGAGTGAACACGACTGGATACTCGGCCATCGCGGGGCAAAGAAGTACCATTGGTAAAAAAAAAGTAGCAATTCTACCTTGCTTAGGAGAAATAGTCCCTGCGGGGAATACCGTTGATCGGGCTTAGGAGATAAGAACTCGACCGAGGGTATCAGATGGGAAAGCCGCATCTCATACTGCTGATCCTTCGTTCAGGCGTACTGACCTAGAAGGAGTACTTTGATTCTGCACTTTGAAATTCAAACGCCTTTGGAGATGCAATCGACGTTCTTTCGATGTTCAACAGTCAAAAGCAATTGTCATCTTTAATTTAAAAGCAGAAAAAGTTTTAACAAGTAAATTCATTTTTGTTTCATTTCAAGAATCGCTAATCATGTTAAAACGCCATTCTGTAAGGCTAAAACAAATAAGAATTACAAACAAAAGCACAAGGGCTCAAATTTTATTGATAAGATGGAGATCAGCCAAACGCGTGATTCCAAAGAGTATTTACAAAGTTAGAAAATGGTAATTTACAGGGAAAAGGGCTACGTTGAAACATAACGACCATTATCCTTCTACCAACTTTGAATTCGAGACATCGTGAGCTTCTGTCGAAGATGACCTTGACTGGAGTTTCCCTCTGATGGATGATGTAACTGCTGCTGAGGGACTTGCCACTGTTGAACATAGTTACTTGCCATTATCCCTAACTTTTTCCTGGATTGTACTATGAGATTTCCAATCCACCGGGATGATTATTTTTTTTATTTTGTCTCTAACTTTTGCCTGGACCGCCCTTTCGGGTTTTCAATCCACCGAGACGTTTCTTTCTTTTTAGGCGAAGTATTTCTTGACTACATCAACGTTTGTGGGGTAGGCAAATTCCTCTCCGTCCATGGTTGCAAATCTCAAGGCACCGTCTGAGAAAGCTTTCGTGACCACATAGGGGCCATCATAATTCGGAGTCCATTTACCCCGAGAGTCAGTGAGAAACGATTATATCTTCTTGAGCACGGGGTCTCTTTTTCTGAAGACACGAGGTCGGACCTTTTTGTCAAACGCCTTCTTCATTCTCTGCTGATATAATTGACCGTGGCATAGTGTCGTGATTCTCTTTTCTTTGATCAGATTGAGTTCGTCGTGTCGACTTTGACACCATTCAGCTTCTGAAAGCTTAGCTTCCATCAATACCCGGATTGATGGGATCTCTACTTCTATGGGGAGAACTGCCTCCATGCCATATACTAGAGAGAAAGGGGTTGCCCCTGTTGAAGTGCAGACAGATGTTCGATAACCGTGAAGAGCAAAGGGTAGCATCTCGTGCCAATCTTTATAGGTTACAACCATCTTTTGAACGATCCTCTTGATGTTCTTGTTAGCCGTTTCTACCGCTCCGTTCATCTTGGGTTGGTAGGGAGATGAGTTATGGTGTTCGATCTTGAACTCAACGCACAACTCTTTCATCATCTTGTTGTTCAAGTTAGATCCATTATCTGTAATGATATGGCTCGGAACACCATAACGGCAGATGATATTATTTTTGATAAATCGGACCACCACTTGTCGGGTTACATTAGCGTACGACGCTGCTTTGACCCACTTGGTGAAATAGTCAATGGCTACTAGGATGAACCGATGTCCGTTTGAAGCCTTAGGTTTGATCAAGCCAATCATGTCGATTCCCCATATGGAAAAAGGCCACGGGGAAGAAAGAACTTTGAGATGTGATGGCGGTACATGAATTTTGTCGGAGTATATCTGACACTTGTGACACCTCCGCATGTACTTGTAGCAGTCGGATTCCATGGTCAACCAATAATACCCTGCTCTCAGAATTTTTCTCGCCATTGTGTGTCTGTTGGCATCAGTGCCAAAGGATCCTTCATGTATTTCTTTCATAAGCATGTCTGCTTCTGGTCTGTCTACGCATCGGAGCAAGACCAAGTCAAAATTCCTCTTATAAAGAGTGTCACCGCTCAGGAAGAAGCTTCCAACCAATCTTCTGAGGGTTTTCCTGTCTTTTCTGAGTGCCCCAAATGGGTACTCTTATTTCTGAAGGAAGCATTTGATATCGTGATACCAAGGTTTGTCGTCTATGATTGCTTCAATCGTGAAGATGTAAGCGGGCCTTTCAAGGTGCATTATGTCGATCTTAGGTAGGTCATTCCGTTGACCTACACTAATCATAGAAGAGAGAGTGGCTAATGCATCAGCCATGTGATTCTCATCACGAGGGATGTGATGAAACTCGATTCTGTTGAAGAAGGGTAACAACCTTCTTGCATAGTCTTTGTAAGGAATCAATCCTGATTGGTATGTGTTCCAATCTCCTTTTATCTGATTGATAACCAAGGCTGAGTCGCCATATACGTCCAAGTTTTTTATCCTTAAATCAATCGCTTCTTCGAGACCCATAATACAAGCTTCGTATTCGGCCTCGTTGTTCGTACATTTAAACGTAAGTCTGGCAGTGAAAGGAATGTGGGTACCCTGAGGGGTAACAATGATTGCCCCAATTCCGTTTCCATAATGATTAACTGCTCCGTCAAAGATAAGTCCCCATTGGGAACCTGGTTCTGGCCCTTCACTTGGTAACGGTTCATCACAATCTTTCATTTTTAAATACATAACATCTTCGTCTGGGAAGTCAAACCCGGTTGATTCTTGATCGTCAATCGGTTGATGAGCCAAATGATCGGCTAAAATACTTCCTTTAACGGCTTTCTGAGTGTGGTACTCTATGTCATATTTTGATAATAACATATGCCAACGGGCAATTCTTCCCGTAAGAGCAGGCTTTTCGAAGACATACTTGATTGGATCCATTTCGGAGATTAACTAAGTAGTGTGACGAATCATGTATTGGCGGAGACATTTGGCTGCCCAAGCCAAAGCGCAACAAGTTTTCTCAAGCATCGTGTACCGAGTCTCGCAGTCGGTGAATTTCTTGCTCAGATAGTAGATGGCAGACTCTTTCCGTTTGGTTTCGTCTTATTGACCAAGTACACATCCCATTGAGTCCTCTAGGACTGTGAGCTAAATAATCAGTGGTCTTCCTTCCACTGAAGGTGATAGAATCGGCGGATTCAACAGGTATTCCTTAATACTGTCAAAGGTGATTTGGCAATCTTCTGACCAAACGCAATCCTGGTTCTTTTTGAGTAATTTGAAAATCGGCGCACACGTGGCGGTCATAAGGAATATGAACCTGGAGATGTAGTTCAAACGTCCCAAGAATCCTCTGACTTTTTTTTCAGTTTTCGGAGAAGGCATTTCTTGAATGGCCTTGACCTTGTCAGGATCAACCTCAATTCCTTTCTGGCTGACGATGAACCCTAAGAGTTTCCCTGAACGGACACCGAAGGTGCACTTGTTGGGATTCAAGCGGAGTTTGTATTTTCTCAGACGCTCGAATAGTTTTGACAGGTGGGTCACATGTTCCTCCTCTGTCTTAGATTTTGCAATCATGTCATCGACATATACCTCTATTTCCTTGTGTATCATGTCATGAAAAAGAGTAGTCATGTCCCTTTGATAGGTTGCCCCGGCGTTCTTCAAACTGAACGGCATCACCTTGTAACAAAAGGTACCCCATGGGGTAATGAACGAAGTTTTTTCCATGTCTTTCGGCGCCATTTTGATCTGGTTATAGCCCGAGAATCCATCCATGAAGGAGAAAATTTTGAACTTTGTTGTGTTGTCTACCAGCATGTCAATGTGTGGTAAAGGAAAGTCGTCCTTTGGACTTGCCTTGTTCAGATCCCTGTAATCAACACACATTCTGACCTTTCCATCCTTTTTGGGAACGGGTACGATGTTGGCTAACCATTGAGGATATTCAGATGTAGCGAGGAAACCTGCGTCGATCTGTATCTGTACCTCCTCTTTGATTTTGATGGCCATGTCTGGGTGAGTCCGTCTCAACCTTTGCTTTACTGGCGGACATTCCGATCTTAACGGTAAGTGATGTTCCACGATGTTGGTATCCAACCCTGGCATATCCTGATAGGACCAAGCGAATACATCGGGAAATTCTCTGAGAAGCTTTATCAAACCCTCTCTGGCAGTTGGACCGAGTAGTGCCCCAATCTTGATTTCTTTTCTCTATTTTTCCGAACCCACATTGATCATTTCCAACGGCTCTTTGTGAGGTTCAATGGACCTTTCCTCCTGTCTGAGTAGTCAAGAGATCTCTTCTGGAATTTCGTTGTCAACTTCTTCTTCAGCCCCAAATATCGGAAACTCAAAGTCGGGAGAAGGCATCAGATCGTATGTTTCAACTGGGTTTAAAACAAGCAATCTGCATGACGTGATAATTCGTGTTTAGAAGAGATAGAGAAAATGCGAGTGTGTGCAGTGTATTTATTTTACTGCTTGTTTTTATTTTTAATTGTTTTTTAGGATTACCATTTTCTGAGAAAAGCGAAAAGAAAACAGCAATTAATGCGGAAATTACAGAACGACATTATTTTATTAATGAACAAGTCGATCCTTGAAACTACAGCCCTATAAAACAAAACTCTGTCACTTTGGGCGGAGCGAAGAGGGAAAATTTACAGAAAGCGAGCCCTATCAAAATATCTGTTTCACCTGGGCAGGGTGAAAGGTTAAAAACGGCAATTACTTTGATTGGCGAACGACCTTCGGAGCATTAACAGTGACCCAGTGGCGGCGAACTCCTCGGTGAATCATAAAGTCTGGCACCTTCCTTGATTTGTCTTCAGAAATAATGTTGATTTCTGGTGGAGCAGGATCATTAGAATCTGTCTCTCAGGCAGAATTGTCGTAGGAGGATTCCTCAGTTGTATTTTGCATAGCATTGGTGCTCTTAGCTGTCTCTCCCCTTCCAGTTGGCTGGATATCTTCGAGCCTGATACGAGAGCTTTCGGGAGTGGTGTACTTGACCATATAGTCAAATTTTCCACTTGGTTGTCCCAGGGTGTCCCATACTTTCCTGGAATTGGAGGGGTCATCCCTCTCAATGACGTTGACCTCGGGAAAAGCATAGTTGATGAATTCCAGTCCGACAAATGTTGCAAATTCATCGTCATGTTGAGTAGTTTCTGAATGACCTGAGTGTTGATCCCATGACATGGTGGGGACACAGGTATTCTGTTCAATGACGGTCAGCTGATTTTCATTGTTCGGTTGACTCTCTTGCCCCAAATCTCCTGGATAAGGTTGCCACATTGGCAGACCATCCATTGGGCCATAGTAGGTGTAGTCAAAATTGTCTTTCATCAGAGTGTCTTCCTCTAATGAATTTGACGGAGCACGGCATCCTTCCGGATCACAATCCCCGTATATCATTTCGATGTCTGACCTGGGTATAAATCTCAGACTCTCTGTAGGAAAGCAAAAAGGAGTTTGCGTTTCGTCCTGAGACATATAACCGTCCTTGTTAAGATAGGACTCCCACTCTTCCTCTGTGTCAGAGGGATCTTCCTCATTGATAGCATGGACTGCTTGAGGGACTGGGTGAAGAAAACCTCCACTGTGGAAGAAGTTCTGAATGGGATGAAGACTTCCATCGCTGGCAGCTGTCTGGGTACAGGTTGTAGAAAAACCAAGACCCTTCTTTATTTTATTGTCAATAGGAATGACAAGCTGTCCCCATCCGGTTGTATCGGTACTCTCGACCGCTTTGATAGCATCTTTGTATGAGGAAATTGAGGTTCCTCCTTGGGATTGATTGTCCTTGCCCACCGACAGCGCTTGGAACTGCGTCCCAATAACCTCCTCGGGTTCTACACAAGTAGATGATGATAAGTTACTCACGAGCAAGGCCTGTTCTCCACAGACTGTGACAAGTTGATCGTTCTGAACGAACTTTAGCTTTTGGTGGAGGGTCGAAGTGACCGCTCCAGCCTGATGTATCCAAGGTCTTCCTAATAAACAACTGTATGTTGCCTGGATGTCCATGACCTGGAAAGTGACTTGGAAAGTGTGAGGACCGATAGTTATGGGAAGATCAACTTCGCCGATAACTGTTTTTCTGGATCCGTCGAACGCTTTGACGACGACTTCGCTGATTCTCATCGGAGGGCCTTTGAATGATAATTGCATCAAAGTGGACTTCGGCATAACATTCAGGGCTGACCCTGTGTCTACTAGTACGCTGGCTAAAGCATCGTTCTGGCAGTTAACTGTGATATTGAACGCCATGTTATGACGGCGACCCTCTTCGGGTAATTCCTCATCACTATATCCCAAATTATTGTAGGAAGTGATGTTAGAGACAATGCTATCGAACTGTCTTATTGTTACATCCTGTTCCATAAAGGCTTGCTCCAAGACTTTTTGTAGAGTCTCCCTATGGGCTTCTGAACTGGGTAACAGTGATAATACCGAGAACTTTGAAGGAGTCTGTAACAGCTGATCAACAATATTATATTCACTCCTTTGGATGAGCTTCAGCATCTCATCATTATTTTTCGAAAGGTCGGGATTACTGGATTGACTGACTGATGGATCGGGAGCTTCTGTCTGAAGTTCCTTTTCCTTGTTAGGTTCTCCAACTCCTCTGTTGAAGATTCTACCACTCCGTGTTACACGACTGATGTCTGCAATATTCACAACGGAGGGTAATGGAATTTCCTTTCCATTTTCAATTATCGTTGCACCGTATTTGTAAGGGATCACCTTAGCTGATTCATACGGTAGTGGTCCCGGTAGATAGATGACTATGGGAACCTTCTGATTTTTCTGACCATCATAAGTAATCTCGATTTGTTCCCGGTTGGGAGCTCTAGATTCGTCAAACAGAGGGATGATGGCAAAAACATCCCTGGTCTGGTGACGACCAGAGATTGTGACAACATCCTCGACTTGAATGGCAAGGTAGCTCGGCGTCTAGTTGATGGGTCCAGAACCCGGATATGGGCGAATCTCTCCACGATCCACCTGACCCTGAAGAGCTGCTCTCACAAGGTAACACCCTTGGTTACTTTCTGAACAGACACTACAATGGTCATAATTGTGTGGTGGCACCTGGCCACGCCCACTTTGAATACAATGTAACCTCACTAGGTTAGCTTCCACAGATCGGACATCCTGACTTTGACGTCGAGTAGGATTCCTGTTACTGATACTAATTTGCTGAGTATCTTCATCCATATAGATTGGCATCCACCAGTGATTTAACAAGTGCTGAAGTGCCTCCTGGACAAGGGTACAACCTCGATCGTTTTCGCAACCTGCTTTACAGCTTTGATAGTCGTGTGACATTAAGAATCCGAGTCGGACCTGCTCAGCATGTAACTCTACCAGGTTGGTATTCATCACGCGAATATCGAAGATCTGAACCATGTTGATCTGATAAGGGTTCCTATCATGGTAGTCTTGGATCCATCCAAGATCCATCTAACGCTGGAGGGCCTTTTGTATGAAAGAGCGTTCCTGTTTGTTTACCGAGCAAGTCAGACAGGAACTGTAATCGTGTCGTGGCAGATTATGATACTGGCTTTGCCTTGAATGCATTGCCACCAGGTTGACATTTATCGCACGGATGTCGTGGTTCTGAATGACGTTGGAATTCGTATAGACCATGTTAAATCCACGAACTCGGTGCTCTTGGATCCATTCGAGATCCATCTGTTCCTGTAGAGCTGATTGCACTACCGAACATCCTTGATTGCTTTTAGAGCAGACATCACATTGATGATAATTATGAGGTGGCACATGGCCATATCCACTCTGTCTACAATGCATCTTGACCAGATTGGTCCTCAATAAGAGTATATCGTGAATTTGATAGACATTGTTAGACTCTTTCTCAATCAGGTTGACTGCCGCTTTCTCATGTTGAGGCAGCGGGTTCATAAGAACATTGGGGTTCGTATATTTGAAAGATAAGAGCCCGCTCCTAACAAGCTTTTGCACGTCAGATTTGAAATTGAGACAGTTCTCTATGTTATGCCCTGATCCTCCTTGATGATAAGGGCATGTCTGGTCCACCTTAAACCAAAAAGGAAGATTTTCCGGTACTGTAAGAGGAGACTTAGTCTGGATGTGCCCCTTAGCCAGTAGTAACTGAAATAGTTCAATGTACAACATGGGTATAGGATCAAACCCTGATGGTCGTGTTGTATGGTTGTTATTGTATGGAGGATGAGCCTGCTGAAGAGGCTGATGTGTCCTTTGCTGATTAGGTTGGCTCTGCGCAACCTGAGGTTGATACGTAGGAATAGGCGCAGGGCTGATAGCAGGAGTTACAGCTACTACCGGTTGATAACGTCGCATTTGCTTTCCGAAAGAGATATTCCCAATATCTTGCTCTTTTTTCTTAGGGAGAGCACTACCGTATCATTTTGTACTACTCGATGATCCAGCGTCTTTTGCCAAACGTCCTTCTCGGACGGCTTACTCAAGACGAACTCCCATGCCCACCATCTCAGTGAAGTCACTGGGCGCACTGGCAACCATTTTATCGTAGTAAAATGAGCTTAAGGTCTTTAAGAAGATCTTTGTCATCTCTTTTTCCTCAAGAGGTGGACAAATCTGAGCGGCAATTTCGCGCCATCTCTGAGCGTACTCCTTAAAGGTTTCCTTGTCCTTTTGTGACAGTGATCTGAGTTGATCTCAGTCCTATGCCATGTCCAAATTGTATTTGTATTGTTGGACGAAGGCAGTACCAAGATCTCTGAATGTACTAATCGTAGCACGGTTTAAACCCATGTACAATTTTAATGCGGCATCGGTTAAACTATCCTGAAAGTAGTGAATCAGCAGGTCCTGATTCTCAGTCTGAGCTGACATTCGCCGAGCGTACATCACTAGATGACTCTGAGGGCAAGATTTACCCTTGTACTTTTCAAAGTCGGGCACTTGGAACTTGTGCGGGACTTTCACATTGGGGACCAAGCAGAGATCTGCGGCGTCCTTTCCAAATAGATCCTGACCGCGAATGGCTTGCAGTTCCTTCTACATTTCCAAGAATTGTTCCTGGAATTCATCCATTCGGTCAAATATAGTTTCCTTTTTACCAAAAGGTATCTGTGGAGTCTGTCCTTCCGGGACAGTGTGCACCACAGGGGGTGGGACCGTGACTACGGCAGTGAGTCTTGGCGTTTCCCGAAGTTTGTAACCTTCAGGAGTCTTCAGTATGCCCCTGGCATCTTCGCTTTCCCGAAGTTTGTAACCTTCAGGACCAGTGGCATCTGTCGTGATTCCCTGATCTTCAACGATCGGCGGAACATATCCTTTCGGGATATAGTTTGCAGGCATGGCCCAGGGACGGTCTTTCGGCATTTGATACCTAGAATCAAACTTCTCCACTATGGGCGCTGAGGTGATCTCCGAGATCACAGCCCTTTGTAGCTGAGCTTCTGCCATGGCTTGCATGTCGTTACGAAACTTTCTCATATCCTCTCTCAGAGCGTCGATCTCTTCTTTCAACTCTCTGTTCTCTTCCTCAAGATCATCCATCTTTTTCTGACGATTAGCCCGAGTGAGACAGTTTGACTCTAGAACCGAGACACAAACGTGAGATTCGTAGGTAAGAAGAATACGCGATGTGAGAATGATGAATGCAATGATTATATTAATTGTTTTTTGGTTTAATCAAAATAAACTTCGACAATTAGATTGCAAATATGAAACGGTGGGGAAACCTCTTTTTATTGAATTCAAAGGATTACCGAAATGGAAATACAGTAGATTACAAGGTGCAGAGACAGAAACCTAAGCTAATGGGTCCCGAGTCCTCTCTGAAGAGAAATCGGGTGCTGACTCTGGTACTTTCCTTTTCTTTGACCGGGGCTCTTGGGCAGTTGTCGGGTTGTCATTCCTTTGCCAAGTGAAAGGAGCGAGAAAATTCCTTTGGTCATCCTGATTATCCACAGCATGTTGCTCTAAAACCTCAATCAGACCGTCCTTATCTTTCAGCAGTTGCTGTATTTTGATACACTCCATGTTGAGGGTGCGGTACTTGTTCTTCCATGACCTCCTCTCCCTTTGAACTTTGATGAGAGTAACCTGAAGCTTTTCATTCTCAGTCATGAAGTACATGACAGACTCCCTCGGTGGAAGAACTCCGTGACGAGGATAAGGCATCTTTAGCTTGAGAGCTCTAGTTTGTACCCAGTGGAGATAAGGCTCCACCGAGACACAGTCCGGTTTTCCTAGAGACTCCCATCCTTTCTTATGAACGTGTTTCCAAGCATGCATTATTTCCATCTTTAGTGCTCTGTCATTTTCTCCTTCCTTAAAGAAAAGACCTTCTAGATGAACACTCCGTGGGACGTGTCTCATCGGATATCCAAATTGACGACGAACGAGAACTGGATGGTAATTGATTCCTCCCTTAGTTCCTATAAGGGGTACGTTGGGGAAGTTTCCACAACGGTCAATGATCCTGATTCCATCATAAATCCTATAGCACCAATCTATGTCAGAGTTGGTGAGAGACATGATCTTCTACGACCAACGTAAGGCACTCTTGTGATCCCAAAAAGCAGCAGACTTAGGCAAATGGGAGATAAACCATTTGTAAAGCAGAGGTACACAACATGTGATCTCCCCTCCGCTGTACAAATTCCCTAAGTGTACAGAATGATACGCATCCGCTAGCAAAGTCGGCACAGGTTTTCCAATGAGAAAACCCTTAATAGCGTTGATATCGACGAAGTTATTAATGTTGGGCAACAAAAATAATCCGTAGGTGAGTAAAACAAATATGCTTTCAAATGCAGTCCCGTTCCTTATACTAGCGAAGTACAGGGCTTTCTTTGTCAAGAACTGGGCTGGCAAACCTTGTATGCTACCCTTAGTGGTCATGTGAATCCTGATTTCTGACTCGTCCAAATAAATTGCTCTTGCAATGGTCTGAATCTTTGGAATTTCTTCCAGTCCAGAAAATGGAGCTCGATAGTAATGTGTAGATCAGTCAGATGAGAATACTCCTTCAGCGTTGGTGCTAGCTGGTAATCCGGGAATGTAAAACAGTGATAAACTGGATCGTAGAACTGAATGAGCGCATCCATGATTCCCTCAATCACATGGACCTTTAATAGAGGTAACAAACCTCCGTACTTGGCTCTGAAGGCCTCTTGGTTTGTGATCATTCTCGCCAAACCTCTCAAATCCTCTAGTTTTGGAACCTTGAAGGTGTACTTATGAGTTCTCCTTCTACCGTAATCCATTAGCGCAATCCTTTTCTCTGATATTTGCAATCATAGTCTTAGTTTAATTTGAAAAACAGAGAGACTAGAAGAGAAGATTTTTTTAATGTTTTAATGTTTTTTAAATGAATGCATGAATGCAGCACACAAAAACATAGAAAAAACATGGGGTCAAAGGGTCGTTGTCATGAAGTCAAGGCTCTACCCATCCCCAAAGGTTTATACTAGTGACTTTTGTACCTGTCTCTCATCATCATCAACTCTTGTCAAGAAAACACCAGCGGGCCGGGAACCGTGCTAGGTGATGTTTTTTGAAGAGTCCTCAGAAGAGGGTGGAATCGCATGACAACTATTTCCGATAGCCTCTGCGCCACTAATTTGCTCCTCTCAGCTTCTCAGACTTCACAATCGACTCATTGCCTGTGAGAGGAAATGGGTTACATTGGGAAGCCTCCACTGAGGTTGATGGTCGACCTCGTCGCCATCACCTATCTTAAATGTATACTCAATCTTTCCACATGCGGCATCACACGCATTCCCATTAGCAGAAAAATAAACACATATATCAATTAGGAAAAGCAGTATATATTTGTCCTAATCATCCTAGACCTTTAAAGCTATGAATCCTATGTTCCTGACAGAAAATGGGTTCCCCGGCGGAAGCCCCAATCTGTGGTTTTCACACAAGAGAAGAGAAAAAAGGTTAGAAGAGCCCCACGGTGGGCGCCACTTTTAAAGTTTTTCGCCTAATAGATGGGAAGAGAACAAGATCTCACTACAAAGGTGAGATAGATCCTAATGACACGTCCCTAGCAGAATCGCCATTTCCCCAGCAGAGTCGCCATTTTTCTGTAGCGAGCGATTTTAGACGCGGTTGCGAAGCTCTATCGCTCTTTGGTGTCTACAGCTCGATTCATTTTTTATCCTATTAAAGCTGATGAAGGAAGGGAAATATATGTCTCAAATTAACCCTGCTTGCAAACTGAGGTTAAACATTCAAAACTGTTGGTTTACAGATGTTACAAAGATTCGGGGTCTCTATTAGGTTTATTTTTTTAAAAGTGGTGTTCGGTTAATTGGTGGGAGGTTAAGATGTTAGGACGGATATATGAAAGTATGGGATTTTGGGTTTTTGTTTAGTGTGCTCGCTAATATTTTTCTTTCAATCTTATGCCTACGTATTCCCGTTTACCGAAACAGGGAAATCAGAGCGATCGTAGTTCCTCCTATTCTATGGGAGGAAATGGTGTTTTGGTGACTTGTTCAAAGCCCAAGACGTGAAGCTAAAGGTGGTTTGTATCTTGTTTAAAGCCCAAGATGTGAAGCTAAAAGGGTTTGACTTTAGAGAGAACTTGTCATCTCTAAAGAGGGGGTTGTATGTCACAACTGTTAATAAAGGAGAATTACTTTAACCGAGATGTGTGAATCCGGCAATGCCATAACTTCCTTTATAGGAGATTTTTAACCTGAAGGAGAAGACTTTAACTCAGTGTAGAGCAATGCTATCTTTTCTTAGGAATTTCTCATGCTAAAAGAGGGACAGTGGCATGGATGTAGATGATCCAGAGGCTTGCCACTTACAGCGATTAGATGAAGGGGAAGGAGTTGTTGATGTTTGTGTACTGTGAACGAGGCACAGTTTTGATGCTAAAAGGTTGATTGGATCAACCAATGGTTTTCTTATACAAAGCCTAAGAGGAGGCTATTGGCCCAACAAGAGGGTGTTTTTGTGTCTCGTACAAAACCCGAGAGAGAGGCTAAAAGAGAAGTGACTCGACAAGAGAGTCCTCTATGGTATCTCGTACGAAGCCCGAGATGGAGGCTAAAAGGTTTGACTCAACAAGAGAGTGATTTATACTCAACAAGAGAGTGTTTTTGTATCTTGTACGAAGCCCGAGATGGAGGCTGAAGGGTGATTGACCCAACGAGGGAGTCTCTTATGTGTCTCGGACAAAGCCCGAGAGAGAGGCTAAACGTTGTTTGACTCCGCTGTGGAGAATCATTGTACAAAGCCCAAGAGGAGGCTATTGTAACTGTTTCAATTGAGTGACAGATCCAGTATACTGATATTAAAGAGAAAATCAGTTCTTATATGAGTAACACTGTACTCAAGGATTTGGTTCAGGGATATTTCCTTTTTTTTGAGGAAACGGGAAATCCAAAGGGTATTGAGACTGTCCGAGTCTACGGATTTCCTTTCTATTTAACGAAGGGGTCACTTGAGAATGTCTTTGAGACTCAAGGATATTAGACTGTCCGGGTCTAGAGTTTCATCTTTTGTACTATGCTTTGAGAAACAGTAGTAGACTCTTTGAAAGGACTGTTCTATGAAGATGACTAGGTTCTGTTCCTATACCTCTAGGAGGTCGTCGGAACAATTTGTATGAAGCCCAAGAGGAGGCTGGAAACTTTTAAGAAGTCGATCGGTCCTTGTATGAAGCTCAAGAGGAGGTTATCATTCCCGGAGGAAGAATCATTATATGAAGCCTAAGAGGAGGCTGTGAATACTTCTAAGAAGCCGACGGGTCCTTGTATGAAGCCCAAGAGGAGGCTGGGATGCTTTTAGGAAGCCTGTGGGTCCTTGAACAATGCCCAAGAGGAGGCCGATGCTTTTAAGAAGCCGTTGGGTCCCCAAACCCCGAGAAGTTCAAGACAGGCTATTCACAGAGAATAGATCAAGCCACGAAAGTTCGAGAATTTGGAAGAAACTCAAGAGATGCCATTCACGGAGAAAAGATCATCTCTGGGGAATAGAGTTTCTTGACAAGTGCTTTTAAGAAGCCTGTGGGTCCCCAAACCCCGAGAAGTTCAAGACAGGCTATTCACGAGGAATAGATCAAGTCAGGAAAGTTCGAGAATTTGGAAGAAACTCAAGAGATGCCATTCACGGAGAAAAGATCATCTCTGGGGAATAGAGTTTCTTTGACAACTTTTAAAGGTGATAGTCTGAGAAAGGGTTCAAAAAGAATCTGCCTTTCACATCTCCATATTGTTTAACCCCAAGAGGAGGGAAGACTATGTCTGGTAATCCTATGGGGAACTAGTTTTGACTATTTAAGAGTGATCAACAGGCTTAATGCTAGACGTAGATGTCGGGGAAACTCTAAATATCTATACTATTATTACACAGTTGATATGAGTTTATGAAAGAAGACTTACAGCGAAACAGCCCCACAATACAGTTATATGTATATGAAAGTGGTAAATGAAAGCGGATAAACACTTACTCGGTTGTAGAGCTTCCATGTTGTTTGGTTAGTTGTTCAACAAAGAAAGATTGAAAACAACAGTATATTCAAAATCGCAGGAGAAAGTGCTTTGAAAAAGAAAGATTTGGGGCTTACAGCTCAAGGAGAGGCCCAGGGTTTTTATCAGTGAGCGCACTATTGAATTTGTGCAGAGGGACTTATACAAGTGACTGAGGCCCAAAAAAATTGTTTTCTGTACAAAGGGATGGGTCTTACACTCTCTCAAGAGGCCCAAAAGGTTTAAAGAAAAAGAGTGGGGCTTATAACACGAGGGTAGGCCCAGATGATTTTTTGTTTAAAATAGCGATCGCGCCGAGATTTTCTTTTAACGCAGAGGGACTTATACAATAAGTGAGGCCCAAAGTTGTTTTTGGTTAAAAGGGGATTGGGTCTTACACTCTATTAGAGGCCCAAAAGTTTTGAATGGGTCTTATAGCTCAAGGAGAGGCCCAGATGGTTTACTTTTAAACTGGCGACGATCGTGCCGAATTTAAAAAATGTACAGAGGGGCTTATACAATAAGTGAGGCCCAAAATATTTCTGTACAAGTGGGTTGGGTCTTACACTCTAATAGAGGCCCAAGGAGTTTTAAAGAAAAGAAATGGGTCTTACTACTCGAGGGTAGGCCCAAGGTTTGTTTTTCAACGGATGATGATCGCGTCGAACTTTTTGAAATACAACGGGACTTATACAATAAGTGGGGCCCAAAATAGGTTGTATTTACAAAGGGTTGGGTCTTACACTCTATTAGAGGCCCAAAGAGTTTTTTGAAAATGATTTGTGAGGGTTGAATTAATCAAAAACCCTAATTTATTTCCAAAATGTATTTTAATTGAATAAAAATTCAATTAAAATGATCAAAAATTGTTTAACATGTGGGAAACAAATTATGATCTTGGATTAATGCTTCAAAAATCAAGTATTGACCTACAAAATAATTAGAAGTCATTAATCTTTACAAACTCGAGGGAAAAAATATTTTAAATGTCAAAAACAATTAAAATATTAATTCTTTGCAAAAATATCAATTATATGAAATAATTAATATTTTTGGGATTTTTTGGAAAAATAAAATATTTCAACATTTTTGTGAATTATTAAAAAAAGAATCAACTCAAAATCATTAAAACTCAGAGAGAACTTAATTTTTGAATCAATTAAATAAAAATCACAAAATTCAAATATTCAAATGTTGGAAAATGGCGCCAAGAACAAGGGCAAGAACACGCGCATGTTCTGAGTTTCCCAGATTTGCATTTTCTATCCAATCTCACTGAATACTTAATCATATCATGCAATCCACATACCAATCAACTCGTTTCAACCTCACGATCATGTCTATGATAATTAATTTCATTTAAATTAAACATAAAACAAGAAATCATGAACAATCCTCAAGAACCCTAGATTCTGCATGAAGGCTGGGATTTTTGATACACGATTCAAACAATGCAATTAATTGAGGGGAAACATTCCATGCATGATTATGAACATATGGCCAAATTATTGTGCAGCAAAAATTGCATGGATTGAGAGATGACCAAGTTTAGGCTTACCTCTAGGTCGGGACAGCAAGAGCAAATTGATTTTTGAGTTGGAGGTGTTACAGATGAGTTGTGATGATCTGAACAGCTTCCCTACACCCTATGAAGTGTGTTTGAATGCTTGGACTTGATTGAAACTGGCTGGATCACTTCATGGCATCTCAACTGCAACTTGGTTAAAACCTTGAGCAATTGACTGGTGATTCTGAGAAATCAGTGTTCCAGTTGTTGTTTAAGTGTTTGATCAGCTCATATGTGATGTATATGAGGGGTGTGTGTGTGATTGGTTTGATTGGAAAAGCTCTCAAACTCAAAACCCGATAGTGACTTGCCTTAGAAGGAAAAATTGGAGTGAAAGAAGAGATTTTGAGGAAAGCATTTGTTTGATGGCTTTGGTGTACTCAAACTAATCACAATTGAGCTTTATTTATAGTAGAGCAAGTTTGTTTTGCAATGAATAGTGAATGGCAACTGCTGAGTAGGTTTGGCCAATGTTGGCAAATGAAAATCCAAGTCTCCTCTAGCCATTGACTAGAGGTTAGGGCACAGGCTGCTGGTTCCCTTGGTCTTGGATAAGTCTTGACTGAATTCAGTTGCTAAGAGCTCAGTCCATGCCACCTTGATACTTCCATTGAATGCTCCAATCCAAAATTGGAGTCTTGCCCCTATTTCGGCAATTCTAGGTTCAACATGCTATTTCTTGTTCCAAAGACTTTGGAGGCTTGGCCTAGTGATTGTCCCCTTTAGATTCAATCCTCAGAGGTGTCCAAGTGGATAGGAGTGTTTGGATTTGGCTGATTTTGGCAAATCGACCAAAAGTGCAAAAATCTACCTTGCCTTGGCAGATTTCAGCAAGGCATTTTGCCAATGTCATATCTCACAGCTCAAATTGAATTAGGTAATGTTCTTGGCCATTTTGGAAAGCCCTTACATGATACAACAACTGTTTGAACATGTTTGGTTTTGATCTCTTCTGAATCCAAGTGAAAAATCCCCCTACATTTGGAAAAAAGTAAAGGCAGATTCTAACTTAGTGAAATTTTCACCAAGTGTTGGAACAAAGTGACTTTTCTTGATTTTGATCGCTCCATAACTCAAAATCCATGAGGAATTTGGACATAGGTCAGTATGAAGCTTTTGTAGAGGGCAATGTGATATACAAATCAAGATTTGAATGGGGAACAATGGCCTTGTGATTTAGGAGTTATGGTCCTCCAAAGTTGGCACATTAGTGTCACTTTTTCCATAACTTAGAAATTTTTCTAAGTTTTTATGGTTACCCCTTTTACAAGTTGTCCCACTTTCTTTGATTTTTCTTGATGAATGATGATTCAAATCATACATTAACATCATTTTAGGGTTAAAAATCCATTTTGGTGAAAAATCTCAAAAAGTCAAAGTTGACTTTTGTGCACAGTTGACTTTTTATCAGATGAATTCCAAACTGTGCAATTCTTCAGGAAATCATGCCCTTGACCTAAATCAAAATTGATGGACATATTCCATGGGTGTCATAGGGTATATTGAATCATGTCTTAGGGTTTGGGAGCATGTCCTAGCCAAAAGTCAAAGTTACAGTTGACTTTCCTCGCGAAACCCTAATTGTGGTGCAGATGAAATTGAGACTTGCTGCTCAAGCTTCTTGGCTCAATCCATTGTTGCAAATGGATCAATAGAGTATATTAGAGACCCTCAAATCATGTCTTGAGGTCTTGGCTCATGATTTGTCTCAAAACTCAACTTAGGGGTGAATTAGGTCAAGAAACCCTAATTCCTGATTTTTTATGAATGTATCCCCTGAGGTCAAATTGACTTGATGATTGGGTCCATGAGGTTCCATGGAGTATATTAGGTTATGTTTTGGATCATTGGCTTGTGCCCAGATGAAAATTTTCCATCTGGAGGCCCTGGTCGACAAAAACCCTAATTTGGTGACACTGTCGATCTTGAGACTTGATCCACCTAGAAAGGAGCAGCCTTGTGCTTAATCCTTGAAGTGGGAGTCCTTTTGATCCATTGTGGATATTTTAGAGGCTAGACAAGTTGAATATCAGGACATTCCTTGATTGATCCTTTGTCTAAGGCTCTGAGAAGGCTTAAGACCCTAATTTTGATTGTAGTGAATGCTCAACCCTTGAGGCATTTGATGAGGCATGATGGTTCATCCATATTGTGATGATGATTGACACAATGATGGGAATCTTAGTGGTCAAAATTTGGGGTATGACACATATGTCGCCTTAACTACTACCAAAACAGTGTTTTCCACGATTTTGGGCAATTTTTTTCGCCTTGAGTTAACAGTGCAAACTCTTGGCGAGTTCGCTCGCCTCCAGTTCGCACAGCGAACATGACAACAAACTCAACACTTGTTTCGACCATAACTTTTGAACCGTAACTCCGTTTTACGCCCGGTCGAAAGCGTTGGAAAGCTTATTCAATGATCTATAAGACAATGACAAAATATCATTGCTTGTATACCTACTAAAATGATAGAAAAACAATTAAACTCAATAATATTTACACGATACGCAATATATACACTATAATGTAAACTATAAAAAATATGCATAAAATTTGAGGTTTATTGGTTGAATTAAGCTAATAAGTGCCAATTATTCACACTCAATACCACTCCAATTTTGAACTTATCAAAGTCTCCCCAGTTTAAACTTGTTGTGCTCAAACTAGAATCAATTAACTCAAAGAAACAAAAGCAATAATCAAGAAATCATGCTCAACAAGTTTTTACAAACAGAAAACATATGTATGGTACAAATATCAAAAGTACATGCAAAGCAATGCCTACCACTAAACTAAAACGACACCACGATTATGAAACAAAGTCTAAGCATAAAACACATGTCAAAAATTCTAAAGCAATACAAATGTTCAAGAATGAATCACACCTAACACCCCTCTTTAGAATAAGGATGAAGAAATTTACGCGTTTGAACCCGCAGGACAAATACACTCATCTGAAAACACTGCTAACAACAGTTCAATTTATACATTCATCTAACAATCATAAATGAAATCATGGAAGCAAAAAGATCACTAAGGGCTTGTAAGGTTGTAGCTTTGCTAGGTTCACAACAAAGGGACATTTCTAAGGCCATTGAATCAAAGTTGGCATGCAAAAGAAACACTCACTATACATGGTATTTACACATCACAACCTCATTCGCCAATTTCTTTCCTCTATTGCTCACCCTTCCAAACCTCCTTTTTGCACATTATTCATTCTCTATTTTTTTCTTTTCAAACAAGCATCTTTTTCTTTTGTTTTTCACATTCATATTCACAATTTTCTTATGCTTGTTCAAAATTTTTAGCAACTCGCCACTTTCTTTTCACTCTCCCCAACTTGAATTCAACCAAACCTCTAGTGAATGTTCTTTGCTTTTTGAGGTAAGGAAGACAATTTAGAACATTGTTCAAAGGTTCAAGAAATTTTTTTTAGAATCCCACAAATTTCAATGATGAAGAGAAATTTCATCACTAAATTAGGATCTTATCTATTAAGGCTCAAAGGGGCTAGCAAATTCTTGATACTCACGGGTAAGTTACTTTTGGTTATGGTTGTGCTCAATATCAACAAATGCCTTGATCATTTCTAATGCTTCTATAACAACACAATAATCAAAAGATTAAGCATGAATAAAATTAATTAAACAAAGTTATCATTCATCCTAAGCATTTAGTAAACAATGGAGGTTTCTTACAATTTGTGGCTTTTGGACCTAAGTGATTCAAAATTGAACAAAAATTGCAAGAGAATGAATGGCATGTTATTTGTACAAAGCCTAAGGTTCATAAACATGTTATGTTCTAGAAAAGAAATAGACACAAACTTTACCCATGTAACTCCTTTAAATTTTTCACCATTGCAGAATTTGTTGTGTTCGCAATGCGAACAATTATTCGCCTAGTGAACTCATTCGCCCCAGATTCGCATAGCAAACTCAGGACGAACATGACAGTAACTCAAAAATGTTGGTTTTTCTACTTGTGGTTTATTACAACACTCTTTAACTGTAACATTTTCTTGTTGAAACAATCAAACTTGAACAATCACAAAATGCATCCTCAAGCTAATAAAAAATAACGCTTGAGAAAAAACACAAAAATTTCCTAACAACCTAACAAAATTGAATCAAACTAAATAAACATAAAGTTATACAACTCAAAAACCGTTGGGTTGCCTCCCAACAAGCGCTTGTTTCACGTTGTTAGCTTGACGCCTTTATTGTGCTTTGCTAGTAACTTCCTCACAAACATGTTGATGCTTTGTCAAAGCGCCAACCTAAAGAAAGTGTCCTAACCAAACACTTGAACAAACGTTGTGGGAACAAAATATATATAACACTTGAACAAACATAATGGAAGACAAGAGCAAAACAAGAATTTATACAAGCATATATACAATATAGACAATTATGTACAAAGCTTAGAAATATAGAAATTATTGCAATGCTACTCAATATCAAAATCAATCCCTGGCACCAGCGCCATTTTGATGATGCGGTAAAGCGGCAAGCAAAAAATCATTAAGTACGCAGTTTTTGTCGTTTCCACGGGGATCGGTTCGAGGGAAAGAATGTCGTTCTACAATTTCTACATATCTAAGCTTGGGTTTGGAATGGTTTCCAAAGGTACCATGCAGAAATTAAGAGCATAAAAGCAAATAAATAACACACTCTTTAGAAAGGAGAAACTCATCAGGAGTTGTATTTCCTTCTACCCACATCGTACTAACACAAACCCTATCGATCAAAATGCACTCACCCTTTATTACTCGTCAAAACCCCTATGTATCGCTCACAAACAGAGGTTATGTCTAAAGCAAAGTCCGAGAGATCAACCGGGTTCTCTCGAAGGTGATGTTTCACGCGACAAAACAACACGGAGCATTATGATCTGACACACACGCACGAATATTTAGACCATTTCCCATAGCCAATAGATCATTATCTTAGATCGAGTTCGAAAAGTGTATGTCTACTGCGATCCAAAACCCATTAAGATAGATATTAAATCAAAGATAACATCGATTGAGATTTGTAAAAGGGATTTTATACAAATATACATAGATGAAAATACAATCTAAGTAAACATACATACAACAATCCCATCAACATGAAGAATACAAAGAGAAGAAGGAAGAAGAACAAATTTCTCACGGTTTGTCATTTCTGGTTGAACTTCTCACGTAATGTCACCTCTGATTGAAGTGGTGATTTGCCTCTGAATCATCTAGATGCATCATCCATGTGTTGTTTCTAAGCTAAAACTACTAAAAAGTGTGGTGTTGATCAATTGGGTCCAAAGTTCCCAAAAGATAACTTAAAAAAAAATAAAAATGACTTAAATAGGCAAAATGGGTTCTCATGTTCGCACTGCAAACTCCCGTTCGCCCAACGAACATATGCCGCCTTAGCTACTGTAAAAACATTGTTTTCCACACTTTTGGGCAATTTTTTTCGCCTTGAGTTCGTAGTGCAAACTCTTGGCGAGTTCGCTCGCTTCCAGTTCGCACAGCGAACATGACAACAAACTCAGCACTTGTTTCGACCATAACTTTTGAACCGTAACTCTGTTTTACGCCCGATCGGAGGCGTTGGAAAGCTTATTCGATGCTCTATAAGAAAATTATAAAATATCATTGCTTGTATACCTACCAAAATGAGAGAAAAACAATTAAACTCAATGATATTTACACGATATGTAGTATATACACTATAATGTAAACTATACAAAATATGCACAAAATTTGAGGTTTATTAGTTGAATTAAGCCAATAAGTGTCAATTATTCACACTCAATACCACTCTAATTTAGAACTTATCAAACTGAAATTTTGCTAATGCGGTAAAGCGGGAAGCAAAAATTAATTAAGTACCTGGTTTTTGTCGTCTCCATGGGGATCAGTTCGAGGGAAAGAATGTCGTTCTACAATCTCTACATATCTAAGCTTGGGTTTGGAATGGTTTCCAAAGGTAACATACGTAAATTAAAAGCATAAAAGCAAATAAATAACACATTCTTTAGAAAGGAGAAACTCATCAGAAGTTGTATTTCATTCTACCCATATCGTACTAACGCAAAACCTATCGATCAAAATGCACTCACCCTTTATTACTTGTCAAAACCCCCACGTATTGCTCACAAACAGAGGTTATGTCTAACGCAAAGCCTGAGAGATCAATCGGGTTCTCTCGAAGGTGATGTCTCACGCGACAAAATAACACGGAGCATTAAGATCTGACATACACACGCGAATATTTAAACCATTTCCCATAGCCAATGGATCATTATCTTAGGTCGAGTTTGAAAAGTGTATGTCTACAGCGATCCAAAACCCATTAAGATAGATATTAAATCAAAGATAACATCAATTAAGATTTGTAAAAAGGATTTTATACAAAGATCCATAGATGAAAATACAATCTAAGTAAACATGCATACAACAACCCCAACAACATGAAGAATACAAAGAGAAGAAGGAAGAAGAACAAATTTCTCACGGTTTGTCATTTCCGGTTGAACTTCTCACGTAATGTCACCTCCGATTGAAGTGGTGATTTGCCTCCGAATCATCTAGATGCATCATCCATGTGTTGTTTCTATGTAAATCTTCTATAAAACATGGTTCTGATCAATTGGGTCCAAAGTTCCCAAAAGATAACCTAAAAATATCTGAAAATGACTTAAATAGGCAAAAATGGGTTCTCGTGTTCGCACTGTGAACTCCAGTTCGCCCAGCGAACATATGCCGCCTTAACTATTTCCAAAACAGTGTTTTCCACGCTACTGGGTAATTTTTGTTTGCCTTGAGTTCGCAGTGCGAACTCTTGGCGAGTTCGCTCACCTCCAGTTTGCACAGCGAACATGACAGCAAACTTAGCACTTGTTTCGACCATAACTTTTGAACCGTAACGCTGTTTTACGCGCGGTCGTAAGAGTTGGAAAGCTTATTCAATGCTCTATAAGACAATTACAAAATATCATTGCTTGTATACCTACAAAAATGAGATAAAAATAATTAAACTCAATTATATTTACATGATATGCAATATCTACACTATAATGTACAATATACAACATATGCACAAAAGTTGAGGTTTATTGGTTGAATTAAGCCAATAAGTGCCAATTACTCACACTCAATGCCACTCCAATTTAGAACTTATCAATATTCAAGGAGAAAATCGAATGCCCAACAAATTCTTCATTAATTATGGACAAATTCAAAGATAGTATCCAAGGAGAAAAGCCCAAAGTTACTTTGTTGTATAAGGATCTTAAACCTATATTAGAAAGCAAGCACTCCCATTGAAGATATTAGAGTATGAGGTTTTGTATCGTGTATTCCACACTAATGTCCGAATAGGGGTTAGTGTAGAATTGCTTATGTACACCTCTATGTTTCAGTAACTTAACATAGAAGTTTTGTCTACTTGAGTTGTAATCAACATTGTTTACGTACACCTCTATGTTTCAGTAACTTGGCAGGGAAGGTTTGTCTAATTGAGTTGTAATTATTTCATCTTGTAAAGATTGAAGTTGATCACTAGGGTTTAGTGGTTGTTTGCCCATATCGTCGGTTTTGTGGCAGAGAAGAAAGTGAGTAGGTTCTCATATTAATGGGGAGACTCTAAATAGAAAGTCATTGTGTAGTGTTAGGAAGATGCATTGAACAACATCGGGTTTAATGTTGCTTGTAAGTATAATTATACTAAATTACTAATAGTGAGTTTCTTTTCTTGGGTTGTGGACTCAGTCATCCAGACGTGGGTGTAGTTTCACAAAACTGGGTAAACAATTTATTATGTTCTTTATTGTTATTCTACTCACCATCTATTACTTGTTCGTGTAGTGGTTATGGTGTATCTTAACGAACCTGCTATCAAAATATCAAGTTCGACATCTGTCCCTTGAGGAACATAATTTCACTTTGCATATAAATGGCTAGTAAAAACCTGATTGTAGAACTTTGGTTGTGATGTGTTTTCCATTTTCATAACCTTTGTATAGAGAATTATGAAAATTTCATATTATACCTTTAGTCTCTCGTTTTCTCACATATCTTCTTAGAAGATTATCCATTCCCATTTTGAAAGGTAAGGATCATCCCACACATATTTTTTGCATCTTTGAGGAATTTTTTCTTTTGTTTACAGTTCATGTCCTTTGGGAGGATTCCAACAACTTTGTAATTGGCCATTTCAGAAAACCATGGCCTTTCTTGTATATTGTGTAGTTGCTCATCTGGGAATTCCTCCAGTACTTCTTTATCTTGATTGGTTATTTATGTGTTTACCAACCGAGATAGGTTGCCAATTACCCCGTTTATTTTACCCATTTATCTTTTATCTCTATGTCAAATTATTTAAGTAAGAGCATACATCAAACCAGACGTGGTTTGGAATCAGGTTTGTTCATTAAGTACTTGATAGTTGCATGGTCAGCATAGATAACTATTTTTAAACCAATCAAATACAATCTAAATTTTTTTTAGTGCATATATTATTGCTAGAAGTTCTTTTTCAGTTGTGGCATAATACACTTGTGATTTATTCAAACCTTTGCTTGCATAGTGTATTGCATGAAAAAATTTAGATTTTATTTGTCCTAGTACTACACCTAATGCATAATCACTAGCATCACACATTAATTAGAAATCAAGTTTCCAATTAAGTATGGTGATTATAGGTGTAGTTACTAAAAAAATTAACCGATTAAAAACATGTAAACAAGAATTATCAAATAGAAAAGAATTATTTTTATTGAGAAGGTGGCTCAGTGATTTTGGATTATTTGAAAAGCATTTGGTAAATCTTCTATAGAACCATATGTGTCCAAGAAAACTCGTGATTCCTTTGACATTTGTTGGCGGTGGAAGTTTCTCGGTCAATTTTAGTTTTTATTTATCTACTTCGATTACTTTGATAGATATTTTATGTCCGAGTACAATCCCTTATGTCACCTTAAAATGAAAATTTTCCAAATTCAAAACTAGATTAGTCTCTCGACACATCTTTTTAGCATAACATCCAGATTATGCAAGCATACATCAAATGTAGATCAAAATACAAATAATTCATCTTGAAGCCTTCGATACATTTCTCAATCATATTAGAGAAAATGGCTTGCATATAACACTAGAAAGTGGTGGGAGCATTGCATTACTCGAAGGGAATTTTTATGTAAGTAGATACTTCGAAAAGGCATGTGAATGAAGTCTTTTGTGATCTTCCAAAATTTACCACTATTAGAGAGCTTGGCTAGTTAATCTTTCCAAAATTTGGTCCATGAAAGGTAATGGTAAATGGTCTTTTTAAGAAGTTTAATTAAGCTTTTTGTAATTCTTGCACATTCTCCTTCTGGCGACTGCTTGAGTTGGAATTAACTCGTTTTTCTCATTTTGAATCTCAGTCATTCCTTCTTTCTTGGGTACTACCTGTACAGGACTTACCCAAGTACTATATGAAATTGGGTATAAATTCCTGCTTTCAGTAGTTTAACTACTTATTTCCTAATAACTTCTTTCATATTGGGGTTCAAACGACTTTGAGGTTGAGCTATCATTTTAAATTTTCTTCCATCATGAAGTTATGCATGCAATAAGATGGACTAATTCCTTTTTATTCAGTTAATTTCCAACCTATGGATTCTTTATTTCTTTTGAGGGTTTGAGCTAATTTTCTTTCGCTCTCAGGGGAAAGAGAGTTGCTAATTACTACCACGTTATTACCATTCTCTTCTCAAAAAACATACTTTAAGTGTGAAGGTAATGTTTTTAATTTCGGTTTAAAGTTTTCTAACTTGGATAATTCTCCTAATTTTTCAATTTGGATTTGATTAGGAGGAATTTTCTTTGGGGTGTCATGTTCTTTCAAACTATCTTTAATCTCTTGATCCTCTATTTTACCAAGCATTGTATAAGTTTCTGCTAATGCTTGTTCTATAAGAGACGGGTTATGATATTGTTTTTATACATCTCTTATAACTTCCTCGGTGTCATCTATGTGAAAACAAATTGCTTTATCCTTAGAATATTTCATAGCTTCTGTCATACCCTAATTTTTACCTCTAAGATTCCACCTATCATATCATTTGCATCTCATCAAAATCACAAGCATGGTGTCCTCCTAAACCCCTCTCTTTGGGTTTGCCTTTGGCGAGAGATCACGAAGCACCTTTGTGTTTTCTTTGCTTGCTTATATGCTAACATTGCTAACCTTATCCAAAATACAAAAATATATGTTGTTTTCTCTTCCTTATTGTACAAGGTAAGGACTTGCAATTAAAGGATCAAGCTGGGTTTCTAAATTAGAGTTTAGATGCTCAAAGTCAAAGTTTGGTCAACAAATGGTTCACAAAAGCTCCCATCTAAATGCATGGCCTATAATCTTAGGTCATATGCATGTCAAGCTTCATCCAACATCATGGGATCAATAGAAGTTCAAGATTGGTACATGATTTCAATGTTGGTTCAAGTGTGGGTCATGTGTTCATTTCCATACCACCTTCATCCAATTCTCAAGCAAGCATCAAAAATATTCAAAGAGACAATCAAGTTTCCTCATTTGGTGTCCAAGTGTTCATTAGTGGGCCTTTGGATGCAAGAAATGGCAAGAAACCTCAAGTTGGCACATGTTTGGTTGGCCTAAAATCAAGTGTGGCATGTCACTTGGTCCAAACACCATAACTTTCTCATTTTTCAACATTTTTGGAATCTGCTAGAGCCAAATGTCACATTTGAACTCCTCTACAAATTTGTTTCAAGGGAAAAATATTAATTCAACCTCTAAGTCCATCAATTTTGGAATTTGCTCAGCTGCCCATGTGTGCACAAAAGTAGGCCCAATACCTGGTTGACCTAATGTCTAGCCGAGAATTTCATGTCACGACCCCAACAAAAGCGTGTAAGTTGGTATAGAATGGAGTGTTATACCGATGCTCAATGTTGACAATAATTTTTTGAAACGAGGCCCAAATTGAACCTAACTGTAACTTCAACATTATATTCACAACATCCCAACTTTGGCTTAAATCTCCCGACTAGTAGTCAACATGTTTTTAGTCTCCAATGAGCAGACTTCACCCTAAAAATCATAATTAGAAATATATGTTAAATTATGTTTAGTAATGTAATAACATCAAAATGACGTTTTTGTACTTGTTTCTTGTAGTGTTCCCTAAATGAGTGACTCTGTTAGTCCAAGCAGCAACAAATCTTTCTTTATAAGGTGTCAATCATGTTTCTCTCACATACTTAATAAATAAAGGAATATCAACACAAACAGTCTCAAAGTGCTTCAAGTGTTCGACAAACTCAGATTCTCTATTAGCATACATGATGTTGTGTCATAGATCCATGACATGTTCTTGTCTTTCTAACTTAACATACTTTTTACACTTCATACTAACTTTTTTTCAAATATGAAACGAACACAACAGATGAGTTGAATTTGGAAACACAACTTCCATGGCATTCATCAATGCAAGCTCCCGGCCCATCGCCATAACCTTCGATAGAAGATTCTCGAAAGAGACAACTCTTTGAGCTTCTCTAGTGCTCATTTGAAGTTTTCCTCCCTTTCATGTTCCAAATAGGTAAAGCCTATCGAAAACATCAATTTTGTTGGCGTAACACCAACAATCTTAAGCAATGGTAGTCGGTAATAACATTTGCATTTTCGTCAATGAACCTCTCCTGCTCGCATTATATGTAGCTCTACCTTTTTACACCTAGGTAACACTGGTGAGATTTTCTGGATATTTTTCTTTCAAAGCACCAACTATGTACCGTGGAGTTATGTTGTACTTCGTCATATGTCATTCACAAATTGGCTTTCATGAACTTTTAGACGACTCAATATGTCATGGCCTTCTAAATCCTTATATAGTTTATGATTGTGCAACACACGCCTAACTATCACCTTCCAAGCGCTACCACTTGTCACAGATCTCAACCTAAAGGGATATTTCAGGTTCATATTATAAATCCCCTCTGAGGATTTATTGCTTTTAGATGCATTCTTTCTTTTGTAGTTTCCTCCTCTCTTTTACAACCCATAATTAATTTATCTTTCCTACCTCGCTTTCCATTTGCACTATCAGAATGAACAGTCACAATAATAATAATAATACCATATTGTTTACCAATAGTTTGTGCTCATGCTAATACATCATATTGGGACTCAAATATCTACCATTTACAACATGTAAATGGTATACTATCAATATCATATAGAGGTGGAAAAACATTTAAATTAAACTTGTTACATAGAAAACATATTGCGTTAGTAGTGAAGAACTACGTAAAATCTGTACACGAATCTGGACTACACAAGTAAAGCATTTTCTGCACTGCTACCGAAAATTTCAAGTATGGGTGAAATTTCCGATATATCGAAAAATTTGAAATTTCCGGTATATCAGAAATTTTTGAAATTTCCGATATACTAGAAAATTTTAAATTTTCGAAAACTTTTTTGTTTTCAGAAATTTCATTAATTTCTAGTATGAGTTTGGGATTTTTCAGGAAAATACCGGAATTTTCAAAAATTCTGGTATTTTTCATCGAAAATTTACAAAATTCCAATAAAAATACGAGATTTTTTAAAATATACGAAAAAATGTGTATCGAAAATTTCGTTTACGCTACTGAAAATTTCAATTTTAGGATGTTAGTAAAAGTGGAATGTTTTGAAGAAAAATAAATTTTGCTTGGTAAATAATTACGGAAACAGTTTCAAAATTATGAAAATATGGAGTGTATACTCACTTAGTGATTATATACTTAGTGACTATTTACGGTTAATGATGCATAGTTCTTGTAGACAAACATTTATAAATTAGTGATAATGTTAATTTTTAGTTAAAATCCAAATCCTACATCTTCATTCTAAAAGTCTTTTAATGTTATTTTACTCACCAAGGGAGTTAACTACTTGGCACGAATGCATTTTAATGGTATTTGGAACAAATGAAGATTCAACTAAGCATTTTAATGGTATTTGGAACAAATGAAGATTCAACTAAGTTTCTGAGGCATGCATTCACGCAAATACAAATAAACACAAATTTGCTTCAAAAAAATGTTAATTTTTTAATTATACTCTTTACAACTCATTCAAAGATAAAAACTAGGAAATCTCATTCATTCCTTATTTCAAACAATCAACAATAATTAACAATATGCTCTAATTGAGATTAATTGGTATTATTACCAAGCAGTCTTCTTTGGAATCTGCAAGAGAAAATAATGCACATCAATCTATTATATGACAAATATGATACGGTCTAAGGCCCATAATATATCAAATATGTATGTTAGCATAGTTGCATCCAATCTATGAAAATTTCAAAATCAAACTACGGATAACATGTAAGTTTACTCAATCCACAAAGCAGTTTTTAGACCTTAGAATTTACAACTGTGAACTCATTTAAGCAAGCATGTAACACTAAAACAGCAGTTAAAACAAAGAGAGAACAGTTTTTTCTAGATACATTGTAACCCTCATGTACTCTTTGGGTCGAAGGCTTCCAACTGACTCCGAAGATTCTGGTTGTCTTCCAAGAGACGATCATATTCCATAAGGAACCCCTCCGATTGTTTTTTAAGAGCCTCTACTTCTGATTCCATAGTCTTTTCCTTATTTCCTTTCGCATCACATTCAGATTCCAGCTTTTTAATTTTAGACTTCAATGTGGTAATTTCTTCCGTCAATGCTTTTTGCTCCTCGGTGTTTCCATTTTTACCATCCTCAAAACTTCGGGTTTGTTTCTTAACTGCTTCCATGGTCTTCCTGAGTAAACGGAGCTCTCTTATGTAGTGATGCAATCTATCAATCATAAGAGATAGGAACAGCACAAAACCTGCACACAATCGATGTGAAAAATAAAGTTCAAGAACTAAAAAACATCTATAAGAAATGAAAAAGAATTGTGCAAAGAAGCATTCAACTAACAACACTCATGACATATAGATGAAGGTTGAGCAATAAAATGCCGATACGAACCTAATCTGAGTGTATCTGAGATGAAAATTTGGCAAGACGTGTAAGAAAAATGAGATTAAAATAGATAGAATTTCACTTAAGATGGTTAGGCCATACAATCGGAATACCTACGGAAGTTGATCATATGGAAGAAGGCCCGATAATTAGGGAAACAATTGGGTTGGGTGCAGTAATTGTATGACTGAGTTGCAAATCTCAACCTTCAAATATAAATCATGGTCAAGACCGGCTTAAATTGATTTAATAGATGTGTAATCTTTAACGTCTCTGAACTCAAATCAATGGCTAAGATTGATTATTGCATTAAACTGCATGGAATCATTACTCCACGTGATCCAAGTCACAATAATTAGAGGTAGATGAAGAACAAGGAAAACTCTTAGAGGAGCCATTAAAAACTTAGATCTAAATGACTATTTCAATTATTGCTTTCCAAGTTTCAACAAAACATATTAGTGCTGTTTATTAGTGTTGTCGATGGCAGATGGCGGTCCATGGCGGAGAGCCAAAATCCCGCCATCATGGCGGAAAAACCTGCGATGTCACCGATATTTACCATTGCGGGGAGCCCAAAAACCGCCATGTATATCTGCCATAGCAGCCATGGCAACACCATTTGATAACGCTGCTGTTTATATCATGTATGCAACTCAACTAGTGGGATATAGTTCTTGTTGTTTTTAGTATTTATGCCAAGGAAACAAATAAATGCCAATCAAGCTAATCAATTATAAGAGTTATATCACCAAATAGAGATGATATATAACAAGGTAGATGAAAATAAGTTGCAGAAACATTAACTGATACGTCTTGGAAAGCCGTGAAGAAACTTTAAAACATAGACTTGCACAATATGAAAGTAAGCTAAAGGCAGCAATATTAAGATGGATTGCAAAGAATAGTTTGGGAAAAAAAACAAGGATAGTGAAGTCAACAAATTCTAAATTATTTTGTCCTCCCTTCCAAACCCATCCAATTTCGGAGGATATGAAAATAGGAGGAGAGAGGCATTTTTGCCCCTTATTTTCCCTCCCTTCCCCTGCAAACTTTAGAATCAAACACTCCTTCAACCAAACAGATATTATAACGTTTAAAGGTTGCACAAGCATAGCCAATTAACAATAAAACAACCATTGCGTGATTACATAAAAACAGGAAAGATTAATGCAATAGGCGTAGGCAAAGATATTGTTCATCTCAAACATTCAAACTTAAAGTAATCAACTAACTATATGCAGCACACTGATGAGTGATGACCATTATTTCAGTGACAGTGGCTCAAATCAAACACGCACATAATCACATCCCTTTTCTAAGAAAACCTCAACCACTCCCGACCAAAACAAAAATACAGAAACATGAAAGTTTGAAACAAGCCACAAAATATTGAATCATTTGAAGTTAAATTAGATACCAACTAAACAAAGCCTTGTTTATTGGATGTCATAAAAGTCAGACAAATGTAGAAAACCAAATAGCATTGAATGCAAAGGTTTATTACTCCCTTGTATGGAGCTTCTATCAAAGGAAATAAACATTAACTAGCAATGCATAAAACACCGGCTTTCTCAATTCATCTTCCACTGTGATCATAATCACACACATCATTTTCTTTATTATGTTATCCACAAAAATGCATAAATTACTTGACCCACAAATCAAATCATAGCCAACACTATCAACCTAATCATCCCATCAAGGAAATCTACCTTTTAAAACTACAACCATAAGAAAAAGACTAAATATGTTCTTAGTTCTCATAAAATTTTCATCTTACTAGTGCAGATTTATAATTTCAAGGAACTGAAAAGTAGGTATATAGAAACTAAGTGTGCTTGGTTCTGCAGTGAAAAAAATGATTTTGAATGAACTAATTCTGTAAAATTGATTTGTCTAAAAATGAGTTGAAGATAAAGTGATTTGTTCGGATAAATTCCTAAAAAAGTGAGTTGAGCAGTAAATTTCAGTATAAAACCCATATTTAAACTCAAAACCTATTAATCTTGGCCCAAGTAGAATCAATTTCAGCACAAAAGTGAATCAATTATGTAAAGATGAATCAATTCTAGAAAGTATAATCAATTCTAAGCGTAAAACCAAACATACACTAATGAGATTTAAGATAATCACAAAGACTAAGAACATAATAAACCCTAAAAACTAAAGTTCAAATCAAATAATCTAATCAATCAATTAATTAATCAAAATCAACACCTCCATTATAAATTTATAATAGAAAGGGTTCAATTTCAAATAAAGCAACTGTTCATAATCACAAGAAAAAAACATCAAAAGAGGGAAATTGAAAAGTACCCATTAAAGAAGCTTCGAGCATGTGTTTAGACATAAGAACTTGATCAGTAGGGTTAACAACACCAGCTTCAATGGTACGTTGCTGGATCTTAGCCATACTATAGAGACTAGAAGAAAGCACAACAACTAATGTAGCACCAACGGTGGTAACGACGATTGGACCACGACCTCGTTTGACTCGATCGAGAGAAACGATCACGAGTTTTCTGAGTGGGGTTTTGAAAACGAGGGTTAGGATGAGAAGCATTTCGGCGAAGATCGCAGTGTAGAGTAACTGCAACATGGTGTTGTTGGAAGAAGAATGATGAATCTAGTGTATGATGAGTGTTTTAGTAGGCAGAGAAAGATGAAATTGAAGAATAAGAAGAGAAGAGAAGAAGCGTGTCGGTGAAGAGTTTGTTGGTTGTGCTGGTCCAATAAAGCACACCAAACCCTTTGGTTTAGGTATAGTTTTTGCTTTTTCTGGATTTTTTTTTTTTTCCTTTTTTTCATCAACTCAGTTTTTAATTTCTATTATTTAAAAAAAAAAAAATCATTCTATTTATGTAAGGGGAAAAGGAAAAAAAAGTAACAAAATAATCTAAAAAGTAAAGTCACACTAGTGTTAGCTAATAAGAGAGTCATGAGTCTTATTGGAGATTCCATAAAAGATCGGTACGTCGCATCATCACTAACGTCAGCACAAACATTCTCTTTTCTAAAAGTATGAAATATTTTAATTCGTCATTGTTTACTGAGAATCCCTTTAATGTTGTGGAGAATCCCGACATAGTGATATCAAACATTAACCGACTTTGATATAAGTTTGATAGTAGAATTGGAGTCAGAATAACACACCAAGTCTTTGATGCCAGGTTCTCAGGTCATACGCAAACAATGATATAGCGTCATCAGTTCAACGTGAAGGATGTTGGAATAACCAATATTACCCACAAAATCGTGAATCTAAGCACCATTAGCATTTCGAAGCAATCCACCAAAACCCGAGACGTTGGGATTACCGATGTTACTATCATCAACATTCAAAATTATATTACTACCTTAGTGTGCATTCCACGTGATCGGTATCATTGAACGAAATAGATTATGCTTGAGAAAATATTTAGCTAATAGATTAACATAATTCACTGTGATGAGTTTCAAAAGTATAGGAAGATATCATTTCATTAGCAAGACACAATTTGTTCCTAATGCGCCACAACCATAAGCAAGCAGCCAAAAAGATAGAGTCATCGTCGATGTCATGTCTAATCCAATCATATAAATTATCCCCTTGGAAGAATATTGGGTCCAAGAAGCCTATAGATTTTCAAAAACGAGTAGCAAATTCACCGTCTCTCAGGAAGTGTAGAGTCGTCTCAGCGTCCTGATTGCATCTAGGACAAAGATCTTTCTGAAGCATACCACGATTAAACAACATCGATCTCGTAGGAAAAGACTTATGCAAAGTCATACAAATAAAGAACGTCACCTTCTCTAGAGCATGAATATGCCACACCCACTTCCAAGAGTTATTGTCTATTGTATTCTAAATAAATTCAATTCTATTGAGCCAGTTATAACCATCCCGAACAGTATAAATTTTATCTAAATTTCCTTTATAGGTTAACCGATCAGGCACCATGGAGTTCAAACAAATAGGGAGCGTTTCAGGCAGCCACAAACACACATAGGAATATTAGTATACAATAAATTAAAGTTTCAATTCTCATCCAAGTAAATATCATTCACTCGCATTTACAGATCGTGGATATCTGCATAGAGAACCTGCTCAGGAAATTTCCCTACCCCTGACTAATTGATAAACCAGAAATAGGAGTTCTCCTTCCCCAATATAAATTCAAATTCGTCTTTAAGAGCAGAGAGAGCTTTCATAATTGCATTCCAAGTAAGTCATTCAGGTTTCTTTTTCATATTAAGAAACATTTCTTCACTAATGTACTTATTCTTCAAAACTTGGACCCTTAGGGAATCACAATTCTGGTAGGAGACCCCAAATCAGCTTACCTAACATAGTAGTATTAACCTCTCTTTCTTTTTCAGATCCCAAGACCACTCAACTTTTTGAGCTTAGTGATTTTATTTTAGCCAACGAGATGCACAACAGAGTTTGAATTCCCTTTCTACTAGAAATTTCTAGTCATCTTATCAATAAAATCACAAGTGTGTTAAGGTAGCCAAGTTACTTGCATATAATAATTTGGGATGGAGTTTAGGACAAACCTAACCAGAGTCAAATGACCAACCTTATTTAACAATTTATATTGCCAAGATGTTAACCTCTGACTAATCTTCTCCTCTAAAAACTCAAAGTCCTTGCATTGAAAATGACCATGCACATAGAGAAACTCAAGTATCTCTATAAAGTAAGAGTTCTCTTAATACCTATACTGGAGACAATTAAATTCATTTTACTCATTTTGATGGTAGTTGATAAGAACACCTTTGAGTTAGCAACAATCAATTTAAGGTCAGAAAACATGGTAAAACGATTCAAGGTATTAGAAATAATCTTTGCCTGAGAGTTAGAAACCTTTGCAAAAAGATGGACATCATCTGCGATAAAAAAATGCGATAGAGATGGACTATTATGAGATAACCTGACAGGTTTCCAATAGCCTTCATTGACTTCCCTGATGATTGTCTACGACAAGAATTCCATATAGATAACAAAGAGATGGGGTGAAAAGGGTCACCTTTCCATAATCCTCTAATCAGAACAAAATTTGGTAGTCCTCGACCATTCCAAATAATAGACATAGAGGAGCTAGTTACATAGTGTATGATCAACTTTATAGTTATGGGAGGAAACCCTTTTTGCTTAAAAAAAACCTCAAGAAATCCCAATTAACATGATCATAGGCCTTTTTGAGATCTATTTTAAACACCATGTCAGCTTTTTTCTTCTTAGATTTACACATATAATGAACTGTTTCTTGGAGGATAATGGCATTGTCAGTAGTTCCTTTACCAGGCAAAAAACTACTCTAGAAGGGTCCAATTATCTAATTTATACAAGGACATAATTTGGTAACCATAATCTTTGTAATAATCTTGTAAATAGTGTTGCATAAGCTAATAGGCTTGAATTCCTTAAAATTTTGGGGGCAATCTACCTTAGAAATTAATGCGACAAGAGTATAAGATAGAGAGGAGTGAAAACTACCTGTCACAATAGCATCTTGTCATACCCCAAATTTTGACCACTAAGATTTCCCATCATTGTGCAAATCATCATCACAATATGGATGAACCATTAGTCTCCCCAGAGATGGGTGAGCCTTCACTACAATCAGAATTAGGGTTTCAAGCCCTCTCTGAGCTTTAGACAAAGGATCAATCAAGGAATGACATGATCTTCAACTTGTCTAAACCTCTCAAACATCCCCAATGGATCAAGAGGACTCCCACCTCAAGGATTAAGCACAAGGCTGCAACATTCCAAGTGGATTAAGCCTCAAGATCGCTAGTGTCACCAAATTAGGGTTTTGGTCGACCAGAGCCTCCAGATGGAAATTTTCATCTGGGCATGAGCCAATGCTTCAAATCATAACCTATGATGCTCCAAGGGACATCATGAACCCAATCATCAAGTCAATTTAGCCTCAGGGGATACATTCATCAAAAATCAGGAATTAGAGTTTCTGGACCTAATTCACCCCGAAGTTGACTTTTGAGACAGATCATAAGCCAAGACCTCAAGAGAGGATTTAAGGGTCTCTAATAAACTACCTTGATCCATTTGCAACAATGGATTAAGCCAAGAAGCTTGAGCAGCAAGTTTCAAATTCATCAGAACCACAATTAGGGTTTTGAGGAAAAAGTCAACTGCACCTTTGATTTTTGACCAAGACATGCTCCCAAACCCTAGGACATGATTTAATACACTCTATAACACCTATGAAATCAATCCATCAAGTTTGATTTAGGTCAAGGACTTGATTTCATAGAGGATCGCACAGTTTGGAATTCATCTGATAAAAAGTCAACTTTGCACAAAAGTCAAACTTTGACTTTTTGAGATTTTTCATAATTATGGTTCCTTAACCCTAAAATGATGTTAATGTGTGGTGGGAATCATCATTCATCAAGAAAAATCAAGAAAAGTGGGATAACTTGTAAAAGGGGGTAACCATAAAAACTTAGAAAATTTTCAAAGTTATGGAACAAAATGGCTAGGGTACCAACTTTGGAGGATCATAACTCCTAAACCACAAGGCCATTTCTCCCCATTCAAAGCTGGATTTGTAGCTCTCATGGCCCTCTACAAAAGCTTCAAACATAACTCATTCCAATTACTCATGGATTTTGAGTTATGGAATTATCAAAATCACAAAAAGTGAAAATGTCACTTTTTTCCAACACTTGGTGAAATTTTCACTAACTCAGAATCTGCCTTCACTTTTTTCCAAATGTAGGGCCATTTTTCACTTGGATCCAAAAAGTATCAAAACCAATTATGATCAAACAGTTGTTGTATCATATGAGGGCTTTCTAAAATGGCCAAGAACCCCATCAAATTCCACTTGAGCCATGAGATATGACAATGGCAACATGCCTTGCTGAAAACTGTCAAAGCAAGGCAGATTTGTGCATTTTGCTCGATTTGCCAAATTTTTGCAAATGACAAACACACTTATCCATATGAACACCTCAAGGGGAGACCAAAGAGGAACCAACTCTGATCTCAAGCCTCCCAAGTCCTTGGAACTAAAAATAGCATGTCAAACTTAGAAATCCCTAAGGAGGGCACAAGACTCCAATTTTGTTTTGGAGCATTCAATGGATGCACCAATGTGGCATGGACTGAGCCATTTCCAACTGAATTCAGTCAATACTTATCCAAGACCAAGGGAACCAACAGCCTGTTCCCTAACCTCTAGTCAATGGCTAGAGGAGACTTGGATTCTCATTGATCAACATTGGCCAAACCTATGCAGCAGTTGTATTCACTATTCCTTGCAAAACAAACTTGCTCTACTATAAATAGAGCTCATTTGTAATCAGTTTGAGTACACCAAACCCATCTAACAGATGCTTTCCTCAAAATCTCTTCTTTCACTCCAAAATTGCCTTCCAAAGCAAGTCACTATCGGGTTTTGAGTTTGAGAGCTATTCCAACCAAACCAATCACACACACACCTCATAAACATCATATAGAGGTAATCCAAACACTTAAACAACATCCGGAACACTGATTTCTTAGAATCACCAGCCAACTGCTCAAGGTTTTAACCAAGTTGCAGTTGAGATACCATCTTCAGTTCCAGCTTGTTTCAAACCATTCCAAGCATTCAAACACATCACTTGGCACCTAGGGAAGCTATCCACATCATTGGAACCTAGCTGTAACACCTCTAACACAAAACACGATCACCAGCTGCAAGAGGTAAGCATGAGCTCTTCTAAGTCTATGATCCATGCATTTTTTGCTGCACAATAATTTGGCCATATATTCATAATCATGCATAGAGTGTTTTCCCTCAATCAATTGCTTTGTTTGAATCGTGTATGGAATTTATGAACCTTCATGCAAATTTTAGGGTTCTTGAGGTTTCTCTTTGATATCTTGTTCCATGTTTAAAATAAATGAAATTAAAGACCATAGACATGATCGTGAGGTAAAAACGAGTAGATTGAAATGTAGATTGCATGATATCATCAAGTATTCAATGAGATTGGATAGAAAACGCAAATCTGCAGAAACTGAGGGTGGCGCGTGTTCTTGCCATGTTCTTGGCGCCATTTTTGAACATTTGAATATTTGAATTTTGTGATTTTATTTAATTGATTCAAAAACTAATTTTTCTCTGAGTTTTAATGATTTTGAGTTGGTTCTTTTTTTAATAATTTACAAAAATGTTAAAATATTTTATTTTCCCAAAAAATCCTTAAAATGTTATTTATTTCATATACTTGATATTTTTGTAAAGAATTAATATTTTAATTGTTTTTGACATTTAAAATATTTTCTCCCTCTTGATTTTTCAAATTTTAGTGATTTCCAATCATTTTGTGAATAGAAACATAATTTTTGAAACATTAATCCAAGATCACAATTTGTTTTCCACATGTTTAACAATTTTGATAATTTTAATTGAATTTTTATTCAATTAAAATATATTTTGAAAACAAATTAGGGTTTTGATCAATTCAACCCTCATCAAATCTTTTTCAAACACCTTTGGGCCTCTTGGTTGAGTGTAAGACCCAACCCTTTGTAAATACAAACCTTTTTGGGCCTCAGTGTGTTGTATAAGTCCCGATACCGTCAAAAGGTTCGACACAATCGTCGCCTTTTTCACAAAAAACCCTGGGCCTCTCCTTGAGCTGTAAGCCCCATCACTTGTATAAAAATAAACCTTTGGGCCTCTATTAGAGTGTAAGACCCTACAGGTATAGGAACAAAACCTAGTCATTAATTTGCTAGAGCTGTCTTTCTGAGTCAAGTGTCAGACCTGTTAATGGGTTGACCTTCATCCCTTAACATACCAGCCTTCTCTTGGGCATTATACAAAGATCATTCACTATCCGAGAATCGATTTCTCCAAAACACCAGTAGACTTGGACAGTATCAATACCCTTTGGATTCCCCGTTTCCTTAAAATACAGGAAATAATCCTGATCCTCTGATCAGTGCCAAAACTCAACAATACCTTTAATCGTTCCCTTCATAAGAACTGATTTTCTCTTTTATCCAACATACTGGACCTGTCAGTAAACTGAAACAGTCACCAGCACAATAGCCTCCTCTTGGGGTTTGTATAAATGATTCTCCCCAGCGGAGCTAACCTTTTCACACTCTCTTGTTGAGTATAAAAGACTCTCTTGTTGAGTCAATCACCTTTTAGCCTCCATCTCGGGCTTCGTACGAGATACAAAATCACTCTCTTGTTGAGTCAATCACCTTTTAGCCTCCATCTTGGGCTTCGTACGAGATACAAAAACACTCTCTTGTTGAGTATAAAAGACTCTCTTATTGAGTCACCCACTTTTAGCCTCCATCTCGGGTTTCGTACGAGATACAAAACCACTCTCTTGTTGAGTATAAAAGACTCTCTTGTTGAGTCACCCACTTTTAGCCTCCATCTTGGGCTTCGTACGAGATACAAAAACACTCTCTTGTTGAGTATAAAATTCCCTCATGTGGAGTCAAAACCTTTTAGCCTCCGTCTTGGGCTTCGTACAAGACACATATAAAAACACTCTCTTGTTGAGTCAGTCACTTGTTAGCACGCTCTTGTTGAGTCAACCCTTTTAGCCTCTCTCTCTCGGGCTTCGTACGAGACACCTAAAAGCACCCTCTTGTTGGGTCAATAGCCTCCTCTTAGGCTTTGTATAAGAAAACCCTGGTTGAGTCAATCAACCTTTTAGCATCAAAATATGTGCCTTGCTCACAGGATACAAACATCAACAACTCCTTTTCCTTCATCTAATTGCTGTAAGCGGCAAGCCTCTAGATTATTTACATCCACGCCACTGTCCCTCTTTTAGCATGAGAAATTCCTAAGGAAAGATGGCATTACTCTAAAATGAGTTAAAAGTCTTCTCCTTCAGGTTAAAAATTTCCTATAAAGGAAATTATGGCATTGTTGGATTCACATATCCCAGTTAAAGTAATTCTCCTTTATAATCAGTCACCCAACAGTTGTGACAAACAGACCAAATATCCCCCTTTAGAGATGACAAATTCTCTCTAAGTCAAACCCCTTTAGCTTCACATCTTGGGCTTCGAACAAGATACAAATAGACCCTTTAGCTTCACATCTTGGGCTTTAAACAAGATACAAACCACATTTAGCTTCACGTCTTGGGCTTTGAACAAGACACCAAAACAACCTTTTTTTCCTCCCATAGAATAGGAGGAACTACGATCCCTCTGATTTCCCTGTTTCGTTAAACGGGAATACGTAGGCATAAGATTGAAAAATCTTAGCGAGCATACTAATCAAAAACCCAAAATCCCGTCCCTTCATACATCAATCGAAAAGCATTAGTCCTAACCTACCAATAGCCTAGACACTATTTTTTTTAACAAAATAACCCAAGAGAGACCCACAATCTTTATAGCATCTGTAAACCAACAGTCATCTGTTCAAACTCAGTATGCAAGCAGGGTTAATTGGAGACATCTATTTCCCTTCCTTCATCAGCTTCAATAGGATAAAAAATGAATCGAGTTGTAGTACCCCAAAGCGATAGTGCTTTGCAACCACGCAAAAATTCGCGCTACACATCTAATATAAGATGGACAGTGTTGTGTCCAACTATATGCCTAAATTATTTAAAGAAAATATCCAGGAATACATTAGGGTCATGAGCCTTGAAATGGTGCATTTGATTCAACACATAAGTAACTTCTTCCATCGCCATCTGCTGAGTCAAAGAATGTTGGGCTTCTTCAGTAAGAACTAGAAACATAGTTGAGTCACCCATACTAGTGGGAATATATAAGATATAGGGCAGCAAATACCTTTAAAGAAATTCAATGCTTCTTCCCTGAGAATATGGTCATCATTGCACCAAACACCATTGGGAAGATGAAAGCCTTGGACTTTATTTCTTTTCCATCTGATTACTGTCTTGATATGAAAAATCTTGGTGTTACGATCTCCCAATTTAATCCAATCATCTCTAGCTTTTTTATACTAACGAATCTCCACTTGCGTAAGGATCTCATCATACTCACGTTGAAGCTCATTTTGGAGATAAATTAGTCTTGCAGAATTTATTCTCTCTAAAGAGTGTTCAATTCCCCTGAGTCTCTTCTCAATCTTATGCTTTCGTTTAAAGATATTGCCAAAATTTTCCTTATTAAAAAGGATAGAACCGTGCTGCAGATTTTGGAGAAAAGTTACAATGTCATCTAGGGATTTCCCCCAAGTAGTCTGGACTATATTGGAGTAATCTAGGTGAATGATCCAAGTTGTCTTAACCCTAAAAGTACGTGACCTATGGTCTTTGAGGGCAAGGCCACACTTAAGGAGAATGGGGATGTGATCAAAATGAAATTGACATAATTCCTCAATATATGCATCAGGGAAGGTCATGGGTCAAACGACGTCAACTAGGGCCCTATCCAGCGTGTGATAGACCATTTGATTACAAGTACAAGGCCTATTACATGTGATATTCTCACTAATCATGTCTACTTCAACTAAATTACATTTATGAATGACATTGAATAAAGCAGTTGCCCTAGGATGATTAAAATTACCTCTTTTGTTCACTTGGATGAATGATGTCGCTCAAATCTCCAATCAACATCCAATGACCATCAACAGTGTTCCTCCAGACAATAAGGTGGAGCCAGAGGTCAAGACGAGAGGTGTACATGGGAGTATAAATTCCAGTTACATATCAAGAGGAAGTTCCCAATGATAATTTGATAGTAATTGTATCCAAAAGACATCAATCATGGTAGTTACAATGTTACTACCATAATGCTTTAACACCCAAATGCCCCCACATTGATGACACGTATCCACGTAGTGAACACTCGCATATCCAGCTCTATCCTAGAAGGATTTGGTCTTATGAAAACTAATGTGTATTTCCATAATGATTAAAAACGTTGGAGAGTATTTTCTAATCACATTCATAATGTGTCTTTTCGCATTATTATTATTAGAGGCTCCCCATATATTCCAAGAGAGCATAATGACTTCTTTGAAACTTAACATAACTAGTCTAGTTGATAGAGGTGACAAGGCAGGTCTCGGACACCTAACAATTTACGTAGTCGCTTTCATTCAATGGGAGTTTCATGAACGACTTCTTGTTCTTGAGTAGCATTTTCATCCATAGAGCACTGGTTATTTCTATTTGCCTGACTTGTTGCATGTTAAGAATGTAGAATATTGTATCGTGTGATGGTCTCCAAACCCAAATTTACTATGGGAGCGATGGAAGTGTATTTAGCAGTGCTAAGCACGTCCTTTTGTATTGGGAAGGAGTTAAAAGTTGGCCCATTTTTGTGCGAAGGTCCACTAATAGCAAGATGTGGTTCCAAAATGGAAGACTTAGCATAGGAGTATAGGTCCCCTTTTTGTGTTGTCTGGCGTGCGTCTGGGGTGAGTTCACTCTTATCAAATTGTTGTTTCTTGAAAATTGTGTCAAGTTGATTAGGTCTAGTAGTTTTGTTGTCAAGGCTTACTCCTTTTAAGATGATATTAATCCCCTTGATTTTAGAACCCCTCGGATCTCTAGGGGCATTATTTGATAAAGATTTCCCTTTACCATAGCTGACTCTCTTGTTGCATTTTTTTCCTCTATGCCACCAGCCAATCCCCATGAACTGCATTTGTTTCTCCAAATTCTTTTGCTTCGATTTCAACGTTATCATTGCCCACTTCCTGATGTTGTTCGGTTAGTCTTTGCTCATGGACAACATTGTTTTCTGGAAGACCTCTTGATTGCGCCATCGTAGGAAGGGTCGGTTGCATCAGGTTAACTGGTGTATTCTTGCAATCACGGGTGTGATGTCCATAATAACCATAACTGGAGCAATTAATGTGAAGACCTTCATACTGCACGTTGTACTAGTAACCATTAACATTGACCTTTCCGACAACCGGCAAGGTCTGATCAATGTCCATGCAAATTCTCGTAACCTTCTTTTTTTTATATTCAGGGTGTTAGTATCTACCTTAACAGAAGTGCTCACAACATATAACAGGCCAAAAAGGACACTTTCATCATAATACAATAAGTTAAGCCCTGGAAATCGAATCCAAACCAGAGTATTCTCGACCTTTGTGAGAGGAGATGCTAAGTGTGGAGTCCATCGAGCCACTACCAAATAATGGTCAAACAACATCCATGAGCCTTTTGACATAATTTTCTCCCTATCTGTGAGCAGTTCGCATTTGACCATAAAGAAACCATTGCCAACGCCCATGATCTTAAAACCTCTGATAAGTTTCCACAACTTATTCAACCTATCCATCATCAAATGATATTCCACATTCTTCCCAAAGAGTTTTATGACTAGTGCCTCCTTCCAAGTATTGCACAGTTCCTTAAAAGGTTTCTCATCCATCGTAACCTTTGGCAACAATCGTTTCCTCCTTTAAGAGAGACTTTCATAAGTCCCTTTTCAATCAAGTTCAGTCTTTCTTTCACAATAGTGTCTCCTTAGTCTTCAGTGAGAATATCTCTGAATGACGGTCTAGGAGGCTTAAATGCACATCCATTCAGCGGCGGCGTGGAAGCGGCAAAAATGAAAGGCTTCATGCAAAAACTTTTCCACTATTTAAAAATTATTGTTATTAACGGCCATCACTTTGGTTAATGATTAGTGAGAATGAAATTAAGAGAGAGATAAAAGTTAAGAGAGGGGATGAGAGAAAAATGAAGGAGAAGATATAAGTCCAACGAACGTCATTAATATTTTTAGAAATAATAGTCTATAAATTTTGTTTATTAATAATTTGATTTATATATAAGATGTAGATTTAATTAATGCTAACTTATATATATATATATATATATATATATATATATATATATATATATATATATATATATATATATATTTATCAAGTTAATATTTATAAAATTATCATTTTATTTGTAAAAAAAAAAATGACCGAAAAATTGATGGTGTTTTAAACATTTTTAAGTAATTACCAACGGTGGATTATTTATAAAGGTTGTCCGTGTAAGAACATCTTGTTAAATTTATCGTAATATTTAAAATCATATGTTTATAAACTTATTTATTTAGTATTTTTGTATTTAAAATACTTTAATTTAAAATTTTAGTCTTTTTATCTTATAAAAATGTCTTGTTTCACTTTAAAAAATTATATTAAATTTATATCTTAATATTAAAATAAGTTTTAATTTTTATTATTATTTTTTGTAATTTATAAAATATTTAGTTGAGTTGAGATACAATAAACAAAGAAATGTAAGTATTTTATTAGATAAAATATAATTTATATTTAATTAGTATTTAAAAATAACAATTAATAGAGTTTTTTATAACCAAAGAAAAACATTATAAAGAAAGAAAAGAAAAGAAAAAATAACCAACAAGGAGAGAGAAAGGGACCCAACCAAACTCTCTCAAAAAGAACCAATTAATTTACTAAAGACATATATATTGGCATACTAAGCTTGTTAAAACTACTAGAAAGAAAAGAAGACAAAGCTTCCAAATAAGTAAAGATATTGGTTTACAAATTAAAAGCAGTTAATTTATCAACAAATTGGTTTCCTTCATTGAATATATGAGTGACAAAGAAATTCAAGTTTCTAAGTCTAGCTTTAATGTCAAGTCATTTGTTTCTTAGATTCTAAGGAAGCAACAAATTTGAATTAAAGGCTAACAAAATAAGAGAATAATCAATCTCAAGCCATAAGTTAGGCCAGTTGTTGTGCGCAAAAATCTCAATAGCTCTTATAATTCCCCACAACTCAACTTAAAAAGGAGTGCACCTAACCAACTTCTCAACAAAATAAGTCAAAAATTTTGCATGCCTATCTTTGAATATTCCCCATATGTTGAGGCATCAATAATTAAGGATCCATCGACAATGGATTTTATCCTAGTAGCAATATGAGTTTTTCAAAGCACTTCTTTGATCCTAGGAGCTTTAGGGGATGGATATAGACTTTGAATTTCTTTAAGATAATAAAATCATACATCGAAGATGTTAAGGTTATCTTGGTTAACTTAACTACTAGAGAGACATTAGAAGTAATAAGGTTGGTGGCAGCTTTCCAATGAATGACTTTATGCTTGAATATGACTTGGTTTCTTGTAAACCATATAGTGTTAAGGATATTAACTAACTATAGAAGCTTGGATGATAGACATGCATTGAGGTATCCAAGATCTATCACAGGGATTATAAATTTCTTCCATTGAATTACCATTCAGGTCGAAACCAATTGTAGCAGTAATCCATATTGATATGTTGATTGCATAATGGCAATCAAAGAATATATAAGTGGAATGAAGTTTCAACCATAGTCAGGCTCAAGATGCACCTAAATAGAAGATTACAACCTTGGATAACCACTAACCACTTATTGATTAAAAACTAATGACATATAACACTTGTTTTTTTGGGATGCCATGATGAAAGATTCATTCATTTAAGCTACCTTGCGAAGGTTAACCGTGTGAATCCTAATTCATCGATTTGTACACTTGTGTTAGTCTTAATCCACTTGCATTTAAATAAAGGCACTTTAAACATAACATAATCAACCTCTCAAATCTCTTTAGTGACACCAAAGTACGATGTAGATGCCATTACAGGATTCTAATCTTTGGAGCTAGAAAAGTACATGGAATCAGCCTCAACCATAACCCCACTATTTGACATGGTACTACGATCATCCTTTGATTTTGTATAGAAGGAATTTTTTTAATGTCATATGCACTCCAAGTTATTATATTAAAATTAGAATTATATGACATCCATTTAATTGTATCGAATGCACTCTCATCGTTAGAAATTATTTCATTAAAACAATCTATGAAACTCTTTTTATGCTCTTTCAACAACCATTTATCGTTCTTCTAAGGGAATATTTCCTTAATAAGTCTTTTGTGAGCGTGTAAGTAAGGTTTAACTTCATCAGTGTTATTCAATATATACAAATTGTCGCACCTCGAAAAATCGCTTAACCGAAGACACGACCCTCGCGCGAAAGGCGCAGAAGAAATTGCGGTTCGACAGAGTCGCCAACGAACTTTATTTATCCCAAAAGAGGGAAAGGAAAATATCGAGAAAACCTTTAAGGAGATAAGAACATGGTCGTCGCAACCACATTCTGGGTTCGGGAGTTGGTTACGTGAGGGGAAGGTACGCGCACCCCCTCATGTCTGTTGTACTCAATAGGAACCTCTTAATTTGAAAATTGTGATGCAAGTTATCTAAGCTTGTTTGTTTTCTTCTCAAATGATAAAATGCAAAACGATAAGATAAAAAGGAAATGGGTGGTTTAAGGATAGGGTGCTCGCCAAGGATTGGGGCCCTTGTATGTTGATTCGGACGAGAATGAGTAATCAGAGCAATCGTAGTTCGGCTACGAGAAAGGATAGGGGAAAATGGAAGATGGAGGGAGGTAGAAGAGGTGGAAAAAGAAAAAGTGTGCTCGCCAAGATTATCGCAATCTTGTGTCTACGTATCTTTACTCGGACGGGAATAAAGAATCAGAGCAATCATAGTTCGTGGAGTCGACCACGAAAAGAGGGAGAAGATAGTTAGTGTTTTAGAGGCGTCAATTGCTCACACACGAGTAAGAGAACCCGCACCTAAACAACCGAAGGGAGATCAAAGATTTGAACCCCCATTTTTCACCTTGAAAAGAGTTTCGATAACTGTTAATCATTTTGAAGTTTGTTTGTGAAAATCCGCTTGACGTTGGATCAAGGGTTTGATTGTATGCGAAGAGGTTGATTTGAAAAAGTTTGGTTGGAGGTTGATTTGAAAATGGTTCGACGACGAGTCGAGAGTTTGCTTGAAAAAGGTTTGTTTGAAAATGGCTCGACGACGAATCGAGGGTTTGATTGAAAATGGGTGAGAATCGATCCTAGTCCCTAGGGGCGCTCCTAGTAACGAAACCACGATGAAATATGTGAGGTTGATGGCGAATGCTAATGAGCAATCGACTTACGGGGGGTGTTTTGAAAATGGGCTTGACGATGAATCGAGAATTAGTTTGAAAATGGTTTTGTCTATGCTAGTCCCTAGGGCTGCTCCTAGTAAATAAACCACAATCAAAGTAATACGAATGTGTACATCGGAATGGAAGTGGGGTACACGTAAAGTACAGGGGATTGCACGAAATAAAAGGTCTCATTGTAAGGTAGCCCAAGAGGAAGCCGTGTGTGTGCAAGGTGTCCTAAACTAAGCCTTGAGAAAGAGTCGGACAAAACCTCCTTTTGTTAGGGTTTCTGTATAGAGTCTAAGTTCCGTTAAGTAACAAACATTCCACCAATTAGTCTTTTAGGGTTTCGATAATTGTTAGTGTGTTTTGATTAAGAATGAAATAAGAAACAAGAAGAGGGTTAGATGAACAAGTATGAATATGATGAATATGATATGAATAGATGAATAATTGACGGAAAGTAAAGCAAGATAATATTGACTGAAAGTAAAGTTAGTGGTTAATTGATTAGTTGTTAGATCAAATGATCCACAATGGTTAAACAACCATCCTTCGGCTTTCAAACGTAAGTTTGGGCCACGAAGAATCATTTTTCGATACGGAACATGTAGTGCTAAACCATCGTAGCACGATCTATGACGAAGATCATACTATAGGAGGTCGCGCATTTGATCTTTGTGCTAAAACACGATAGAGAAATGATATTGAGGATCATTCTCTAAGGAAATCGTGCCACACAAAAAGAAAAGATGACGGTCTCGTCTTAATCACAAATTTTTGTCTATTAATCGAAGGTAACCTATCACAATCTCAAAGTATAGAAAGTGATCTCAATGATCACTCACTACAAATTTGAAATAATGAAGGTTAATCGCTTCAATAACCAACATTCGCGATTCTAAAGATTTCATCTATAAAAAATAGAAGAAGATAATGCGAAATGAAATAGAAATCGAAATGAAAATAAAATCGGTCTTATCTTAATCAAGATTTTAAATCGATAAATCAATAATCTATGATATTTGACTTTTATTGACCAAAAAAAAGAAAATGGTCTCATATTGATCAAGATTTTCATCTATGATCTTCTGTTATATCATTGACCACTAATGAAAATAAAAAATGATTAGACAAAATTAATAATTAACAAATGAAATTTAGAAACTTAAAAACTTCAAGATTAAAAACTTTAAGATTAACCACATAGTCATTAAATTAAATAAATAGATGAAAAAAAAGAGGGGTGTGGATAAAAATTGGGTGTGTGAAGATATGGGAATCATTTGGGCTTTGAAGCCCATCATCCCTTCAACAAAACGGAACGAGAAAGAAAGAAAAATAAAAACTAAACCTGATGAAATAATAACACAGTCAAGACACATTGCCACACACAATATTATTAAAAAATAAAAAAGGAACAAAATGTGGCATTGTTCATCACATCCTTCCCCCAAATCAGGTCAAAATGAATTCTTTCCAAATATGTTTCTTAGAAAACCAAAAGGCTGAAATAAGAATGGGTGGAGATAGCTCTTGTAAACGAACAAAAATAGGGTAACACGATTTACTACTGAGAACAAAACGCGGAAACAAGATCAAATAAAAAGGCGGATCAATACAGTACAGCCGAGCCAATCTTCAACCTTCTCTTTCGCTTCTTCTTCTCGATTTCTTGTGGCTTCAGATTCAGTTCAAGCTTCAGGTTTGTGAATCATGTTTGGATGATTTCAAATTTGTTTTGTTTCGAAATCTCTTATCATCTCCTTCTGATTCATGTTCAATTTCTGGTTATGGGTTTGCGATTTGTTTCTGGTTTGGGTGTTTGTTGATGATTTTGGGATTTGAAAAGCTTGAAGGTGGGTTTAATATTAGGATTTGGAGTTGATTGTTGGAGATTTGAAGGATTTGTTGAAGGTGGAAGAAGAAGGTTGGGGAGAGGATTTGGCAGGGGTTTATTGGCTCTGTTGCGCTTGAAGGAGAATAGTGATTCGATTGGCTTTTTATAGAGTTGTATTGAGGGTGAAACGGGAAGGATGTGAGGAATATTCTGCAGATTGTTATTGGTGACGTGCTTATTCATTTTGGAATTCTCATTTGGATTGTCGTTTTGGTTCGTGCAGGTTTTTCCGTATTTTGTGGGTTGGTGTTGCTGCACATTTTTTATGCTATGTATGGTTGTGTGTGATTTATGGTCTTGCAATTTGGTGGGTGTGTTGGTTTTGTCGTGACGTAGCTTGGTTAAAGTTCTCTGTAAGATGGTCCATGAGTTTGCAGATAATTGTGGCTTGGTTTATGCTGGTTTGTGAAATTTGTGACTTTGGTTCTTTGCAGGTTCATGGCAGTATGGTGTGGAATCATGGTGGTGAATTGTGGTGAATTATGGTGCTTGGTAGAAACGGTTTGGAGGATAACATATTGAAACAACTTGTATAACACTTCCCATTTTGTGTGTGCGTGTGTGTGGCCTAGTGGTGAAACGCTTGGGTCTTGAGAGTATGCTTCTCTCAAGGCCTCAGGTTCGAATCCTGCTGGGTACAAATTGCTTATTAAAAAAAAACACTTCCCGTTTAGTTTTTTTCTTTATTTGTTGTGACATGGTTTTTGTCTTTATTTTGGAATTATTGGTCTTTTTTTTGTGGATTGGGTAATAATAAAAAAAATAAGTCTTGTAATGTGAGATGGGCCTATGGAATGGGCTTTACACATTTTAAATTATGAGCCTTTCCTCCAAATTTCTATGAATGAACTTTTTTTATAGATTTTTGTAATAATGGACTCTAAAATAAAGGTAATGGCCTTTTCATTTGGTGGGAATATATTTTTTTAGAATTGGGCTTTATTCTTTGAAATTGGCTTTTGGTATCATGGCCCCATAATTTTTTTTTGTGAATTTTGTATGAGAAAAATAAAATAAAAGGCTATAGAATATGGATAATTGGATTAGTGGGTTAAATAAATGGATATGAGAAATGGATATTGGATAATGGTTATGAAATGGATATTGAAAATAAAAATGGATATTGGATAATGGTTATGAAATAGGTATGGAATGGATATTGAAAATGGATAGAAATGGATGAACATTGGATAATTGTTTTAGAAAAAATGGATAGGCCCTTCCACCAACTTTCACACAACACATCTGCAACATGTCCTTTCAAATAAATCTCTGAACTTATGACCCACATTAGCACCAATTTGAACTTGTCTGAATCATCTCTTGAGATTAGAGAGTTTATGAGCTGAACCATGAACTCTACTGCATGCAACCCTAAATGGAAGATGATTTGATCCTTGATGGTGTTCAGCTATCGCACTTGCCTTTAGCACATTCTTGCCTGATCATGACACAAACTCTTACTTGAACTGAAACATCATTACACACACACTTGAATAAAGCACACCCTAATTTCAATCAGGAAACCAAATCTTGCCTGACCAATGCCTTAAGTCAAACCCACATGAATCTAAATCAATACAACACATCATTGTCCTGATGGCCACAAATGAACCTGGAATTAGGCGAAACAAAAGCAGAAGCAACGCATTTTTTGGGTTTTTTGAATAAAGGTTAGGGGATGGATGTACAGTTGAATATTATATACAGGTAGGACAAATTTAGGGTATGACACAAATATGTTTGAAGAACTACATTTCATGCCATTGACTTAACATGTAAATCTTGAGTACCCATACCTTCACATCTTCCATCTGTAGCGAGCGATTTTGGACGCGGTTCTTAAGTGCTGGTCGCTCTCTGCGGTTTGAGCTTTGAACTACAGGTCGATTCATTTTTTATCCTATTAAAGCTGATGAAGGAAGGGAAATAGATGTCTCCAATTAACCCTGCTTTGCATACTGAGTTTAAACAGCGGTCTGTTAAGTTACGAATGCTATCAATGTGGGGGGGCCTTTGTACTGGTTATTTGTATTTTTCACCAATACTGATTTCTTTCTTTTTAGGACTTTCTAGCGGGGAACAAGGGTTAGGGTGTTAGGACGGATATTTTTGAATTATTGCTTTTGATTGATGGAGATATGGGATTTGGGTTTTTGTTTAGTGTGCTCGCTAAGATCTTTTCTTTCGATCTTATGCCTACGTATTCCCATTTACCGAAACAGGGAAATCAGAGCGTTCGTAGTTCCTCCTAGTCTATGGGAGGAAATGGGTGTTTTTGGTGTCTTGTTCAAAGCCCAAGACGTGAAGCGAAAGGTGATTTGTATCTTGTTCAAAGCCCAAGATGTGAAGCTGAAGAGTTTATTTGTATCTTGTTCGAAGCCCAAGATGTGAAGCTAAAAGGTCTGACTTGAGAGAGAATTTGTCATCTCTAAAGAGGGGGTTGTTTGTCACAACTGTTGGGTGACTGACTGTAAAGGAGGATTACTTTAACCGGGATACGCGGATCCTAGCAATGCCATAATTTCCTTTATAGGGGATTTTCAACCTGAAGGAGAAGACTTTAACTCAGTGTAGAGCAATGCCATCTTTCCTTAGGAATTTCTCATGCTAAAAGAGGGACAGTGGCATGGATGTAGATGATCCAGAGGCTTGCCGCTTACAGCGATTAGATGGAGGGGAAGGAGTTGTTGATGTTTGTTTACTGTGAACGAGGCACATTTTGATGCTAAAAGGTTGATTGGATCAACCAATGGTTTTCTTATACAAAGCCTAAGAGGAGGCTAATATGTGTCTCGTACAAAGCCCGAGAGAGAGAGGCTAAAAGGGTTGACTCAACAGGAGAATCTTTTATACTCAACAAGAGAGTTTTTGTATCTCGTACAAAGCCTGAGATGGAGGCTGTTGTTTATTTGGCTCAATAAGAACCTTTTTGTATCTCGTATAAAGCCCGAGATGGAGGCGAGAGGGGTGACTGACTCAACGAGGGAGTCTCTTATGTGTCTCGTACAAAGCCCGAGAGAGAGGCTAAATGTTGTCTGGCTCCGCTGAGGAGGATCGTTGTACAAAGCCCAAGAGGAGGCTATGGTGACTGTTCAGTTAAGTGACAGGTCCAGTATACTGATTTTGAAAGAGAAAATCAGTTCTTATATGAGCAATACTGTACTCAGGGATTTGATTCAAGGATCCGGGTTATTTCCCATTTTTTAAGGAAGCGGGAAATCCAAAGGGTATTGAGACTGTCCGAGTCTGCGGGTTTTCCTTCCTATTTAATGAAGGGGTCACTTGAGAATGTCTTTGAGACTCAAGGAAGTTAGATTGTCCAAGTCTAGAGTGTCATCTTTGTACTATGTTTTGAGGTACAGTAGTAGACTCTATGAAAGGACTGTTCTATGCAAATGACTAAGTTCTGTTCCTATACCTCTAGGAGGTCGTCGGGACAATTTGTACGAAGCCCAAGAGGAGGCTGGAAACTTTTAAGAAGCCGACGGGTCCTTGTAATAAGCCCAAGAGGAGGCTATCATTCCCGGAGGAAGAGATCATTATACGAAGCCTAAGAGGAGGATGTGAATACTTCTAAGAAGCCGTAGGGTCCTTGTACTAAGCCCAAGAGGAGGTTGGGTTGCTTTTAGGAAGCCTGTGGGTCCTTGTACGATCCCCAAGAGGAGGCCGATGCTTTTAAAAAGCCCGTGGGTCCCCAAACCCCGAGAAATTCAAGGCAATGCTATTCACCGAGAATAGATCAAAGTCAGGAAAATTCGAGAATTTGGAAGAAACTCAAAGATGCCATTCACGGAGAAGACATTCATCTCTGGGAGTAGAGTTTCTTGACAATTCCTAATGAGGACAACCGAAGAGAAGACTGTATCTGGTGATCCTATTGGGGATCTAGTTGTCTATTTCTACGAATAAACGAAACGGTGTCACCTAGTTCTAGACGTAGTTGCCGGGGAAACTCGAAATATCTATACTATTATTACACAGTTGATATGAGTTTATAAAAGAAGACTTACAGTGAAACAGCCCCACAATACAGTTATATGTATATGAAAGCGGTAAATGAAAGCAATAACCACTTACTCGGTTGTAGAGCTTCCATGCAGTTTGGTTAGTTGTTCAACAAAGAAAGATTGAAAACAACAGTATATTCAAAATCAAAGGAGAAAGTGCTTTGAAAAAGAAAGATTTAGGGCTTACAGCTCAAGGAGAGGCCCAGGGTTTATCAGTGAGCGCACTGTTTGAATTTGTACAGAGGGACTTATACAAGTGACTGAGGCCCAAAAAGGGTTTTCTGTACAAAGGGATGGGTCTTACACTCTCTCAAGAGGCCCAAAAGGTTTAAAGAAAAATGGTGGGGCTTATAACACGAGGGTAGGCCTAGATGACTTTTCGTTTAAAATGGCGATCGCGCCGAGGTTTTCTTTTAACGCTGAGGGACTTATACAATAAGTGAGGCCCAAATGATTTTGGTTAAAAGGGGATTGGGTCTTACACTCTATTAGAGGCTCAAAGTGTTTTGAATGGGTCTTATAGCTCAAGGAGAGGCCCAAGGTTATTTTTCAAAAGGCGATGATCGCGCTGTTTGTTTTTGACGATATCGGGACTTATACAATACACTGAGGCCCAAAAATGTTTTGGTCAAGAAAGGATTGGGTCTTACACTCTATTAGAGGCCCAAAGTGTTTTGAAAATGATTTATGAGGGTTGAATTAATCCAAAAACCCTAATTTGTTTTCAAAAGATGCATTTAATTGAATAAAAATTCAATTAAAATGATCAAAATTGTTTAACATGTGAAAAACAAATTGTGATCTTGGATTAATGCTTCAACAATTAAGTATTGACCTACAAAATAATTAGAAAGCATTAAAAGTTGCAAAATCAATGTAGAAAAAATATTTAATATGTCAAAAACAATTAAAATATTAATTCTTTGCAAAAATATCAATTATATGAAATAAATAATATTTTTGGAATTTTTTGTTAAAATAAAATATTTTAACATTTTTGTGAATTATTAAAAAAAGAATCAACTCAAAATCATTAAAACTCAGAGAGACTTTAATTTTTGAATCAATTAAACAAAATCACAAAATTCAAATATTTGAATTATTCAAAAATGGCGCCAAGAACACACCAAGAACACGCGTGTGTTCTGGGTTTGGCTGATTTGCGTTTTCCATCCAATCTCACTGAATACGTAATCATATTATGCAATCCACATATCATTATGCTCGTCTCAACCTCACGATCATGTCTATAACACTTAATTTCATTTAAATTAAACATACAACAAGAAATCACAAAGAAACCTCAAGAACCCTAATTTCTGCATGAAGGCTAGGATTTTTGATACACGATTCAAACAATGCAATTAATTGAGGGAAAACATTCCATGCATGATTATGAACATATGGCCAAATTATTGTGCGAGGAAATATGCATAGATTGAGAGATGACCAAGTATGTGCTTACCTCTAGGCCGTGACAGCAAGTGCAATGTGATTTTTGATTTGGAGGTGTTACAGATGAGTGGTGATGATCTGAACAGCTTCCCTACACCCTATGGAGTGTGTTTGAATGGTTGGACTTGATTGAAATTGGCAAGATCACTTTGTGGTACCTCAGCTGCAACTTGGTTAAAACCTTGAGCAACCAGCTGGTGATTTTGTGAAATCAGTGTTCCAAATGTTATGTGAGTGTTTGGATCACTTCTATATGATATATGTTAGGTGTGTGAGTGATTGGTTTGATTGGAAAAGCTCTCAAACTCAAAACCCGATAGTGACTTGCCTTAGAAGGCAAAATTGGAGTGAAATAAGAGATTTTGAGGAAAGCATCTGTTTGATGGCTTTGGTGTACTCAAACTGATCACAATTGAGCTCTATTTATAGTAGAGCAAGTTTGTTTTGTAAGGAATAGTGCATGGCAGCTGGTAAGTAAGTTTGGCCAATGTTGTCCAGTGGAAATGCAAGTCTCCTCTAGCCATTGACTAGAGGTTAGGGCACAGAGCTTTGGTTCCCTTGGTCTTGGATAAGTCTTGACTGATTTCAGATAAGAATGGCTCAGTCCATGCCACCTTGATACTTCCATTGAATGCTTCAATCCAAATTTGGAGTCTTGTCCCTATTTTGGCCATTCTAGGTTCAACATGCTATTTCTTGTTCCATGGACTTTGGAGGCTTGGCTCAGTGATTGTCCCCTTTAGATTCAATCCTCAGATGTGTCCAAGTTGATAAGAGCATTTGAATTTGGCTGATTTTGGCAAATCGAGCAAAATTGCAAATTCTGCCTTGCCTTGACAGATTTCAGCAAGGCAACTTGACAATGTCATATCTCATGGTGTAAGTTGAATTTGGTAATGCTCTTGACCATTTTGGAAAGCCCTTACATGATACAACAACTGTTTGAACAAGTTTGGTTTTGATCTCTTTTGATTCCAAGTGAAAAATCCCTCTACATTTGGCAAAAAGTGAAGCAAAATCTGACTTAGTTACTTGAAAAATCCCTCTACATTTGCCTGGATTGTACTATGATATTTCCAATCCACCGGGATGATTTTTTTCAGGTCTCTAACTTTTGCCTGGACCGCCCTTTCGGGTTTTCAATCCACCGAGACGTTTTTTTTTTTAGTTTAGGCGAAGTATTTCTTGACTACATCAACATTCGTGGGGTAGGCAAATTCCTCTCCGTCCATAAGTCTCAAGGCGCCGCCTGAGAAAGATTTTGTGACCACATAAGGGCCATCATAATTCGGGGTCCATTTGCCCCGAGAATCAGTGAGAAAAGATTGAATCTTTTTGAGCACGAGGTCTCCTTTTCTGAAGACACGAGGTCGGACCTTTTTGTCGAACGCCCTCTTCACTCTCTGTTGATACAACTGACCGTGGCATAGTGCGGTTATTCTCTTTTCCTCGACCAGATTCAGTTTGTCATGTCGATTTTGACACCATTCAGCTTCGGTGAGCTTAGCTTCCATCAATACCCTGATTGACGGGATCTCTACTTCTATGGGGAGAACTGCCTCCATGCCATACACTAGAGAGAAAGGGGTTGCCCCTGTTGAAGTACGGACAGATGTGCGATAACCATGAAGAGCAAAGGGTAGCATCTCGTGCCAATCTTTATAGGTTACAACCATCTTTTGAACAATCTTCTTGATGTTCTTGTTAGCCGCTTCTACCGCTCCATTCATCTTGGGTCGGTAGAGAGATGAGTTATGGTGCTCAATCTTGAACTCTGCACACAACTCCTTCATCATCTTATTGTTTAAGTTAGACCCATTATCAGTAATGATCTCGCTTGGAACACCATAACGGCAGATGATATTATTTTTGATAAATCGGACCACCACTTGTCGGTTTACATTAGCGTACGACGCTGCTTCGACCCACTTGGTGAAGTAGTCAATGGCTACAAGGATGAACTGATGTCCGTTTGTAGCTTTAGGTTCGATCATGCCAATCATGTCGATTCCCCATATGGAAAATGGCCATGGGGAAGAGAGAACTTTGAGATGTGATGGCGGTACATGAATTTTGTCGGAGTATATCTGACACTTGTGACACCTCCTCATGTACTTGTAGCAGTCGAATTCCATTATCAACCAATAGTACCCTGCTCTCAGAATTTTTCTCGCCATTGTGTGTTCGTTGGCATGAGTGCCAAAGGATCCCTCATGAATTTCTTTTATCAGTATGTCTGCTTCGGGTCTGTCGACGCATCGGAGCAAGACCATGTCAAAATTTCTCTTATAGAGAGTGTCACCGCTCAGGAAGAAGTTTCCAGCCAATCTTCTGAGGGTTTTCCTGTCTTTTCTGAGTGCCCCTGATGGGTACTCTTGTTTCTGAAGGAAACATTTGATATCGTGATACCAAGGTTTATTGTCTATGACTGCTTCGATCGTGAAGATGTAAGCGGGCCGTTCAAGGTGCATTATGTCGATCTTAGGTATGTCATTCCATTGACCTATACTAATCATGGAAGAGATAGTGGCTAAAGCGTCAGCCATGTGATTCTCATCACGAGGGATGTGATGAAACTCAATTCTGTTGAAGAAAGGCAACAACCTTCTTGCATAGTCTTTGTAAGGAATCAATCCTGATTGGTATGTGTTCCAATCTCCTTTTATCTGATTGATAACCAAGGCTGAGTCGCCGTATACGTCCAAGTTTTTGATCCTTAAATCAATTGCTTCTTCGAGACCCATGATACAAGCTTCGTATTCGGCCTCGTTGTTCGTACACCTGAACGTAAGTCGAGCGGTGAAAGGAATGTGGGTACCCTGAGGGGTAACAATGATTGCCCCAATTCCGTTTCCATAATGATTAACTGCTCCGTCAAAGATAAGTCCCCACTGGGAACCTGGTTCTGGCCCTTCACTAGGTAACGGTTCATCGCAATCTTTCATTTTTAGATACATGACATCTTCGTCCGGGAAGTCAAACCCGATTGATTCTTGATCGTCAATCGGTTGATGAGCCAAATGATCGGCTAAAATACTTCCCTTAATGGCTTTCTGAGCATGGTACTCTATGTCATATTCTGATAACAGCATCTGCCAACGGGCAATTCTTCCCGTAAGAGCAGGTTTTTCAAATACATACTTGATTGGATCCATTTCGGAGACCAACCAAGTAGTATGACGAATCATGTATTGGCGAAGACGTTTGGCTGTCCAAGCCAAAGCACAGTAAGTTTTCTCAAGCATCGTGTACCGAGTTTCACAGTCAGTGAATTTCTTGCTTAGATAGTATATGGCAGACTCTTTTCGTTTGGTTTCGTCTTGTTGGCCAAGTACACATCCCATTGAGTCCTCTAGGACTGTGAGGTAAATGATCAGTGGTCTTCCTTCCACTGGAGGTGATAGAATCGGAGGATTCAATAGATATTCTTTAATACTGTCGAAGGCGGTTTGGCAATCTTCTGACCAAACACAATCCTGGTTCTTTTTCAATAATTTGAAAATCGGCGCACATGTGGCGGTCATGAGGAATATGAATCTGGAGATGTAGTTCAAACGTCCCAAGAATCCTCTGACTTGTTTTTCAGTTTTCGGAGAAGGCATTTCTTAAATGGCCTTGACCTTGTCAGGATCAACCTCGATTCCTTTCTGGCTGACGATGAACCCTAGTAGTTTTCCTGAACGGACACCGAAGGTGCACTTGTTGGGATTCAAGCGGAGCTTGAATCTTCTTAGACGTTCGAACAATTTTGACAGATGTTCAACGTGCTCACTCTCTGTTTTAGATTTTGCAATCATATCATCGACATATACCTCGATTTCCTTATGTATCATGTCATGAAACAGAGTAGTCATGGCCCTTTGATAGGTTGCCCCGACATTCTTCAAACCGAACGGCATTACCTTGTAGCAAAAGGTGCCCCATGGGGTAATGAACGAAGTTTTCTCCATGTCTTTCGGCGCCATTTTGATCTGGTTATAGCCCGAGAATCCATCCATGAAGGAGAATACTTTGAACTTTGTTGTGCTGTCTACCAGCATGTCAATGTGTGGTAAAGGAAAGTCGTCCTTTGGACTTACCTTGTTCAGATCTCTGTAATCAACACACATTCTGACCTTTCCGTCCTTTTTGGGAACGGGTACGATGTTGGCTAACCATTGAGGATATTCAGATGTAGCGAGGAAACCTGCGTCAATCTGTTTCTGCACCTCCTCTTTGATTTTGATGGCCATGTCCGGGTGAGTCCGTCTCAACCTTTGCTTTACTGGCGGACATTCCGATCTTAACGGTAAGTGATGTTCCACGATGCTGGTATCCAAACCTGGCATGTCCTGATAGGACCAAGCGAATACATCAGGAAATTCTTTGAGAAGCTTTATCAAACCCTCTCTGGCAGTTGGACTGAGCAGTGCCCCAATCCTGATTTCTTTTTTCTCTTTTTCTGAACCCAAGTTTACCGTTTCCAACGGTTCTTCATGAGGTTCAATGAACCTTTCCTCTTGTATGAGTAGTCGAGAGATCTCTTCTGGAATTTTGTCGTCATTTTCTTCTTCAGCCTCGAATACCGGGAACTCAAAGTTGGGAGAAGGCATCGGATCGCATGTTTCAACGGGGTGTAAAACAAGCAATCTTTATGACGTGATGATTCGTGTTTAGAAGAGATAGAGAAAATGCAAGTGTGTACAGTGTTTTTTTTTACTGCTTGTTTTTATTTTTACTTGTTTTTTAGGATTACCATTTTCTGAAAAAGCAAAAAGAAAACAACAATTAATGCGGAAATTACAGAACGACGTTATTTTATTAATGAACAAGTCGATCCTTGAAACTACAGCCCTATAAAACAAAACTCTGTCGCTTCGGGCAAAGCGAAGAGGGAAATTTACATAAAGCGAGCCCTATCAAAACATTCGTTTCACCTGGGCAGGGTGAAAGGTTAAAAGATGGCAATTACTTTGACTGATGAACGGCCTTCGGAACCTCGACGGCAACCCATTGGCGGCGAACTCCTCGGTGAATCACAAAGTCTGGCACCTTCCTTGATTTGTCTTCAGACATGACGCTGATTTCTGGTGGAGCAGGATCATTAGAATCTGTCTCCCAGGCAGAATTGTTGTAGGAGAATTCATCTGTTGCATTTTGCATAGTATTTGTGCTCTCAGCTGTATCTCTCCATCCAGTCGGCTGGATATCTTCGAGCCTGATACGAGAGCTTTCGGGAGCGGTGTACTTGACCATGTAGTCGAATTTTCCACTTGGTTCTCCCAGAGTGTCCCAAACTTCTTTGGAACTGGAGGAGTCATCTCTCTCAATGACGTTGACCTCGGGAAAAGCATAGTTGATGAATTCAAGTCCTGCGAACGTTGCGAATTCATCTTCATGTTGAGTAGTTTCTGAATGACCTGAGTGTTGCTCCCATGACATGGTGGGGACACAAGTATTCTGTTCAATGATGCTCAGCTGAGTTTCATTACTCGGCTGACTTTCTTGCCCCAAGTTTCCTGGATAAGGTTGCCACATTGGTAGACCATCCATCGGGCCATAGTAGGTGTAGTCAAAATTGTCTTTCATCGGAGTGTCTTCCTCTAATGAATTTGGTAGAGCGCGACATTCTTTCGGATCACAATCCCCGTAGATCATTTCGACATCTGATCTTGGTATAAATCTCGGACTTTCTGTAGGAAAGCAAAAAGGCATAGGCACCTCTTCCTGAGACATATAACCGTCCTTGTTAAGGTAGGACTTCCATTCTTCATCTGTGTCAGAGGGATCTTCCTCATTGATAGCATGAACTGTCTGAGACACTGGGTGAAGGAAACCTCCACTGTGGAATAAGTTTTGAAGGGGATGAAGACTTTCACCGTTGGCAGCTGTCCGGGTACAGGTTGCAGAAAAACTAAGACCCTTCTTTGTTTTATTGTCAGTGGGAATGATAAGCTGTCCCTATCCTGTCGTATCGGTACTCTTGACTGCTTTAATAACATCTTTGTATGAGGAAATCGAGGTTCCTCCTTTGAAATGATTGTCCTTGCTCACCGACAATGCTTGGAACTGAGTTCCAATAACCTCCTCGGGTTCTATACCAGCAGATGATGACAAGTTACTCACAAGCAAGGCTTGTTCTCCACAGACTGTGACAAGTTGATCGTTCTGAACGAACTTTAGCTTTTGGTGGAGGGTCGAAGTGACCGCTCCAGCCTGGTGTATCCAAGGACTTCCTAATAAACAACTGTATGTTGCCCGGATATCCATGACCTGGAAAGTAACTTGGAAAGTGTGAGGACCAATAGTTATGGGAAGATCAACTTCGCCGATAACCGTTTTTCTTGATCCGTCGAATGCTTTGACGACGATCTCGCTGATTCTCATCGGAGGGCCCTTGAATGATAATTGCATCAAAGTGGACTTCGGCACAACATTCAGGGCTAACCCTGTGTCTACCAGTACGCTGGCTAAAGCATCGTCCTGACAGTTAACTGTGATATTGAGCGCCATGTTATGACGGCGACCCTCTTCGGGTAACTCCTCATCACTAAATCCCAAATTATTGCAGGAAGTGATGTTAGAGACAATGCTATCGAACTGTCTGATTGTTACATCCTGTTCCACAAAGGCTTGCTCCAAGACTTTCTGCAGAGCCTCTCTGTGGGCTCCTGAACTGATTAACAGTGATAATACCGAGATCTTTGAAGGAGTCTGTAACAGTTGATCGACAATGTTATATTCACTCCTTTGGATGAGCTTCAGCATCTCATCATTATTTTTTGAAAGGTCGGGATTACTGGACTGACCGACTGGTGGATCGGGAGCTTCTGTTTGAAGTTCCTTTTCCTTGTTAACTTCCCCAACCCCTCGGTTGAAGATTCTACCACTCCGTGTTACTCGACTGATGTCTGCAATGTTCACAACGGAGGGTAATGGAATTTCCTTTCCATTTTCAATTATTGTTGCACCGTATTTGTAAGGGATTGCCTTAGCTGATTCATACGGTAGTGGTCCTGGTAGATAGATGACTACTGGAGCCTTTTGATTTTTCTGACCATCATAAGGAATCTCGATCCGTTCTCGGTTGGGAACTTTAGATTCGTCAAGTAGAGGGATAATGGCAAAAACATCCCTGGTATGGTGATGACCAGAGATTGTGACAACATCCTCAATTTGCTCGGCAAGGTAGTTCGGCGACCGGTTAGTGGGTCCAGAACCCGGATATGGACGGATTTCTCCACGATCGACCTGACCCTGAAGAGCTGCTCTCACAAGGTAACACCCTTGGTTACTTTCCGAACAGACACCACAACTGTCATAGTTGTGTGGTGGCACCTGACCACACCCACTTTGAATTCAATGTAACCTCACTAGGTTAGCTTCGACTGATTGGACATCCTGACTCTGACGCCGAGTAGGATTCTTGTTACTGATACTAATTTGCTGAGTATCTTCATCCATATAAATTGGCATCCACCAATGATTTAACAAGTGCTGAAGCGCCTCCTGGACAAGGGTACAACCTCGATCGTTTTCGCAACCCGCTTTACAGCTTTGATAGTCATGTGATATTAAGAATCCGAGTCGGACCTGCTCAGCATGTAACTTTACCAGGTTCGTATTCATTACGCGAATATCGAAGATCTGAACCATGTTGATTTGATAGGAGTTCCTATCATGGTAGTCTTGGATCCATCCAAGATCCATCTGACGCTGGAGGGCCTCTTGTATAAAAGAGTATCCCTGTTTGTTTACCGAGCAAATCAGACAAGAACTGTAATCGTGCCGTGGCAGATTATGATACTGGCTTTGCCTTGAGTGCATCGCCACCAAGTTGACATTCATTGCACGGATGTCGTGGTTCTGAATGACGTTAGAATTCGTGTAGACCATGTTAACTCCACGAACTCGGTGCTCTTGGATCCATCTGAGATCCATCTATTCCTGCAGAGCTGCTTGCACGACAGAACATCCTTGGTTGTCTTTAGAGCAAATATCACACTGATGATAGTTATGAGGTGGCACATGGCCATATCCACTTTGTCTACAATGCATCTTGACCATATTGGTCTTCAACAAGAGTACATCGTGAATTTGATAGACATCGTTAGTCTCTCATTCTATCAAATTGACTGCAGCCTTTTCGTGTTGAGGCAGCGGGTTCGTGAGAACATTAGGATTCGTATCTTTGAAGGATAAGACCCCGCTCCTAACAAACTTTTGCACGTCAGACTTGAAATTGAGATAAGTCTCTATGTTATGCCCTGAACCTCCTTGATGATAAGGGCATGTTTGATCCACCTTAAACCAAAAAGGCAGATTTTCCGGTACTGTAAGAGGAGATTTAGTATGAATGTGCCCCTTAGCCAGTAGTAATGGAAACAGTTCTGCATACGTTACGGGTATAGGATCAAATCCTGGTGGCCGTGTTGTACGGTTGTTATTATATGGGGGACGAGCCTGCTGAAGAGGCTGTTGTGTCCTTTGCTGGTCAGGTTGGCTCTGCGCAACCTGAGGTTGATACGTAGGAATAGACGCAGGGTTGATAGCAGGAGTCACAGCTGCTACCGGTTGATAACGTCGCCTTTGCTTTCCAAGGGAGATATTTCCGATATCTTGCTCTTTTTTCTTAGGGAGAGCACTACCATATTTTTTAGTACCGCTCGTTGATCCAGTGTCTTTTACCAAACGTCCTTCTCGGACGACTTCCTCAAGACGTACGCCCATGCCGACCATTTCGGTGAAATCACTAGGCGCACTGACAACCATTCGGTCATAGTAAAATGAGCTTAAGGTCTTTAAGAAGATCTTTTTCATCTCTTTTTCCTCAAGAGGTGGACAAATTTGAGCGGCAATTTCATGCCACCTTTGAGCATACTCCTTAAAGGTTTCCTTGTCCTTTTGCGACATTGATCTGAGTTGATCTCTATCGGGTGCCATGTCCAAATTGTATTTATATTGTTGGACGAAGGCAGTACCAAGATCTCTGAATGTGCTAATCGTAGCACGGTTTAAACCCATGTACCATTTGAGTGCGGCACCGGTTAAACTATCCTGAAAGTAGTGAATCAGTAGGTCCTGATTCTCCGTCTGAGCTGACATCCGCCGAGCGTACATCACCAGATGGCTTTGAGGGCAAGAGTTACCCTTATAATTTTCAAAGTCGGGCACTTGGAACTTGTGCGGGACTTTCACATTTGGGACCAAGCAGAGATCTGCGACGTCTTTTCCAAATAGATCCTGACCGCAAATGGCTTGCAGCTCCTTCTGCATTTCCAAGAACTGTTCCTGGAATTCATCCATTCTATCGAACATAGTTTCCTTCCTGGACAGTGTGCACCACAGGGGGTGGGACCGTGACTACGGCAGTGAGTCTTGGCGTTTCCCGAAGTTTGTAACCTTCAGGAGTCTTCAGTATACCCCTAGCATCTTCGCTTTCCCGAAGTTTGTAACCTTCAGGCCCAGCGGCTTCTGTTGTGATTCTCTGATCTTTAGTGATCGGCGGAACATATCCTTCCAGGATATAGTTAACAGGCATGCCCTAAGGACGATCTTTCAGTATCTGATACCTAGGATCATACCTCTCCACTATGGGCGTTGAGGTGATCTCTGAGATCACAGTTCTTTGTAGCTGAGCTTCTGCCATGGCTTGCATGTCGTTACGAAGCTTTCTCATATCCTCTCTCAGAGCGTCGATCTCTTCTTTCGACTCTCTATTTTCTTCCCCAAGATCATCCATCTTTCTCTGACGATTAGCCCGAGTATTATACGAATGAGACAATTTGACTCTAAAATCGAGACACAAACATGAGATTCGTAGGGAAGAAGAATACGCGATGTGAGAATGATGAATGCAATGATTATATTAATTGTTTTAGGTTTAATCAAAATAAACTTCGACAATTAGATTGCAAATATCAAACAGTGGGGAAATCCCTTTTTATTGAATTCAACGGATTACAGAAGTGGAAATACAGTAGATTACAAGGTGCAGAAACAGAAACCTAAACTAATGGGTCCTGAGTCCTCTCTGAAGAGAAATCAGGTGCTGATTCTGGTATCTTCCTTTTCTTTGACGGGGGCTCTTGGGCCGTTGTCGGGTTGTCATTCCTTTGCCAAGTGAAAGGAGCGAGCAAATTCCTTTGCTCATCCTGATTATCCATAGCATGTTGCTCCAAAATTTCAATCAGAGCATCTTTCTCTTTCAGTAATTGTTGTATTTTGATGCACTCTACGTCGAGGGTGCGATACTTGTTCTTCCAAGACCTTCTCTCCTTTTGAATTTTGTTAAGAGTAACCTGAAGCTTTTCAGTTTCCGTCATGAAGTACATGACAGATTCCCTCGGTGGAAGAATTCTGTAACGAGGATAAGGCATTTTTAGCTTGAGAGCTCTAGTTTGTACCCAATGAAGATAAGGCTCCACTGAGACATAGTCTGGTTTTCCTAGAGACTCTCGTCCTTTCTTATGAACATGCTTCCAAGCGTGCACTATTTCCATCTTTAGTGCTCTGTCGTTTTCTCCTTCTTTGAAGAAAAGACCTTCCAGATGAACACCCAGTGGGATGTGTTTCATCGGGTATCCAAATTGATGGCGAACCAATACCGGATGGTAGTTGATTCCTCCTTTAGTTCCTATGAGGGGTACGTTGGGGAAGTTTCCATAACGGTCAATGATCCTGATTCCCTCATAAATCCTATTACACCAATCTATATCAGAGTTGGTGAGGGACATGATCTTCTGTGACCAACGTAAGGCACTCTTGAAATCCCAAAAAACAGCAGATTTGGGCAAGTGAGAGATAAACCATTTGTAAAGCAGAGGTACACAGCATGTGATCTCCCCTCCGCTATACAAATTTCCCAAGTGTACAGAATGATACACATCTGCGAGCAAAGTCGGCACAAGATTTCCAATGAGAAAAACCTTAATGGAGTTAATATCGACGAAGTTATTGATGTTAGGAAACAAAAATAACCCGTAGGTGAGCAAGACAAAGATGCTTTCAAAAGCAGTTACATTCCCGATACTGGTGAAGTACAGGGCTTTCTTCGTCAAGAACTGGGCTGGCAAACCTTGGATGCCACCCTTAGTGGTTAGGTGAGTCCTAACCTCAGACTCGTCCAAATGAATTGCTCTTGCAATGGTCTGATTCTTTGGAATTTCTTCTAGTCCAAAAAATGGAGCTCGATCTGTAATGTGTAGATCGATCAGGTGAGAATACTCCTTCAGCGTTGGTGCAAGCTGGTAATCCGGGAATGTGAAACAGTGATAAACCGGATCATAAAACTGAACGAGCGCATCCATGATTCCCTCAATCACATGGACTCTTAATAGTGGTAGCAAACCTCCGTGCTTGGCCCTGAAAGCCTCTGGGTTAGTGATCATTCTCGCTAACCTTCTCAAATCCTCTAGTTTTGGAACCTTGAAGGTATACTGGTGAGTTCTCCTTCTACCGAAATCCATTAGTGCAATCCTTTTCTCTGATATTTGCAATCACAGTCTTAGTTTATTTTGAAAAACAGAGAGACTAGAAGAGAAATATTTTTTGAATGTTTTAATGTTTTTTAGATGAATGCATGAATGCAGCACACAAAAACATAGAAAAAACATGGGGTCAAAGGGTCGTTGTCATGAAGTCAAGGCTCTACCCATCCCCAAAGGTTTATACTAGGGTGATTTTTGTACCTGTACTCATTATCATTAGCTCCTCCCAGGAAAGCAAAACAACAAGCGGATCGCCAGCGAGTTGTAGTGCAATCTTAGAGTAAGTGCCATTCACCGAGAATAGATCACTAGCCTCAAATGAGGGTAGTATCGCGTAACAACTATTTCTGATAGTTTCCGCACTACGAAAGGGTTTGGCTCCTCAGCTTCTCAGACTTAACAACCGGCCCATTGGCTAAGAGAGTGAATGGGTTGCGTTGGTCAGCCTCCACTGAGATTGATGGTCGACCTCATCGCCATCACTTATCTTAAGTGTATACTCAATCTCACCACATACGGCATCACCCGCATTCCCATTAGCAGAAAAATAAACACGTATAGCAATTAGGAAAAGCAGTATATATATTTGTCCTAAACATCCTAGACCTTTAAAGCTATGAATCCTAAGTTCCTGACAGAAAATGGGTTCCCCGGCGGAAGCCCCAATCTGTGGTTTTCACAAAAGTGAAGAAAAAGGAAATCAGAAAAACAGAGACCGGCCCCACGGTGGGCGCCATTTTTCTGTAGCGAGCGATTTTGGATGCGGTTCTTAAGCGCTGGTCGCTCTCTGCGGTTTGAGCTTTGAACTACAGGTCGATTCATTTTTTATCCTATTAAAGCTGATGAAGGAAGGGAAATAGATGTCTCCAATTAACCCTGCTTTGCATACTGAGTTTAAACAGCGGTCTGTTAAGTTACGAATGCTATCAATGTGGGGGGGCCTTTGTACTGGTTATTTGTATTTTTCACCAATACTGATTTCTTTCTTTTTAGGACTTTCTAGCGGGGAACAAGGGTTAGGGTGTTAGGACGGATATTTTTGAATTACTGCTTTTGATTGATGGAGATATGGGATTTGGGTTTTTGTTTAGTGTGCTCGCTAAGATCTTTTCTTTCGATCTTATGCCTACGTATTCCCGTTTACCAAAACAGGGAAATCAGAGCGTTCGTAGTTCCTCCTAGTCTATGGGAGGAAATGGGTGTTTTTGGTGTCTTGTTCAAAGCCCAAGACGTGAAGCGAAAGGTGATTTGTATCTTGTTCAAAGCCCAAGATGTGAAGCTAAAGAGTTTATTTGTATCTTGTTCGAAGCCCAAGATGTGAAGCTAAAAGGTCTGACTTGAGAGAGAATTTGTCATCTCTAAAGAGGGGGTTGTTTATCACAACTGTTGGGTGACTGACTGTAAAGGAGGATTACTTTAACCGGGATACGCGGATCCTAGCAATGCCATAATTTCCTTTATAGGGGATTTTCAACCTGAAGGAGAAGACTTTAACTCAGTGTAGAGCAATGCCATCTTTCCTTAGGAATTTCTCATGCTAAAAGAGGGACAGTGGCATGGATGTAGATGATCCAGAGGCTTGCCGCTTACAGCAATTAGATGGAGGGGAAGGAGTTGTTGATGTTTGTTTACTGTGAACGAGGCACAGTTTTGATGCTAAAAGGTTGATCGGATCAACCAATGGTTTTCTTATACAAAGCCTAAGAGGAGGCTAATATGTGTCTCGTACAAAGCCCGAGAGAGAGGCTAAAAGGGTTGACTCAACAGGAGAATCTTTTATACTCAACAAGAGAGTTTTTGTATCTCGTACAAAGCCCGAGATGGAGGCTGTTGTTTATTTGGCTTAATAAGAACCTTTTTGTATCTCGTATAAAGCCCGAGATGGAGGCGAGAGGGGTGACTGACTCAACGAGGGAGTCTCTTATGTGTCTCGTACAAAGCCCGAGAGAGAGGCTAAACGTTGTCTGGCTCCGCTGAGGAGGATCGTTGTACAAAGCCCAAGAGGAGGCTATGGTGACTGTTCAGTTAAGTGACAGGTCCAGTATACTGATTTTGAAAGAGAAAATCAGTTCTTATATGAGCAATACTGTACTCAGGGATTTGATTCAAGGATCCGGGTTATTTCCCATTTTTTAAGGAAGCGGGAAATCCAAAGGGTATTGAGACTGTCCGAGTCTGCGGGCTTTCCTTCCTATTTAACAAAGGGGTCACTTGAGAATGTCTTTGAGACTCAAGGAAGTTAGACTGTCCAAGTCTAGAGTGTCATCTTTGTACTATGTTTTGAGGAACAGTAGTAGACTCTATGAAAGGACTGTTCTATGCAAATGACTAAGTTCTGTTCCTATACCTCTAGGAGGTCGTCGGGACAATTTATACGAAGCCCAAGAGGAGGCTGGAAACTTTTAAGAAGCCGACGAGTCCTTGTACTAAGCCCAAGAGGAGGCTATCATTCCCGGAGGAAGAGATCATTATACGAAGCCTAAGAGGAGGTTGTGAATACTTCTAAGAAGCCATAGGGTCCTTGTACTAAGCCCAAGAGGAGGCTTGGTTGCTTTTAGGAAGCCTGTGGGTCCTTGTACGATGCCTAAGAGGAGGCCGATGCTTTTAAGAAGTCCGTGGGTCCCCAAACCCCAAGAAATTCAAGGCAATGCTATTCATCGAGAATAGATCAAAGTTAGGAAAGTTCGAGAATTTGGAAGAAACTCAAAGATGCCATTCACGGAGAAGACATTCATCTCTGGGAGTAGAGTTTCTTGATAATTCCTAATGAGGACAGCCGAAGAGATGACTGTATCTGGTGATCCTATTGGGGATCTAGTTGTCTATTTCTACGAATAAACGAAACGGCGTCACCTAGTTCTAGACGTAGTTGCCGGGGAAACTCGAAATATCTATACTATTATTACACAGTTGATATGAGTTTATGAAAGAAGACTTACAGTGAAACAGCCCCACAATACAGTTATATGTATATGAAAGCGGTAAATGAAAGCAATAACCACTTACTCGGTTGTAGAGCTTCCATGCAGTTTGGTTAGTTGTTCAACAAAGAAAGATTGAAAACAACAGTATATTCAAAATCAAAGGAGAAAGTGCTTTGAAAAAGAAAGATTTGGGGCTTACAGCTCAAGGAGAGGCCCAGGGTTTATCAGTGAGCGCACTGTTTGAATTTGTACAGAGGGACTTATACAAGTATTGAGGCCCAAAAAGGGTTTTCTGTACAAAGGGATGGGTCTTACACTCTCTCAAGAGGCCCAAAAGGTTTAAAGAAAAATAGTGGGGCTTATAACACGAGGGTAGGCCCAGATGACTTTTCGTTTAAAATGGCGATCGCGCCGAGGTTTTCTTTTAACGCGGAGGGACTTATACAATAAGTGAGGCCTAAATGATTTTGGTTAAAAGGGGATTGGGTCTTACACTCTATTAGAGGCCCAAAGTGTTTTGAATGGGTCTTATAGCTCAAGGAGAGGCCCAAGGTTATTTTTCAAAAGGCGATGATCGCGCCGTTTGTTTTTGATGATTTTGGGACTTATACAATACACTGAGGCCCAAAAATGTTTTGGTCAAGAAAGGATTGGGTCTTACACTCTATTAGAGGCCCAAAGTGTTTTGAAAATGATTTATGAGGGTTGAATTAATCCAAAAACCCTAATTTGTCTTAAAAAGATGCATTTAATTGAATAAAAATTCAATTAAAATGATCAAAATTGTTTAACATGTGAAAAACAAATTGTGATCTTGGATTAATGCTTCAAAAATTAAGTATTGACCTACAAAATAATTAGAAAGCATTAAAAGTTGCAAAATCAATGTAGAAAAAATATTTAATATGTCAAAAACAATTAAAATATTAATTCTTTGCACAAATATCAATTATATGAAATAAATAATATTTTTGGGATTTTTTGTTAAAATAAAATATTTTAACATTTTTGTGAATTATTAAAAAAAGAATCAACTCAAAATCATTAAAACTCAGAGAGAAATTAATTTTTGAATCAATTAAACAAAATCACAAAATTCAAATATTTGAATTATTCAAAAATGGCGCCAAGAACACACCAAGAACACGCGCGTGTTCTGGGTTTGGTTGATTTGCGTTTTCCATCCAATCTCACTGAATACGTAATCATATCATGCAATCCACATATCATTATGCTCGTCTCAACCTCACGATCATGTCTATAACACTTAATTTCATTTAAATTAAACATACAACAAGAAATCACAAAGAAACCTCAAGAACCCTAATTTCTGCATGAAGGCTAGGATTTTTGATACACGATTCAAACAATGCAATTAATTGAGGGAAAACATTCCATGCATGATTATGAACATATGGCCAAATTATTGTGCGAGGAAATATGCATAGATTGAGAGATGACCAAGTATGTGCTTACCTCTAGGCCGTGACAGCAAGTGCAATGTGATTTTTGATTTGGAGGTGTTACAGATGAGTGGTGATGATCTGAACAGCTTCCCTACACCCTATGGAGTGTGTTTGAATGGTTGGACTTGATTGAAATTGGCTGAATCACTTTGTGGTACCTCAGCTGCAACTTGGTTAAAACCTTGAGCAACCAGCTGGTGATTTTGTGAAATCAGTGTTCCAAATGTTATGTGAGTGTTTGGATCACTTCTATATGATGTATGTTAGGTGTGTGAGTGATTGGTTTGATTGGAAAAGCTCTCAAACTCAAAACCCGATAGTGATTTGCCTTAGAAGGCAAAATTGGAGTGAAAGAAGAGATTTTGAGGAAAGCATCTGTTTGATGGCTTTGGGGTACTCAAACTGATCAAAATTGAGCTCTATTTATAGTAGAGTAAGTTTGTTTTGCAAGGAATAGTGCATGGCAGCTGGTAAGTAGGTTTGGCCAATGTTGTCCAATGGAAATGCAAGTCTCCTCTAGCCATTGACTAGAGGTTAGGGCACAGAGCTTTGGTTCCCTTAGTCTTGGATAAGTCTTAACTGATTTCAGATGAGAATGGCTCAATCCATGCCACCTTGATGCTTCCATTGAATGCTTCAATCCAAATTTGGAGTCTTGTCCCTATTTTGGCCATTCTAGGTTCAACATGCTATTTCTTGTTCCATGGACTTTGGAGGCTTGGCTCAGTGATTTTCCCCTTTAGATTAAATCCTCAGATGTGTCCAAGTGGATAGGAGCATTTGAATTTGGCTGATTTTGGCAAATCGAGCAAAATTGAAAATTCTGCCTTGCCTTGACAGATTTCAGCAAGGCAACTTGACAATGTCATATCTCATGGTGTAAGTTGAATTTGGTAATGCTCTTGACCATTTTGGAAAGCCTTTACATGATACAACAACTGTTTGAACAAGTTTGGTTTTGATCTCTTTTGATTCCAAGTGAAAAATCCCTCTACATTTGGCAAAAAGTGAAGCAAAATCTGACTTAGTGAAATTTTCACTAAGTGTTGGAATAAAGTGTGATTTCTTAATTTTGATCACTCCATAACTCAAAATCCTTAATGAATTGGACTTAGGTCTAGTTGAGGTTTTTGTAGAGGGTAATGAGGGCTACAAATCCATCTTTGGATGAGAAAAAATGGCCTTGTGGTTTAGGAGTTATGATCCTTCAAAGTTAGGGTATTAGTGGTACTTTTTCCATAACTTAGAAAAATTTCTAAGTTTTATGGTTACCCCTTTTACAAGTTATCCCACTTTATTTGATTTTTCTTGATGAATGATGATTCAAATCATACATTAACATCATTTTAGGGTTAAAAATCCATTTTGGTGAAAAATCTCAAAAAGTCAAAGTTGACTTTTGTGCACAGTTGACTTTTTATCAGATGAATTCCAAACTGTGTAATTCTTCAGGAAATCATGTCCTTGACCTAAATCAAACTTGATGGACATGTTCCATGGGTGTCATAGGGTATATTGGGGCATGTCCTAGGGTTTGGGAGCATGTCCTGGTAAAAAGTCAAAGTTACAGTTGACTTTCCTCGCGAAACCCTAATTGTGGTGCAGATGAAATTGAGACTTGTTGCTCAAGCTTCTTGGGTTAATCCATTGTTCCAAATGGATCAATATAGCTCATTAAAGACCCTCAAATCATGTCTTGAGGTCTTGGCTCTTGATTTGTCCCAAAAGTCAACTTAGGGGTGAATTAGGTCAAGAAACCCTAATTCCTGATTTTTGATGTATGCATCCCCTGAGGTCAAATTGACTTGATGCTTGGGTCCATGAGGTTCCATGGAGTACATTAGGTTATGTTTTGGATCATTGCCTTGTGCCCAGATGAAAAATTTCCATCTGGAGGCCCTGGTCGACCAAAACCCTGATTTGGTGACACTGTCGATCTTGAGACTTAATCCACCTGAAAGGGAGCATCCTTGTGCTTAATCCTTAAAGTGGGAGTCCTTTTTGATCCATTATGGATGTTTGAGAGGTTAGACAAGTTGGAGATCATGTCATTCCTTGATTGATCCTTTGTCTAAGGCTCTGAGAGGGCTTAAAACCCTAATTCTGACTGTAGTGAATGCTCAACAACCCTTGAGGCATTTGGTGAGGCATGATGGTTCATCCATATTGTGATGATGATTTTCCCAATGATGGGAAACTTTAGTGGTCAAAATTTGGGGTATGACACCATCATGACGAGACTTGGGAATTCCTATAGAATCAGCTTCTAACAAATACTTTGAACAAAACTCAATAGATTATTCTATGGTATACCTTTCAATGATCGGAGCTTTTAGATGGTGATGATTCTCCATTTACCCTTTAAGGATATTCGTGTATCGCTCTTCCGGATATATCCACTTTAAATAAACTAGGTCACAAAATCTGATCTCCCAGACTAGATGAATAATTATGTGAACCATAATGTCAAAGTTTTGAGGGAATCATACAAGATTATTTCAATATGTTCCATCCTGGTTGTTGTGGGCCAAAAACCATCATAGATAACATGATATATGTGCGCTTCATGCACAACCAGGGAGATAACACTACTACAAAAAAACACATTTAACCTCGGTTGGATATTGGGCGTCATAAAAAGTGTGTCACTTTACCTCTCAGTTTTAATTCAACCGTCGGATAATATGTAAAGGCCATGAGTTTGATCTCTAGAGAGATACTTTTAGGAATTTTTAAATGGTGAAAACACCTTTCCCCTCGCATTTGACATTTCACCGAGGGGTATAACACCTTTCACCTCGATTTTGACATTCCACTGACGGGTAAAACACGATTGGGTTTATTATATCTAATGTGGATCATTTATTTCACTAAGCCCTAAATAAACATATAACTTTTCAAAATTGGTTTGGAAAATATTTATATGAACAATTGAGTTATATTTGAAGAACAACTTACTTTAATCAATGATTTAAAGCATCATGTAACTCAACATTTATCTCACGTTATTTAATTATTATAATCTCTTCAATGTTTCAAGTTCTTTATTCAACACTTCCTTTTCTACTAATTCATTCTTGAAAGCATAAAATTTAATGCTTTGCAAAATGAATAAGTATGGAAAAAGTTGAACAAACCCTAAAAATATTGGAGAGATTTTAACCATTAAAGAACGTGAGATGAATGATGAGTTACAGAATGCTAGAAAACATTAATTAGTGTAAGATATGTCTCAAATACAACATAATTTTTCATATTATTATTTTCAAAATCAATTTAATAGGTTATATGTTCAAAGAGAGGTTAGTGAAACAAACAATCGACATTAGATATAATAAGTTCAACTGGACAGAACAAGATGAGAGTTGTACAAAGAATCATATAATCTCAATATTAATCTCAAACTCAAACTCAATAACAACAACTAAACTACAACATATAGATTTTCATACTTTGGGAAGTAAAACAACTAAACAAGAACAACAACAGCAACAATAACAACAGCAACTTAAAAACAACAACTTACATTAAACAACAACTAAGAAAAACAATATTTCAACAAAATTAAAACAATACCATCAATAAACCCATAACATAAATATGTTTAAACAACAACAACAAGATTAAACCTCTGGGATTTCAGGTCTCAACAACAACAATAACATTAAAAGCAACAACGACGACGACGACAATAACAACAACAACGAAAACAACAATAACAACAACAACAACAACAACAACAAAAACAATGACAACAACAACAACAACAACAAAAAACAACAACAACAATAACAAAAAACAACAACAATAACAACAACAACAAAAATAAAAATAACAACGACGACGACGACAATAACAACAACAACAACAACAACAACAACAATAACAATAACAAACAAACAAACAAACAAACAAACAAACAATGAAAACAACAATAGCAACAAAAACAACAACTACAATAACAACAACAACAACAACAACAACAATAACAACAACATCAACCACCACCACAACAACAACAACAACAACACCGACATTAATGTAACATGAGTAGTGATGTTTGACGTGCCACATATGTGAAGAAGAAGTGAAAGAAAATGTTTGAGGTCTTTCATTTGGGGATATATCAAATGAGAGCACTAAACACATATCATCTTCATATTGAGGATGATATGTGTTTAGGGCTCTCTTTGTTTAGGAATCTCTTGTTTGTTCTCTTGTTTATGGCTCTTTGTTAGGGTTTTGTCTGTGTTGTTTTAGGCAAGTGAAACTAAATGCTACATGATATATATATATATATATATATATATATATATATATCAGAAAAACAAATTCACCTCAGTTGGAAAACAAAACCGAAGTGAAAAGTGGCTTATTTTAAGATTAAAAATAAAATATTTAGGAAGACGCAACTTTTAATGAAGTAAAAACACAAATTGAAGTTGTTAGGATTCGAATCATGTACCCTTAATTAGTTTACCCCTCGGTTTTCAATTAAAATCGACAAATTAAATTAGTTATTTTTTAAAGAAAAAAACACGACGCGCCCAAGATTTATACCTCGGTTTTTCTATATATGAGGTGAAATTGTTGTCATAAAATTTAGTTTTTCTATTAGTGTAGGTCAAAATTTGCGAGAAGAGCATGTCATGAAGAATGGTTAGTACTAATATTACCAAACGGGATCATTTCATCAGTGGCAAGTCCAAGCCTAAGGTTTCTTGGCTCAAAACCAAAATTCAGAAAGAACAAATCAATTTTCTTCCATTGCAAGGAATAAGATACATGACAAATTTTTCCATCATATTTTTTGTGATATTTATGCCATCTAATAATCTTTGTGTCATTTACATTAGAAAATAATCACTTGAACCTTGGAAATATCGGTAGGTACCTCATCACCTTAGCAAGAGGACCTTTTATGCTTACATCATCATCATCAGAATCATAGTCTTTCAACTTGTAGCGTGACTCACCCACAGTTAAGACACTAATTCATTTTTTTATACTTTTGTTGTAAAATATGCAATCATTAAAACATGCATGTAATTTTTTATAATTCATACCCATTGACACACTATCTTATTGGCCGATAATGTGTTACCTTGTAGCAGGATGTCTTTCAACAATGCAAGCAATTCAGTGAAACTATTGTTACTCCACCCACTTTTTTCCTTCAGATTAAACAGTTTTAACACCTTTAACAATCATGTAAAATTTGTGCACCTCAAATATAACGACTCTTCCTTATCACTACATAAAGTATCATACACATGTGCTCTCTTAAAATAATATTCTCCAATATCACATATCATATATTATATTCATCATTTATATCTACATCAAATTCCATTTTATGTGGCGTGGTTAGAAATATTCTCACTTCACCATTACACGCCCATATCATAAAATTTTGACAAATTTCATCACAACGTAGATGATTCAATATTTATTCATTTACATATTGTTCTGAATTCGCACAATGAACACAACGACAATAAAAAATTCCATTATTTTTAGGAAGATTTGTTTCAGTGAATTGTATAAGTTCAACCACTCCATTTATGTATTATACGCTTAACCTATTAGCTTTCACCCAACTACGATTCATAACTACTTTCTAAAAATAAACACAAAACCCATTAAATAAAAGTGGTTTTATGTTGACTTATGATCATTCATAACTACTGTTATGGGTCGGCCAAGAGCCAATAAGAGAATGCTCGTTTATTACTCCAATGAAGGCCCAATAAATAAAATGATCCAATGATATAAATACTTCTGCGTGATTAATACCTAAGGGTCACTCATACTTTATATACTTCAATCTACCCCTTTTGAACTCATAGATTGACTTGGGCTTTGGAGTGTTAACCTTGCAGGTTCAACCTCAGTGATCCACCATATCAAATTGTTAACCTTATATATTTAGCCTCAGTGATCCACCGCATCGGAGTATTGCAACACCGCATTAGGAGTTTAACATCATAACCCAATCATAGTTCTGGTTTTAATCTGAAACAATAGTCTATGGGGATCGACTACTGATTCCCGCAAAATCTCACGATCAAATCCCATCTGATCCAAATCCAGATCGTTGCAGTAAAACCTTCCCATGGACAAAGTGACTCACAATTTCCACCCCTCTCATTCCTTCAAACAACTTGGTCTAACATTGCTAGCGATCCATGTGGTCAATGAGATCAGAGATATGTCACTGAGTAGAGCGGTCAAAATGGGTCGGGTCATGCTGAAAATCCCAAAAAAAAGGAAAGACTTGGATAAGAAAATTAAGGTTTGTTTATCATCTAAGCTTTTTTAGCCCGGCCTCTTGAGTGCCGGACTTTAGACGGACTAACTTGACTGGGTTGCGGATAACCCGTTTATTTTATGAAAGTTTAAATGAAAAATTCTAAAAACACATATGTTAAACTGTCTAATTTTTCTAAAAAATAATATAATTATTGCTTGTCCGTGTTCAGTCCAATTCACCACAAAATATCCACACAAAAAGAAAAAACAAATAACAAAAAAAAAAGGCTTAATTAGACATTTAGTTTTTTAACTTAATTTATGATTTCAATTTGATCCCTTATTTAATAAACGTTACATTTTAGTCCTTTAAATTTAGCTCTATTAATCAATTTTGTTCATTTTGTTAAATTTTAACTTTAAATATATAAGGTGGTGCAATATTATTGAATGCCTATCATATACTCTATTATTTTATAAGATTTAACCATTCGATCTGATTAAAAAATATGAAACGATTGTTACTAAAAGTATTGAATCTAACCATGAATCACCTACAACTAATTTTTTTTTTGACATTTCTTCATCTTCGTCCCTCTTCTATTACTTCATCTCCATGCTCACCTTGAACATATTCATATGAAAATCCAGAGAATTGTAAAAAAAAAAAAGGTATCTTATTCCATATAACAATTACACTTCAAAAATCTTCAAAATAGCTTCAAAAATATTTAATATTTTATTTGAAAACAAGAAACTAGCGAGAGCTCAAAATCCCATAAAAATATTGTATGTGTGAGAGAGACGTTGAAAACACTTTTTCAAATTAAAAATGCATAATTTTGGATGAAGGAACTTAGTATTTGGTTCAGTGAGTAATGAGTGAGTAATGAATCAAACGGGTAAAAAGGCATCTTCTTCTACTTTAGATTTCCCTCTTTCTTTATATCTATTGAATAAGTTTCAATGTTTCTAGATCTGCATGTTTTTACGCTCTATTGTGTTCTTTTTCTTTTAGAAAAATTTAAACTTTTTTTACAACTTTAAACAATTCAACTTTTTGTATTTACGGATTTTTTTAGGTTTATTGCTCTTAAGCAACTAAGGACACGTTAGTTTTGTTTTTTTTTAAATGATTTTTATAGTGTAGCATATTTTGGTTTAAAAAAAATTTACAAAGAAACTTTTCATAAAAGTTTCAAATGAAAATTTGATTTGAATAGTTATTCTTAGAATGTTATTTTATATATTTTTATCATTTTATCGAAACTTTATTTGGATGTCAAAATTTCAAAAGAATCATTTAATTTTGAAGCTATTTCAAATAGTTTTTAATAAAAATTATTTTTGAGATACAACTTTTTGAAAAAACTGTGATTTTAACTATGTCTTGATCTTCAATAATGTATGTTTATGGTATAGTATGTCAAAATTTGTCTTTTAATTTATAAAAAATAAATTTAGAAAAACTTATAGTATTTTGAAAAACATTTTTATAGAATCTATTTTCAAAAATACAAATAAAAAATCTATTTTTTTTTAAAGATTAAACAAACTGGTTCTAAATTTGTTACCTATGAGTTGACTTTGAGGAAAAACGATTCAAATAGTTATTCATTTATTTTCCATTATCTCAATTATGGTGAGATCTATTATTTTTTAGAAAGGTTTATTTTATTCCCGAAATGGTTCTTATATGGTATACATTAGTTAAATAATCTTGAAGCAATTTTGAAATTTTATTATTATTTAGAGTATGATAAAAAAATCTGGGTTTATTTTATAATATTTTGAAATTTGATATGAACATGTTTAAGGTGGGGGTGAAGATGAAGAAAAAGAAGAGAAAGATGAAGAAATGTAAAACAAATTAGTTGTAGTTGATTCATGTTTAGACTCAATAGACTTTCATTATCCAATCGTTTAATTTTTTTAACCAGATTGAATGGTTAAATTTTAAAAAATAAAAAAATATATAGTAGACATTCAATAATATTGCACCACCATAAATATTTAAGGCATAATTAGTCCCTATGTCCTGTAAGTTATTTATGAGTTATGATATAGTCCCTCAATAAAAAAACGATTCGATTTGGTCCTGTAATATTACTTTCGTTAACATGTTTGATCCATTCCATATATCAGGTGTTAGACTGTTAGTAAATGCCAGGGTGGCGTTCCAACTGTATGCCTAGTCATCAAATGAATAAATAATTTATTTTTGAAAGGGTCAAATGTTTGCTTTATGTCAATAATTTCCAGAAAAAACGATTAACAAGCTTCCTTCATCTTGTTCTATGCATATCGTTGGTTCATTCGTCTTGTTGGTTCATTCATCTTCCTTCTTGAAGCTTCCTTCATCTTGTTCTCTGCATCTAGTTCTCTTTATCTCGTTCTTTTCATTTTTTTCCATTCATAGGGTTTATTTTTCTTCTTCGTCTCTAATGTCTAAATTGTCAAGCAGTGCTTCAATTGGTAGATCTGGGTCGGTTATTCGCAGAAACAAAAGGAGGGAGTGTTTTTGCCAAGATGAATGTGTGCTTCGAACCGTGGGTGACATAAGTAGTGTCAATTTTGGGAAAAAGTTTTGGGGTTGCAAAAATTTCAAAAATCATGTGAATAAGGGATGTAATTTCTTCAAATGGTTCGACGAAGACATTATTGATGAAAGGGATTTGAAGATCCAGAGGCAGAAGAAGAAAATTTACAGATTGAAGAATGGGATCATCAACACTAAGGGATGGTTGAAATTGTCTGTAATCATTGGAATATTGAGCTTATTGTGTAATGTTTTATTTGTAACAAATGTTTTTTAGGTTGGTTGTTTTCTGTGTAATGACATGTAGTTGTGAACAAGGAGGTTGAAATGTATATGTGAAATGTGTTTGTCAACATTGTTATGTATTTGTCAAAATTTATCAATGAAATGTATTTGCTTAAATGTTACTTTTGTTTGTTTCCCACATGATACAAGAACAAATGTGCACCATAAATTGGTCATAACAATAGTCACAAAACCATAACATTAGTTGCAATAGTAAAATTACAAGTCATTACAAAAGTGGCATTCCAAGCCATTAGACATAACTAGAGAATATGCATTTTATGCCATATGTTACAGCAGTAGAAATCCGATACAAGTGGCAATATAAGCCTTAGTCTTTAACTATAAAATAGGCCAAAAGTGGAATAACTAGTACACATCAAAGATAAACATAATTTTTGGATTGGCTCAGAACTGGTTTTAGACCCTTTTGAAGTCTCTTTCTTTTTTTGGACACTTGCTGAGTTGAACCTCCATCTGGTGTTGATTGGCTTGATGTAGCAGCAACTAGTGTTGGTTGGCTTGATGTAGCAGCAACTGGTGTTGGTGGTAGGCTTGATGTAGCAGCAACTGGTGTTGGTGGTTGTGTTGATGTAGCAGTAGCAGTTGGTGGTTGTGTTAATGTAATAGCAGTTGGTGGTTCTGTTGATGTAGCAGCAGCAGTTGTAGGCAGCTTGCAAGTGGCCTTGTTGTGACCATCCTTATGGCACCTACTACACTTGATACCAAATTTGGCCCTTTTGAGTTGTGTCTCATTTCTAACGTGTTCCCCATCATCTTTGTTCCTTTTCTTCTTGGGTCTACCAGGTTGTCTTTTTATGGGGGTGGTTGCAGGTCAGCAACATCTATTTTGGTCCAAAGAGATTCTCCATTGACTGGATAAATCACTGGTGCATAGCAAGCTTCATAACACTCATTTTTGTAATAATCAGGAACAAAATCATCTACCTGTAAATGCTGATCCTTCATACATGAAAGGGCATGACAACATGGTAACCCAGTCAGCATCCACCTTCTACATGAACACTAATGCTTTGATAGATTAACAATAAACTTTTCTTCTATGAGTGATATGTGCCTAACCTCATAGTCTACATCACCAGCACGCCTGTTACAAATACAGAAACTAGTTATGGATGCATACTACTTCTTTTTGTTACCTAGAAATCAAGTATGAGACATTACCTCACAATCCAACTGTTAGTCCTTTGTGATTCTTTTTCCAACTTCTTTCTGTTAGCATATTTGGAAATCTTTTGTCTGTTAGACTCCCAGCTTTGCATCAGGTATACTCTAATCTCCTCAAGCATAGTCACGATGGGTTAGGCCCTTGCAGCTACAAAAATAGAGTTAAAGGCTTCTGACCATTTTTAAACCTAGATTTGTTCCAGAACCTAGGTGGGATCTTCCAAAGGTGCTTGAATGCTTCTTCATTCACCTCTTTCATTTCACGCATAATTTTTTCCCAAGCATTTGAATGACTTGCATTGGCAGTCTTCCACATCAATTCCTTTAATTTGACACCAGGAAACTTCTTCCTGAAATTGCTATATAAGTGCCTACCAATAACACAAGTCAAACATCCACATCAGAAACTAACAAGAATAAAAGGTATCAAATCTGAGTTAGCAATGATGTTTACCTAACAGAAAACCTTTGGTCAACTTCTGGCAGCAACTCATCAAGGGCAGGTAATAACCCCTGTATTTTAGTCATACCAAATTAGTTTTAAAGATAACAAAAACAAATTATATCAAAAACATAATCAGTTATAAAGATATTAGTACACACCTTTAGTTGTCACTTATAAAGGTATATGTTTTGCATAATCTCACTCCTCCCAAATCATGTGTCAATAGATCCAAAAACCAACTCCATGAATCTTTGGTTTCTCCCTCAACTACAACAAATGCTATTGGCGGCATTTGGTCATTAGGATCCCTCCCAATGGCTGCAAGAATTTGTCCACCATAATAGCCTTTCAAAAAGCATCCATCCAAACCTATGATAGGTATGCACTTAAAGAAGCTATCCTTGCAAGCTTTGAGGCAAATATAAATCCTTTGGAAATGTGGATTCAAAGGCCTTTCAGGATTCTCACTACTTTCCTCCCCACCTGACTTGGTTGACTAGTAATTTTTACAGTTGAACCAGGGTTCGCCCTTAACAGCTCATGTCCATGATTCTTGTATATTTCTCTCTAAATGAACCATCAGCAATGTCAATAGCAAGTGACTTAGCTCTGTATGTAAGTGTCTTATTGATCCCCACATTTTAACTTTGTTTTGTTTTCTCCATTATATCACTCAACTTCAAAATAGGATTCTCTCTTACATTACTTTGAGTTTTTTTGCCCAACCATTTGGAATTTAGGAACCTTACCTTATAGTCCCTACTGCATGTGTGCTTGTCCATAATCTTTCTCAACTGCCAAGTATTATTATCTTGTAATCATCCTTAGAAGCAAAATCAGTTCCTAATTTACACTTGTAATCATCCATTCTTTTTGGAAGTTTGAAAGTACGAAAATCATCTTTTAAAATCTCATCATCTTCACTATCATAATCATGTGGTAACTCATCAGTATCATACTCCTCAATGTCACTCAAACCTCTAAAACTTTCCTCTATAGCCTCATATTCATTCATATCATCAAATACACCACTACCCTCAACTGCTTCTTCCACAACTTTTTGTTTCTTTGGTCTCCCCTTACCCTTACCTTTTTCTTTCCCCTTACCCTTACCTTTTCCTTTCTCCTTACCCTTACCTTTCCCCTTCCCATTTCCTTTTCTTTCATCTATATCAACAATAATTTCTTCAGCAATTCTAATTAAATCATCACTAGAATCCCCAAAGATCTCTTTCAACACACTATCATCTTCATTATCCCCACAATTTTTTTGGTTACATTTAAGCCCCTCATTTTCTTGGTTACATTCTGCTCCCTGATGTAGCTCTTGGTTACAAATCAGCCCCTTAGATACAGAATCAGTTTGAACACTCACCAAGTAGGGTGTGACATCCAATACATCATCTTCTTGGTCACATACCATATGTCCAGCGGTCCCATCTAAAGTAATATCCACCATTGCATCCTCGGACACAGTGTCCCCCTCAAAGTTTACATCCTGACATGACTCTTTTTGGTTACTGCCCTTAGTGGTCCCATCCATATTAACATCCTCAAATGAAGCTTCTTGGTCAACTGCATCTGAATCTTTTAAGCCTTTGGGCCCTCCTTCATCAAAATTATCACCTAGATTATTCAATTCTTCAATGGTCCCCAAGTCATCAAAAGTTCCTTTTACACCATTATTCAATTCATCCAACATGTCATCTTCCAAACTGTCGTCTTCTACAATATTTGGACCAACTTTATTTTCAACATTTGGATTTGAACCTACATTGTTTTCAACATTTGGACCTACATTGTTTTCACCATTTGAACATACATTGTTCTCAAGAGGCAATATTTGCTCTTTCCTATACACTGGATGCATTACACATAGATGAACATTCCCATTTATCAGTGCAATGGTCTTCATTCTATTTGTTCTTGCATCATCTTGCAACATCACTAGCTCATTATCATCCATTGCATCATAATACCACAAGCTCTCAACTTTTGGGTACCCTAAATCTTTCAACCCACCTAGAATCTCAAAATAACTCCAAAAATCCGGGTCAACTTTCCAAATCTCCTCTAAACTATTGTAACCATATCTGTTAAACTCACCAAACCCACCCCCATGATCGACAACACACTCAAACCTATCACTCATGACCTAATCACACCAGATAACTCAGAAATCAGACATCGCAATAAAAGAAATTGTAAAAACGTTTTCTTTTTAAAATGGTGAGTTCATACACATGTCTTTTTAAAATGCTTGACTTGCTACGTATCGTCTTCTGCTATCTTCTTCTCAAACTATCGTCGCAGCTGCTTTTTAAAATGGTGAGTTCATACACGGACGTCTTCTTCTTCGCAGCTGCTAGGGTTTTTTTAAGGAATGAAAATGCAACTATGAAGTTCTGAAAGTAGTTGAAGAGTTTAAGATATTTGTTACTTAAAAAGAAAACAAAAAGGATTAAAGAAACATCAAAGGTCTCGTCTTGACACGTCAGAAAGAAAATAGGGTGAAAAAAATAAAAACAATACCACCTCAGTATCAAACAATGCCACATAGGCACGTTTTAATGTTTTCTCCAAAAGAAAACTAACTGAAAGGATTCTTTGTGCTAACGGAATAGCCTTAAAGGATTACATTGTAATATTTTTTAATTGTGAAACTAATTAGAAACAATAAAATAACTTAAAAAACTAAAAGATGAATTAAACCAATATTTAAAGTTAAAATTTAACTGAATGAATTAAATTAATTAACGCAGTCAAATTTTAAGGATTTAAAATGTTTATTAACTAAATGACTAAAGTAAAATCATAAATTAAATTAAAGAATTAAATGTCTAATTAAGAAAAAAAAATGAATTAAACTCCCACGCCACACCACTGTACATTACATTTACACGAAAGAAATGGCATAGTTCTCCAATAACCTTCTTTTTTTTTTTTTTTTGTTTTTTTGTTTTGAAAGACCAAAAGCAAATGAATTATATAAATATAGAGGCATAAGAGATGCCTAAATACGTTACAATTACAACAATTGAATCCCAAATAAACTAGAACCTCCAGCTGCAATCAAAGAACTAAAGGCAGCAAAGAAAAACACCAAGCAGCCGTCGACTAGGAAAGCCAAACAGCAGTCCAAGCACCTAAACCAACACAGGCAACACAAACACAACCAACTATACATTACACACACTATCACTGAGGCCCCAATGTTACACCAACAACCAATATAACAGCAGCTACACTAACACATCAAAACCCTGGGTACTATGCCCCTCTGCAAAGAACAATAATTGATATATTTTAGACAGTACAAACTTCCAATCTGAACCATAATCGGCGCCGCACCACACCACACCACCACGTATGCTTTATTGTTGCATCTCAAGTGGAACTGTTGGTTGTAGGCTCTCTTTTGTACAAGTAGTAGCCACTAACTTGTAAGTTTCTACTTTTTCTTTATATATTAACAGTATTAACGGTGTTTCGTAAGATTCTTGATTGCAATAAAAAGCTCTTGAATCCTTATTTTCAACTTAAATAACTGGATGTTCATGAAAAATAATTTAAAATTAGAAGTTGAAAGTTTGGAAATTTAATGAGATTTGAAAGATCTTTGAATATTTGAATAGAATGATGTTGTGAGTATGATACCAACACCACTTTTGTTAGGAGCATTGTTGATGTTAACGTTGAAAATTTGAATAGAATGATGTTATGATACTAAAAGCAGTTTTGTTGATTTGTTTCAGTTTCACATCATATTTTCCTGAGAAGCATTTTCATTAACAGTATCATTTTTCTCCATTAATTAGGCTATTAAGATTAGGTTAGGAATACTTATGCATGTATTTCTTTTCTTTAGTGTCTCAATATGAATATTAACGGTGTTGGAAAAAGTGTGGTGCTAGATGACGATGAACTTCAAATTTTAGAAACTCCTCCACTACAAGTTAATCAACCTCAAGTAGCCAATTCACAAGATAAGACTAAGACACCAAGGGAAAATAAGAAGAGGACACTACATCTTATGTGTGGTGGAACCACCTTGTAAAAATTGGTATTGGTATTGATGGAAACGAAAAGTGTAAATGCAAAGATTGTGGTTTTATTTTGGATTGTAAAGCCAGCGATGGAACCACACATTTAATTCGTCATGTTGATTCTTGTGAATTTCTTCTTGCAAAACATGGTGATGTGGGGGATATGCTTCTTGATATGGAAGAAAAATTAAAAAGAAGAAAGTTTTACCTGAAAGTTAATCGAGAAAATATAGAAATGATAATTACATATGGTGCACCATTTAATATAGTTGAGTGGAAGGTTTTTAGAAAATATCAAAAGTTCATGAATGAAGAGTGTAAGTGGATTTCTAGAAACACCATTAAAGTCTATGTAATGGAAATTTATAAGGTAGAGAAAGAAAGATTAAAGTCACTATTGGCCTAAATTTCAAGAAGAAATTGTGTCACCTCTGATTGTTGGACTTCATGCACAAATCATTGCTACATTTCTTTAACTGCTCATTTTGTTGATGTGAATTGAAAGCTGAATAGTAAAATTCTTGCATTTTCTCATTTAAAACCTCCACATTTGGGACCCAATTAGAATTGATGGTGATGGAACTTTTATGAGAATGGGGCATAGAAAGAAAAAAATTCTCACTTTAGATAATTCCTCTGCAAATGTTAACATGTGAAACTATTTCAAAGAGAATCTAGGATTGTCAAGTAACTTGTTGCTTAATGGAGAGTTCTTTCAAATTAAATCTTGTGCTCACATCTTGAATCTTGTTCAAGATTGATTGAAGGTAGAAATTGATGCATTACATAAAATTATATAGAAAAAGTGTGCATTATGTGAGGACATCGGAAAGGGGAACAATTCAATTTTTTTCATTGTGTTAACAATGTTGATGGAATTGATTCATATTTACATCATGTTTGAGAGTGTTATTACTTAACAGTGTACATTTTATAACTTAAGTTTGTGTGATCCAAATTACAAGTTGTGTTTGAGTATTGTTGAATGGAGAAGAGTGAAAGTAATGTCTGAATTCTTGAAGTTGTTTTACAATATTACGAATTTGATATTTGGATCTTCTTACCCAACATCAAAATTGTATATAAGAGAAATATGGAAAATAGAATGTCTTTTGAAGTCAAATTTGACAAGTGGAGATTTTGTGATTAAGAGTATGACTATAAAAATGAGAGAGAAGTTTAAAAAATATTTGAGCTAATATAGTACAATATTGGCCTTTAGGGCTATACTAGATCCAACCAAGCAACTCAATTTCTTGACATTTACAAATAAACAAATTGATCTATTGGAATCTGAAGAGAAGTTGAAAAATGTCAAGAATAAGTTGTCTAGATTGTATGAAGAGTTTGCTAAAAAAGGTAGTCATTCTTCTAATGCAAGGCATTCACAAGACCCATATTCTTCATCTAAAGGAAGAAACTCAAAGATGCCTCCGTCATTGTATATATATATGAAGTAAGTTTATTTTATCATTTTTTTGCAATTTCTTAGTTTCATTAACATAATTTCAATTTACATAATTTTTTATCTATTTATTTTAATTTGGTAGGAATTTGAAAAGTATGAAAGTCATACAATTAATAGGTGGTTTTGATATAATATCATGAACAAATCTTGTTTTAACAGTCCGTGATGGGATGTTCCATGATAGGCTTGGGCTTTCTACGGATCGGGATAAAAAGCCCAATTTATAAACGAGCCTCAATTTGAAACATCTTGCCCGACCCTTCGCGCGTTACAGTATTTTGATCCAGCCGGATTTATCTTTAAAATTTCATTTTTTGAAATTAAAAAAAAGTGTTTTTTTTTATTTAAAAAAAAAAGGTGATGGCATTACATAATAACATTTAAAAAGAGAATTAAATTTCCAAAAAAAGTGCTTTCATATTCAAAATCTAATTCAATCATATAATAGAAAACTAAGTCCAAAGGTAAAATCTATCTGCATGGACACAACCAATGTTTCAATAATAGGAACTGACGTTTTAAGAAAAAAAATTCAAAATAACGAAGATATATATTGGAGTTAGAATCTTTGATTGATTTTACCAATTAAGTATTCTACTCCAGAGAAGCCTCAAAGAAAATATGAATCATTTAACATAACGAGAGTTTCTTAAGTTATTTTTGTTGTTGTTTCAAAGATGACTTCTTGCTTATAGTTCAAGCCATATTTACAAGATCGAGACATTTTCGACTTCTCTCATTCCAAAAAGCTAATATATCAAAACCACCTAATGATGGAAGCCTTTGCTTGGCCCAAATATAGTACAACATTACCTAATAATGAATGTATCAACATCAGAAGAGCAATATGTTATCTCTACACTTATTGAATGTATCAACTTCTGGTGATCACTCAGAACCATATACAAAGCTAGGTGATCAGTACTGCATAAAGCAAGCTACAATGTCAAATAAATTTGTCAGCTGGAGTATTTGTTCACATGGCTCAAGAAGAGTTAACATGCTTTAAGGATATCCACTCTCAACAGATCTATAGTATATCTCACAAGGAAGACGCTGCGGTTAAACAAGTTACACAATGGATAAAGATCTTTTTGTGTATCTATCTTCAACGTCTCTTAGTACTATGGAGTAACAAAGACACTTGTGCAAGTTATCTTTTTCAACGGTTATTTTTTGTATCTGTTATTTAAGTAGTTGAAGATTCAATCTGGATATACAACAAGGAATAAAGAAAGAGGGACAAGAAGAAAATGAGCATCTCACACTTCTATCAACATGGAAGAATAACAAGATAAACAACAACATCAAGTATGCAGAGTTTCTGTTATCTGTTGTAAATTGAATAAAGCCTTAAGATTTCTCAAATAATGAATATTTTAGAAATCTTAAGTGCTATGATCTTTGTTATAATTATTGTCCTGTACCTCTAATTGTATATCAAGTACACCTTGTAGTCTTTCTTGATAAACATGTTGTTTAGTAGTTTAGAAAGAAAGTCTATTGCTATGTGCTTAAGCATCAAAGTCTCTTGCTATAAGCTTAAGCCAAGTAAGTCTCCTGCTATGTGCTTGAACATTGAAGCCTTGATCAAATTATTGATTAAGCAAGGAAGTCTTGGATTGTAGGTCTAAGCAGAAAAGTCTTGGATTCGTGGAATTTGAGCAGGAAAGTCTTGTACTCAAGGGTATGAGCAAGAAGTCTTGAATTCGTCGGATTTAAGCAAGAAGTCTTGGATCTGTGGAATCAAAGCAGGAAAGTCTTAGGCTGAGAGTCTGAGCAGGAAGTCTTGAATTCGTGGGATTTAAGCAGGAAAGTCTTAGGCTGTGAGTCTGAGCAGGAAGTCTTGTACTTGAGGGTATAAGCACGAAAGTCTTAGGATATGAGAATCTATGCAGGAAGTCTTGATTAGGTGATGATTGAGCAGACAAGTCTTAGGTTTTAGGTCTGAGCAAATAAAATTCTTATGCTCGAGGGCATAAGCAATTGTAATCATGGTTTGATTATAGTGAAAAATATCTTATGGTGCAAGGGGACTGGATTACTCTCAGTTTGGGAGGAACCAGGATAAATCTCCGCGTGTTCATTTGTAACTTACTTGCTTCTGATTATTATTCTGTAGTTGTTGAAATAGTATTAGTGTGGGTTTTGTTATCATATCCGTAGAGATTGTGTGATATTAGATGCTCGCCGTTCAATAGTTTACCGTTCTAAGTAAAGGGTTTTCAAAAGATTTATTTTCTTTTAACATAAGTTTGTAGCAAAGAGTAAATTATGTCAAAATATGTTTTGTATAAAAGGAAAGCATGTCAAGATTAAAGTTCGTTAATCCTTTTTATACGTATCCGATTAATCAAGCATATGAACTTAGTTTCGATCAATACAATCGTGTATCCTCACGAATCCGTTTATGTCTAAAGCGACTTCGTGAGTATTACCGTTTAAATCGTTAGATGATGTCTCACGCCAACAATCAAAACAATAAACATTAAGACCAATACAAAGCAAATATTAATTCCCAAATTTATGTATAGAGTTTGGTTGTTAATAGATGAAGACATTAGATCAAGATTTGGAAATCTATGTCTAGAGTGATTCAAACCATAAATACAACATTAAAAGCAAACAACTTCATCATATATTGATCATCAACCTTGGTCATATACAAAAGATCAAAAGAAATACATATAAGCAAGATTAACTACCTTTAATCTAGACACAAAGGTGTTTAGCTACCCATCACCATGATAGCTTGAGCAACAAGTAATAAACAAAGCTTTTGGAGCATCAAACTTCAAAGGATCAAAGATTGAAGCATAAAAGCTTTGAATTCCAAGTTAAAATGAAGAAGATGACTTTTCTCTCTTCCAAAAAGTGTTTAGGTCACAAAAGGATTCTTAAAAGTATGTTATGATATCTCAAAATACCACAAAGTGCTAAAATAGACAAGTTCAGTCCAGGAAAATTCGCCAGGCGAACTACAAAATTCGCCGGGGCGAAATCAATAAGTGCAGCCAAGTGACAAAACAGTGCAGAGAACTCTGAAATAAATATCTGAATTCGCCAGGCGAAATTCAGCTTCGCTGGGCGAATCTCTTTTGTCTCTTCTTCGCCAGGCGAATCTTCCAGCGAACACTTCAAGTAGCTACTGGAATTTGAAACCATTTTTGCCTGGTCTTTCGCCGGATGAAATCTTCTTTTCGCCACTCCTTCGCCAGGCGAAGGTCATGAAATCTCCGACATGCAACTTTCTTCGTTTCATTGCTTTTTCTTCCGATTTTTGCCGCACCCTTTTTACAAAATATGCTGCAAAACTAACAATAATATCAAAAACACCAAATATAGACATTGATGCAAGAATCACGTAAAAATAAGTTGTTTCGCAATCAGACATATGGAAAAGAGCTTAAAAATGTCGTAAATTGATATGAAAACCATTCTAAACCTGAGACCTATCAGTAGTATACATATTATCAAAATGTGAACAGATTGTTTAGAATCTGAACTATATTCAGAAGAAACGCAAATTGAAGAACACAATTCAACCCCCCCTTTCTTGTGTATTTTCTCACCTTCAGTTGGCATCAGAGCATGGTATGTGCATAACACTTAACAGTGGTGCAGATAATGATCTAAAGAGAAAAATACGCCTGCTGAAGATTTTTCAAGAAGGAATCAAGTACCATGTGAAAAAGTTATTGCTCTGCTAATCCTCCCATCTTCAGTGGTGATTTCACTTATTTGAATGGTGGAAAAGCAAAGCTTACTCATGTATCATTGGTCTTGATAAAAGGTTTTGATGAAGAACTATGGGATATCCTTAAAGAAGGTATCGCTATAGAAGTTGATGGTGTTGGGATGATCAAAGATAGAAAATCTCTCACACCAGCTCAGAAGAAGCTTTACATAAATCATCTTTGAATTAGAAGCATTCTAGTAGATGTTCTACCTCCTTCTGAGTATATCAAAATCATTGATAAGCCTACTGCTAAGAATGTATTTGAATCCTTGTGTTCTAAATATGAAGGGTACCAGCAAGTGCTTAACAAGTTAAACTTCATCTAATCTTTCCAAGAAAATTCTGAGAAGTTTGTCTGCTAGATTCAGACCAAAAGTCACAGCTATTCAAGAAGTAAAAAATTTGAATATTCTGAGTCTTGAAAGTTTGATTACCAATCTTCAAAGAAATGAAATGGAATTAAATGAAGATAAGATGTCAAAGAAATCAACTTTCCTCAAGCTTGTTAAAGGAAATTCCTATGGAATGTCTGATGATAAGGAAATTGTCTTCCATGTCAAAAGATTCTTTCAGCTGGCAAAAAGGAATGAGAAATATGTTGATGGAAAGAAACTATATTAAAAAATATTTAAAAAGAAACTATATTGTACTTGACTATACTGAATAAGTTATTAACTAGAAGATGACCATGCTTATGGAAACAAAAAAATCTTCAGAAATCTTTAAAAGAAACTATATTGTACTTGACTATATTGAATAAGTCATTAACTAGAAAATGGCCATGATTATGGAAACAATATTCTCACCTTTTGTGATAATATTGATGCTAATTAGTAGTCAGAAAAGCCAATTCAACATTCATGAATCAAGCACATCTATCTGAAAAACTAAAGTTTAGTTTCAAAGAGAAAATTCTTTACTCTGAATGGAATATAAAAGATTGATGACTAACAGAAGATGTCTCACTCGAAGTCTAATCCTACTAGACTCTGCTGATAGGTAGCTTCTGAAAATTGCTAGTCTCTGAGATTCAGAAAATGAATCTTTGCTTCTGATAAGCAGTTTAAGTAAAAATGTTTTTAAAATCCTTGTCTTACTTAAATTCCATAAATTTGAATGTCATGTAGAGTGATCAAGAAATTTGTTGGGTAAGGACTTTTGGGTAATGATGTTTCCTTTTATTACATTTATGGTATTTATCCATTGTCTTTCTGTAACATCATTTCCTGTCACCTTTTCTGTCCTTCTGACAAGATTCTTATTCCTCTATGTCTAGAACCTGTTTTGTTCTTTCTTTATATTCTTTCCATTTGTGCTGATCAAACCAAACCTGAGATGAATTCTCTAGTCAATTCTTCACCGAATCAACTAGTTGTCATCAATGAAAAGTTTGTGGATGTTGAAGAGCTGTTTAAGCTAGGTTTAACTTCTGGAATATTGTTTCTGAACAAGGTTGGAATGGATACTTTGAAATGCTCCACGGTTTTACTTATCCAAATCTTGTCAAAGAATTTTGGTTTAATGCATCCATTGTTGAGGTAAATCTTGAGTATGTTATCCTTTCCAAAGTTTCTGGTGTTTCTATAATAGTAACCTCTAAGACGATTGCTAATGTAATCAACTGTGAGGAGATTGGAGAAATCCCAGGTACTCTTGTTTAGGAATACTATCTTCTTACTTGGCGTACATTTGTAGATCCATCCAACCTTTCTCAGGTCTCAAATCATCGTCCTGCTGCAATTATTTGGAACCAGATTCTGAACTCAAACTTGCTACCTAAGGACAAGGATCTACACCTTGTGGATTATATTGAAAAAGATTTGATACTTCTTCTCAATTCAGACATACAGATTGATTTACCTCAAATAATGTTTGACCATCTGAAAATAAATGTTTCATCCTTTCACAAGGGAAATGCATTCTTCATTCCTTATGGATGAGTTCTTTCTGAACTGTTAATCTAACAAGGAGTTGTCATAACATTAGAGGACGTTTCTTCTAAAATCTGGAGAGATAAATTTGAAGTTATCTATGAGAGGTTCTAATGTGTGTTATCTACAATATATGCCTTGTAATTGTTATCATCTTGTATTAAACAATCTTTTGTTTTAATAAAAATTGTTTATGTTCTTGTGTTGTTTTAACTGTTATATGTGCATATCTTGTGTTGTTCATAGAATCATAAAATTAGGATTAAACATTATAAACAAGAAACATTCTCATTAAAAGATTAGTAGTTGTTAAATATCTGTCAAGAACTTTCTAGACATTTGGACGTGTTTTAAGGTAATCCTTAGGATCATCTGACATCTCTAGATTGTTCAAGTAGTCCTCCCAATCTTCCTTTGCAAACTCAATAGTCTCCTTCTTTTGGAGATTTATGCATTTTGACCTAGAAGTTCCTTTTCTTCTACATGTCTCAACAAAGTTTGTTGTTGTTGTTGTTGTTGTTGTTGTTGTTGTTGTTGTATGTGCCTCTAAAGAACTCTGCTTGTTTGAAGACTCTTCAGTTACTACATTCTTCTCATTTGCCTGAGTTGCTGCTCTTAGCAATGCTTCCTTTCTAAAATCTCTCTTTGGAACACATATTTTTTTATGCTTATACATTTTTTAGTTCTAAAGATTAAGTGATTTGGATAGACAGTATTCTAGTCGTTTTATAGAGTTTATTCATTTGTTATCTTGAGTCTTTATTGTCCCTGTGTTGATTAGTCAAATCAATCTTTTAACTCTTGACTCTTGGGAAGCGATGTCTAGTATCTAGCCCTAATAAAGATTCTCTTAAACAACTGTGAATGTCATTTAACAACTACTTGCTTTCTTTTTAATAATTTATTTTTCCTTTTACTTCATTTATGCAAATGTCAGAAAATAAAAAAAATAATAATAAAAGAATGTACTACAAAATAATAGTAGTCAAAAATAACTTTTATTAATCAAAAGAAGGATTACAAAAAGGATGAAAATATTAAGATTACATTAATCTAATTCTTCTAAAGCCTTAAGACCCATGTAGTTTTCTCAAGTATATTTCGGTTCATCTTCATCTTCAGAATCTGATATTACAATCTGAAACACCCTTCTATCTTTGGTTCTCTTCTTCTTCTTCTTTATGGTCACCTTCTTAGGTTTCAATGCAATTATTGAAGAACTAGCTTCAGAAGCTACATAACCATCTAGAGTCTGTGGACTTGGCGTATGTGAATTCCTCTGAAATCTCTGTTATTGTAGCGATGTTGGTACTTTTAGTTGTGGATTCTATAATATTCAAAAAAGATGTCGATGAAAAGGACTTACGATTGGGTTGCTTTAATAGTGGATTCTGGGCAGACCAAACAGTTGGATTAAATCCTTTTATTGATCTTTGGAATTTCTATGACCAATAACTATTAAGAATGCACTGTACGCGCCTAAGTATCATGAACATGCTAAAGTCTAGAAAGCGATATATGAACAATGGAAAGCTACCACACAAAAAGGTGGGAACTAAAGTGATTGCACCGAACTGGGTCATCATATCTTGGTTTTATTTATCATTCTGTTATGATTAATCCAGTCTGTACTTATGCTCTGAAGTATATGTTTTGGAAAATATTGAAACATCTGTCATGACACTGTTATGACCTTGAAGTTTCAGAGTGTTCTTAATGTTAAGAGAACAAAATGTTCGGTTCTGTCCTTGATCAGTTTTAGCAGAGATCAATGTCTCGACATCTCTTAGGACATTTGTGATCTGCATGCCAGAATTTCAATTGGTATCAAAGCAGACATCCTGTCTATTTCTGGATGAGTTCTAGGGAAGATACTTTCTGGTCTGTTGAACAAGGAATGAGGTTGTTGGAACGGTAAAGCGGCAAGCAAAAATATTTATTTTCGGAAGAATTTCCTCCGGGATTTATGTCGTGTCCACAGAGATCGGTTCGAGGGAAAGAATGTCGTTCGACAATCTCAATGTTAAAGAGTTCGGCTTAAAATGTTTCAAACAAAGAAACAGAAAAGTAAATATTAATACAAAAAGAATTCATTAATCAGAGAGAAGAAACTTATCCGGCATGCATATAATCCACTCCTCACAAACTTAAACCTACCGACCAGTTATACTTAACCTACAATACTCCTCAATATCATCCAACATCGCTCACAACAGTGTCCATCTCTGAGACACTGAGCTGAGAGAACAACCGTGTTACCCTCGTCGACACTCTCGCACCCGAATCGAGATACGGAGGCATTAAGCTTCGACACCCATAAAGATTGTTAGCTCTAAATCTATCTCTAGCATCCAGAAACTAACAGATAATCATCCCTAATCAAAGTTTGTGAAGTTTATCTCTAACACATCCCAAACCCCGAGCATAAAGCGAAAAATCAAGGACAATCACCGATAAAGATTTGTAAAGCAGATTTTATACAATGCCATGGGCGACAAATATACATGAGTTCAAAGTAAATACATATACAAAACCTAACAAAGAAGAAAAACACAAAGAAGAAAATAAATAAACCAAACATCTCGCGGTTTGTCAACGCCGGTTGATGAGAAATCCACCTCGAATCATTCGTATGCAAGCTTCAATGTTGTTTTCTAAGCTAATCCTTACTAAAAAATGAGTTTGATGGAGTTGGGAGCAAAAATCCCCAAAACCATAACCTAAAAAATGGTAAAAATGAACTTATAGACATTACAAAATCTGTCTAGTTCGCAAAGCGAACCCCAAAATATGGCACTTAAGTGCCTCAGAACAGTTAAACCGACTCTGTTTTTTGCAGAAGTTCACAGTGCGAACGTTTATTCGCAAAGCGAATACTCACTGGAAAGTTCGCAAAGAGAACTTTAATTCCTTTTTCTCCTGCCTCAGGTCTGGGAGCATTCGCTAAGACCTCGCCAGATGTTCGCAAAGCCAACATTCGTTGGCAAGCTCGCAAAGCGAACTTGCTGAAGTTTTCTTCATTCCTTCAGCTCCCTTTTATTGTTTTCAATGGTACATCCTGGAGCTTTTATTACTCATTGCTCCAACAATGCTTAATTACCTACAAGATGAATGGAAAAATATTAATAGTTACATAAATGAATCAAAATCACAAGTATATACTAACTAACGTATTTATACACAAAACGTCGTTTATTGGAACGATATTAACAAAAAGTATCGATAAGTGCAACAAAACTTATATACAAAAAGAGTTACAATTTGCACTTATCAAACTCTCCCCAACTTAAACTTGTTTGTCCTCAAACAAGAATTAAGCGACTCAAAGAAACAGAGTGACAACCCAAGAATCATGAATCAACAGGTTTTGAAAAACGGACAAATGAATGGTTCAAATGAAAAACGGTACACACAAAGTAAATACTTACCACTAAACTACGAAGATAACATAGTCACGAAACAAATGCAAAATACAAAAATCATGCCAAACATCCTAAAATAACACAAGTTCAAATGTGAATCACACCTAGCAAAACAATCATCGGTAGATGAAAAACACAAAATGAGGTATTTTTCACTCACACAACAATCTTGCAAACAAAAGACTAAATTATGCAAACATCCAAAAATTCACATTGAACATACAAAGGCAAGAATCACAAGGGCTTTCAAGGTTGTAGCATGGTCGGGTAAACAAACAAGGGGCAATTTCTAAAGGTAATTGAAATAAAAACTTGCTTAAACCTAAGGGAGTGATCAACTCACAAAGACTCAAACACAAAATTCCAATCAACTTCTTTCAAAACCCCAAGTGTTACACAAACCATAATACTTATTTAGCATAATTATTTGAACTCTTTTTGTTTCCTTTCTCAAGGGTTTTCTTTTTCTTTCTTTTTCACATTTTTCTTTTCTTTTCTTTTTCATATTTTTCTCTTTTTTATTTTCTTTTTCAACCTCATAGAAACCAACCAATGAGTAAACAAACATTCTCTCCCCAACTTGAATTCAACCATATCATCATGTGGATAATCCCTACTTTCTAAGGCAAGGTAAAAATTCATACAACAACACAAAGTTGAGGGTTCAAGAAAAAAACAATCAATCAAAATTCATACAAAAAGTGAATTCAATACTCATAGACAAGCATTAAGTTCAAACAACTTAGATAATGATAGAAAGGCACAAAGGGGTTACGAATGATCACACACTCACAAGGTGAATGACTATTTGGTTAGGTAGTTGTGCTCAAAATGAAACAAAATGCCTTGATCCTTTTCATGCTTTCATATAATCAACGCAAACAAAAGATTAAACATAATAAAATCCAGTTAGAACAAGAATGTTGGTACTCCACGCATATATGAACAATGGAAAGCTACCTCACAAAAAGGTGGGAACTAAAGTGATTCACAACAAGAACAAGTATACAAAAGAATGAATGGCATGGAAGTTTGTAAAAAGCCTAAGTATCATGAATATGCTAAAGTCTAGAAAGCGATAAACACATACCTTGGACGTGTACAAAACTTAATAATATCATTACCATACATCCGCAAGTTGAAACGATCAAACTTGGAACATCACCACAAATTTCCTCAAATAAGCCAACCAAAATTTGCGTCCAAACAACAAACAAAAACATTTGAAACTAAAAATAATAAAACATGCTTGTTTTACGTCATAAGCTTGACGCCTGTTATTTAAGAACGTTCCTCCAAGTTGCTTCCACCCCGATTATTCCTAACCAACATGCAAGCAAACGTGAAAAGAAACAAACAATGATATAACAAATTCACAAGTATAATATCAATATAAACAAGTGAAAATATACAATATGTACGATATCTACAAAACTCAAAAACAAAGAAACTATCGCAATGCGATACAATATCAAAACCAATCCCCGACAATGGCGCCATTTTAATGGAACGGTAAAGCGACAAGCAAAAATATTTATTTTCGGAAGAATTCCCTCCGGGATTTATGTCGTGTCCACAAAGATTGGTTCAATGGAAAGAATGTCGTTCAACAATCTCAATGTTAAAGAGTTGGGGTTAAAATGTTTCTAACAAAGAAACAGAAAAGTAAATATTAATACAAAAAGAATCATTAATCAGAGAGAAGAAACTTATCCGGCATGCATATAATCCACTCCTCACAAACTTAAACCTACCGCCCAGTTATACTCAACCTACAATACTCCTCAATATCATCCGGCATCGCTCACAACAGTGTCCATCTTTGACACACTGAGCTGAGAGAACAACTGTGTTATCCTCGTCGACACTCTCGCACCCGACTCGAGATACGGAGGCATTAAGCTTCGACATCCATAAAGATTGTTAGCTCTATATCTATCTCTAGCATCCAGAAACTAACAGATAATCATCCCTAATCAAAGTTTGTGAAGTTTATCTCTAACACAACCCAAACCCCGAGCATAAAGCGAAAAATCAAGGACAATCACCGATAAAGATTTGCAAAGCAGATTTTATACAACTCCATGGGAGACAAATATACATGAGTTCAAAGTAAATACATATACAAAACCCAACAAAGAAGAAAAACACAAAGAAGAAAAGAAATAAACCAAACATCTCGCAGTTTGTCAATGCCAGTTGATGAGAAATCCACCTCGGATCATCCGTATGCAAGCTTCAATGTTATTTTCTAAGCTAATCCTTACTGAAAAATGAGTTTGATGGAGTTAGGAGCAAAAATCCCCAAAACCATAACCTAAAAAATGGTAAAAATGAACTTATAGACATTACAAAATCTATCTAGTTCGCAAAGCGAACCCCAAAATATGGCACTTAAATGCCTCAGAACAGTTAAACCGACTCTGTTTTTTTGCAGAAGTTCGCAGTGCGAACATTTATTCGCAAAGTGAATACTCGCTTTAAAGTTTGCAAAGCGAACTTTTATTCCTTTTTCTCCTGCCTCAGGTCTGGGAGCATTCGCTGAGACCTCGCCAAATGTTCTCAAAGCGAACATTTGCTGGCAAGCTCGCAAAGCGAACTTGCTGAAGTTTTCTTCATTCCTTCAGCTCCCTTTTATTGTTTTCAATGGTACATCCTGGAGCTTTTATTACTCATTGCTCCAGCAATGCTTAATTACCTACACAATGAATGGAAAACTATTAATCGTTACATAAATGAATCAAAATCACAAGTATATACTAACTAACGTATTTATACACAAAACGTCGTTTATTCAAACGATATTAACAAAAAGTATCGATAAGTGCAACAAAACTTATATACAAAAATAGTTACAATTTGCACTTATCAGAGGTTGTATGATCAGACCATCCATTACTGGTGTGCTCAAGGGGATTGAGAGCTGGGTTGATAGCTTTTTGGATCCAGCCTGACAACTATTGATGGTTGACTGATACTTTGTGAAGATTCTACCGTTGTTGCTGATAATGATGTTATTGTTACGCATAGTGCCTTATAAGATGTTCTGGCATCTTACCTGGTGCATGTTGAAGATGTTATAAGTTTCTTTAGTTGTTCTTGTCACCTCTAGCTGGGAGTAATAGACATGAGGGAGCACTGTGATCTAGATTCCTCTGAAGGTTCTTTCTTTGTTGCTTGGGAGATAGTTTCAATCAGGTAACATGAAGGGTAATTTGTGGAAAAAGGCTAAGTTGAGGTCTTGTGTATCTAATTCATGATCTATGGATTTGATAAACACTCTATGAAGTAGCCCAAGATAGTTGAGTTGTTTCTCAAGTCCACTCATAAAGGTACCTTTGAATGTGTTTGATAAATAGAGTCAGAAGAGAAGATGGTCAAGAAGATGTTCCAAGGGTACTTAGAAGTGTGACATGAGAATTTCATACCATTGAAGAGAGCCAAGACAATTTATTTTTGCTTTCAACCCTATAAGAGATTGTCTTAGCTTGAGGATTTCCTTTCAGAGCTCCTGGACGAAAGTATTTAGGAAAAACTGCACAAGTGTAGTGACATTCAACTAGGCAGGAACTGGTGTAATTGCTGATCAATGTTAAAGCAGTCTTATGAGTGTGAAGACATTGGATCTGTGTCTTGGAAAGTGATTCTTCTTATCCATAGACGTTACTGGTGTGCTGAAGATGGTCTTCTAAGGAAGATTTGTGCTTTGACGATTTCTTCCTAGATTGTGCTAGGTGAGGGGTGCAAATCTAAAGAATACATAATTGGGATTTAAACTCAATTGCTATTTGTGGACTTAGCAAGTATTTAGTTGATTATCCTTTTGCTTGGTGCTCAAGAAAGATGATGTCACTCCATAAGGTGCAGATTCAGACTGTTTCAAGAACTCAAGAATCTATTCCTTACATTTGATGTGTCTTGAAGAATGGATACAGTCGGTAGCTTGTGTACAGTTCTCAAAAGATCCTTATTTTTCCCCTAAATGTGATCAAGGTGTGTAATTCCGGAAATAGTTTCAAAACCAATTTCAGTGATGTGTTCATTGGAGAAGGAGCTGATGTTTAATCAGATGTTGAAACATCTTTCCAGAAGAGTGTGTGCAGAATCATGTTGATCCAAGTAGAGATCTTTTTGGACAAAAGAGTGTTGAGACATATGCTTTAGATACTAAGCAAAGGAATTTCCTATGGATAGGTGTGCTGATGTGATGAAGGTCAACACATGATCAACTTGGTGAACATTTCTTGGGGCAGTTCTCTTTTATCTAAGCGCTTAAGGGGTGCAGAAGTTGTGTTCCATTATATTCTATAGGAGTATGTGTTCGGATTCCTAGTGGAAGACTATTAAAAGATTCTCAACCAGACTATATCTAGGACTCTTTTCTCATATTTATTGAAGATTCTTCTGCTCATAAGTAGCTAGATTCATGTGAACCTGCTTGTGGATACTCTAGAATAGTCTTTGGTATGGATGATTTTGTTGGGTAAAGGAAATTAAAGAAGCAATTGATCAAGATTTTTTGAAGACATGGTGTTGTTCTTAAAAACAGGATAGAGGTTGTTTACTCAAACTTGAATATAAAGTTCAAGTCTATGAGAACATGGAACTCTTGTTCTGTTAAGAAATCCCAAGGTGCTTAAGGATGAGTGATGTCCTTAACATCAGATAGAATGTTTCTACATTTTGTTTATGGTAGAATCTGCATGAGTTGCATAAGAGTTTATCTCCTTCAGTGGTTTTCTGATTCATGTAAGGTGAGACAAGTGTGTATCATCTTAAGATCTTCATGTGCTCCTTGGAAGTGTAAGAATAGTAAGTCCAATGATTAGTGTTTCAAGAGTCAAAGTTCATGATTCCTCTTATTGAGACTGATGTCCTAAATGATGTTGGAACATCATTCCTGGTGCTGGTTATTTCTGGAGGATGACTAAGTTTGATTTTCAGCTATGGAGCTATATCTACTCATTGTTAAGTATGGTGTAGAACTACTGGTCAAGACTGTGTGGATTCTGGTGATAGGTTCTGATGGAAGTATCACTAGTTAAGATTGTATTAAGGTGAATCTTAAGAAAGGAAGCTGGCTGAAGTTGTATCACTTTTCATATGGAAAAGGGGTTGATGTCCTCCAGGTGTGGATGACATCTTAGCTAACCAAGGAGTTCAGAGATTTTGTATGTCTCTTTCAGGGATGTGAGGATTCCAGATTTGATTGGATTCATTCTCAAAGAACAAGGTTGTCTATGGCTGTAAGATTCAAGATGGATTTGTACAGTGTGTGGATGTGTTCAGGGGGAGAATGATCAATGGTGTTATCTGGTCTCAATCCATGAGTTCATTGGTTATGGTACAAGGAGTGTGATCCTGAGATTTACTCACTTATGAGGATGGATAAGTCCATGTGATTACTGTGAGGTTGTGATATCAGACAGGGTGTCTTGACATCGTGGTGTGTTGATCCTTTAGCTTAGTCAACTCTGCTTGGGAGTTTGAATGGTTAAGGCTATTGACTTAGTTCAACTATGTTCTTAATTCTTAGGAGAGACCTGAGAAATAAGATTGGATACCATTTGGGAGAATTTATTTTTCTCTGCAGATTGAGATAAGGCTCATGGGAGTCTTTGTTGTTAAATTGGGAGATGTCAGACGTAATGTTTTAACATCTTGGTCAGTGTCTTTTACTTTTAGTTGAAAGGAGTATGGTGGGGTTATTGGAAGGCATGTGACTAGGTCTCAAAAGGCCTAAGAGAGGATAGACAAAGTTTGACCAGGTGTCAGGACTTTGTTTAGGACTTGTGGTTGTTTCCAAGTTGTTGAGTATTCTTTGGACGGTGTTCCTTGGACAGTGGAGAGTGTGCGTTAGAGAAGGCGTGCAAAACATGTGTCTTGGTACATGCACAATCTTTGGACAGTTCTTGATAAGAGAAATAGCAAGTGTACTATTCTGCCCATTGTAGTAATGAAGGGAAAATCCTGAGTATCGAATCTTGAGGACTGCTTGACGATACAGAGTTCGGAGACAATCTCAATTAAACAAAAAGTGTTTGGTAAAAGTATGAGTAAAATTGCAAATAAAGAAATCAAGTGAAATAGTTAAACAATAAACAGATATGAGTTGATTGCTAGGGTTTGGTGAATGATTCTTCTTGTAACAATTTCGACTTATTAATGCAATAACAGATTCCATAACAATTGATTATCGGTTCTTTAGGGCATCTAATCCTAAGTCCTTAGTGAAAAGATCTTTGAATGCATAACCTAATTACTATGTCCATAGGTAATTACAGTTATGATCAAGCATGCAAATATCAAGAATCTTCGGTTAAGATAAAGTATCCCGAGTCCTAGGTGATATTTATTATCCTATGTTCTTATTCAGATCAACAAACAATTGCTGTCCAGCTCAAATTATTCATATAATTTCAAAATCCATTTTTCCGATGGTTTAAGCATTAAGAACGGATATAAGAACAAATCAACGATTCTGGAAATTAAATTGTCATTGCATAAAATAATGTGAATTCATTACATTCAGAATTAGGGTCACCCCCTAGCAATGGGGGGTTTAGCTACTCATAACAGAAATAAAAATCAACGAAGAAAGTGTTGTCATTACAGAAATCGGAAGGACTCAATCTTCAATTGTGAAACACTCTTGAAAATATGAATCCAATCTGAAATCCTGAGTTCTCCAGCCTCGAAAACGCTTATTTTCTCTGAAAAATCGTCCAACCCTTGAAAAATCGCATCCTGGGACTAAATAGTCGAATTCTGAGCTTTCAGGATTTTTGGGCCTCATTATGCGTAATGACATGCCTCTTATGCGTAATGCCCCATTTCCAAGCCATCCTACTACGCGTAGCAGCTATTGGGCCAACCACCACGCAAGCCATTATGCGTAATGACCAACCCATTACATGTATGAGTAGAGGCTTTGATTTTCCTCAATTTTTTGCCCCTCTGCTAGAATACGTATTGTACGCGTAATGGAAGGGGCCATACGCGTAAAGCTAGAGTGTTACGCATATGAGCAGCAGGTACTTCAATTTTTGCATTTTTCTTCCGCTTTCTCGCTCCGGCTCGGTTTTGCATCCAATTTTAGATCCTCTGAGCTTCAAAACCTATATTTCACCTGCTAACATACCAAACGCGTAAAATATCCTCGAGAAATTCATAATTAATGACACACTTAACATAATCAAAACAAACCTAATTACTACTAAAACACACTAAAATTCACATAGTTTACCTGACTTATTTATGATTAAATAATGAAATACATGGCACAAATGGTGACTTGTGAGGGCTATGGTCTTTCACCTTTTTCGTTTTAATAATGTCAACAAATATGTTGAGTATTAGATTGTAATTTGAGCGTATCACTTCTCTTGTCGGGCAAACTGCATCTAGTCATTGTTGTTCATGTGTCTAGACATATAGGACTTTGTCTTATCCATAAATATATGTGCATGATCATTATACTAGTGTCTAGTATGTTTGTCTGGGTCTTAGTTTGCTACAATGTGAAAAAAATGTATTTTATGTAAAAATACAAGTTATACGCTGACCTACTATGTGCATGCGTCGAAGCATGATTACTGATGCAAGACGTGTGAAATAAATGGGAAAGCGCATAACTCTGGGAATGCAGAAATTGCATTCATGCGTCGACGCATGGTGACTTTGGGTCAACGCATTCTAGTCATTTTTTCACAGTGTTTTCCACGGGTCAGCGCACGCTGACCCTCATTAAAACACGAGTCGACCCATAACTTGCCTGACCTGATTTTTTTGCTTAAAATTTTTTCTGTTATTTCTGTTACAACTTTGGTGGGTCAATTTATTCTCTATAAATAGTTTGGTCCTCTCATTATTGAACAAAACAAGAAACGTGAAAATAGATACCATTTTTCTCTTCATCTTCATCTTCTTCATTGAGTAAACAAACAATCACACATAATCATCTTTGTTTGTGTCGCCCATTGATCGAAGTGATAACGTTCAGAATTTAGGAAGTGTATGATCTTCATTTTCTGGGTTGAGAGATTGGTAGATGTTTCTTGAATAAAACCAGTTGGTTTTATCCTCCAAGAATCGAGTAGATTTTGGGGGGTTTTTGCACAAACCATTTCGTTCTACAGGGATTCAGCCGGGCGAAGGTAACCGAAGATTGGAGCAATTGTTCAGTTTAGTAGCTGTAATCAGAGGATCGTAGAAGAGAGGTTTGGGTTCAAATTTTTGGTAGATCGCAATTGATCAAGTGAAGGTAACTGAAGAACGGTGGGTTCTTTCGGTTTAGTAGCTTTGGACGGTAATTGGATCAACCATATTCAAAGCACTTGATTCATCTTGAACCAAGGGGAAAGAAGACTCTGCATCAACGGTCGAAGACGTTCGAGGGTTTGGATGTTCATTGTTCTTCTCTTGTAATAAACAATTTGCAATAGCTACATATATATATATATCTCAATTCCAAATTGTGGAATTGGGGGCAGACGTACCCAAAGCGAGGACGATTGGGGAACTACCTAATCAATTCTCGTTTGTTCTGTCTTTCCTTTAACTCTTTTACATTTCTGTTTATTCGAATTTGTGAAGTCGCAAGTTATCGAAATTTCTATCGTAGTGTAATCGTAAGCTGAGAAACTATTTTGTTAAATTGATACAATTCCTTGAATTGTATCTTGGAGCAGCTTTACATTACCTTCCATAGAAATTCTGCACTTAGTGTGTTTACGTACACCAGGTGTTTGATAGTTTGCTTCAAAGCAAAAATCGAACGCATTGCTTTTAATTGTTTATCGTTTTACCTCATTGGTTTGGATTAATCATCAAGCAAGCGATATTTTGTTGATTGCGTTATAAGTGTAGTAATTGAACTGAATTTTTCTCTTCCATACTCATTCTCAATATATTCGTGCATATCTGATCCATTTAGTAGAAGGTTCATGGTAGACGTACAATCCAGTGGTTGCTTCCGTTAAACATTTTAAAACTAAATTTTTGGTAACCATTTACGTGTAAAACTCTAGGGATCTATTTAACCCCCTTCTAGATCCATAGCCATCGTCTAACATGACTGATCACAACCCCAAACTTAGCTCGTTGCTTGTCCTCAAGTAACCTTCTTAATAAAACAGATCATGTCACCCCAGACTTACTGTAAAAACAGCGCTTACCACAATACTTCTGAAATCTTTTGCACTGGACCCTTTGATGCTGCCTTGGGTTTTTCTTTTTGTCTTTCATACCCGGCAAGCCAAAAACATTTTCACTTGGAAACACTACTTCACCTGTCAGCTTATATCATACTCTCACCAAGTCTCTCAGGGTTAAAGTGTTTGAACGCTTAAATCAAGGTAAGAAATATCAAATCAACAGTTTGAATAAATTCTCTAATCCTATTAACATGCATAACACACACACTCTGAAAGTTAAACACAGATCTAAGAAATAAATTCCAACAACAACCCCAAACTTAAAGTTGAACACAGATCTAAGAAATAATAACACCTAGTCTGAACAGGGTAGGATAATAATATGGCCACGGGTTAATAATAATGTTAAAACAAACAAAGGGATACAGGCTCAAAAAGGGGGTTAACGAAGGATAATATTTATAATAATGAAGGGATGGCTAGAAAGGCTTTAGGTGATAAACAAAAAAGGGCCTCAGTGTGTGTACTCATACAGTTAATATTCAAAAAGAACGTACGCATCCTATGATAGATAAAGTTATACCTGATATCTCTCATGATGATATAGATGTGTTTGGCTTTTTCGGAACTCACCAGGACGGGTAAAACTGACAGCTTATATAGTGTCTCTTTGTTCAATGATCCTTTGTTCCTGGTTCTGAGAACAATATGCAACTAGTGCGTCCAATCATACACAAGAGTATCAAACCGTCAGGGTGACTCAACCAGAGGACTCTCAAGCTTGTTGTGAAAGTGATCAATATCACCCACTATGGCCAGTAAACATCAAGTATCTAATCAAATAAACCATTAAACTGTATAAAATAACAAAATTCATTGAATTTGCAAAACCCAAAACGGGTGATTACAATCACACTGAAAAAGAAAAAATAAAAGATACAAAATAATAAAAAATAACTAATAAAAATAAAAATAAAAATAAAGTACATCAACAACCAGTACAACCGGAGAAAAATAATAGAAAGCTAAGCATGGTCCTCGGTACTCCGATCCTGCATGTCAGAATCGAAGTTGACCAAATCCACTAGATCGATCCCATGGGCTCCCCACATGAAGGCTGAAATCAGAGTCAGAACCTCTGGCTGCCCCTGCGGGGTCTGCTGCTGATGAGACTGTGGCAGCTGCTGAGGTGAATGTCTCGGAGTGCATTGCGAAGGCCGCTGCGGAGTCACTAATCCACCCAGCTGAATAGGGTGCGGCCATCCGGGGTAGGTATACTGCCCAAAATGGGGTGCTGGTAGGTCTCCTGCATATCGGTCTCAAAATTGCTGAGCATCCATCCACAAATTCGTCTGATGTGTCAAATATCGACCTAGAATGCCCAAGTGTGAGAAATCATCCTGCATCAGACAGAACTGCGACATCTGGAGCCGAAACTCTCTGGAATCCTCATCAACTACAGGAGCAGAAGCCTGCGGTCCAACCGGAGGTGTATCCTGACATTGAACGGTGCTGGTGCCTGCCTCGTGATCATGTGGCTGTGGCCGCCTGAGAGGTCGGGGATCTTCAACCGAAACTGTGCATTCCTTTATCCAAGTAGAATCTAGAGAACGTGTTGGTCTTACCATCACATTTCAACACCGATTGGTCACTCCTGCCATTTTACACAATAGATAAATCACCGAAGCATGTCCCAGAGACTTTTCCGGTGACTGGGCTATCTCCACTAAATCGGCCGAAATGATCCTCCCAATGTTCAATCACTGGCCCTTTAGGAAGAAATAGAGCGCCAGAGCTCTCTCAGTAATCAGATCAGAACCACTTCGATTAGTATCCAAGATATGGTGAATGAAGTACGCCCAAGCTTTTGGAACAGGTGCTAAATCCACGACCAGGATCTTTGCTGGAAATGCCTTGGATGTCGGGTGCCAATCTTTGCCTGGTCTCGCAATCACACTCTTTATTTCGTCATAAGGTCATCTGTTCTTGTTAGAGTACTTCATGTCAAAGAAAAGGCAGTGAGATTCATTAAATTTACATTTCAGCACATTGTTTATAGTCTTTCAGTTATACTTGATCGGCTATCTGCGAACCCAAGAAGTCATGTCAGTAACATCACTAGCACCCGCTCTACCTGGTACTTTATATGCATTGGCGTAGAATTCCCGTACCAAATCCATCGCCATCGGCCTAATGTGCTCATTTAGATAAGTCAGTTTTTGGTGTTCCAGAACCGCTGTAATTTCTGGAAATTCATTCTCTCTGAGAACCCATTTTTTCTCTTCGACGAAAGTTCGATATCGGGGTTGGTTGAATCGTGCTTCATGATCATCGGAAAGAAAAATCTGGACTTCTTCTGTCGATTGCGCCATTTGTTGAGTCTGTAAACTGAAGAAAACAAAAAGGGAAACAAAGAAATAGAGTAATACGAAAAACATGCGTAACAGAGAAAAAGGAAAATGAACCAAATGACCCGAAAACTATATAAACACGCAACAAAAACCGTTACGTGTAAGGTATGCAGGCCATACGCATAACGGGGACCCTTACGCGTATGATACGCGGTAGTTTTTAGTGAAAAATTGAACACTGCATAACAGATCACATATGGAGCTTCCATACGCGTAACATACACGTAACAGGTGTAGTACGCGTATTTCAGATCTTGTACGAGGCTTTATTACGCGTAACGTACGCAAATGACCAGAGGATCCCCCAAATTCACTATGCATTACGCGTAACATGAACCCTATTACGCGTAACGGCAGAGAGGTTCATTTTTTTCAAAAATTCTTACTTTTTTCAAATTTTCTAAGTTAAAATCAGAATTTTGGGGTTCCTATGACAAACCAGACTCGAAAACATGCAGAATACGGCTAAACGGAAAATTAAAAAGACTCAAAATAAAATAAAACTCCCTTGGGTTTCCTCCTAAGCAGCGCTTCGTTTAACGTCGCATGGCTCGACGGGTTACCTCATTGTTATGGGGGGTATTTCAGTTACCACACTTTGTTGGTGGACCTCTTCGCGGCAAAGAACCGATCAAGTTCAGAGATAAGAGCTACTTTGTGTCTCAAGTCACCTCTAACTTCCATATTCTTCCTTTGATGTTCCTTCTTCTTTCTCTTCTTTACTTCTTGAATGAACCTTGGAGTCTTGTTATGTGCCATGCCATAGATGACTGAGATACTGCACCCTGAGAGATTATGCCAGATACTTTTTCATGAGGTGGCTTTGAACTTTTGCATTTTCCCACTATTTGGATCATTCCAACTGAAGAGTGATTGCCTTCCTCTTTACCTCGCTCCTCGATGTCCAACACTTTTAAAGTTATTTCTTTATCAAAAGATTTCAAGGTTAGGGTACCTTTTTCAATATCAACCTTGCACCGACTAGTAAGAAAAAATGGTTGACCAAGTATGATAGGAGTCACTTCATCTTCCGGAATGTCCATGATCTCAAAATCAACTGGAAAGGTAAAGTTATCAATCACCACCAGTACATCTTCTGCTATCCCATATGACCGCTTAGTCGTGTGGTCGGCAAACTTCAAATTTGTTCCCGTATTGCTCACTTTTCCAATACCTTGCTTTTTGAAAATAGATAAATCCATGAGACTCACACTAGCACCCGAATCAATAAGGTCCTTCTTGAAAGTTCTGTCTTTTATAGTGCATGGGATTGCTACAGATCCAGGATCTTTCCACTTGATGGGGATTCTCCTACCTTGTGACACTTCACTGCATTGCTCAATTACACTTTTCATCTCTTCTCCACTAGGTCTCTTTTTACCGATTACCTCCTTCATGAATTTTTTGTACAAAGGCATTTTCTCGAGTGCTTCAAAGAAAGGCATATTAATCTCTAACTTTTTGAATATTGTGCTGAATTTCTCGAAGTCCTTCTCTTTTGGATCCTTCTTTGTCGCTCTCGGAGGGTAAGGTAACTTAATTTTTAGTTTAGCCTCCTTTTTTTTCTCTTCAGCTGGCTTTACGGATGGTATAGCTCTTTCTGGTTCTTTCTTGTTTTCTCTCACTTCCAGATCCACCTCTATACAGTGATAATCATTTGTTTCCCTTTCTTCCTCTTCTTCCACAACTTTCTGACTTCTTGTTGTGACAACATTAACATTCTCATGATTTTTTGGATTTGGTATTGTTGTGCTCGGGAGGGCACCTGGTGCCTGAGTATTGGCAAGTTGCTGTGCTATCTGACTCATCTGAACCTCAAGATTTTTTATTGAAGTTGTGGTGTTATTTTGATTATTTCGGGTCTCTTCCTGGAATTGAATATTATGAGCTGCCATCTTCTCAATGGCCACCTCCTATTGTGCTTTTTGGGGAGCTTGCTGCTGCTGTGGGTATTGGTGTTGATTCTGATTCTTCCAACCTGGATTATAAGTTTGAGCGTAGGGATTATTCTGCTTCAGGAATTTTATATCTTCAATTTGTTGCGGGGTCGCAATGCAATGTGCAGTATAATATGGTCCACTACAAATCTCGCAACTCAATGGTTGACCAGTTTGAACTTGTGCCACACTTTGAGTACCCACTTTCATTGCCTTTAACCTTCTTTCAACTTCCGCAGAAATCTGATCTTCCATTTTCATAACCTGATTATTTAACTTCAAGTCAATCACACCCTCAAGTTTACTCACACTTCGATCATATAACTCCAAATGTTTATTGGCCATAATTGCTTCAATAATTTTCTTAATACCAGTTGCGGTGGTGAAGTTGGATGATCCACCAGTAGCTGTATCAATAATTTTCTTAGTTTTCATTCGGAGGCCATTTACGAACATCTGCATCTGCTGAGTTTGATCTATGTTATGAGTCGAGCAAGCTACCAATTTTTTTTTGAACCTCTTGTAGGCGTCGCCGAGTGATTCTCCGTTCTTCTGTTTAAAGTTCACAATATCATATCTTTTTCGGATATAAATAGAGGCCAGAAGATACTAATTCAAAAACGCCTTCTCCATCTCTTCCAAAATGGTAATACTCCCAGCAGGTAACGAGTAGAGCCACTCTTCAGCATCATCCGAAAGAGTGAAAGGAAACATTCTTAACTTTTTTGCTTCCTCAATGTGCCTATCAATTTTGAGAGTGGTGCTCATAGTCAGAAACCTTTGTAAATGTTTGTTGGCATCTTCATTGACCTTTTCGGTGAAAGGTCTCCTCTCAAGTTGAGTGATGGTGCTCGGATGCAGCTGAAAATTAGTTGGTTCACAATTGTTAACCGACCAGCCGGTGTATGTGATGCTCCGTAATCACCGAGGAGTCTCTTTGTTGGTTGCTCTGCAGCCATGGTCACTGTATCTTTTTCTGACTCTGAACCTGAGTTTGAGTGCTCTGAAGGTTCAGCTTCAGACGCTGCGAGTTTTGCTTGCCTACGCCTCTCGTGTAGCGCTCTTTCAATTTCTGCGTCAAAAAGAAAATTTGCTGAGGATTCTCCTCGCATAAAAGGTTAGACGCAGATTAGTAGTAACAAAACCAACAGTAATAAAAAAACTGAAAATAAAATTTTAGTTGACGAGCAACAAAATTCTAATTGAAATAAATCTGTGAACTCTATTATCTTTGGTAGTCCCCGACAACGGCGCCAAAAACTTGATAGGAGAAATAGCAAGTGTAATATTCTGCCTATCGTAGTAATGAAGGGAAAATCCCGAGTATCTAATCTCGAGGACTACTTGACGATACAAAGTTCAGAGACAATCTCAATTAAACAAAAAGCCTTGGGGTTTTTAGTGTTTGGTAAAAGTATGAGTAAAATTGTAAATAAAGAAAGCAAGTGAAATAGTTAAACGATAAACAAATATGAGTAGATTGCTAGGGTTTGGTGAATGATTCTTCCTGTAACAATTTCGACTTATTAATGCAATAACGGATTCTATAATAATTGATTATCGGTTCTTTAGGGCATCTAATCCTAAGTCCTTAGTGAAAAGATCTTTGAGCACATAACCTAATTACTATGTCCATAGGTAATTATAGTTATGATCAAGCATGCAAATATCAAGAATTTCCGGTTAAGATAAAGTATCCCGAGTCCTAGGTGTTATTTAGTATTCTATGTTCTTATTCAGATCAACAAACAATTGTTGTCCAACTCAAATTATTCATATAATTTCAAAATCTGTTTTTCCGACGGTTTAAGCATTAAGAACGAATATAAGAACAAATCGACGATTCTGGAAATTAAATTTTCATTGCATAAAATAATGTGAATTCATTACATTCAGAATCAGGGTCACCCCCTAGCAATGAGGGGTTTAGCTACTCATAACAGAAATAAAAATAAACGAAGAAAGTGTTGTCATTACAGAAATCGGAAGGACTCAATCCTTAATCGTGAAACACTCTTGAAAATATGAATCCAATATGAAATCCTAAGTTCTCCAACCTCAAAAAGGCTTATTTTCTCTGAAAAATCGTCCAACCCTTGAAAAATCGCGTCCTGAGAGTAAATAGTCAAATTCTGGGCTTTCAGGATTTTTTGGCCTCATTACGCGTAATGACATGCTTCTTACGCGTAATGCCACATTTCCACGCCATCCTACTACGCATAACAGCTAGAGTGTTACGCGTATGAGCAACAGGTACTTCAATTTTTGCATTTTTCTTCCGCTTTCTCTCTCCGGCTCGGTTTTGCATCCAATGCTAGATCCTCTGAGCTTCCAAACCTGTATTTGACCTGCTGACATATCAAAAGCGTAAAATATCCTCGAGAAATTCATAATTAATGACACACTTAACATAATCAAAACAAACCTAACTACTACTTAAACACACTAAAATTCACACAGTTTACCTGACTTATTTACGATTAAATAATGAAATACATGGCACAAATGGAGACTGATCAATTCTCAGCAAAGAGGAAACAGTCAAATCTGAATTGGGCGGTGCACAGTCATTTACGATGAAGTTATCTACCTCAATTTATATCCACATTGAATTGTTCTTCGGTAACTTCTATGGACCGTTAATTCCTAGAGAAACTGCTTGGCTATTTAAAGGGGGTCGTTGCTTCTTGTGTCTCAGGTTATGTTTCTTTTGTTGTGTCGTGTCTTCATGGTTTTTGTCTGGGTTTGGGTAAGTACCATTTGGGTCTAGAATTGTGTTTGTTACTTTTGCCAATTTTTGGCTAAAAGGGGGAGAATGGGTGTGTATTCATCTCAGTTGTGTATTGGTCCTTACAATACATGTCTGATTTCCTTTTGGTTGTGGATTCCATTCTTGCAGTTGTTTTGCAAGGATGTTGGATGGGATGTTCTAACATCCTGTCTGTGTCTCAGTTTCTTATTTGAGTTTCCTTTTTGTGTCTTGTGATTTGAGTTATGAATACAATTGTGTCTTGTGTTCTGAGTTATTCGGAACTGCGGTCTGTTCCTCTAAGAGTTGGTCTGGATAATGGAGGGTGGTTGTCATACCCAAAATTTTGACCACTAAGATTTCCCATCATTGTGCAAATCATCATCACAATACGGATGAACCATTAGTCTCCCCAAAGATGGGTGAGCCTTCACTATAATCAGAATTAGGGTTTCAAGCCCTCTCTGAGCTTTAGACAAAGGATCAATCAAGGAATGACATGATATTCAACTTGTCTAAACCTCTCAAACATCCCCAATGGATCAAGAGGACTCCCACCTCAAGGATTAAGAACAAGGCTGCAACATTCCAAGTGGATTAAGCCTCAAGATCGCCAGTGTCACCAAATTAGGGTTTTGGTCGACCAGGGCCTCCAGATGGAAATTTTCATCTGGGCATGAGCCAATGCTTCAAATTATAACCTATGATGCTCCAAGGGACATCATGAACCCAATCATCAAGTCAATTTAGCCTCAAGGGATACATTCATAAAAAATCAGGAATTAGGGTTTCTGGACCTAATTCACCCCTAAGTTGACTTTTGAGAAGATCATGAGCCAAGACCTCAAGAGAGGATTTGAGAGTCTCTAATAAACTACCTTGATCCATTTGCAACAATAGATTGAGCCAAGAAGCTTGAGCAACAAGTTTCAAATTCATCAGAACCACAATTAGGGTTTCGCGAGAAAAGTCAACTGTGCCTTTGACTTTTGACCAAGACATGCTCCCAAACCCTAGGACATAATTTAATACACCCTATAACACCTATGAAATCAATCCATCAAGTTTGATTTAGGTTAAGGACTTGATTTCATAGAGGATCACACAGTTTGGAATTCATTTGATAAAAAGTCAACTGTGCACAAAAGTCAAACTTTGACTTTTTGGGATTTTTCATAACTATGGTTCCTTAACCCTAAAATGATGTTAATGTGTGATGGGAATCATCATTCATCAAGAAAAATCAAGAAAAGTGGGATAACTTGTAAAAGGGGTAACCATAAAAACTTAGAATTTTTTCTAAGTTATGGAACAAAGTTGCTAGGGTACTAACTTTGAAGGATCATAACTCTTAAACCACAAGGCCATTTTTCCCCATTCAAAGCTGGATTTGTAGCTCTCATGGCCCTCTACAAAAGCTTTAAACATAACTCATTCCAATTCCTCATGGATTTTGAGTTATGGAATGATCAAAATCACAAAAAGTGAAAATGTCACTTTTTCCAACACTTTGTGAAATTTTCACTAAGTCAGAATCTGCCTTCACTTTTTTCCAAATGTAGGGGCATTTTTCACTTGGATCCAAAAAGTATCAAAACCAATTATGATCAAACAGTTATTATATCATATGAGGGCTTTCCAAAATGTCCAAGAACCCCATCAAATTCCACTTGAGCCATGAGATATGACAATGGCAACATGCCTTGCTGAAAACTGTCAAAGCAAGGCAGATTTGTGCATTTTGCTCGATTTACCAAATTTGTGCAAATGACAAACACACTTATCCATCTGAACACCTCAAGGGGAGACTAAGGAGGAACCAACTCTGATCTCAAGCCTCCCAAGTCCTTGGAACTAAAAATAGCATGCCAAACCTAGAAATCCCTAAGGAGGCGACAAGACTCCAATTTTATTTTGGAGCATTCAATGGATGCACCAAGGTGGCATGGACTGAGCCATTTCCAACTGAATTCAGTCAAGACTTATCCAAGACCAAGGGAACCAGCAGCCTGTGCCCTAACCTCTAGTCAATGGCTAGAGGAGACTTGGATTCTCATTGATTAACATTGGCCAAACCTATGCAGCAGTTGCCATTCACTATTCCTTGCAAAACAAACTTGCTATACTATAAATAGAGCTCATTTGTGATCAGCTTGAGTACACCAAAGCCATCAAACAGATGCTTTCCTCAAAATCTCCTTCTTCACTCCAAAATTGCCTTCCAAAGCAAGTCACTATCGGGTTTTGAGTTTGAGAGCTATTCCAACCAAACCAATCACACACACCTCATAAACGTCATATAGAGGTGATCCAAACACTTAAACAACATCGGGAACACTGATTTCTCAGAATCACCAGCCAACTGCTCAAGGTTTTAACCAAGTTGCAGTTGAGATACCATCTTCAGTTCTAGCTTGTTTCAAACCATTCCAAGCATTCAAACACATCACTTGGCACCTAGGGAAGCTATCCACATCATTGGAACCTAGCTGTAACACCTCTAACACAAAACACGATCACCAGCTGCAAGAGGTAAGCATGAGCTCTTCTAACTCTATGATCCATGCATTTTTTACTGCACAATAATTTGGCCATATGTTCATAATCATGCATAGAGTGTTTTCCCTCAATCAATTGCTTTGTTTGAATCGCGTATGGAATTTCTGAACCTTCATGCAAATTTTAGGGTTCTTGAGATTTCTCTTTGATTTCTTATTCCATGGTTAAAATAAATGAAATTAAATACCATAGACATGATCGTGAGGTGAAAACGAGTAGATTGATATGTTGATTGCATGATATCATCAAATATTCAGTGAGATTGGATAGAAAACGAAAATCTGCAGAAATAGAGGGTGGCGCGTGTTCTTGCCATGTTCTTGGCGCCATTTTTGAACATTTGAATATTTGAATTTTGTGATTTTTATTTAATTGATTCAAAAATTAATTTCTCTTTGAGTTTTAATGATTTTGAGTTGGTTCTTTTTTTAATAATTCACAAAAATGTTAAAATATTTTATTTTCCCAAAAAAACCCAAAAATATTATTTATTTCATATACTTGATATTTTTGTAAAGAATTAATATTTTAATTTTTTTTACATTTAAAATATTTTCTCCCTCTTGATTTTTCAAATTTTAGTGATTTCCAATCATTTTGTGAATAGAAACATAATGTTTTGAAACCTTAATCCAAGATCACAATTTGTTTTCCACATGTTTAACAATTTTGACCATTTTAATTGAATTTTTATTCAATTAAAATATATTTTGAAAACAAATTAGGATTTTGATCAATTCAACCCTCATCAAATCTTTTTCAAACACCTTTGGGCCTCTAATAGAGTGTAAGATCCAACCCATTTTTGAAACCAAAATATTTGGGCCTCAGTCGTTATATAAGACCCACTGTGCTTTCAAAAACCTCGGCGCGATCGCCGTTTTCAAAACAAATAACCTTGGGCCTCTCCTTGAGCTGTAAGCCCCACCACTTGTATAAAAATAAACCTTTGGGCCTCTATTAGAGTGTAAGACCCAACCCCCTTTTAACCAAAACTTTTTTGGGCCTCAATGCATTGTATAAGACCCAGTACGGTAAAGAAATCTCGGCGTGATCGCCAATTCAAAAACAAATCATATGGGCCTACCCTCGTGTTATAATCCCCATTCTTTTTCTTTAATCACCTTTGGGCCTCTTGAGAGAGTGTAAGACCCATCCCTTTGTACAGAAAACCTTTTTGGGCCTTAGTCACTTGTATAAGTCCGTGTACAATTTCAAAATAACAGTGCAACCACTGATAAAACCTTGGGCCTCTCCTTGAGCTGTAAGCCCCACGATCTTTTCAAAGCACTTTCTCCTTTGATTTGAATATAATATTGTTATCCAAGCTTTCTTTGTTGAACAAACTAACCAAACAGCATGGAAGCTCTACAACCGAGTAAATGTTTACCCGCTTTCTTTATCCGCTTTCATATATATATATATATAACTGTATTGTGGGGCTGCTCACTGTAAGTCTTCTTTCACAAACTTTTATATACTTGTCAAATATAACTGTGTAATACTAGTATAGTTATTTAGAGTTTTCCCCGACAACTACGTCTAGCACTAGGTAAAGCCCTGTTGGTCACTCTGAAATACAAACAAAACTAGATCCCTATAGGATTACCAGACATAGTCTTCCCTCCTCTTGGGGTTAAACAATATGGAGACGTGAAATGCAGCATTCTCTGTGAACCCTTTCTCAGACTGTCACCCTTAGAAATCGTCAAAGAAACTTTTACTCCCCAGAGATGATCTTTTCTCCGTGAATGGCATCTCTTGAGTTTCTTCCAAATTCTTGGACTTTCCTGGCTTAATCTATTCTCGGTGAATGGCATGTCTTGAACTTCTCGGGGTTTAGGGACCCACGGACTTCTTAAAAGCATCCCCGCCTCCTCTTGGGCGCTATACAAGGACCCTTCGGCTTCTTAAAAGCTCTCATGCCTTCTCTTGGGCTTAGTACAAGGACCCAGAGACCTCTACAGGTATAGGAACAGAACCTAGTCATCAATTTGCTAGAGCTGTCTTTCTGAGTCAAGTGTCAGACCTGTTAATGGGTTGACCTTCATCCCTTAACATACCAGCCTTCTCTTGGGCATTATACAAAGGTCACTCACTATCCGAGAATCGATTTCTCCAAAACACCAGTAGGCTTGGACAGTCTCAATACCCTTTGGATTTTCCTTTTCCTTAAAGAACAGGAAATAACCCTGATCCTCTGATCAATCCCAAAGCACAACCTTACCTTTAATCTTCATAAGAACTGATTTTCTCTTTATCCAACATACTAGACATGTCATTAAACTGAAACAGTCACCAGCATAATAGCCTCCTCTTGGGCTTTGTACAAATGATTCTCCCCGGCGGAGCTAACCTTTTCAGACTCTCTTGTTGAGTCAATCCCTTTTAGCCTCCAACTCGGGCTTCGTACAAGATAAAAAGCACTCTCTTATTGAGTATAAAAGACTCTCTTGTTGAGTCAACCCACTTTTAGCCTCCACCTCGGGCTTCGTACGAGATACCAAATCACTCTCTTGTTGAGTATAAAAGACTCTCTTATTGAGTCACTTCCCTCTCAGCCTCTATCTCGGGCTTTGTACGAGATACAAAACCACTCTCTTGTTGAGTATAAAAGACCCTCATGTGGAGTCAAAACCTTTTAGCCTCCGTCTTGGGCTTCGTACAAGACACATATAAAAACACTCTCTTGTTGAGTCAGTCACTTGTTAGCACTCTCTTATTGAGTCAACCCTTTTAGCCTCTCTCTCGAGTTTCGTACGAGACACCTAAAAGCACCCTCTTGTTGGGTCAATAGCCTCCTCTTAGGCTTTGTATAAGTAAACCCTGGTTGAGTCAATCAACCTTTTAGCATCAAAATCTGTGCCTTGCTCACAGGATACAAACATCAACATCTCCTTTTCCTTTATCTAATTGCTGTAAGCGGCAAGCCTCTGGATTATTTACATCCACGCCACTGTCCCTCTTTTAGCATGAAAAATTCCTAAGGAAAGATGGCATTACTCTAAAATGAGTTAAAAGTCTTCTCTTTCAGGTTAAAAATCCCCTATAAAAGAAATTATGGCATTGCTGGATTCACATATCCCAGTTAAAGTAATTCTCCTTTATAATCAGTCACCCAACAGTTGTACAAACAGACCAAATATCCCCCTTTAGAGATGACAAATTCTCTCTAAAGTCAATCCCCTTTAGCTTCACATCTTGGGCTTCGAACAAGATACAAATAGACCCTTCAGCTTCACATCTTGGGCTTTGAACAAGATACAAACCACGTTTAGCTTCACGTCTTGGGCTTTGAACAAGACACCAAAACAACCTTTTTTTCCTCCCATAGAATAGGAGGAACTACGATCGCTCTGATTTCCCTGTTTCGTTAAACGGTAATACGTAGGCATAAGATTGAAAAATCTTAGCGAGCATACTAATCAAAAACCCAAAATCCCGTCCCTTCATACATCAATCGAAAAGCATCTGTCATAACATCCTACCAATAGCCCAGACACTGTTTTTTTTTAACAAAATAACCTAAGAGAGACCCAAAATCTTTATAGCATCTGTAAACCAACAGTCATCTGTTCAAACTCAGTATGCAAGTAGGGTTAATTAGAGACATCTATTTCCTTTCCTTCACCAGCTTCAATAGGATAAAAAATGAATCGAACTGTAGTACCCCAAAGAGATAGTGCTTCGCAACCACGCAAAAACTCGCGCTACAGTGGTAAGTTAGGACTGGTTTTGAGGGGGAGTCTCGTGCATCTTCTCCCCGTGTACACCAACTCAAAGGGTACACGACATACAACAGGTGGTGTGTGTCGTGTAAACCATCCCTACAGCTGGACAGGAAGAATGAAAGCTTCCAAGAGTCTCATTATTTTCTGCTAGACTCATCACAGGTTGGCAGAAATGACTTCAGGACTTTCTACTCCTTCTCTCCGTACCTTCCTGGGTTTATTGTGGAAAAGGTGCTTTAGCCAAACTTTGTCAAAAGGGGGAGATTGAAGGCTCTGAAGATTTGGATAAATTTTGGTAAAACATAATGTTGAACAAGATGTCCTAACATTAAGAAATCTGTTAAAAGCAAACATGTTGGATAAGATGTCCAATATTGAGGACTCGACATCTCGGTTTGATATAGCAGGTTGTTGTAGATCTGTTCCAAGATTTAAGGAGCAATCAGAACATGGATCAAGGGATGATTAAACAAAGATTTCAAAGCCCATGGACATCTGAAAATTATAAAAGGAAGACCAAGACCTAGGGTAGAATACGAATTCTTGTTAAGACTTTTGTAAAGTAAAAAAATAAGGGTTTAGGGTTTTGAGAGTCGTGTACTTTCTTGTGTTGTAAGTCACCCTTTGTATCAGTTTGATACATTGTGGTAGACATGGTTTTACAGATTCAGAAACCTGTAGGTAATGAATTGTATATTGTTCTTGGATGAAGCTATTAAGCAAATTCAAGTGTTATTGTTAGTCAAGATTCTTGACTGAATATTATATTGAAAAGGGTGTCTTTCAATTGAATAGTTTGATGCAGTTGCCAGAGGTTGTAACTGTTAGATATCACTGAGGTGATTTAGGAATTGAGATGGGCTTCTCTTATCTAGATTGGATTTCTAGATAAAATTGCACTAGGTATGGAATTAAGTGATAAGTTACCGGAGGTTGTATACTTAGAATTAATACTACTGATAGTGAATTCAGTCCTGGCTTGGTAGCCCCCAGATGTAGGTGAGTTGCATCGAACTGGGTCATCATATCATGGTGTTATTTATCATTCTGTTATGATTAATTCAGTCTGTACTTATGCTTTGAAGTATATGTTTTGACTAATATTGAAACATCTGTCATGACACTGTTATGATCTTGAAGTTTCAGAGTGTTATTAATGTTAAGAGAATAGAATGTTTTTGTTCTGTCCTTGTTCAGTTTTAGCAGAGATCAATGTCTCGACATCTCTTAGGACATCTGTGATCTGCATGCCAGAATTTCAATTTCATTTTGTTTTCTTCTCTTTAAAATTTTATTTTAATCTTTTTGATGTGACAAAAATGGGGAGAAAGATATAGAAGTATTTAAAGAGAATCTGAACCCTTCAGATTTTAAATGTTGTTTATTTTAAATATTTTAAAATTTTGTTATTACAGTTATTTTTTTACCCAGGAGATATATTTTATTTTTCTTGAAATATAGCACTTAGGGGGAGCTTACAAGTATCAACCTTTGAACTATTAGACTCAGTGGGAGCTTACAAACCTAAGACTCTGATGTTTTCAAGTAAATTAAAATATCCCAACATTATTCATAAATACATATGTTTGTCATTGTCAAAAAGGGGGAGATTGTTAGAACAAGATTTGTTCATGACATATATCCTTTAGGTTTTGATGATAACAAAGTATTGAAAGAACAATAGTGTTATCTAATGTGTGTTCTAAGTATGCAGATTCCAAAGCTTAAAGAGAATATACTCAGAATCTGTTAGGAGAACGCATTTGAGAGAAGCTGAGTTCTTGGCTTCTGATGGTTCAGAACTGAAGGATGTTCTTAAGTGAAGTCTGATGATATAGGATTGCATAGACTCTAAATCTGAATGTATCAGCATCACAAGAGCAATATGTTATCTCTACACTTATTAAATATATCATCTTCTGGTGATCATGCAGAACCATAGACAAAGCTAGGTGATCTGTACTACACAAAGCAAGCTATAATGTCAAATCAGTCTGTTAGCTAGAGTTTATGTTCACACGGCTCAAGAAGAGTTAACATGCTTTACAGATATCCACTCTCAACTAATCTATAGTATAACTCACAAGGAAGACGCTACGATTAAACAAGTTACACAATGGATAAAGATCTTTTTGTGTATCTGTCTTCAACATCTCTTAGTACTATGGAGTAACAAAGACACTTGTGCAAGTTATCTCTTCCAATGGATATTCTTTTGTATCTACTATTTAAGTAGCTGAAGATTCAATCTGGATCAACAACAAGGAATAAAGAAAGAGGGCCAAGAAGAAAATGAGCATCTCACGCTTCTATCAACATGGAAGAATAACAAGATCAACAACAACATCGAGTATGCAGAGTTTATGTTATCTGTTTTAAATTGTACAAATCCTTAAGATTTCTTAAACAATGAATATCTTAGGAATATTAAGTGCTATGATATTTGTTATAGTTATTTCCATGTACCTCTGATTGTATATCTAGTACACCTTGTTGTATATTCTGCTAAATAGGTTGTTTAGTAGTTTAGAAAGAAAGTATCTTGCTATGTGCTTGAGCATTGAAGTCACTTGCTATGAGCTTGAGCCAATTAAGTCCCCTGATATGTGCTTGAGCATTGAAGCCTTGATCAAATTATTGATTAAGCAAGGAAGTCTTTGACTATAGGTCTAAGCAGGAAAGTCTTGGATTCGTGGAATCTGAGCAGGAAAGTCTTGTACTTTAGGGTATGAGTAGGAAGTCTTGAATATGTGGGATTTAAGTAGGAAGTCTTGGATTTGTGGAATCTAAGCCGGAAATTCTTAGGCTGAGAGTCTGAGCAAGAAGTCTTGAATCCTTGGGATTTAAGAAGGAAAGTCTTAGGTTGTGAGTCTGAGCAGGAAGTCTTGTACTTGAGGGTAGAAGCAGGAAAGTCTTAGGATATGAGGATCTAAGCAGGAAGTCTTGATCAGGTGCTGATTGAGCAGGCAAGTCTTAGGTTGTAGGTCTGAGCAAAGAAAATTCTTATGCTCGAGGTCATAAGCAATTGTAATCATGGTTTGATTATAGTGAAAAATATCTTGTGCTGCAAAGGGATTGAACTACTCTCAGTTTGGGAGGAACCAGGATAAATCTCTGTGTTCATTTTTCATTTACTTACTTCTGATTATTATTTTGCTGTATACATATTATCAGAATCTAAACAGATTGTTTAGAATATGAACTCTGTTCAGAAGCAACGCAAATTAAAGAACACAATTTAACCCCCCTTCTTGTGTATTTTTCTCACCTTCACGGGTCGGGTAGCCTATTTTTATAGCTCTAACATTAAGGCAAGGATATATTCTTGTGCTAAACTCCATCTAACACGTGGTGCTGATTGAAGAGCGAGAAGATAACACACAATTATTAGGTTTTCGCGACTACAAGAAGGTAGTTGGAATTCTAATGTTACATTGTCATTGGTCATAATTTCCACCATCATGAATAACATTGTATTAGACCTCTTGATAAATGATAGAAGTGCATGTAACTTGATGTACTTGGAGATCTTTAAGAGGTTAGGTCTACTGATGCAAGATTTTAAACCATGCGAAAACAAGAATCTTATGGCATTCAATGATTCAACTAATTGACCATGTGGGGGTATTGATATGAAGGTTTCACTCTGGGAAGGAGAACATGGAAGAACCAGGAGCATGTACTTCTCGGTAGTTCCCTATGAAAGTGCCTTCAACGGAATCCTTGGGAGACCCTTCTTGGTAGCATTGAACATGGTGGCCTCCCCGATGCACCTTAAGATGAGATGTCTGAAAGCCAAAACTGACATTTTCATCGTTTCACCACACAAAATGCTTGACATTGATGTGAGTATGGCGTGCCACAAATTGAGCGTCGATCCAGGAGTCTAATACGTCTCTTAGTGAAGAAGAAGGAGGAGGTTGACATAACAACCAAAGTCGTTCAAGGATTGTTAGATGTCAATTTCATCTCCGAAGCAAGATACTGAATGGCTTTCTTATGTCGTACTAGTAAAAAAGGTTTTGAGGACGTGGAAAATGAGTGTAGATTATGTAGATCTTAATCGCGCAAGCCCTAAAGACTTTTACCCTCTTCCAAACATTGACGAATTAGTTGTTCACTGGACTATAAACTTTTATCATTCATGGATGCATATTCTAGTTACAACTAAATACCCATGTCTAAACCAGACAAATGGAAAACAACTTTCATGACCAATGATCGAACCATCAAGACAATATGATGCCCTTCGCGCTTAAAAATAGAGGAGAGACATACCATAGGAAGATGAACAATATCTTCAAGGAAGAAATAGGGGAGACGTTTGAGGTTTGCATGGATGATATGCTTGTGAAGTCCATCAACAAGGGCCTACACGGCCAACACCTCGATAGAGTATTTCAAAGGGTCTGGAAGCATAACATGAGGCTCAACCCCAAAAAGTGCACTTTCGTAGTTCAAGCGGACAATTTTTAGGATTCTACCTAAAATAAAGAGATATTGAGGCCAATTCTGATAAGTGAGAGGAAATCATCAAGATGAATGAACCCTCTAACAAGAAGGAGGTTATGAAGCTTAAAAGGATGTTGACGAATCTGAATCAGTTCATCTCAAAATCCTCTCAGCATGCATTGTCGTTTTACAGGTTGTTAAGGAAGGAAGTGTAGTTCTAGTGGACCCCAAAATGTGAACGGTTTCTCTCGTCCCTATAGACCACCATATCCACTCCATTGATCCATACTCGTTTAGCCAATGCGGAAATCTTGTACCTCTACCTTCTCGTATCTAAGGAATCCATCAGCACCATATTAATCAAGGAGCCAGAATTTTCACAAAAGTATGTTGTACTTCCTCTCCAAAGCTTTGGCTGAACCAGAGACGTGTTACCAAAAGTTCAAAATGGAGGCCATAACATTAGTGATTGCATCAAGGAAGGTAAGAAGGTATTTCCTAGCACACTCTAGAGTTGTTTAGACTAAATTATCCTTAAAACATGTACTACATCGTCCAGATCTTGTTGGCCAGCTAACAAAGTGGTCTATAAAAATGTTTGATTTCAATGTCTCCTTTGAGTCAAGAAAGGCTTTGAAAGCACAGTTGTTTGATGACTTCATAGTCGAGATGACACCCACCTTGCTAGAGTCAGCCCACACGAGGATAGTGTTCACAAATTATCATCCAGCAGCTAAGGAAGTGGGGTCGGCCAAATCTTGGAGAACAAATTCAGCTTAATGATCGAAGTATCTTTGCACTTTGAGTTCCAAGCCACCAATAACCAGGCCAAGAATGAAGCAGTTATCATGGGCCTTAACCCTAGTGGCAGAAATGAGAGTAAAAAACATCAAGCTAAAAACAGATTCCCAGCTAGTAGTCTCCCAAGTAAAAAGGTAAAGCCCAAACTAGAGACTCGTTTTTACAATGGTACGTGATGATGGCTAAGGAGAATCTGTCGAGATTTAAGATGTCTAAAGTTGCACACATTCTAAGAGAATAAAACACTATGGTAGATATCGTTCCGAAGCTTGCAAGTACAAAGAGATCCAAGATGAACCACTCATTCATCCAGGAAACTCTTAAGAACTCAAGCATTGAAGCCTCTTGAGTCTGCATGAAGACCATAAATGGTGTCACTCAATCTTCTTGGATATTTTCCATCAAGGTGTACATAGAGTAGGGCGTACTCCCACCAGATCCGACTGAATTTACCCTCATAAAGAGAAGATAAATTCCATATTCAGTGATCGAAGAAACATTATACATAAGGGGCATGCTGACTACCCTTCTAAAGTGTTTCAAAGAAGAAGAGGAAATGTTTGTTCTCGCTGAAGTACATTAAGGAATAGTCTGACAAATCCTAGGTGCCAGGGCACTAGCAAATAAAGTTCTTAGGGTTGTTCATAGTCCAAGACGCTAAGGAATTTGTGAAGATGTGTATCAATTTCAGCAACATGGAGCATCCATTATGCACCCCTGTTAGAGTTACACATGTTGGAATCACCAAGTTCGTTCTCTCTATGTGTTATGGACATCCTTAGTATCTTTCCCCATACATTAAACTAACTCAAATACCTAATCGTAACAGTCAATTACTTTACCAAGTGAGTGGAAGCCGAAGCTATGGCTAAAACTATGGCCGCAAATCTCTTGAAGTTTTTTAAAAGAAATATCATGGCCAGGTTCAGAATCCCTCAAGCCATCACAAAATATAATGGAACCCAATTTATAGAAAGAAACGTGAAGGTCTTATTGGAAAAATTGAGGGTAAAGCAAAATTTCACGTCACTAGAACACCCCTAAACAAACAAGCAAGTAGAAGCTTCAAATTGTGTGTTGTTGAAAGGGTTGAAAAGAAGACTATAGACCGCCAAGGAAAATTAGGAAGATGAATTCCCCCCTCCTCCCAAGTCCATTGGTGTAAGACCCTAATTTTTGACCCCTAAGATTCCACATATCATTTACATCTCATTTTTGCATATTTACCACAAACAAGATCACACATTGGTTCCCTCTTTTATAGGTTTGTGCCTTGCAGGGATCACCGAGCATCTGTGTGTTTTCTTATTTGCCATTTGCTTATGTTTACTAACCTTTAATCAAAATCCAAAAATATGTTTGTTTTTGTCTTCGCTAACTTTTTCAGGAAGGGAATCAAGGATATCAAACAGTCCCTCAGCTCGAATGAATTTCATCTGAACAAAGTCAAAGTTGATCTATAAACAATTCAAAATTCATCTGATCAAGAGTTTCCAAGATTTAATTGATTATTATTCAAGAGACTCCAAGGTTCATGTGTTTATTTCCATGTCTTCTTTGACAAATCAAGAAAATCGAGCCAGAACCATCACAATCCAGCCAACAAGCCATTTTTCAAGTTTTTCAACTGTGGAATCGATTGCACTATTGGTCCAATCGATTGCACCATTCATTTTTTGCCTAGAATTTGAAGTTTTTAGCAGTGCAGTCTATTCGCGCTACAGTGCAATCGACTGAACAGGAACATAATTGGTCAAAATCAGCATTTTTCAAATTTTGAAGCATTTGGCACCAATTTTCATCATTTTGGAATATTCCATTTCATTTTAATTCCCCTACATCACTTTGATTAATTACTACCATGTACCTCCACTAATCACCACTCTTTTAATAATTCCCTCCAAATTTGAAGTCCAATCATAATTTTCAAATTCCAAGCCTAATTCCAAACCACCAAATTCCCAAGCCTAAACTCTTTAAATAGAGCCTTCATTTCATTCATTCATTCAAGCTTTTGAGAGCCAAAAAACCTCTTGCAAATTCTCTCCCCAACCACAAAATTCACCAAAGCTCACATCTCTTTTTGAAAGTTAACAAGAATTCACATTGAATCTTGTTCAACTTTGAGCTAAACCTTCATCCATTCTTGTTTTTGTTCATCAATTATAGTAGATTAAGGCTTTGGAGTGTAGATCTTGAAGCAATTTGAAGGAATTTTCAGATTTGAAGTGGTATTTCATCTTTCACCATTGTTGAAGCTTCATCTTCATCTTCCACAATGTAGATCTTTGGAGATCCTTGTTACTTGATCCTTTGGATCTTATAATTGTGTTTAATTACTGGTATTTGTTTCTATTTGCTTTGAAATTTCATGCACTTTTGATTCCATGATCATGAGGTATTTGTAGAAAGTTTTGGATCATGATCATGTTGAATTTTGCTGAATTTTTGCTGTCACAGCAGGGTGCAATCGATTTGCATTTTCGTGCAATAGACTGCATAGTGCTGTTTTATTGCTTTGTTTTTGCAAATCTGTCAGTGTGCAATCGACTGCACCTTTTGTGCAATCGACTGCACAGAGTCAGAATTGTGTTTTTGGCCTATTTTTGGGGCTGTTTTGGTTCCTTTTCCATTTTCTTCCCTCTCCTTTTGTTCTTAGCCTTAGATCACATAATTGTGTGGTTTAATTTGGCTTTCTCTTCATCTATTTCTCTTTTCTTTTGATCGATGAAAGTCGTAAAGATCTTGGAATTCCGTTGTTGAATTTCGATCTAGACTAGATAGTTACCTTCTTTTCTTTTCGTGCGGTATTGCTTTCGGATGACGATTTACATATAGTTCATCTAGCATGCATTAGAACAAAGAGCTATTGACCGGCCTTATTTGTAGGGTAATTGTAACACCCCAATTCCCATCGCGAATAAATAATACATAAATAAATCAGAATAAATAAAAATTTATTTTTCCGACAGAAACAAGGATGCCACATTTAAATAAAGAAAACACAATCCCTGCTCATAAGTTTGATACATAACACAAAATGGAATAAACGTAAAGGGAAACTTTTCCATACAAAAGGGAAGTTCAATTATGGAATAAAGCGGAAGGATCCATAACTGACTTGTTTTACAAAATAAATTGTTTTATAACATCAAAATATACATACAAAGGTAATACAAAATAAATCTAACAAAGGTATACACATATAACATAATCGTTCCCCGACTCCCGTGTTACGTATCAGAGCAGACAGACCAACGAAAGGGTGGAGAACTAATCTTCACAAAAGCCTCCAAGACACAAATCTGCAATTGCCTCATAGAGCAACAAACCACAGCAGAAGGGTGAGAAATAACAACTAAATCAAGATTGCATAATAATATGCAAACACATAATAATTCACATGCATAGTTATTCTCACCACAAACATCGCATACTAATACACATAGCATATATCAATTACACCAACATAATCACATATTCACACATAAGGCACACCAAAGTCATAACATATGTACACACACCACCACATCATATAACACATGTCTATACATAACACATATCATCCATAACCAATGCATTTATCACATATGCACATCAATTCACCAATCCAATCATAAATCTCAACACATACTCAATCGATTCACAATTTCCACACATAATCAATCCATTCATGATTTTCCACACATAATCAATCCATTCATGATTCTCACACATAATCAATCCATTCATGATTTATGTAAATGCACAGAGACCGACACAACGACTCTATGCAATGCATATGCGGTACCATCCATCCATCATCTCATCACTAGTTCACTCAGGAACTATTGGAATCATCGCTTGTTACTTAGTGTAACTCCCCGTCGGGCAAACGATGTTCCCCGATCTCCTACACCTCTTCGTATAAGGCACACGATCGTCTATAATCATCGCTCACACATCTTTGTATAAGGAACACGATGTTATAGCAGACTCCCTCTAGAATCGATTCATCGCTCACACCCACTAGGGCACACGACATCACAAGAATGCATATCATGATGCTTGGCATACAATGACTCATGAAATTCAAATGAACACATATACACATCCATAATCATGCATATATTTCAACTCATCAATTCCATACATTCACAATTCAACAATATGAATGATCTCATCATCATTATTCATGCATTGGAAACTAATTCAAACAATGCATTTCAAACCATAAAGGCCACCAAACCACATATATTGAATTTCACACAAACAATGCATTTCATCATAACCCACAAACCACAACAATTAGCATTTTAGCTCATCCACTCATATCAATGCACATAAAAAATTACTCACCATCAACCACAACAATCCTACAATCATACAATGATACACACAACACTAGGATTCATGCCACAAAGGCTACCCACAATATCATCATAACAACATACATGGATATTCAATCAAACAATGCATTTTACCACACAACAACATCATTATCACATGCATCAACATCATATAGATAGCACAAAAGACCCACATTTATATGAAGATAACAAATCGCATCGGACACAAACAAGCACAACAAAACCTACAAACCCCTAATTATCCTCTACCAAATATTATTGGTTAAATCATGGTCTAACATCACCATTTAATAGCATCTTAAGTTATCTATCTAATGCCTTAAGTCCCACATCAATCGGACTCTCGATTCGGGAGTTATGGTGGAAACATAAACCACACTTTTCACACATACATTACTTTTCCATATTTTCTTATCCAACCATGGCCTAAACATATGATCTTATTCCACTATCAAAAAGAGCATTGAAATAGGTTCCCAACGCATCCGACCGTGCCTCAATCCGACTTACGGATCAAAAGTTATAAAGAAAATAATTTAGAAAAGCTGTCATGTTCGCAATTCGAAGCTCCTAGCGAGTCCTTCGCTTTCCTCATTCACAGTACGAATGCCCCAGCGAACCATGGCAGAAAGAAAATAGCCTACAGTTTCGCAGTGCGAACTCCCAGCGAACCTTCGTTGTCCCCTTCGCAGTGCGAATCCCCCAGCGAACCGTGGCAGAAATAAAAACAACACAACGTTCGCAGTGCGAACCTCACGCAAACGTTCGCTTTCCCCTTCGCTGGCCATTCGCAGTGCGAACCTGTGAAACTAGAAAAACCCAGCAGCGCTATAGATCACTCCCAACCAACATTTCAACCCCCAAAACACTTCCAAACCAAAACATAACAATCAGAACATAACCCAATCATGGTAACAAGTATTCTACAACATTTATATCGAATTTCATCCGTGAAAACCTCGATTTCTATCAATTGCTCCTAATTTCAATAGATAAGAAAAGTCTCGAAACAACCAAAACAATTACGACAAACAACACATATACATACACAAGCAAGATATAATTGAAACTTCTCACCCTTACCCGATTAATCGCGCTCGAAACGGAGTTATGTCGATTTTCCTCTTTCTCCCTTTTTCTTTCCTCTTCCTTTCTATCTTCTCTTTTCTTTCTCTTCCTTTTCTTTTCTCTCTATTTCTCTCTAATCTCTATTTATATAAAAATATCTAAACCCCTAAAAAGACTATTTTATCCCTCAACTCAAATATCTCGCAAACGCTCTCAAAACGCGATAAAACATAAACAGCGATGAAAAATAATATATTGTCAAATAAAAGTCAAGAATAAAATAATATAAAACAAAAAGAATTAAATCGACTCGATTAAATAAATAAGGCAAAAATCGGGGCGTTACAATTCTCCCCCACTTAGACATTTTCATCCTCGAAAATATACTGAGACGAACAACTCCGGACACGATACGACGACAACTACAACGACAAGATTCAAAGGCCATACAATGCACTTGACGACCAACTCACGACTCAAGGAATACCCAAGTTACGAACACACACAGGAATTAGCTACTCGCACTCGGACCATCACGATGGAAACGAGGCAACAACACAAACAAGAACATAAAGTTCCACGACCCAACATCATTTCAACAACCTCTACATAACCACAATACCAACATCCTTGCCACACAACATTATTACAACAATGCTACGATTCACCAATCGAACATACAACCAAAACCTCCATCTACATAGTAGCCCATGAATAATGTTTAAACCTTTCACCTAACACTTCCATTCTGAAACGTCCAATGGTCTCATCATTCCTACATGTTCACAATGTTCAACCTAAGAACTCTTACCAGTCACACACGCATATACAAAATGTGCCACATCACGCTTCTGCTGCGCACTTTGATTACTCGTAACCATCAAAACTACCAATTTCACGTCCAAAGTCTAACTCTTTCTCATATTCGCCAAAAATCACTATTCACTTTTAATATACCCAACCTCACACTCTAATGTGTTATATCACACACCGGACACACATCTTTGAACTGCTCAAATAATTTTAATTCTCTAACCCTCAAAACAGCCATATGCAAAGACTATCGACTTAACTCTTCAGGCACAGCATTAGCTTTTCCCGAAGGATAATCCAAGCCAAATTCCTAACTCGTCGCGAATTCTAACCATCCTCGTTGTCTCATACTCTATTCCTTCAGACCAAACAAGTACTCTAAACTCTTGTGATTACTAAACACTTCGAACCTAAAACCATAAAAATAATACCTCCAAATTTTCCAACACACTACAACCGCGACCAATTCCAAATCCTGAATAGTATAGATCCTTTTATGAATCCTCAATTGTCGTAAAGCACAAACCACGACTTTACCCTCTTGCATTAACACACTGACCAAACTCATCAAAGACGCATCCCAATACCTCACAAACGGTTTATCAGGATCACGCAGTATCAAAACTAGAGCCGTAGACAACTTCTACTTCAGCTCTCTAAAACTTTCCTTATAACGAACATCCCAAACAAGCAACTTACCTTTTGCAAGTCAATCGAAGTAACGAAAATACTAACTTGGAAAAGCCTTCCCTAACCTCCGGTAATAACCAACTAAAGTCCAAAAAGATTCTAATATCCTCAACCAATTTCGGAGCCTCTCATTGTAGAACTGCATCTACTTTCGATGGATCCATAACCATACTCTCAACTAAAATAACATATCCAAGAAAACTAACCTTCTTCAACCAAAATTTTCACTCGAATAACTTAGCATAAAAATTCCTTTCTTTTCCACACTTGCAATTCGATTCTCAAACACTCCGCTTGTTCTCCCTCTGAGTTCATAACAAAACCGAATATCCTCAATCAAAACCACTAAGAACTTATCCAATTAAATATGGAAGATACGATTCATCCACTCCACAAACATTCCAGACACCTTACTAACACCGAACAACATCACTGTGCATTGTAATGCCCAACCAAATTCCAAAAGATATAAATTCTTAAAGCTTTTGCAAAACTTCCCACTGGGTAACTGATTACTCACATACAAGCTTAACCGAGTAAATAATAGCCTAATCCGATGATAACAAACCAAACCAGTCACATTAAATCGATCAAAGCCTCAACTCACACAATTCACCATTCTTATCAAACATTCCAAACAATTGTAATTTCACTCAAACTCAATCAAATCATTCCAGTCATCTATTCCTGAAAGTGGACACTTGTTCTCAATCGTTACCTTATTCAACTGTTAGTAATCCATACACAATTTCTTCTCCTGACCGTCCAATTCCACAAATTCCAACCTGTATCAACAACCAACAAAAAGAACTCTCAAACGCAATGTTACATCCACCCACAAGGGTTTCCTCACAATTTCCATTAATTCCTTAAAACTCCAAAGACTTCAAACCTCACCAGAACTCTAAGTCTTGCTTCCCATAGTCTCAATACCATTATACACATCATGCTTGTTATTCCATTCAACCATCCATCTTTTTTGTTACTAACAATACTGGAGCTCTCTAAGACGACACACTTGGTCTCACAAATCCCTTTTCCAGTAAATCTTCCAACCGCTCTTTCAATCTGAGTAATTCTAATGCTAACATCCAATATTCCATCCGGAAACACATATGGAAATCACACACAACGGGCAGCCCATCACTGTGGCTTTTTCGTCAATTCCAGAACACTATTATCACAAACATGACCAACATCTGAGTTTCACTTCCTAAAAGTTCTTCTACTTACTTAGTAGATCCAAACCTCAAATCCTCACCTTCGTCCAATTTGAGTTCACACTCTACTCTCTGAGAACAACCATTAACGATACCCAATCGTTCTCTCTCAACGACTTCCCAACTGAACCAACATACCAAAACCTCTAATCCATTTCATCTTCCGGTATAAGAATCTTCATCGACTCTTCAAAATAATCCGTAATCATTTCCTTAATTCCAAACAATTCATTGCACACACTATCAAAGTCGGAAAGATACGTCTATTCCATCCAACATAATTCTGTCAACTATCAACAAGAGATTAAGGGTGATGAGTTCCTCAATTTGTTGTCAATAGACAGCTGACAATCATGATGGGGCATAAACCGCCTTTACCAAACTATAATAGCATTTCTTGCATCCTGTGCACAAAACTACCTAAGGCACAATTCCTTAGTTGACACAAACCTTACCTCCGCATTCCCTCCGGAACCGGGAACAACATTGTCCAAAGAGCACTTACAATCTTGCAATTCACAACACACTGAGCCAACGATCCACACTTGAAGCAACTTGGAGAAGTACCAGCTTCTCCCCCACTTATCTCATTCTCACACCTGAAGACAAAGGATTAGAAAACCAGAAAGCACTTATAGTGTTTCACACACATATCACGTCCTAAGGAACAAACAACAACGACAGTATTCAACTGTCACACCAACTGACTCAACAACTTGGCCGGACGGACTGACCTGCTCTGATACCACTTATGTAACACCCCAATTCCCATCGCGAATAAATAATACATAAATAAATCAGAGTAAATAAAAATTTATTTTTCCGACAGAAACAAGGATGCCACATTTAAATAAAGAAAACACAATCCCTGCTCATAAGTTTGATACATAACACAAAATGGAATAAACGTAAAGGGAAACTTTTCCGTACAAATGGGAAGTTCAATTATGGAATAAAGCGGAAGGATCCATAACTGACTTGTTTTACAAAATAAATTGTTTTATAACATCAAAATATACATACAAAGGTAATACAAAATAAATCTAACAAAGGTATACACATATAACATAATCGTTCCCCGACTCCCGTGTTACGTATCAGAGCAGACAGACCAACAAAAGGGTGGAGAACTAATCTTCACAAAAGCCTCCAAGACACAAATCTGCAATTGCCTCATAGAGCAACAAACCACAACAGAAGGGTGAGAAATAACAACTAAATCAAGATTGCATAATAATATGCAAACACATAACAATTCACATGCATAGTTATTCTCACCATAAACATCACATACTAATACACATAGCATATATCAATTACACCAACATAATCACATATTCACATATAAGGCACACCAAAGTCATAACATATGTAAACACACCACCACATCATATAACACATGTCTATACATAACACATATCATCCATAACCAATGCATTTATCACATATGCACATCAATTCACCAATCCAATCATAAATCTCAACACATACTCAATCGATTCACAATTTCCACACATAATCAATCCATTCATGATTTTCCACACACAATCAATCCATTCATGATTCTCACACATAATCAATCCATTCATGATTTATGTAAATGCACAGAGACCGACACAACGACTCTATGCAATGCATATGCTGTACCATCCATCCATCATCTCATCACTAGTTCACTCAGGAACTATTGGAATCATCGCTTGTTACTTAGTGTAACTCCCCGTCGGGCAAACGAAGTTCCCCGTCGCTCACACCTCTTTGTATAAGGCACACGACATTTATGGATCGCTCACACCACTTTGTATAAGGCACACGACCCGATCAGTCACACCTCTTTGTATAAGATACACGATCGTCTATAATCATCGCTCACACCTCTTTGTATAAGGCACACAATGTTATAGTGGATTCCCTCTAGAATCGATTCGTCGCTCACACCCACTAGGGCACACGACATCACAAGAATGCATATCATGATGCTTGGCATACAATGACTCATGACATTCAAATGCACACATATACACATCCATAATCATGCATATATTTCAACTCATCAACTCCATACATTCACAATTCAACAATATGAATTATCTCATCATCATTATTCATGCATTAGAAACCAATTCAAACAATGCATTTCAAACCATAAAGGCCACCAAACCACATATATTGAATTTCACACAAACAATGCATTTCATCATAACCCACAAACCACAACAATTAGCATTTTAGCACATCCACTCATATCAATGCAAATCAAGAATTTCTCACCATCAACCACAACAATCCTACAATCATACAATGATACACACAACACTAGGATTCACGCCACAAAGGCTACCCACACTATCATCATAACAACATACATGGATATTCAATCAAACAATGCATTTTACCACACAACAACATCATTATCACATGCATCAACATCATATAGATAGCACAAAAGACCCACATTTATATGAAGATAACAAATCGCATCGGACACAAACAAGCACAACAAAACCTACAAGCCACTAATTATCCTCTACCAAATATTCTTGGTTAAATCATGGTCTAACATCACCATTTAATAGCATCTTAATTTATCTATCTAATGCCTCAAGTCCCATATCAACCGGACTCTCGATTCGGGAGTTATGGTGGAAACATAAACCACACTTTTCATACATACATTACTTTTCCATATTTTATTATCAAACCATGGCCTAAACATATGATCCTATTCCACTATCAAAAATAGCATTGAAATAGCTTCCCAACTCATCCGACCGTGCCTCAATCCGATTTACGGATCAAAAGTTATAAAGAAAACAATGTAGAAAAGCTGTCGTGTTCGCAATGCGAAGCTCCTAGCGAGTCCTTCGCTTTCCTCATTCGCAGTTCGAATGCCCCAGCTAACCATGGCAGAAAGAAAATAGCCTACATTTTCGCAGTGTGAACTCCCAGCGAACCTTCGTTGTCCCCTTCGCAGTGCGAATCCCCCAGCGAACCGTGGCAGAAAGAAAAACAACACAACGTTCGCAATGCGAACCTCACGCGAACGTTCGCTTTCCCCTTCGCTGGCCATTCGCAGTGCGAACCTGTGAAACCAGAAAAACCCAGCAGCGCTATAGATCACTCCCAACCAACTTTTCAACCCCCAAAACACTTCCAAACCAAAACATAACAATCACAACATAACCCAATCATGGTAACAAGTATTCTACAACATTTATATCGAATTTCATTCGTGAAAACCTCGATTTCTATCAATTGCTCCTAATTTCAATCGATAAGAAAAGTCGCGAAACAACCAAAACAACTACAACAAACTACACATATACATACACAAGCAAGATATAATTGAAACTTCTCACCCTTACCCGATTAATCGCGCTCGAAACGGAGTTATGTCGATTTTCCTCTTTCTCCCTTTTTCTTTCCTCTTCCTTTCTATCTTCTCTTTTCTTTCTCTTCCTTTTCTTTTCTCTCTATTTCTCTCTAATCTCTATTTATATAAAAATATCTAAACCCCTAAAAAGACTATTTTACCCCTCAACTCAAATATCTCGCAAACGCTCTCAAAACGCGATAAAACATAAACAGCGATGAAAAATAATATATTGTCAAATAAAAGTCAAGAATAAAATAATATAAAACAAAAATAATTAAATCGACTCGATTAAATAAATAAGACAAAAACCGGGGCGTTACAGTAATTACTCTGTAAATTACTCGGCGATTGCTTAACATAGCGCAATATTTGTCCCGTATCGGAAAACTATCAAGAATGGTTGATTATTTGTCTTATGGTTCAAAACTCTTGAAACTTGTTGTTAGGAGGCTTTGGTCTTATCAATCCTCTAATGTGTTTTCATCAACCTTGACCTAAGTGCAATTATTCAATTGTTATTGATCATTAACACTAACAACTAATAACTAATCACTAACTTCTAACTTTAATTTTATGCTTCATTTTTATCATTTCATATCATGTTTATGCTTTCGCAATTTTTCCTTTGTCCGTTGGACATATGTTTATGCTTTCGCAATTTTCCCTTTGTCCGTTGGATATATGTTTATGCTTCCGCGATTTTTCCTTTGTCCGTTGGACACATGTTTATGCTTATGCCTTTTTCTCTTTGTCCACTTGGACCAAAAACATTAATAAAGGCCAAAACCTCTAAAAAACTTGTGCTTCTAGTCTTGGACTATGGTTACTATCCTATGCAATGGACATGGAGTTTTGCACCTAGACCTTGGACTTTAATGCTATTCTTGGATCCTTGGACTTAGAACTAGGACTTTCTCCCTTTTCTTTGGAATTATGGTTCGAAGACTTTGGACTTCAATGCTATTCTTTAATCCTTGGACTTAGAACTAGGACCTTTTCCCTTTGCTTTGGAATTATGGTTCAAAGACTTTGAAGACTTGCCTTTATTTGGCCAATTTGCTTAAGGATGGAATTCTTTTGTTATTTCTTTGAAGTGGCTCCATTGTGGTTAGATTATTCTATTCCTTAGCTTTTACTTTATGCTTTAGGATAGTCACTTCTTCTCCTCCCCATTCTTCAATTTTCAAAACTCTCCCCCTTTTCAAAATTTTCTTGATTTTAAACTATCACATATTTCATGATCAAACCTTGACTTTGTCAAGTGATTTTACTCTTTTTCTTTTCATTTCTTAACAAATGCTAAACTACATAATCATGTTGACACCTTTTTCAAAAGACTTTTAAAAAACACCAAACTCATTCAAATTCTTTTTGTGCCCTTGTGCACTTTTTCCTTTAACTTTTTCATAAGTTTAGACATGATTCATTTCTTTAAGCGGAATTATTCGCTTGGAAATGACGACTTGTCTTTACATTTAAAATCAATTAAAACAAATAATTTTCATTCTTTCTACCATGAACTACGGGGTTTTGATCCTACATTGCACATCGTGGGTACGTAGGCATGAGGCGACAAGTCTCTCCAAACACAAAAATCTTAAAAAAATAATTTCTCTTCTCATCCCCTCAATCTCTTTTCAAATAAGCAATTTTCAGACCAAAAGCTTAAATATTTCAAAGTGTTCCCGTGGAGTACCACGGATGTTTTGGGTGCATAAAACCTTCCCTCTGCATAACCAACCCCTTACCCGGATTCTCTTCACTTGTTCTTGTTTAGAGCTTGTGTAGGTTTTGTTCGCTCTTTTTTCCTTTTCCTTTTGTGGAATAAATAAAAGCGCGGTGGCGACTCTTGCTTTTTGAGTTAAGTTAATCAATAGCTTACACTCACGATTTTGCCACTACAGGAAAGTGGCAACTCTGCTGGGGACAGATTGACCTCTTGCTGGTCCATCCCTTAAGGGGTTTAGCCTACTTTGATTTATTTACTGCTTTTTGTATGACTTGCTTGTTATCTGTTTGTTCTGGTTGGGATGTTTTGAGAGATAAGCCCAATACACAGGCTTGAGTATACACTTAGGACTAGAGTGGAAAGTAGTGGGACCTACGCGCCGTCTTGGTACGTTTGGTGTTCACGAAATTCACATCCAGACGAGGCTATATTGGGAGATATTCTGACGTGCATGTCTTGCACATTTCAGGGTGTTGATCTAGAAAGCTGTCGACTCTGGCGACCATCTCCCGAGAATTCAGCAACGCCTCTCCTCCCAACATGTGATAATGGCTGACCAGAAATGGAAAACCCATTAAACTTGTCGATCCGAGGACCCAATGCTGGGAACTTGTTATAGGATATCCTTTTTGGGGGAATCAGTGGACGACCTCTTTGTTTGGCGATAGTATTGTACCCCAAGGGATGAATGTACTATTGCTTCTCAAATCGAGAATCTGAAACTGAGGATCCCGGCTTTTTAGTACCCACATGTGAGAATGGGCAGGTGTTTACAGGTTTGCAGGAAACCCTGACTTTCAACATGCTCGGTACTTTGGATTTCTTATCAGTGTAGACTTGTCAACCTGGTATTTCAGTATTCTGGTATATTAGTATTTCGATATTCTCATCTGAGTGAACCTTTGAACCTGTGTGCTTCGAGTGATCTTATTTGTGGTTGTTGCATTCATGCACTCTTGCATCCATGAGCATATATATGCATTTCTTCCCAGTTGCCTCAGAAACTTATTTCAATTGTCTCCTTCTCCAATTATCTGTTCGCCGTCAAGCTATTTCCTCAACACAACTACGGAACTAGAGATGCTGTCAGATTAAGAATGGAAAACCAAGAACAACACAACCCCGAAGTCAGAATGGAAATTGATGAGTTGAAGGCCGGTATGACCAAGCTCAAAGAAATGCTGCAAGTTCTGATTGCTAGAGGCGAACCACCTCAGAGGACTGTGATTGTTGAAACTTCAACTGCTGCTGTTGACCCTCCACTGACTCAGCAACCAGCTTCTACTTGGCCAGAATTTGGGTTACCTTTGAATTACTCGCCACCCTTTGCAACTACTTCTGTGTTTGTTCCGTCTGTACTGCCAGTATCTTCAGCTCTATAGTTCATTGAGCCTCAGCCTGTTGTGCATTCTGTTGCTCAAGCTATTCTTGAGAATCCTCCTATCGTGTACCATGTTGTTGGTCCATAATCTGAAAGTCATGGAGAACCTGGATACATTGAAGAAGTCAGAGAGAAATGGAAAACTCTAGACAAAAGGATAAGAGCCATGGAAGGAAGTGATGTCTTTAGTGCTGCCGCAATGGACATGTGCTTGGTTTCCAACTTGGTTATTCCTCCAAAATTCAAAACTCTTGATTTTGAGAAATACAAGGGGCACACCTGTCCCAGAACCCACTTGGTGATGTACTTCCGCAAGATGGCTGCTCATGCCAAAAATGACAAACTGCACATTCATTGTTTCCAAGACAGCTTGAGTGGGGCTTCAATGAAATGGTATATGGGACTTGATAAGAACCGTATCCAAAGCTGGAATGACTTGGGTGATGCTTTATTAAAGCAATATAAGTACAATCTGGACATGGCGCCTGATCACCGTCAATTGCAGAACATGTCTCAAAAAGAAAAAGAATCCTTTAAGGAGTACGCTCAGCGCTGGAGAGAGCTAGCTGCTCAAGTGGAGCCACCCTTGGCTGAAAAAGAATTGACTGGGTTGTTCATAGACACTCTTCAGCCACTCTTTTGGGAAAAGATGATAGGCAGTGTATCATCTGGTTTTGCTGACCTAGTCACTATTGGAGAAAGACTAGAAGAAGGTATCAAGAAAGGAAAGATTGCTAATGCTGAAGCCTTTAGTGGTGCTAAAAAGTATGTTGGGAATTTTCAAAAGAAAAATGATGGTGATACCCATGCTGTTTCAGTTGAAAGGAAACCTCGTCACAGGCAACAACAATATGTAGCTCCAGTTGCTCCTGTTATCAATGCCCAAAACATTCAAGCTCCTCGTCAGGTTGTTAGACAGAATCAGAATCGCAATAGGGTTAACTTTGATCCTATCCCGATGTCTTACACTGAGCTGTATCCAGATCTTGTAAAGAAAGGTTTGATTACAATGAGGGATCTACCTCCTCCTCCAAATCCTCTTCCAGCCGGCTATAGGGCTGATCTTCACTGTGAGTTCCATCGAGGTGGGGCATGCCATAACTTGGAAGGCTGCTATGCATTGAAAGCTAGAGTATAAGACTTGGCGAACTTAAAGATTCTAGACTTTGTTGATAATAATCCCAATGTTTTCAAAAATCCTTTGCCAGAGCATGCCAAGTGAAGTTTGAGTCAGTTTAGACGGATCATCTCCTAAAGCCAGTGTTTCAGAAAGGACAACTCATCCTTGTTGCTGATTCGTCACTAGGCCTTGTTTCTTTCTGTTTGCATCTTTTTTTGATTGTATTGACTGTTTGTTTTCGAACTTTATTTGTACTTTCATGGTAATTTCAATGAAACGAGCACTGCAATGTTTGATTCAATTCATTTATATCCACTGTGTGCATCTTTATGCTTTCTTTTTCACAAAATAAAAATATATCTCATGTTCATTTTCTTTATCAAAATTTTGTTTATGCAAAGATTGGAGGGAGGATGATGAAAACAAAATACATGAAATTGCTGGATTGTATGCTTTCAATTAAAACTTGGCTGATGATATACAGGCATTATTTCAACTCCCAAACACTGGAGAAATAAGGAAGTTAATCCTTTGTCAACCCTTTCGAGCCTAGAAGGCGGAGTTTCTTTTTGTACAAAAAAACCTGCAATTTAAACCTGGGGATGGGTAGTTCTCAGTTAATTTTACTGTGTATTTAAACACACGAGAATCACTGTAATCATAAGCTTTCCTTTGCACACATCAAAGAAGTGTCGAATATGTCTTTCAAATCAAAAGCCAATGATGGTTCACTGTAATCATTAAGCCAGACAGTCACTATCTTTAAAAAAAGAAGAGAATAATAAAGATCAAATGAAAATCCCGCTAAGTCAAAACCTATGAAGGAGACTTAGGCAAAAATTGGGGCATCCCGCTGACTGTAAACTCAAATGACACAGTTCAGGCAAAAGTTAGGGATAACAAAAGAAAAATCAATCAAGAGGGTACCAAAATCCTCAAAGACAAAACGAGTTAACTAAGGTCCTCATCAAAAACAACAAAATGTTGTAAGAAGGAGTGACTGCCATCTCAAAAATCCCTTGGCTCTTGAGTCATCATCATAACAGTGTTGCAATTCCAAAATCTCCTGGAACTTGAATGCATAGTTTGAATTAACTGAGCATAGGACTGGAGATCATCAAGAAGAATGGGTTGGGTACAAATAAACTTTGAGCCTATATCCTTTGTTTCAAAAACCGTGAACCAGACCACATTACAACCTTTAAAAGACCTAATTGAAGCCAGGTTTCTTTTGAAAGCATACTACAGCAAGGTTGCGTAAATTGACTCCTAAGTTTGTTGCCAATCATTTGCTTTGATGTCTTACCTTTGCTTTATCTTTCATTTTTGAATGTTTAAACCACCGTGTTTTGACAAGTGATTCATTTGCTTTACATCAATAATATCATTCCAAAATGATTTTTTATTTCAAAATTGCATGAGTTTTGCATTAAAATTACCATGTTTGTTTGAATGATTTTATTTGCAGGCAAACTTTCCTCATCAAGAAATTTTCAAACGGTTGAGAAACTTGGTCACTGATCCTATCAGGGGCACATTACTTCTAGATCCTGTTGTGAATCAGTTCAAGATTTGTTGCTCAATGCAAGTTATTCTCAGATTTGGTTAGCCAGAAGATCTCTTTCCAGATTCATACTGAGTTTAGCCTTCTCAATAGTCATTTCAAGAACTGAAGCCATGATCAGTCCATCCCTAGTAATAAAGCTGATGCCATGATCAGTTTGTCCTCAACAATCATTTCAAGAATTGAAGCCATGATCAGTTCATTCTTCCCTTGCAACAGTCAAACTGAAGCCATGATCAGTTTATCCTCATCAGTCAATCAACTTGGGGCAGTTTTCTTTGAGAATCCTCAGGATGTCTTTCCTCAAAAGACCATCAGCCTGATACAATTCATAAGTGTGACAGAGATGTGTTCAACATTTTCTCTCCGAGCAGAGTGGGCAGTGTTCCTTGTGTTGAGGAATCAGAGTTTAATTCTCCCCTCACAAAAGAGTATATCTCAGTTGTCCTTATCATATGCATCGCATACGTAAATCATTCATATATCATACATAGAAAGATTTGCATAGCTCAAAGTGTGCTTCACGCTCATATGCATTTTTCCGAGGTCCTGTTGTTGCCAACATCTTACCTTGTGATCAAAGTCCAACTTACTTGGCGCCTACCAAAACATTTACCTGTCTTTTCACCCAGTGCTATTCCTGGATGTCTTGTTTATTTTCTTTCTTTCTAGTGCTATTCCTGGATGTTGTCGTTTCCCTGTGCATCGTGTTAGATGTTTCTCTTCTTTCATTCCAGTGCTATTCCTAGATCTTTGTTTTTCTTTCACTCCAGTTCCATTCCTGGATGTCTGTCTCTTTTGATATCTAGTGCCATTCCTGGATATCTTGTTCCTCTTGTTTCTCCCAGTGCTATTCCTGGAAGTTTTGCCTATGTTCTATAATCCCCATCAGATTTGCTTGGATATCTTTCAGTGCCATTCCTGAAAGTTTTATCTGTTCATTCAGTGCCATTCCTGGATGAGTTTTCTCCTTTGCATTCAGTGCCTTTCCTGGATGTCTTTTTCACTATCATTCAGTGTCATTCCTGAGTGTAGTGATTTACCTTTACCTTTTAGTGCCATTCCTGAAAGTCCTTGCTCACTTTATTCAATGCCACTCTTGGATATTGAGAACTCTTTTATCCAATACCATTCTTGGATGATTCTGTTGTATTTTTCTAGAACTTTTCTCACTACATTCAATGTCATTATTGGATGTTGAGATTACTTTTGTCCAATGCCATTCTTGGATACCTTTTCCCCAACCGAGTCCAATGTTATTCTTGGATATCTCGGATGTTTAACCTTGTCATCCAATGCCATTCTTGGATGTCCCTAATGAAGTTTTCCAAATGGAAGTTTTGTTGCCCCATTCAATGCCATTCTTGAATGTTGAGATGCCTTTATCCAATGCCATTCTTGGATATATTATCCCCAATATAGTGTTTTCACCTCCATTCAATGCTATTCTTGGATGACGCTGCTGTTTTTACCAGAAAATTTCTTGTTGTTGTCTAATGCTATTCTTGGACATCTTTTAGCATACCTTTTGTCTCGTTCGTAGTTTCTATCCAATGCCATTCTTGGATGTCACTACTCGTCTTCCAGGGTCTTGTCCCTCTTTCCCCAACTATTGATGGATACTTCTTGTCACCTTGACAGATCTCCAGAAATAGCTTGTGGCCCCCGACGTGTCTTTTCGCGTTCTCTCTCAAATTACCTTATATCTCTTGTTTCAAGTTTCCCCGCAGTCTGTTTCATCCTTTGCATTCATATGGCATCTTAGGGCTAAAAAATATAGCTTTTTGTATTTAAGTATCTTCATATCTCCCGATAGAAGAGACTTAAATAGGGGCAGCTGTAAGACCCTAAATTTTGACCCCTAAGATTCCACATATCATTTACATCTCATTTTTGCATATTTACCACAAACAAGATCACACATTGGTTCCCTCTTTTATAGGTTTGTGCCTTGCAGGGATCACCGAGCATCTGTGTGTTTTCTTATTTGCCTTTATTTGCTTATGTTTACTAACCTTTAATCAAAATCCAAAAATATGTTTATTTTTGTCTTCGCTAACTTTTTCAGGAAGGGAATCAAGGATATCAAACAGTCCCTCAACTCGAATGAATTTCATCTGAATAAAGTCAAAGTTGATCTGCAAACAATTCAAAATTCATCTGATCAAGAGTTTCCAAGATTTAATTGATTATTATTCAAGAGACTCCAAGGTTCATGTGTTTATTTCCATGCCTTCTTTGACAAATCAAGAAAATCGAGCCAGAACCATCACAATCTAGCCAACAAGCCATTATCAAGTTTTTCAACTGTGCAATCGATTGCACTATTGGTCCAATCGATTGTACCATTCATTTTTTTGCTTAGAATTTGAAGTTTTCAGCAGTGCAGTCTATTCGCGCTACAGTGCAATCGACTGAACAGGGACAAAATTGGCCAAAATCAGCATTTTTCAAATTTTGAAGCATGTGGCACCAATTTTCATCATTTTGGAATATTCCATTTCATTTTAATTCCCCTACATCACTTTGATTAATTACTACCATGTACCTCCACTAATCACCACTCTTTTAACAATTCCCTCCAAATTTGAAGTCCAATCCTAAATTTCAAATTCCAAGCCTAATTCCAAACCACCAAATTCCCAAGCCTAAACTCTTTAAACAGAGCCTTCATTTCATTCATTCATTCAAGCATTTGAGAGACAAAAAACCTCTTGCAAATTCTCTCCCCAACCACAAAATTCACCAAAGCTCACATCTCTTTTTGAAAGTTAACAAGAATTCACATTGAATCTTGTTCAACTTTGAGCTAAACCTTCATCCATTCTTGTTTTTGTTCATCAATTATAGTAGATCAAGGCTTTGGAGTGTAGATCTTGAAGCAATTTGAAGGAATTTTTAGATTTGAAGTGGTAATTCATCTTTCACCATTGTTAAAGCTTCATCTTCATCTTCCACAATGTAGATCTTTGGAGATCCTTGTTACTTGATCCTTTGGATCTTGTAATTGTGTTTAATTACTGGTATTTGTTGCTATTTGCTTTGAAATTTCGTGCACTTTTGATTCCATGATCATGAGGTATTTGAAGAAAGTTTTAGATCATGATCATGTTGAATTTTGCTGAATTTTTTGCTGTCACAGCAGGGTGCAATCGATTTGCATTTTCGTGTAATAGACTGCACAGTGCTGTTTTTTTGCCTTGTTTTTGCAAATTTGTCAGTGTGCAATCGACTGCACCTTTTGTGCAATCGACTGCACAGAGTCAGAATTGTGTTTTTGGCCTATTTCTCTTTGGACATATGTTTATGCTTCCGCAATTTTCCCTTTGTCCGTTGGACATATGTTTATGCTTCCGCAATTTTCCCTTTGTCCGTTGGATATATGTTTATGCTTCCGCGATTTTTCCTTTGTCCGTTGGACACATGTTTATGCTTATGCCTTTTTCTCTTTGTCCACTTGGACAAAAAACATTAATAAAGGCCAAAACCTCTAAAAAACTTGTGCTTCTAATCTTGGACTATGGTTACTATCCTATGCAATGGACATGGAGTTTTTCACCTAGACCTTGGACTTCAATGCTATTCTTGGATCCATGGACTTAGAACTAGGACTTTCTCCCTTTTCTTTGGAATTATGGTTCGAAGACTTTGGACTTCAATGCTATTCTTTAATCCTTGGACTTAGAACTAGGACCTTTTCCCTTTGCTTTGGAATTATGGTTCAAAGACTTTGAAGACTTGCCTTTATTTGGCCAATTTGCTTAAGGATGGAATTCTTTTGTTATTTCTTTGAAGTGGCTCCATTGTGGTTAGATTATTCTATTCCTTAGCTTTTACTTTATGCTTTAGGATAGTCACTTCTTCTCCTCCCCATTCTTCAATTTTCAAAACTCTCCCCCTTTTCAAAATTTTCTTGATTTTAAACTATCACATCTTTCATGATCAAACCTTGACTTTGTCAAGTGATTTTACTCTTTTTCTTTTCATTTCTTAACAAATGCTAAACTACATAATCATGTTGACACCTTTTTCAAAAGACTTTTAAAAAACACCAAACTCATTCAAATTCTTTTTGTGCCCTTGTGCACTTTTTCCTTTAACTTTTTCATAAGTTTAGACATGATTCATTTCTTTAAGCGGAATTATTCGCTTGGAAATGACGACTTGTCTTTACATTTAAAATCAATTAAAACAAATAATTTTCATTCTTTCTACCATGAACTACGGGGTTTTGATCCTACATTGCACATCGTGGGTACGTAGGCATGAGGCGACAAGTCTCTCCAAACACAAAAATCTTAAAAAAATAATTTCTCTTCTCATCCCCTCAATCTCTTTTCAAATAAGCAATTTTCAGACCAAAAGCTTAAATATTTCAAAGTGTTCCCGTGGAGTACCACGGATGTTTTGGGTGCATAAAACCTTCCCTCTGCATAACCAACCCCTTACCCGGATTCTCTTCACTTGTTCTTGTTTAGAGCTTGTGTAGGTTTTGTTCGCTCTTTTTTCCTTTTACTTTTGTGGAATAAATAAAAGCGCGGTGGCGACTCTTGCTTTTTGAGTTAAGTTAATCAATAGCTTACACTCACGATTTTGCCGCTACAATTGGGTATACCAAACAACTTCTTATTCAACAAACGACAAATTCCCCCTTTTGATTTTTCGTACGAGACTTCGACCATCATTCTAGTAGAAATTAAAGAACTAAGTTGAAAAATGGAGGACCATTTAGCCAAGGAAGAGAAATCCAAAGAAATGAGGAGAAAAATTGATTTCCTCAAAGAAAAAGGGAGTCTTCCACTTTCGTGAGTGTTGTCATCAAACAAGCTACTGCAACGCAGTATAATAAGCGCGTATGACTTAGAGAGTTTTATGTCAAATACCTCATGTTACAACGGGTCAACGTAGAAAGGAAGAACGTCAGAGACAGGAAGCTCATAACTAATTGGGAAGGGTCGTACATAATCCAAACCAACACAGAAAAAGGAGCTTACACCTTAAAAACCTTGATAGGAGAATCAATTGCAAGAACCAGAAACGCTACCAAGCTCAAGTGGTACTTTGGTTAAAATATTTTTCTATAACACTAAGGGTGAATGTTTTAATTACCATTTAGGAGGAATATTTTTACTTCAAGAGTAAGTTTAAAGACTTACTCTAAATCTTAACTCTCGATTTTTATTTATCTAATGGCTTTTATTGATTATTTATATAGAAAAATATTTCTAAAAATATTTAGATTAAATGATCAACTAAAAATATTTGGAGTAAGTATTTTAAACTTACTCGTGGAGTAAAAATATCCCTTTTGTTGTGAAATCATGTGGAATTCCTTTTGCAATGAAAACAGGGAACAAGAATAACAAAGCGCTTTATGCCACAGCTGGTGCACCCCATGTTAGGAGTTAATCGTTCATAGATTGAAGGCAATGGAGTCTTGGAGACGCCAACCTCGAACCAGGATTAAACATGGGGTCTAGGAAGGATACCTAACCCTTGATCGAGAACGGTCTTCGTGGCGCGAAGATATTATGGTAGTTCCTAACAAATGGGACGGATAATGGCAAAGACAAAACAATTTACTCCAATTCTAAAAAAATGGGACGAGTAATAACGAAGCAACCACATATTAGCTAAGCAACTATTATTGGCAAAGAGAACAAGAACATAACATCTAGATAAGTCAGAATATTATTTATAAGTTAACAAAGCCACTGAAGCATAAAGTTACAAGAAGATAAGTTTTCCACAAATAAAATCACTCCTCCCTGACTAACACCATCAACTACCATGTTATATAAGTTGACCAAATCAAGGGAAACCTTGATATCTGGACAAAGCACCCATATCTACTCCACCGCATTTGTTAAAGAAGCATCTCTGAAACTTTAATAAGTGATGTCCACGAGATCCTCCTCCTATAGAGACAAAGTGTAACACCCTAAATAAACCCCTGTAATATTATTAAATAAAACATCAGAGTAATTAAAGAAACACACGAAACTTAGGATGTTACGGCCACCATACAAAACCCGAACATGATTTTATTCGCAGTGAATTCATAAAACCATTTAAATTTGAAATATGTAATTCAACAGACAACAACTAAACATATTAAGGGAGATGTCCACAATCTCAATTCGCACACCAAACTCAAATCCCTAAACACTTCCAAAAGTCCCCACTCCTTAACCATCAAAGCAGACATATGCAACGATTTCCGACTCAACGCATCGGCTACCACATTAGCTTTACCAGGATGGCAATTCAAGCCAAAATCGTAGTCCTTCAAAAATTCCAACCATCTCCGTTGCCTCATATTCAATTCTTTCTGATCAAACAAGTATTTCAAACTCTTATGATCACTAAAAACTTCAAATCTTGCACCATAGAGATAATGCCTCCAAATCTTCAACACAAAAACCACAGATGCTAATTCCAGATCATGAGTAGGATAATTTTTCTCATGCACCCTCAATTGTCTCGAAGCATAAGCTACAACCTTACCTTCTTGCGTCAACACTCCACCTAGCCCAATCAAAGACGCATCACAATACACCACAAATGGTTCACTAGGATTCGGTAAAATCAAAATCGGAGCTGTCGTCAATCTTCTCTTCAGCTCACTAAAACTTTCCTCGCACTGAATATCCCAAATGAACGCTTTGCCTTTACAAGTCAACTGGGTCAAAGGAAGTGATAACTTAGAAAAACCTTCAATGAATCTTCGATAATATCCGGCCAAACCCAAAAAGCTTCAAATTTTAGTAACGGATCTAGGAGCCTCCCATTGTAGAATTGCATCTACTTTAGATGGATCCATAGCGATACTGTTACCTGAAATCACATGCCCAAGAAAACTCACTTCCGACAACCAGAATTCACACTTGGATAACTTGGCAAAAAGTCTCCTTTCCTTCAAAACCTACAACACAATGCGCAAATGCTTCGGATGATCCTCCTGGGACTTAGAATAAATCAAGATATCATCAATAAACACAACAACAAATAGATCCAAATGCTCATGGAAAATACGAATCATGTACTCCATAAACACACCTGGCGCATTAGAAATCCCGAACGGCATCACAGAATATTCATAATGACCGTAACGTGTCCTAAAAGCCGTCTTCTGAATATCTTCCTCTTTCACCCTTATCTGATGATACCCCGACCTCAAATCAATCTTACTAAACACACACGCACCTACCAACTGATCCATCAGATCATCAATTCTTGGAAGAGGATACTTATTCTTAATCGTCACCTAATTCAACTGGCGATAATCAATACACAATCGCATACTCCCATCTTTTTTTTTCACCAATAAAACTGGAGCACCCCAAGGCGACACACTTGGCCTCACAAACCTCTTTTCTAACAATTCATTCAACTGCTTCTTTAACTCAACCAACTCAGATGCCAACATTCTATATGGTGCCATCGATACAGGTCTAGTACCAGGAACTAGATCTATAGAAAACTCCACCTCTCGCTCTGGCAGCACATCTGAAATATCCTTTGGAAATACTTCAAGTAAATCACACACAACAGGAAACACATCAAGTGAAACTTGACTATCCACCGCTAACAATGCAAACAACCCAAACAACTGAGCTTCATCTGCCAAAAGTTTCTTCAACTCCTTGGTAGATAAGAAACTCGATTCCCCGTCCTCTTCAAGAGAAGGAAATCTTACCAGCTTATGATAACAATCAATATGCACTCGATTGAACTGTAACCAATTCATTCCCAGAACCACATCTAAACCCTCCAACGGCAAACACACCAAATCCATCTCAAAATCTTTACCATAAATGGTCAAAGGACAACTTAAACAAACCAAAGAAGTAGTTACTAACCCCATTGCTCGAGTATCAATAACCATCTCACCACCCATCGAAGACAACACAAGATTCAAATGCTTCGCGCACTCAGACGAAATAAACGAATGAGTCACTCCGGTACCAATAATAGCAACTAAATGTGTACTATTAATAAAACAAGTACCTCTGATCATACGGTCTGCACTTGTAGTCTGAGTCCCTACCAATGCAAATACCTTCCCACCAGCTGGAGCTTGCTTTGGTTTCGGACACTTTGTACTAATATGACTAGGTTCACCATAGTTGAAACACTTCACCACATTCTTCTTACAATCAGCAGCAACATGTCCTAAACCTCCAAAAATGGAACACTTTCTCATATCCTTCCTACATTCAAACTGACGATGTCCTAAGTCACCACACCTAAAACATCTCAAAGGATTAGACATACCTCCCCCACTTGGCCTTCTCTCAAAATTACCCCTTTGCTTACCCTTATCAACTGGTGACACATAAGGACCACTACGAAACTGCTGTTTCCCTTTCCTCTCGTTCACACTCTTATAGTGAGTAGAACGAGCTTTACTATCCTCCTCAAAAATCCTACAACAATCCACCAAATCAGAAAACCTTATAATCCTTTGATAACTCATTGCCTGCTTTATCTCAGGACGCAATCCATTCTCAAACTTCACACACTTAGAAAACTCCACAGTCGCTTCAGCATAATATGGATAAAACTGCACAAGCTCCACAAACTTAGCAGTGTAATCAACAACAGACATATTACCTTGTTTCAGTTCCAAGAACTCAATCTCTTTCTTTCCGCTTACGTCCTCAGGAAAATACTTCCTCAGAAACTCAATGCTAAACAAGGCCCAAGTGATCTCTTCATTAGCAGCTTCCAACACATGATGTGTACTACCCCACCAATCATCGGCCTCTTCCAGCAACATGTGAGTACCCAGTCTCACCTTCTGATCCTCAGCATAATCCATCACTCGGAAGATTCTTTCAATCTCCTTAAGCCAAATTTGAGCACCATCAGGATCATATCTTCCTTTGAAGATAGGCAGTTTGTTCTTCCTGAACTCATCATTACCAGCAGCATTAGATGGACCCTGTACAGCCCGAGCCATAGCTTGTATAGTAGCAGCCAAAGTAGCATCATTCCTACCAGCCATATTCTGTTCATATCCAATAACAGCAACTATGGTTAAACAAACAGCTCACCCAACCACAACGACCAAAAGGACTGACACAAACTGACACGGACTGGCTCTGATACCACTTAATGTAACACCCCCTTCTACACCCAGGCTATTAAAGCGATAACAATTAATCAGAGTATAATTAACGATTCACAGCATAGACGAGAGCGTCACATCAAAAGGAATTAAAATCACGCAATAACCTGCTCATATAGATATGCAACAATTCAGGTAGTACATAACAAAGGAACTCAGTTCCTAACACCCACAATTCAGATACAAAATAAAAGCAGAAAATCTGTAACTGAAACTCATATATATACATCATAAAAAGTTTGTCTATCATATACATATTCATACATGTACAATCCAAAATACGTGTATACATAATACAAATAATCACATAACGATCTCCCCGACTACCCGGTACTACATATCAGAGCCGACCGACAAAAGAATGAAGACCTAAGCTTCACAAAAAGACCTCTAGCAATCTAATCTGCAATGCCTCATAGAGCATTAAAACAGCAGAAGGGTGAGAAACACAATCATAATATAATTGCATACCATTATATAATAACACCAAAATACACATGTAAAATATTCTCACCACCACTTACACCATAATTCAAAGATAATACAACACAATGCATATTTCATATATCCATCACCAAGGCATATCAATCATGCACAATACAATTATCACCAATATATATATATATATATATATATATATATATATATATATATATATATATATATATATATATATATATATATATATATATATTTCCATTCATCAATGCCATTCACAATTCCACACAAAATCAATCCATTCATGATTTATGCAAATGCAAAGAGACCGACACACGACTCTATGCAAATGCAATGTTGTACCGTTCCATCCATCATCACATCATTAGTTCCATCAGAAACTATTGGAATCATCACTTGTTACTTAGTGTAACTCCCCGTCGGGCAAACGATGTTCCCCGTCGCTTTAGGTTCTCTTGGTATAAGGCTCACGACGTTTATGGATCGCTTTAGGTCCTCTCGGTATAAGGCTCACGATCCGATCGCTTTAGGTCCTCTTTGTATAAGGCTCACGATCGTCTATAACCATCGCTTTAGGTCATCTCGGTATAAGGCACACGATGTTATAGCAGATTCCCTCTGGAATCGATTCGTCGCTCACACCCACTAGGGCACACGACATCACAAGAATGCATATCATGATGCTTGGCATACAATGACTCATGACATTCAAATGCACACTGTTGCTCCCGAAAGATTCGCATCCAACGGTACAAACGCGAGAGTGGCGCAAAAGACACAGAGTCGCCAGCAAAGTGTATTTATCCCAAGAGAGGGAAAGGAAACACTGCATAAACCTGAAGAAGGGAAAAAGCATGGTCTCGCGACCAAGAGAACGCGTACAGGAGTCGGTTACGCGAAGGGAAGGTGTTAGCACCCAACACGTCCATCGTACTTGATGGGATCCACGCTTGCTGTCTGCATCAAAGGGTGTCGTCGTCTGGAACTCCACTGCTACTGGATCAGAGAAGAAACGAGAACGGAAAGAACGGAGAAACGAAGAAGAAAAGAAAAGGAAGTGACTCGATAGGACGTCCTCGGAGTCCTATGCCTACGTATTCCCTCGGTGCAATGGGAAAGTCAGAGTCAACGTAGTTCGGACGGGAACTGCGGGAAGGTTGCTCGCCAAGACATCGCCGTCTTGTGCCTACGTATCCTCAATCGGACGAGAAAGAGGAAATCAGAGCAGTCGTAGTTCGACCTACGGGTCGAAAAGAGACAAAGAGGTGATAAAGAAAGATTGTGAAAGAAATGTGCTCGGAGAGATCTCGCACGATCTCCTGCCTACGTATCTCGCTCGCACGCGAGAATCAGAGTGACGTAGTTCCCCTCACTAGGGAAGAAAGGAAAGGAAGGAAGGGTCTCAATCGCAAGGGTGCGAGAGAAGGGTCTTGATCGTAAGGGTGCGAGAGAAGAATGCTCGCCAAGGATAGGGATCCTCGTGCCTACGTATCCTCAGTCGGACGAGAGAGAGGAAGTCAGAGTGCACGTAGTTCGTGGGAACGACCACGAAACAAGGGGAGGAAATTGGTGAAAAATGGAGAAGGTAGCCCGCCAAGATCTACGCAATCTTGTGCCTATGTATCTTTACTCGGACGAGAATAAAGAATCAGGGCAGTCATAGTTCGTGGTAACGACCACGGATTGGGAAAACGAGACCAGTCTCGATCGCACGGGTGCGAGAGAAAAAAGTTGGGACTCACGGAAAATCAAAGGGGAAACTGAATCCTACAAGTTATCATGCAAAAATGGCCCTAAGGTCAGGATTAAGAGGGAGCTAACCTAATGTTATCATGCTTGGATTGAGAGCCTAATGTCTATCCTACTCCGAGCTTAATCAGAAATTAAGTCGGACTAGGAGCCTTAAGGGAGCATGTGAATACAGAGTAATCAACAAGTAAACATCAGACAGCTCAATCACAAAGAGAAAATCAAATAAGAGGCAGTCAAGTATTTAATCAGAAATTAAGCATCAAAATCATGGTCAAAACAATTAATCAAAATAACCAAGTTAGAATTAAAATGCTAATTGAAAAGAAGATTAAATTCTAAGTAAAAAAAAGTTAATCTAGTATTAAAAACTAATTCTAAAATTACTCCTAAAATTAGTTCAAGGTTTAACAAAAATCTAATTAAAATCAATATCTAGAATTTAATCAAAATAACAAAAGAAAAGATAAAAAATTAATTAGAAAAGTTAATCTAATTCTAATTTAATTTCAAAGAACAAGATTAGTTTTTAAAACGAAAATCAAAAGGTCAATTAAAATTCAAAAATCAAAATTAAAATCCATTTACAAATATTAACTAACCAAAACAAAAAAACTAATCAAATAAGGGTGCAAACAGTAGAACTGGGAGTGTGAGAAGAAGCCAGGCGCTGGGCGAATGGGCCTTGGTTTCAGGCCCAAAGATTCACAAGAAGCTAGGGGTGCAACAGGAAAAAATGAGGGTGCGGATAGCTGGCCGAGTGGGTTCAGATTCTGGCCCAAAGGCTTTCTCAAAAAAATAAAACAAGGGGTACAGCGAGTGAGGTTTGGGGGTGTTGAAATGAAAATCAAGTGTTGGGCCTTGAGCCCTGACCAATCCAAATCCCATGGCAAAAAACCCTACAACGAGTCTCTTAACACCATCAGCTTCATCTTCTATTCCGTCCGCCTCCACCTTCCTCTCACCGTCTTCCTCCCTCTTGCTTCATACCCCTCTTCTCCGACCCGTTCGCTGTAAAAAACACACGACCGCCATCTCCATCAACTCCTTTCCTTCTCTAACTCATTATCTCCGCCGGAACCTTTAACTTCTTTCCGTTCGCCTCCTCTTTTCATCCTCCTTACTTCGCCTCTTCCTCTATCATCTGCGCCGTCTTGCTCGCACAAAGCCATCGCCGGCAACATCCACACCAGCAGCTCCTTCTACTCCGCCACCAACTCGCCACGAATCCAATCCTCACCTTCGTCGCCGGTGACACACTACACCTCTGTTTCCCTCCGTCGCAACATCAGTCAACGGATCGCACTCAGTAACACCTGATTCTCGCTCAAACTCTTTCGCACGACACGGTTCGCCACGAGATACAATCAAGTGTATCGAAACAACAATAAGTGGATCACAAATAGTTGCAGAATCATAGAGAAAGATTGTCGTACCTACCGGAGATAGTCCGGTGCTTCTTCGACCGTGAGGAAAGAAAACTCTACGAGGTAAACTTGATTTTCTAAACCTCTGTTTTGAATTCGATTCCTCGCTCTTCTCCGTTTCTTCCTTCTTAATGTTTCTTCTTCTTCTGTTCTGCACCGATTGTAAAATGCTTCGTCATTGTTGTTGATTCTGGATTGATGTCGTTGTTGATTCTGGATTGATGTTGTGAAAATGACGGATGATGGATCGTGAAATCACAGCTTGTTTGTTGTTTGAAGTTTGTTGAGGCGATTGTGATTTATGATGCAGGTTGGTGAATTTGGTAGAGAATATATTGCAGTGGTGTGGTTTTCTGATGTGAATAGAGTTGCCATTTTAGTTTTGCAGTGGTTGATGCGTTTATTGATTTTGCAGGTCTCAAGTTGAAACACCAAAATGATGAAAAGGAGGGTGAGAATTAAAGATCATGGAAAGATTGGAAGCCGAAGAATGTATGTGAGGAGTTATTTTGCATACTGAAGAAAAATGAAGAATGACGTGGGGATCCCCTTTATTCAATTCAGCAACAGTTTTTTATATGTAAGTTTGGAGGGGAGTGTGTATGAGCGGTGTCAATCGTCCTCAAAAAGTGTGAAGGAGGAGCCACCTTATAGGAACTTAAGGAGGGTAGTTTAGGCTTTTTTGAATTGGAATTCTGTTAGAAATGATTGTGTGAATGAGCTGTGCAAGAGTCGCGCATTTTCTGTTGTAAATTGGAGAATGGTTTTTGGAATCCATCTACGGTTTGGCACTTGTGGTTTTGTATCTTCTGTTATTCTGCTTCTCGCAATTCTCGTTGCTCACTCTTGCTACACCGTGAGGAGAATTGGCTTGATTGTTTTCAAGGCTTAGATTGGCAGCTTGTACAACACGACCTTGTTCTCTCCTATTATATTAATGGGCTTTATAAATTTGAACATTAAGCAATGGTTTGGATTTGAATTTGGATTTGAATAATGAAAGTAAAAAAGGTAAATTGGATTGGATGAATTAAAATAAGGATAGGTAAAGAAATGAAAAATGGATAATAATAATAATAATAAAAAATGAAAATGGAAATTGGATATTAAGAAGATAATGGTTATGGAAAATGGATATTTACATTGTGAATTTTGAAATGGATAATGGGTTAAATAAAAATGAAGTGCATAATTGGGAAATAATGGATAGTGAATGGATAAAATTGGAAAATGGTTTTAGATGAAATGGATAATGAGATGGACATTAAAAATGGTGTGGATAAATTGGTTTAGAAAAAATGGATAAGGATATAAATTGAAATGGATAATTGGAGATATGGATTTGAAAAATTAAAAATGGTTTAGAAAGAAAATGGTTATCCAAATGGATAGGTGGGTTAAAACTTGGATGGATTTAAAATGGATAAAAAATGGACAATGGATGATAATGAGTTAGAAAATGGATAACCAACTGAATTCAAAACCAATCACCAACTCACATGATCCACTGAAGAATCTCAACCGATAACTATCCACCAGCCCAACTGTAAACAAGAACTCCAATTCTCCCTGGTATGCTGATAAATCTCGAAGAAGATGATTTGTACTGAGAAGAAATTAAACCCTGATTCACACCAATGAAACCCTGACTCAAAGCCCTTGATGATTCCTCTGAATAAGAAAACCTCTGCACCTCTGAATACCAATAACAAGAAAACCCCTCGATCCCATGTCTTAGGAACCCAATGCAAATGATATGAGTATGAATATGAATATGACCTACTGAATGCAAAATGAGAAAGAAACATAAGCCAGAAAAAGGTAGGGCAAATTTTGGGGTGCTACAGCTGCCCCTATTCAATCGACTTGGACCTGAAAGGATGATAGCAACGGCTTTCAGACATTCAAGGTAAAAGGTGATTGAATACAAAGAGAACTCGGAAATTTGCAACCTGTGAAGATGATGAAATAAATACAAGTACGAGAACGGCCGAAGGCGAACTCGGAGGGGCAGACCGACCGAAGGCGGACTAAACTGGGGAGATATAAAGGTGCTACAAGAACGGCCGAAGGCGGACTCGGAAAAGAAAGACCAAGCCGAGGGTGGGCTTTCAAAGAAAGACTAAGCCGAAGGTAGACTCTCAAACCAAAAGATACGAGACCATGCCGAAGGTGGCTCGAAAAAGAAAGACCAAGCCGAAGGTGGGCTTTCAAACAAAGGATACGAGACCATGCCGAAGGTGGGCTCGAAAAAGAAAGACCAAGCCGAAGGTGGACTTTCAAAGAAAGACTATGCCGAAGGTAGACTTTCAAACAACGATATGTAGAATCGACAACTCTACAAAGATGACTCCGCCGGGGACAAGAGAAATCTAAACATACAACTCTGCGGGGAAGACAGCTCGACCTCGTCAAGGAATTGACGAAGATAACACATTGTCATAGGGATGACAGGAAGAAGATGAAACCCAAGAAAGAAAAGTGAACCCCAGAACCGCACCGATTATTTATCCAAAGAACCACATTATCATAGAGATGACAGAAAGAGAACGAAAACCCGACCGAAGGGATACATTGTCATGGAGATAACACATTGTCATAGGGATGACAGAAAGAAGATGAAACCCATATCCGAAGAAACACCTTGTCATAGGGATGACAGAAAGAAAAATGAAAATTCCACCGTAGGAATACATCGTCATGGGGATGACGGAAAGAAGATGAAAACATCTGAAGGTACGAAACCTGAGCTCGGAACACATCGTCAAAGGGTTGACGGGAAGAAACTATCTGCTGAGGAATGGCTTGGCATTCTCTTTGGGGATATGTCACTGTCTTGACTGAAGATTGATTCGGGTTTCTGTACAAGGTACCAAATCTGGCTTATGCTTCGCATGCATATGTTTGAATTTTCTTTCTATGGTGTAATGCTCCATACAAAATGGAAATGCTACACGTTTGAGGATGAAATGCAAATATGCTTACTATATGCAAAAGGACCCCTCCAGCAAAATAAACGCTGAAGAGAAGAGGCCAATTCCGCTGGGGATGGCGAGCTGAACTATCTCTGAGGTCACAAACCCTGCTGGGGAAGTCACACTGAACGGCCTTCCTGATATAACCACTGCTGAAGATGAAACCCAAAGAGAACTCCCACTCCGTTGGGGATTACGAATAAACCTTGAAGATGGACCCCAAAGATCTGTTACGGAGGAGGTGTCAATAACCATTAGACTCTGAATCTGGTGGGGATGTCAACCACTGTTGATTAAGCCATTGAGATGACTACCACCTGCTTGGGGAATGAAGTCAATAACAGCGAACCTGCTGGAGAATATCATTGAACTTAGCCTGTGGTCGGGGAAACACCCTTGACCTGCTGGGGAATACCAGCCACCACCAAGTAATCTGCTTGGGGAACGATGATTGATGACGTCAACTCTGTTAGGGGACATCATCGAGCTTACTCCTCCGTTGGAGACTTACCTCTTACCCTTACCCTGTTGGGGAGAGAAACTCTACTGGGGACGTCATGCATCGACCATCAACATGAACCCTGCAGATGTGATATGACCAAAAGATGCTCTGATACAGCATAGCCCATAAAGGAACCTGTCTTCGAGAGGTATCATGAAGATCTTATATATCTTGCCCCATGATCTTGATTAACCGTTCTCCTGAGAAAAACCCTTTTGCTTTGGGGGTGACCTGCCCCAGTCTTGAAGTGATTTTGCCCTTGACTGGCTGATCTGTGAAGGAGTACCTCTGACTAACTGACCTTCGAGAGATTTGTCGAATCTCGACCTGATTGCCCCAGATTGGCTGAATCTTGGAATGAATTGCCTATTTGATATGACTATTTGATGGCTTGCCCCTGCTCAACAGAGTACTCGGGCACTTTGCATCTTATCTTGATCAATCCTTCCATTGCAGAAACTTTCCTGAGTCAAGTACTTACTCGCAAGTAAAACACTTCGTTTTGAAAATGACAATTTTAATGCAATGCATATGACAATTTTGAAATCCAAGTCTGTTCACTAGAAAAAAGGTTGTGACATATAGTGAGTGAATCACTAATCAAAGTGTCACTGATACCAACATGAATGGTAAGAAGATCCTTTTAGGAGTCAAGTTCGACGCGATCTTTACCAAAGTATGCTTTCGAAACAACCCTGCTTCAATTAGGTCTTTTGAAGGTTGTAACGTGGCTTGGTTCACGGTTCGAGAAAGAAAGGATATAAGGCTCAAATTTTTGTTTTAACCCACCCAATCTCCTTGTTGTTCTCCAGTCCTACGTTCAGCTAACTCGACACAAGCGCTCTCCTTTCAAAAAGGTTAATGAATAGTATGAGGATAGAAAGAACCCACACGGTTTTCGGAGTGACAGCCACCCCTTTTGTCTTTGGTGTCTGTAAACACACGACTTGTTCTTTATTTGAGGATTTTTCTTTTTCCATTTTTTTTCGCTTTTTATTCTTTTGCTTTTCCCTGATTTTGCCTGGACTAACTCTTTTGACTTTTTCGATTTCGACGTCCAGCGGGATGCCCTAACTTTTGCCTAAGTCACTTGTTTTCAAGTTTCGACTTAGCGGGCTTTCTTTTTCTTTTGATTCACTTTTTTTTCCTTTTTTTTTTTGAACAAATCGTGTGACACTGGCTTATCTGACATGTTTGCAAGGGTTATGACTGCCTCACTCTCCGGTTGGTGAGGGATAACCGTTGTGATTTGATCCTCGAATGGGACACTCCTTTGAAATTTGAACGCTCGATCAAATTAACTGACACCTACCCTGCCCCAGGTTAAGATTGAGGTTTTTTTCGTTTTCAGGAAGAAACTCCTACTTCTAGGCTCAAAGGGGTTTACAAGGGATTATCTTCCTTATATCTCCGGTGTTTAGGGATTTGAAACAATGCCTGTACATCATCGGCAAGGTTTTGTCCCAAAAGCATACCATCAGAAGTTCTGCGTCTTTGAATTTCATCATCCTCCCTCAGATCCTGCTTAAACAAGGGTTAGATATCAATAAAGAAAATATGAGTGAACACAAATGGATTTAATCAAAACATGCATATTCATTTCATTATCATTATCAACTGAAAATAGACGAGTTTTACAAATGAGTTTGCACTCTAACAGAAAAGAAACTACAAATGCAAAGAAATGACATGATCTAAAAGATTGTCATCTTCGGGGAACTGGGCTTTCCAAGCTTGACTTGCTACTGAACTAGCCATCTTCAAAATTGTTCATCGAAGTCAGTCTGATAAAAACTTGCGTCACTGCTCTCGGTGTCTTCTTCCATGACCTGCACTGATGAACCCACATGACTAGATGAGGGAGAATCGTGGATCTGGATACCCTGAGGCGTGAATGAGAACATGTTGGAGTCAAGAAGAGTCTGAATCTTACTCTTGAGCACCTTACAATCTTCAGTTGAATGCCCCTGTGCCCCAGCATGGTAGTCACAACGGGCATTGGCATCAAAACCTGGTGGATACGGAAAAGGCACTGGCTTCAATTCCTTCGGCACTATCAATCCACCTCTTATCAAATCTGGCAACATCTGACGATATGACATTGGAAACTGAGTGAAATGCCTCTCTGGCTTCCTAGGTCTTTGGCGGGCGTGCTGACGCGGCTGACGGCGATATGACCGTTGATTCTGAGATCCAGAAGATCACTGACTCTGAACAGTTGATGCATCTGAATATTGAGGATGAGATGGTGGATGTTCCCAGATGGAATTACTTTCTTCCTCCCATTCCTCTTGAGAACTGACAACTGATCCACTTTCACTAGCCGGGAAGTTCGAGGCGCCTTGGATTTTTCCACACTTGATACCGAACTCAACGCGTTCTCCAAGTATTACCAAGTCAGAGAATTTTGATACAGTAATCAACTTTTTGAAGTATGGTCCTTGCAAAGTATCCTTGAACATATCAACCAATTCTCTTTCCAAAAGTGGTGGTTGAACGCGAGCAGCTAACCCTCTCCATCTCTGAGCATACTCTCTGAATGATTCGTTATCCGCTTTAGATAAACCTCGCAACTGCAGGCGGCTAGGAGCCATGTCAAGATTATAACTGTACTGCTTTACAAAGGCGTTGGCTAGATCTGACCATGATCGGATGCTACCACTTTCCAACTGCATATACCAACTCAAAGATGCCCCACTCAGACTGTCCTGGAAACAGTGAATCATAAGCTTGTCATTATAGACATGAGAGGTCATTCTTCGGCTAAACATCACCAAATGTAGCTTCGGACAGCTATCCCCTTTGTATTTCTCAAAATTCGGCATCTCAAATTTTGGAGGTAACACAAGGCCGGGCACCAAACACATGCTCGCAGCACTCAGATCAAGAGTATCATGCTTCATTAGGGCATCAAGCTTCTCTTCCAACACACGACATCTTTCATCAAACTGAACAACCCGTGGGTCCTTAGGCTTAATCTTTGGAACTACCCCTTGGAAATCTGGCACAGAGAAGGCAAAGCTCCGATAATCTGTGGCATCAAGAGAAGAAGAATATCCATCTCGGACGATGGTACGCTCGTGTATAGCTTGATTCTCAGCAGGGATTCGTACATGCTGAGCTTGAGCAACATTGTTCACTGGAGGTGGAATGACATTCCCAGTCACAGAAGTCCTCTGAACATCGGCTTCTCCCCTATTCATGGCTGCCATAGCTTCCACAAGTTGGTCCAACTGACTCTTCATCAATTCAACATCGGCCCTAGTTACAAACTGATTCTGTTCCCCTGAATTCATGATGATCTCCCCAAAAGCTGATTCAAGTCCAATGAGAAAGTCTAGAAATCAACTGCGGTTCAAACAAAGGATGGATGAGCTCTCTGATCAGGCCGGAGACAGATATGCAAAAAGATGCAAGATGCAAATGCAAATGCAATATGAATGCAGCAGACATGGGATCAAAGCTTCCACATATTCTGAATAACTGATGTGCTGCTGACTGACAAGTTCAAAGGTTTGCTCTGAAGAGAATACTAGAATACCAGAATACCGAATGATCAGAATACCAGAATACCAGGCTGATAAGTCCACACTAACAAGAGAACCAGAATACCAGGTAGGATGAAAGTCAAGGTTACCTGCAAACCTGTAAACAACCCGCCCCTCTCACATGTGGGTGCTAAGATCCTCAGTATCCCGGGCTCTCAGGTCGAGAAATGATGATACGTTCACCATTTCTGGTTTGGCATCATCATCAATCGAGGAGGCCTCAACTGATTCTCCAAAAACGAAAGATCCTCAGCTTCAGAGGTTTGAGAAGCAATAGCACATTCAGCCCGAAGGATACAATGCTAACGCCAATCAAAGAGGTCGTCTGCTGATTCACTTTCAAAAAGAAGGATCCTATGGCGAGTTCCCAGCATTGGGTCCTCGGATCGAGAATGTTCAATGGGTTTGCCATAGAAAGTGGGCTGCCACTGTCACATCCCGGGAGGAGTACCGCAACTGAGTCCTCGGGAATGGTCATCAGAGTCGACAATTCCTCCAGAGAATAACTACTGGCCTGTATCAACATACAGTAGCAGATAGCTCTGGATAGAACCTCGTCTGATTGTGAGGATCGTGAACACCCACACGTGGCCACCACCACGGGAGCGTCACGCCTGCCCACGCTAAAACCTAGGTGTATGCTCGAGCCTGGGTAGTGGACTCATCTCTCAGAACATCCCAACCCGCCAAACAGAAAAACAGCCAGCACAGCACAGTAATATCCAGAATGACAGTAATAAAATGAAAATGCAATGCAATAAAAGCTATAAAAAACAGTAAAGCAAATAAAACAGCAAATACAGTAATATACAACAAAGCAAAGCACCACAAAACAAACACCCAAAGAAGACAGGCAAACAAGCGCTAGGATCGACTCGCTAAAGGGGAAGGACCAGTAGTAGGTCAACCATAGTCCCCAACAGAGTCGCCAACTGTCGCTCCCAAAAGATTCGCATCCAACGGTACAAACGCGAGAGTGGCGCAAAAGACACAGAGTCTCCAGCAAAGTGTATTTATCCCAAGAGAGGGAAAGGAAACACTGCATAAACCTGAAGAAGGGAAAGAGCATGGTCTCGCGACCAAGAGAACGGGTACGGGAGTCGGTTACGCGAAGGGAAGGTGTTAGCACCCAACACGTCCATCGTACTCGATGGGATCCACGCTTGCTGTCTGCATCAAAGGGTGCCGTCATCTGGAACTCCACTGCTACTGGATCGGAGAAGAAACGAGAACGGAAAGAACGGAGAAACGAAGAAGAAAAGAAAAGGAAATGACTCGATAGGACATCCTCGGAGTCCTATGCCTACGTATTCCCTCGATGCAATGGGAAAGTCAGAGTCAACGTAGTTCGGACGAGAACTGCGGGAAGGTTGCTCGCCAAAACATCACCGTATTGTGCCTACGTATCCTCAATCGGACGAGAAAGAGGAAATCAGAGCAGTCGTAGTTCGACCTACGGGTCGAAAAGAGACAAAGAGGTGATAAAGAAAGATTGTGAAAGAAATGTGCTCGGAGAGATATCGCACAATCTCCTGCCTACGTATCTCGCTCGCACACGAGAATCAGAGCGACGTAGTTCCCCTCACTAGGGAATAAAGGAAAGGAAGGAAGGGTCTCAATCGCAAGGGTGCGAGAGAAGGGTCTCGATCGCAAGGGTGCGAGAGAAGAATGCTCGCCAAGGATAGGGATCCTCGTGCCTACGTATCCTCAGTCGGACGAGAGAGAGGAAGTCAGAGCGCACGTAGTTCGTGGGAACGACCACGAAACAAGGGGAGGAAATTGGTGAAAAATGGAGAAGGTAGCCCACCAAGATCTACGCAATCTTGTGCCTACGTATCTTTACTCGGACGAGAATAAAGAATCAGGGCAGTCGTAGTTCGTGGTAACGACCACGGATTGGGAAAACGAGACCAGTCTCGATCGCACGGGTGCGAGAGAAAAGAGTCGGGACTCACGGAAAATCAAAGGGGAAACTGAATCCTACAAGTTATCATGCAAAAATGGCCCTAAGGTCAGGATTAAGAGGGAGCTAACCTAATGTTATCATGCTTGGATTGAGAGCCTAATGTCTATCCTACTCCGAGCTTAATCAGAAATTAAGTCAGACTAGGAGCCTTAAGGGAGCATGTGAATACAGAGTAATCAACAAGTAAACATCAGACAGCTCAATCACAAAGAGAAAATCAAATAAAAGGCAGTCAAGTATTTAATCAGAAATTAAGCATCAAAATCATGGTCAAAACAATTAATCAAAATAACCAAGTTAGAATTAAAATGCTAATTGAAAAGAAGATTAAATTCTAAGTAAAAAAAAGTTAATCTAGTATTAAAAACTAATTCTAAAATTACTCCTAAAATTAGTTCAAGGTTTAACAAAAATCTAATTAAAATCAATATCTAGAATTTAATCAAAATAACAAAAGAAAAGATAAAAAATTAATTAGAAAAGTTAATCTAATTCTAATTTAATTTCAAAGAACAAGATTAGTTTTTAAAACTAAAATCAAAAGGTCAATTAAAATTCAAAAATCAAAATTGAAATCCAATTACAAATATTAACTAACCAAAACAAAAAAAACTAATCAAATAAGGGTGCAAACAGTAGAACTGGGAGTGTGAGAAGAAGCCAGGCGCTGGGCGAATGGGCCTTGGTTTCAGGCCCAAAGATTCACAAGAAGCTAGGGGGTGTAACAGGAAAAAACGAGGGTGCGGATAGCTGGCCGAGTGGGTTCAGATTCTGGCCCAAAGGCTTTCTCAAAAAAATAAAATAAGGGGTACAGCGAGTGAGGTTTGGGGGTGTTGAAATGAAAATCAAGTGTTGGGCCTTGAGCCCGGACCAATCCAAATCCCATGGCAAAAAACCCTACAACGAGTCTCTTAACACCATCAGCTTCATCTTCTATTCCGTCCGCCTCCACCTTCCTCTCACCGTCTTCCTCCCTCTTGCTTCATACCCATCTTCTCCGACCCGTTCGCTGTAAAAAAACACACGACCGCCATCTCCATCAACTCCTTTCCTTCTCCAACTTATTATCTCCGCCGGAACCTTTAACTTCTTTCCATTCGCCTCCTCTTTTCATCCTCCTTGCTTCGCCTCTTCCTCTATCATCTGCGCCGTCTTACTCGCACAAAGCCATCGCCGGCAACATCCACACCAGCAGCTCCTTCTACTCTGCCACCAACTCGCCACGAATCCAATCCTCACCTTCGTCGCCGGTGACACACTACACCTCTGTTTCCCTCCGTCGCAACATCAGTCAACGGATCGCACTCAGTAACACCTGATTCTCGCTCAAACTCTTACGCACGACACGGTTCGCCACGAGATACAATCAAGTGTATCGAAACAACAATAAGTGGATCACAAATAGTTGCAGAATCATAGAGAAAGATTGTCGTACCTACCGAAGATAGTCCGGTGCTTCTTCGACCGTGAGCAAAGAAAACTCTACGAGGTAAACTTGATTTTCTGAACCTCTGTTTTGAATTCGATTCCTCGCTCTTCTCCGTTTCTTTCTTCTTAATGTTTCTTCTTCTTCTGTTCTGCACCGCTTGTAAAATGCTTCGTCATTGTTGTTGATTCTGGATTGATGTCGTTGTTGATTCTGGATTGATGTTGTGAAAATGACGGATGATGGATCGTGAAATCACAGCTTGTTTGTTGTTTGAAGTTTGTTGAGGCGATTGTGATTTATGATGCAGGTTGGTGAATTTGGTAGTGAATATATTGCAGTGGTGTGGTTTTCTGATGTGAATAGAGTTGCCATTTTAGTTTTGCAGTGGTTGATGCGTTTATTGATTTTGCATGTCTCAAGTTGAAACACCAAAATGATGAAAATGAGGGTGAGAATTAAAGATCATGGAAAGATTGGAAGCCGAAGAATGTATGTGAGGAGTTATTTTGCATACTGAAGAAAAATGAAGAATGACGTGAGGATCCCCTTTATTCAATTCAGCAACAGTTTTTTATATGCAAGTTTGGAGGGGAGTGTGTATGAGCGGTGTCAATCGTCCTCAAAAAGTGTGAAGGAGGAGCCACCTTATAGGAACTTAAGGAGGGTAGTTTAGGCTTTTCTAAATTGGAATTCTGTTAGAAATGATTGTGTGAATGAGCTGTGCAAGAGTCACGCATTTTCTGTTGTAAATTGGAGAATGGTTTTTGGAATCCATCTACGGTTTGGCACTTGTGGTTTTGTATCTTCTGTTATTCTGCTTCTCGCAATTCTCGTTGCTCACTCTTGCTACACCGTGAGGAGAATTGGCTTGATTGTTTTCAAGGCTTAGATTGGCAGCTTGTACAACACGACCTTGTTCTCTCCTATTATATTAATGGGCTTTATAAATTTGAACATTAAGCAATGGTTTGGATTTGAATTTGGATTTGAGTAATGAAAGTAAAAAAGGTAAATTGGATTGGATGAATTAAAATAAGGATAGGTAAAGAAATGAAAAATGGATAATAATAATAATAATAAATAAAAAAAATGGAAATGGAAATTGGATATTAAGAAGATAATGGTTATGGAAAATGGATATTTACATTGTGAATTTTGAAATGGATAATGGGTTAAATAAAAATGAAATGCATAATTGGGAAATAATGGATAGTGAATGGATAAAATTGGAAAATGGTTTTAGATGAAATGGATAATGAGATGGACATTAAAAATGGTGTGGATAAATTGGTTTAGAAAAAATGGACAAGGATATAAATTGAAATGGATAATTGGAGATATGGATTTGAAAAATTAAAAATGGTTTAGAAAGAAAATGGTTATCCAAATGGATAGGTGGGTTAAAACTTGGATGGATTTAAAATGGATAAAAAATGGACAATGGATGATAATGAGTTAGAAAATGGATAACCAACTGAATTCAAAACCAATCACCAACTTTCCACAAGCCTCTGACAAAATAGACACAGCTACCACTGAATAATCTGGCCACTCACATGATCTACTAAAGAATCTCAACCAATAACTATCCACCAGCCCAACTGTAAACAAGAACTCCAATTCTCCCTGGTATGCTGATAAATCTCGAAGAAGATGATTTGTACTGAGAAGAAATTAAATCCTGATTCACACCAATGAAACCCTGACTCAAAGCCCTTGATGATTCCTCTGTATAAGAAAACCTCTGCACCTCTGAATACCAATAACAAGAAAACCCCTCGATCCCATGTCTTAGAAACCCAATGCAAATGATATGAGTATGAATATGAATATGACCTACTGAATGAAAAATAAGAAAGAAACATAAGCCAGAAAAAGGTAGGGCAAATTTTGGGGTGCTACACAAACATATATGCAACCATCTCAATCAACAATAATCATGCTTTACCATCAAGCCCAAAACAATGCATTTACATCATACAACAGCACACAAGTCATACCATATCTATCAAAGGCATATTGCATGATAACACATCAAATACACACAATTAAAATGGTACAAGTTGACAAAACAACATCTTTCTGAATTTCTGACTTAATTTAATCGTCCAACAATCTCAAAACCATTTTAATAAGAAAGAACAGGTCAAAAGCTTTCCAACCCACCAAACCGCGCTTCAAACCGACTTACGGATCAAAAGTTATAAAGAAAACAAATTGGGAAAAGTTGTCATGTTCGCAATGCGAAGCTCCTAGCGAGTCCTTCGCTCCCTCATTCGCAGTACGAATACCCCAGCGAACCATGGCAGAAAGGAAAATAGCCTACAGTTTGCAGTGCGAGTCTCTGGCGAACGCCTAGCCAACACTGGTTCGCTGCCCCATTCGCAGTGCGAACGTCTGGCGAACCAAGTCAGAACTGAAATGAGGTAAAGTTCGCAGTGCGAGTCTCTGGCGAATGTTTGCCCTCACCTTTGCAGTGCGAATAGCCAGCGAATGCTCGCTTTCCCCTTCGCTAGGGGATTCGCAGTGCGAACCTACGAATTCAGAAAAAACCCAGCAGCGCTGTTATACCCCCAAAACCATATTTTCCCCACCAAAACACTTCCAAACCAACACATAGCAATCAGAACATAACCCTATCATGGTAACAAGTATTCTACAACATTTACACCGATTTTCAACTGCGAAAACATCGATTTCTCTCTTCCGACCTAGAATCGAAAAGCTATAGAACACCACAAACATTCACACACACACATACATAATCATACACAAGCATAAGATAATTGAGTTTCGCACCCTTACCCGATTTAATCGTGTTTTTGAAAGTCGGTTGATCGATTTCTTAATCCACAAGTTTGTCTCTCTTTTCTTCTTTCTCTTCTCTTTCCTTCTTTCTCTTTTTCTTCTCTTCTTTTTCTTTCCTTACTATTTTTCTCTCTTTTTCTTTCTATTTATGTTTTCTAACTTAAGAAAATAAATGAAATGACCAAAATACCCCTATACTCAAATATCTAGCAAACGCTCCCAAAACGTGATAAAATATAATCACGATGAAAAATAATATATTTACCAAATAAAAGTCAAAAATCAAATAATATAATAACAAAATAATCAAAACGACTCAATTAAATAAAACTAACTAAAACTGGGGCGTTACAACTCTCCTCCACTTAGAAATTTTCGTCCTCGAAAATATTACCTGAGACGAACAACTCTGGATACGACTCCTGCATCTGACTCTCTAACTCCCAAGTCAAATTGCCCTCAGCAGCGCCTCCCCACGCCACTTTCACAAGTGCAATATCTTTGCCTCTTAACTGCTTCAACTCGCGATCCAAAATTCTCACCGATAATGCCTCAACCGTAAGGTTCTCCCTTACCTCTACCTCACCATCGGAATCACATGCGACGGATCCGGAACATACTTCCGAAGCTGTGAAACATGGAACACATCGTGCAAATTCAACAAACTCGGCGGCAACGCCACCCGATAAGCCACAGCACCAACTCTCGCGGATATCTGGTAAAGACCAATAAACTGAGAAGTAAGCTTCTTCGACTTTAATGCACGACCAACACCTGTTACCGGCATAACTCTCAAAAATACATGATCGCCCTCTTAAAACTCAAGATCTTTCCTCCTTCGATCATGATAACTCTTTTGCCTACTCTGAGAAGCCTTCATTTTCTCACGAATAAGTTTTGCCTTGTCCGTAGTCTGTTGCACTAACTCCGGTCCAACCACCGCACTCTCACCAGACTCGTGCCAACACAACGGTGTTCGACATCTTCTTCCATACAATGCTTCAAAAGGTGCCATTCCAATACTCGAATGGAAACTGTTATTATACGTGAATTCCACCAACGCAAGATAACTATCCCAAGCACCACCTTGCTCAAGAACACAAGCTCTCAACAAATCTTCCAACGACTGAATCGTTCTCTCGGTCTTTCCATCCGTCTGAGGATGATAAGCAGAACTCAACCTCAACTTGGAACCTAACGCCTTTTGCAAACTTTCCCAAAATCTGGAAGTAAACCTCAGATCTCGATCTGAAACAATGCTTAACGGAACCCCATGCAATTTCACAATCACAATGATATAAATCTCTGCCAACCTCTCCAAAGAAAAACTGATGTCAATCGGAATGAAATACGCCGATTTAGTCAGCCTATCCACAACCACCCAAATCGCATTATGTCCCCGCTGATTGTTCGGCAACCCTGTCACAAAGTCCATAGAAATGCCATCCCATTTCCACTCAGGAATATCCAATGGTTCCAATAATCCACTAGGCCTCAGATGTTCTACCTTTGACTTCTGACAGGTCAAACATTAATACACAAATTGAGCCACATCTCTCTTTAACCCAGACCACCAAAAGATCTTCTTCAGATCCTGATACATCATATTAGCTCCCGGATGTATACTCAAATTACTCCGGTGTCCTTCCTCCAGAATCATCCTTTTCAACTCCGCATCATCAGGAATACAAATTCTACCTCGGAACCTCAAAACACCTTTATCATCCACTTTAAAGTCCTCATTTTCACTTTTATCCCCAACCGTCATCAAATCCACAAATTTCACATCCAATTTCTGTTTCTCGCTAACGGTCAACAGAAAATCATTAGTGACCTTCAACATACCAAGCCTCACACTGTCAGACGTCAATTCGCACACCAAACTCAAATCCCTAAATGCTTCCAAAAGTTTCCACTCCTTAAGCATCAAAGCAAACATATGCAACGATTTCCGACTCAACGCATCGGCTACCACATTAGCTTTACCAGGATGGTAATTCAAGCCAAAATCGTAGTCCTTCAAAAATTCCAACCATCTTCGTTGCCTCATATTCAATTCTTTCTTATCAAACAAGTATTTCAAACTCTTATGATCACTAAAAACTTCAAATCTTGCACCATAGAGATAATGCCTCCAAATCTTCAACACAAAAACCACAGCCGCTAATTCCAGATCATGAGTAGGATAATTTTTCTCATGCACCCTCAATTGTCTCGAAGCATAAGCTACAACCTTACCTTCTTGAGTCAACACTCCACCTAGCCCAATCAAAGACGCATCACAATACACCATAAACGGTTCACTAGGATTCGGCAAAATCAAAATCGGAGCTGTCGTCAATCTTCTCTTCAGCTCACTAAAACTTTCCTCGCACTGAATATCCCAAATGAACGCTTTGCCTTTACAAGTCAACTGGGTCAAAGGAAGTGCTAACTTAGAAAAACCTTCAATGAATCTTCGATAATATCCAGCCAAACCCAAAAAGCTTCGAATTTTAGTAACGGATCTAGGAGCCTCCCATTGTAGAGCTGCATCTACTTTAGATGGATCCATAACGATACTGTTACCTGAAATCACATGCCCAAGAAAACTCACTTTCGACAACCAGAATTCACACTTGGATAACTTGGCAAAAAGTCTCCTTTCGTTCAAAACCTACAACACAATGCGCAAATGCTCCGCATGATCCTCCCGGGACTTAGAATAAATCAAGATATCATCAATAAACACAACAACAAATCGATCCAAATGCTCATGGAAAATATGATTCATGTACTCCATAAACACACCTGGCGCATTAGAAACCCCGAACGACATCACAGAATATTCATAATGACCGTAACGTGTCCTAAAAGCCGTCTTCTGAATATCTTCCTCTTTCACCCTTATCTGATGATACCCCGATCTCAAATCAATCTTACTAAACACACACGCACCTACCAATTGATCCATCAAATCATCAATTCTTGGAAGAGGATACTTATTCTTATTCATCACCTTATTCAACTGGCGATAATCAATACACAATCGCATACTCCCATCTTTCTTTTTCACCAATAAAACTGGAGCACCCCAAGGCGACACACTTGGCCTCACAAACCTCTTTTCTAACAATTCATTCAACTGCTTCTTTAACTCAACCAACTCAGATGCCAACATTCTATATGGTGCCATCGATACAGGTCTAGTACCAGGAACTAGATCTATAGAAAACTCCACCTCTCTCTCTGGCGGCACATCTGAAATATCCTCTGGAAATACTTCCGAAAAATCACACACAACAGGAAACACATCAAGTGAAACTTGACTATCCACCGCTAACAATGCAAACAACCCAAACAACTGAGCTTCATCCGCCAAAAGTTTCTTCAACTCCTTGGTAGATAAGAAACTCGATTCCCCGTCCTCTTCAAGAGAAGGAAATCTTACCAGCTTATGATAACAATCAATATGCACTCGATTGAACTGTAACTAATTCATTCCCAGAACCACATCTAAACCCTCCAACGGCAAACACACCAAATCCATCTCAAAATCTTTACCATAAATGGTCAAAGGACAACTTAAACAAACCAAAGAAGTAGTTACTAACCCCATTGCTGGAGTATCAATAACCATCTCACCACCCATCGAAGACAACACAAGATTCAAACGCTTCGCGCACTCAGACGAAATAAACGAATGAGTCGCTCCGGTATCAATAATAGCAACTAAAGGTGTACTATTAATAAAACAAGTACCTCTTATCAGAAGGTCTGCACTTGTAGTCTGAGTCCCTGCCAATGGAAATACCTTCCCACCAGCTGGAGCTTGCTTTGGTTTCGGACACTTTGTACTAATATGACCAGGTTCACCACAGTTGAAACACTTCACCACATTCTTCTTACAATCAGCTGCAACATGTCCTAAACCTCCACAAATGGAACACTTTTTCATATCCTTCCTACATTCAAACTGACGATGTCCTATGTCACCACAGCTAAAACATCTCAGAGGATTAGACATACCTCCCCCACTTGGTCTTCTCCCTTTGCTTACCCTTATCAGCTGGTGACACATAAGGACCACTACGAAACTGCTGTTTCCCTTTCCTCTCGTTCACACTCTTATAGTGAGTAGAACGAGCTTTACTATCCTCCTCAAAAATCCTACAACAATCCACCAAATCAGAAAACCTTCTAATCCTTTGATAACCGATTGCCTGCTTTATCTCAGGACGCAATCCGTTCTCAAACTTCACACACTTAGAAAACTCCACAGTCGCTTCAGCATAATATGGATAAAACTGCACAAGCTCCACACACTTAGCAGTGTAATCAACAACAGACATATTACCTTGTTTCAGTTCCAAGAACTAAATCTCCTTCTTTTCCCTTACGTCCTCAGGAAAATACTTCCTCAGAAACTCAATGCTAAACAAGGCCCAAGTGATCTCTTCATTAGCAGCTTCCAACACATGACGTGTACTAACCCACCAATCATCGGCCTCTTCCAGCAACATGTGAGTACCCAGTCTCACCTTCTGATCCTCAGCATAACCCATCACTCGGAAGATTCTTTCAATCTCCTTAAGCCAAATCTGAGCACCATCAGGATCATATCTTCCTTTGAAGATAGGCGGTTTGTTCTTCCTGAACTCATCATTACCAGCAGCATTAGATGCACCCTACACAGCCCGAGCCATAGCTTGCATAGTAGCAGCCAAAGCAGCATCATTCCTACCAGCCATATTCTGTTCATATCCATTAACAACAACTATGGTTAAACAAACAGCTCACCCAACCACAATAACCAACAACTACTGACACAAACTGACATGGACTGGCTCTGATACCACTTAATGTAACACCCCCTTCTACACCCCAGGCTATTAAAGCGATAACAATTAATCAGAGTATAATTAACAATTCACGGCATAGACGAGAGCGTCACATCAAAAGGAAATAAAATCACGCAATAACCTACTCATATAGATATGCAACAATTCAGGTAGCACATAACAAAGGAACTCAGTTCCTAACACCCACAATTCAGATACAGAATAAAAGCGGAAAATCTGTAACTGAAACTCATATATATACACCATAAAAAGTTTGTCTGTCATATACATATTCATACATGTACAATCCAAAATACGTGTATACATAATACAAATAATCACATAACGATCTCCCCGACTACTCGGTGCTACATATCAGAGCCGACCGACAAAAGAATGAAGACCTAAGCTTCACAAAAAGACCTCCAGCAATCTAATCTGCAATGCCTCATAGAGCATTAAAACAGCAGAAGGGTGAGAAACACAATCATAATATAATTGCATACCATTATATAATAACACCAAAATACACATGTAAAATATTCTCACCACCACTTACACCATAATTCAAAGATAATACAACACAATGCATATTTCATATATCCATCACCAAGGCATATCAATCATGCACAATACAATTATCACCAACATATATATATATTTCCATTCATCAATGCCATTCATAATTCCACACAAAATCAATCCATTCATGATTTATGCAAATTAAAAGAGACCGACACACGACTCTATGCAAATGCAATGCGGTACCGTTCCATCCATCATCACATCATTAGTTCACTCATGAACTATTGGAATCATCGCTTGTTACTTAGTGTAACTCCCCATCGTGCAAACAATGTTCCCCGTCGCTTTAGGTCCTCTTGGTATAAGGCTCACGACGTTTATGGATCGCTTTAGGTCCTCTCGATATAAGGCTCACGATCCGATCGCTTTAGGTCCTCTTTGTATAAGGCTCACGATCATCTATAACCATCGCTTTAGGTCCTCTCGGTATAAGGCTCACGATGTTATAGCAGATTCCCTCTGGAATCGATTCATCGCTCACACCCACTAGGGTACACGACATCACAAGAATGCATATCATGATGCTTGGCATACAATGACTCATGACATTCAAATGCACACATATATGCAACCATCTCAATCAACAATAATCATGTTTTACCATCAAGCCCAAAAGAATGCATTTACATCATACAACAGCACACAAGTCATACCATATCTATCAAAGGCATATTGCCTGATAACACATCAAATACACATAATTAAAATGGTACAAGTTGACAAAACAACACCTTTCCAAATTCCTGACATAATTTAATCGGTCAATAATCTCAAAACCATTTGAATAAGAAAGAACAGGTCAAAAGCTTTCCAACGCACCAAACCGCGCCCCAAACCGACTTACGAATCAAAAGTTATAAAGAAAACAAATTGGGAAAAGCTATCATGTTCGCAATTCGAAGCTCCTAGCGAGTCCTTCGCTCCCTCATTCGCAGTGCGAATACCCCAGCGAACCATGGCAGAAAGGAAAATAGCCTACAGTTCGCAGTGTGGGTCTCTGGCGAACGCCTAGCCAACACTGGTTCGCTGCCCCATTCGCAGTGCGAACGTCTGGCGAACCAAGTCAGAACTGAAATGAGGTAAAGTTCGCAGTGCGAGTCTCTGGCGAATGTTCGCCCTCACCTTCGCAGTGTGAATAGCCAGCGAATGCTCGATTTCCCCTTCACTAGGGGATTCGCAGTGCGAACCTGCGAATTCAGTTAAACCCAACAGTGCTGTTATACCCCCAAAACCATATTTTCCCCACCAAAACACTTCCAAACCAACACATAGCAATCAGAACATAACCTAATCATGGTAACAAGTATTCTACAGCATTTACACGATTTTCAATCGCGAAAACATCGATTTCTCTCTTCCGACCTAGAATCGAAAAGCTATAGAACACCACAAACATTCACACACACACACACACACATAATCATACACAAGCATAAGATAATCGAGTTTCGCACCCTTACCCGATTTAATCGTGTTTTTGAAAGTCGGTTGATCGATTTCTTAATCCACAAGTTTGTCTCTCTTTTCTTCTTTCTCTTCTCTTTCCTTCTTTCTCTTTTTCTTCTCTTCTTTTTCTTTCCTTACTATTTTTCTCTCTTTTTCTTTCTATTTATGTTTTCTAACTTAAGAAAATAAATGAAATGACCAAAATACCCCTATACTCAAATATCTTGCAAACGCTCCCAAAACGCGATAAAATATAATCACGACGAAAAATAATATATTTACCAAATAAAAGTCAAAAATAAAATAATATAATATCAAAATAATCAAAACGACTCAATTAAATAAAACTAACTAAAACTGGGGCGTTACACCATCCATCTACCCTTCATGCTTTAACACTCATTAGAGAAGCACATCTCCCACCTTACCTGAAAATTCTAGCAATTGATGCAATTCTCCCTTGAATTACTCTTCTTTTATCTCTAGCCAATTTTTCTTGTTTTGTTCTAACTTCTAAAAACACGTACTGACTCTCTCAAGTTCACTAAACCTCCTTTTATATCACAAACCTAGTACCTTATTTTTGTTATTCCCATTCCACCCTTACTTATCTCTATTTTCTATTTTCTTTTTATAATAAATTTAATCCCCCTTATTTTTTTAATAACTCTATAACTTTATTTCTCCACTAAATTCTCATTCTTTTATTTTAATAAAACTACTACTAAATACTTCTTATTTTTCCTATTCATTCTACTATACTCACCTAATTAAATTAAATAAATCATATTATTTAACTATCAAATAATTCTAAATATTTTTAATTTATTCCAACTAACTTCTACTCCAATTGATTATTTAACTAACACTACCCATCAATCCAATCAATTATACAAAATTATAATTAATTCGTAATTAAATCGATTAAAATAACTATCGAAAATGGGGTGTTACAACTCTCCCTCACTTAAACAAATTTCGCCCTCGAAAATTACCTGATGAAAATAAGGTCGGATACGACTCTCTCATATGCTCTTCACGCTCCTAAGTTATGCTCCCACCAGCTGGTCCTCTCTAAACTACCTTTACCAAGGCAATCTCTTTACCCCACAACTGCTTCACCTCTCGATCCTCTATCCATATGGGTGATGCCTCCACAGTTAGGTTATTCCTCACCTGCACATCATCCACTTGGATCACATGAGATAGATCTGGAATGTATCTCCTCAACTGAGATACATGTAACACATCATGAAGATTAGCAAGCAGCGACGGCAAAGCAATCCGATAGGCCGCCTCTCCTATCCTCTGTAAAATCTGGTACGGACCAACAAAACATGGTGCGAGCTTTCGTGACTTCAAAGCTCGACCAACTCCAGTTACCGACTTAACTCTCAAAAACATGTGATCTCCCTCCTGGAAATCAAGTGCTTTCCTCCTTTTGTCATGGTAACTTTTCTGACGACTCTACGACGCTTTCATCTTTCCTTGGATCATCTTGACCTTTTCAGTCGTCTGATGAACAATCTCAGGTCCGAGCATAGCACTCTCACCTGACTCATACCAACACAAAGGAGTCCTACACCTCCTTCCATACAATGCCTCGTACGGTGCCATTCCAATACTAGAATGATAACTGTTGTTGTAGGTAAACTCAATCAATGACAAGTAACTATCCCAAACACCTCCTTCTTTTAGCACACAAGCCTTCAGCAAATCTTCCAACGACTGGACGGTCCTCTCTGTTTGACCATCTGTCTGCGGATGGTAAGCAGAACTCAACCTCAGCTTAGTACCCAAAGCTGTTTGCAAACTTTCCCAGAATCTCGATGTGAATCTCGGATCTCTATCTAACACAATACTTGAAGGAATACCATGCAGTTTCACAATCTCATCAATATACAATTCAGCCAGCTTCTGTAAAGAATAATTGATCCTCATTGGTATAAAATGAGCCGATTTGGTCAATCTATCAACAATCACCCAAATTTAATCACATCCCTTCGAAGTCTTTGGTAGACCTTGTCACAAAATCCATAGAAATGCTATCCCATTTCCACTCTGGAATATCAACCGTTGCATCAGACCCAACAGTTTTTTATGTTCAATCTTCGACTTCTGACAATTCAAACAAGCATACACAAACTCAGCTACTTCCTTCTTCATTTCTGGCCACTAAATCAATTTCTTCAAGTCTTGATACATTTTTGTGGCACCGGGATGAATACTTAACCCACTTCTGTGACCTTTCTCAATAATGCTCTTCTTAATTTCTGGCACATGTGGAACACACACTCTATCTCTGAACCTCATCACACCATTCTCATCAACCCGAAAATCACCCATGTTACCTTAGTTTATTAAAGTGAGATGATCCACCAAACCCAAATCATATTTTTGACCTTTTATGTTTTCTTGGAGAATACCATTAGTCAGCTTCAGCATACCCAACTTCACATTGTGAGGAGTCTCTTCACATACTAGACTCATATCTCTAAATTTTTCAATCAGTTCTAACTCTCAAACCATAAGCATTGACATATGTAAGGACTTCCTACTCAACGCATCAGCTACAACATTAGCCTTACCCGGATGGTAACTCAATTCAAAATCACAATCCTTCAGAAGTTCAAACCATCCCCTCTGCCTCATATTCAACCCTTTCTGATCAAACAGATACTTCAGGCTCTTGTGATAACTGAAGACTTCGAACCTAGATCCAAAAAGATAATCCAAATCTTCAAAACAAAAACTACAGCTGCCAACTCTAAGTCATGCGTAGGATAATTTCTTTCATGAACCTTCAGTTGTCTGGAAGCATAAGCAACGACTGGACCATTCTGCATCAGTACACCACCAAGACCCATTTTGACGCATCACATTATACCACAAAAGACTCACTCGAATTAGGAAAGATCAATACCGGAGCACTCGTCAATTTCTTCTTGAGTTCTACAAAACTCTCTTCACATGCAACATCCCACACATAAGCTTGTCCCTTTCGAGTCAACTGAGTCAAAGGAAGTGCTAACTTCGAAAAGCCTTCTATAAACATGCGATAATAACCAGCTAAGCCAAGGAAACTTCGAATCTCAGTAGCAGACTTCAGAGTCTCCCACTGCAACACCGCATCAACTTTCGACGGGTCAACAACAATTCCTCCACTAGAAATCACATGGTCGAGGAAAATCACTTCTTTTAACTAGAATTTACACTTGGATAACTTGGCATAAAACTTCTTGTCTCTCAACACATGCAATACAACTTTTAAATGCTCCACATGTTCTTCCTCGGACTTAGAATATATCAAGATGTCGTCGAAGAATACAACCACAAATTGATCCAGATAAGGATGGAAAATCCTATTCATATATTCCATGAACACACCTGGCGCATTAGACACTCCAAACGACATTATTGTATACTCATAATGACCATACCTTATCCTAAATGCAGTCTTCGGATTATCGTCTGGTTTCACACGAATCTGATGATAACCTGACCTCAAATCTATCTTGCTGAACACACAAGCACCCACCAATTGATCCATCAGATCATCGATTCTCAGAAGAGGATACCTGTTTTTGATAGTAACCTTATTCAATTGTCTGTAGTCAACACACAACCTCATACTGCCGTCCTTTTTCTTAACTAGAAACACTGGGGCACCCCACGGAGAAACACTTGGCCGAACAAACTTCTTCTCAAGAAAATCTTCCAACTGTTTCTTTAATTCACCCAACTCTGAAGCTGACATCCTATACGGAGCCATCGACACAGGATTAGTATCGGGTACCACATCAATGGAAAACTCAATCTCACGCTCTGGTGGCAAGTCATTGATATCATCTGGAAATACATATGGGAAATTTCACACAACAGACAAATCAACACTTGAAGCCTTATTGTCGACTTGCAATGATACAAACATTGCAAACATCTGAGCTTTATCTTCTAAGAGTTCTTCTACTTGCTTGGCAGATAAAAACATCAGCTCTCCATAATCACCGAACTCTAGGAACCTCACGACTTTGTTGTAGCAGTTGATATGAACATAGTTGAACTCCAACCAGTTCATTCCAAGAATAATATCGATTTGATGCAAAGGTAGACAGACCAAGT